>CM073603.1:39330594-40530594 GCA_037074985.1 Solanum bulbocastanum | reverse complement strand
AAGACAAGATGAGTCCGGGCCATAGAAGAGTAATGCCAACCGGTCATCCTTCCAATAGAAATAGAAAGGACATGCTCTGCCATCTGCTAGTGCACCTGCACCTAAGAACAAAGGTGAGTATAATAGTCAGAATTTCAGAGCTAAATCTGTCTATTCTCAGGGTAGTATAGCGCAAGAGGGTAGTAAGCCTCCTGCCTACGCTGAGTGTGGTAGGAACCACTCACGTACATGTCGTGAGGGCTCTACTGGCTGTTTCAAGTGTGGTTAGAATGGTTATTTCATGTGAGAATGTCCAAAGAACAAGCAGGGAAATGGTAATGGGGCAATAAAGCCTAGTTTTCTTCAGTTGCTCCACTAGACAGAGCATTACCTAGATGGGCTACTTTCGGTACTGGCGGAGGAACAAACCGCTTATATGATATCAATAGTCGCCAAGAGCAAAAGGATTCACCAAATGTTGTCACTGATATGATCTAAGTCTTTGACTTTACTGTTTATGCTTTACTAGATCCAGGAGTAAGTTTATATTTTGTAACTCCTAATGTTGCTATGAATTTTGATGTTATTCCTGAGCAACTTAGTGATCCATTCAATGTTTCCACACCTGTTAGTGAGTCTTTTCTAGCAGAGAGAGTCTAGCGTGATTATTCCATTTTTGTCAATCACAAAAGTATCATAGTTGATCTGATCGAGTTAGACATGGTAAATTTTGATGTCATTCTTGGTATGGACTGGCTTCATGCCTGTTATGCCTCAGTTAATTATAGAACTTGAGTTGTCAAGTTTCAGTTTCCAAATGAGCAAGTCTTAGAGTGGAAAAGTAGTTCAACAGTGCCTAAGAGTCGTTTCATTTCGTACCTTAAGGAAAGGAAGTTAGTTTCTAAGGGGTGTGTCTATCACTTAGTATGAGTTAATGACTCTAGTGTTAAGATACCTCATATCCAGTCAGTTTCTATAGTTAAAGAATTTCCAACAGTCTTTCCAAATGATCTACTCGGAGTCCTTCCTGAAAGAGAGATAGACTTCGATATAGGTGTTCTTCCAGATACCCGTCCTATCTCTATTCCGCCATATATGATGGCACCAGTAGAGTTGAAAGAGTTAAAAGAGCAGTTGAAAGATCTTTTAAAGAAAGGGTTTATTCGACCAAGTGTCTCTCATTGAGGAGCTCTAATCTTATTTATGAGAAAGAAAGATGGTTCACTTAGAATGTGTATAGATTACCACCAATTGAACAATGTTACCATTAAGAACAAGTATCCTCTTTCAATAATTGATTATCTTTTCGATCAGCTTCAGGGTGCTTCTTGTTTTTCGAAAATAGACATCAAATCTGGCTACCATCAGTTGAGAGTAAAGGAATGTGATATTTCCAAGACAACATTCAGGACCCGTTATGGTCATTATAAGTTTTTGGTCATGTCATTCCGTTTAACTAATGCACCTGCAGCGTTCATAGACCTTATGAATAGAGTTTTCAAACCTTAGTTAGATATGTTTGTTATCATCTTCATTGCTGACATACTAATCTATTCAAGGAATCAAGAAGATCATGCTAGCCACTCAGAATAGTTCTTCAAACTCTAAAGGATAGAGAGTTGCTTGCTAAGTTCTCGAAATATGAGTTTTGGTTTGAGTCGGTGGCATTCTTAGGCCACATTGTGTCTGGAGAGGGAATTAAAGTTGATACCCAAAAGATTGAGGCAATGCAGAATTGGCCTAGACCCACATCTCCAATTGATATTAGGAGTTTCTTGGGATTAGTTGGTTATTATAGAGGTTCGTAGATGGGTTCTCATTTATATCATCCCTTTTGACCAAGTTGACTCAGAAAATAATGAAGTTTCAATGGTCTAAAGCTTGTGAGAAAAACTTTCAGTAATTGAAAAATATATTGACTACTACCCCAGTTTTGACTTTACCAGAAAGTACTCAAGGCTTTGTTATCTATTGTGATGTATTTAGAGTTGGTTTGGGCTGCATGTTAATGCATAATGGTAAAGTTATAGCTTATGCCACCAGACAGTTGAAAGTTTATGAGAAGAATTACCCAACCCATGACTTAGAGTTGGCTGCCGTAGTATTTGCTTTGAAGATATGGAGTTATTATTTGTATGGTGTTCATGTTGATGTATTTTCTGATCACAAGAGTCTTCAACATGTGTTCACTCAGAAAGAGCTTAATCTCAGACAAATGAGGTGGTTAGAATTACTCAAAGATTATGACATGAGTATTCTTTACCACCTAGGTAAGGCTAATGTTATTGTTGATACTTTAACCAAGTTGTCTATGGGTAGTACTGTCTATATTGAGGAGGAAAAGAGAGAGTTAGCGTAAGATGTGCATAGACTTGCATGCTTAGGAGTCCGACTAATGAATTCCATAGAAGGAGGAGTAGTGGTGATGAATGGGGTTGAATCTTCATTAGTATCAGAAGTGAAAGAAAAGCAAGACCAAGATCCAATTTTGCTTGAATTGAAGGCAAATGTTCATAAGCAAAGAATATTAGCTTTTGAACAAGGGAGAGATGGAGTATTGAGATATCAAGGTAGGTTGTGTGTACCAATGGTGGATAGACTCCAAGAGAGGATCATGGATGAGGCTCATAGCTCTAGATATTCCATTCATCCGGGTTCCACAAAGATGTATCAGGATTTGAGAGAGGTGTATTGGTGGAATAGTACGAAGAAGGGCATTGCAGAATTTATTGCTAAGTGCCCAAATTGTCAACAAGTTAAAGTAGAGCACCAAAGGCCTAGTGGTTTGGATCAGAATATAGAAATTTCGAAATGGAAAAGGGAGATGATGATTATGGACTTCATCATATGTTTACCAAGGTCTTGCAGGCAACATGATTCTATTTGGGTAATTGTCGACGGAATGACAAAATCTACCTACTTTTTGCCGGTAAAGACTACTCATTCGGTAGAAGATTATGCTAAGTTGTATCTTCAAGAGGTGGTAAGACTTCATGGGGTTTCGGTCTCCATTATTTCAGATAAAGGTGCTCAATTTACTGCACAGTTTTAAAAGTCATTCCAAAAAGGCTTGGGTTCAAAGGTGAACTTAAGGATTGCCTTTCATCCTCAGACAGATTCAAACCTTAGAATATATGTTGAGGGCTTGTGTGATTGATTTCAAAGGGAATTGGGATGATCACCTACCTCTCATTGAGTTTGCTTACAATAATAGTTACCACTCGAGCATCTAAATGACTTCTTATTTAGCTCTTTATGGGAGAAGATACAGATCTCCTATTGGATGGTTTAAAGTTGGTGAAGCAGGGTTAATAGGACCAGATTTGGTTCATTAAGTTATGGAGAAGGTGAAAATGATTCAAGAGAGGTTGAAAACGATACATAGTCGTTAGGAATCCTACACTAATGTTAGGAGAAGGAAGTTAGAGTTTGAAGTAGATGATTGGGTATATCTAAAAGTTTCACCCATGAAGGGTGTTATAAGGTTTGGTAAGAAGGGGAAACTTAGTCCTCGGTATATTGGACCTTATCGAATATCCAAGAGGATTAGCAATGTAGCTTATGAGTTGGAGCTACCCCAAGAGTTAGTCACGGTTCATCCGGTGTTTCACATCTCTATGTTGAAAAAGTGCATGGACGATCCTTCATTTATCATACCAACTGAAGATATTGGGATCAAGGATAGTTTATCTTATGAAGAGATTCCGGTTCAAATTCTAGATCACCAAGTTCGCAAGTTGAGAACAAAAGAGGTAGCATCAGTCAAAGTCCTTTGGAGGAACCAATTTGTTGAAGAATCTACTTGGGAAGCTGAGAAGGATATGAACAAGAGATATCCACATCTCGTCAATCCGGAGATGTTCCGAATTAAGGTACTAATCCTTTCTTAGTATTTATTTATAAGTTGGCATGTTGTTTTGCATTTGCTTGTGGGTGCTTGAACTGAATGTTCCATGTTACACCCTTAGCCTAGTAAGAGTAATCTCATTCGAGTACAAATGTTCCTAAGGGGTAGATATTGTAACATTTCACAATTTGAAATAACTAGGAAAAAGCTAATAATTGGAAAAATTCATTTTTGGAAAAATGAAAATCTGGAAATTTTGTTAAGTTAGAATAAGTTGAGTTTTGGCCAACTTCAAATGGCCATAACTTCTAGCTCAATATAAGTTAGAGGTACTTCCAGATATGGTAGAAAATCTCTTGGAATGATCTTTCCAATGCTGCTGAGTTTGCGCGATTCCGAGTTCGTATGAGTGAGTTATGCCCTTTGGAAGTTGGGTTGTTGGAATAAGAAAAGTCCAATTCATATTTTGAAAGGGTAGTTTGATCTTTTCCTTGCCCTATTATTTTATTTTGTTTTGGTAATTAAGTTAGGGTTTAATAAAAATTAGATCAGTTTACGCTTTTACGAAAATACGCTAGGGCTTGGAGAAAAGAGAAAAGAAGAGGAGAAAGGAGAAGAAAAGCAAGATTCGTCATGATTGTCGAGTTTAGTTTGTGGATTTCGTCGGGGGTGATCCCTACAAGGTATGTTAGATCACATAGCGTTGGTTTAAGTCATCCACGCCCCAATCATGATTCAATTCAGCGAAATAATGTTTGATTTGAAAGCAAATCCTTTAAGTTCTTGATGAAATTCGTTTGAATTCCTATGGGTTGTGTTATTGAAGTTTCTTAATGATTTGATTCATATTTCCAGGTGAAATTTCGAGTTGAATCTATTGTATATTGAGGGTATTAGTTATTCTATGTGTTTGGGGAAAGAACTAAGTGAAATTAGAGGGTTTAGAGATGAAAAAGGAAGGAGAAAAGTCGGAGTTTTCTGGGCAAATGCTTAGGGCGCTGCACCTCTCAGAGCGCCCACTTCATAGTCTGAAGTTTGGGCTCAGGGGCGACGCACCAGCTAGAGCGCCATAACTTCAGCTTTGAAGTTTGTGCTCTGGCGCCCCGTGCCTCTTATAGCTCTAAGGTTGCCAGTTATTCCCATTTCTTCCCCAATCTTTCATACAAGTTCCTTAGTAATGTACCTATGTTTTCAAGTTGATTCGAACACTCAAAGGTACATCTAAACATTATGAAATCATTCATAAACATGAGATCATGAACCTTGAATCCATAATCCAATTCAAGGAAATTTAAGATCAAAGTCAGGAGAAGTAAGAGCCAAGTCAAGAGAAGTTATTAGAGTTTTTCAAAAGTCTTTTTTCCAAATGTTTTAACTTTGTTTTAAGACTTAAAGTTCAAGTCGAGTAAATATTAAATAGTAAAGTTTGAAGTTCATTTCTTTAAAAGTACATGGGGACTATGTATCCAAAGGGTTTAAAATATTTTCACATTTAAACAAGAAAGGAAATCTCGATTTCCAAAGATCCTTCAGGCAAGTTTTCAAAAAAGAGTAATCGCTTTCTAAATGAAGCAAAAGAGGAAACTTTGATTTCCAAGATAGCCTTTGAGCTAAGTTGCTAAACACTCATCTCAAATCACAGAAAGAAGTATGTTTTAAACATAAAAGCTAATATCATATTATTGGAAGTAGTATTGAGCACTGATATGGGGGAGAGTTCAGACAACTCACAGCCCCCATAAACCATGTAACCATCATGGGTAGAAAACAGTCATACTTTTTAGATGATTCCTTTAATGTTTTTAGCATAAACTAGTGAATCTACTTAGTAGTTCAGGTTATATACCCCCGGAAAGGTATAGGACGGCCCTGGCAGCGTGAGGCAAAATGTTGTATCATCATAATAACTCTTACATGATGATTGTCGATTAGAGAAACTCCCACAGAAGTAATTGTATTCTTATATACACAGTTTATTTTAATTTTACTTACATTTCAGAGTTATATGTATCTTTGCATACATACAAAGTTGACATCATGTTTTAAACAATTTTTTCTTTATATTGCACTTGTTTTAAACTGTTTTATATTTAAATGAGTTCAGTTATGTTGAGTTGAGTTGAGCCAGGTAAGTTCTTCAGATTCTTTTCAAGCATATGTTGTGTTTAGCATTTCAAATCGCATACTCGTACATTTAATATACTGATGCCAGTTGGCCTGCATCTTATTATGATGCAGACACGGGTAACTAGGATCGGCATCCAGCGCATCATTGATCCAGTGAGCACTCGAGAGTAAGTTGGTGAGCCTCCTTGCATTTCAGAGTACTCATTTTCACTACTTTCAGTTATTTTATTAGTTCATTAGGATGTCGTGGGGTTTGCCCTGACATCCATTTCAGTTATTTTAAAGGCTTCATAGACAGTCATATGTTAGTTCTTTAGTTTTTTCATTGTCATTATCTTATGTTGAGACTTAAGTTTACATTAATGGCCAGTTGAATATTTCCTTTATAACATTCCAGTTTATTTCATAGATGTAGTTGTGTTGAGTTAAGTTTTCCGTTGAGTAAGTAAGTCAGGATAAGAGTTCGCTCGAGGCCAGCAATGGTTCTTGAGTGTCAGTCATATCTAGGGTGTAGGCTTGGGGCGTAACACCTAGCGTATGAATTGTTTTTGTGGCCTAACACCAAGAAAATGAAAGATTGTGAAGTCTTCTTTCCAACGGACTCGATCGTTCATCAATTCAAGCTTTATGCTAAAAGTTATGCCCATTTTACTTGGTACTACATATTCTTCATGATCCATCGTGCGAAGTAGACATATGCATCGCGGCAAGGATAGTGCTAATGTTAAGGTTGTGCGAAGTGACACAAAGTAGTTTTAAGTTGTGCGACCGCGTACATTTCTTCAAAGTTCTTTTAGTTTTCTCTTCTTATCATGTTCTAGGCGGGGTGTTTTTGTCTTTTCCTCATCTCATAAACCCAACCCCATGAATATTAACTTCTTCAAAATCCAAAGTCAATCAGATTTCATAAGTTACGACAAGTTTCATCTTCAAGAAATTCGTAGAAGGGTTTCTCAAGTTCAAGCTATAAAAGATCCAAGTCCAAAGTTTTTCTCCAAGAATTTCTAAAATTTATCAAGGTTTTTCATTCCATGTATGTGAAATTTCATTGATGGATATCTTTTCATCCATTAAATCCCAAAGAAAACATTATTCTTCGATTAATCAAATTCTACAGAACCTAGTGTTCATATGAAAATTATGAATTACATCTTATTTCAATGTTTCTTTATGAAAAGCCCATGAATAATGTTTTTACATAAAATTCAATATTCTCATGTGGTTATTTTCGTAATCCCTCAGAATAGGGAAAATTTATGTCTTTAAAATTATATTGCTTAAATTACATGTTTTATCCAGGATGATAGAATTTATTATAATCAGTTGTACCGTCAGTCTTTCAGCTCCACATGTTTATGATGCTTTTAGATAAACATTTATTATTTCAGTCTTAGATTTTAGTATTATTGAGCTATCCAGTAATATCAGTATTATGTAGTTTACCAGTATAATTCAGTTAGGAGTATTACTTAGAACCGAGCAGACATAGGGATTAATGCTCACCCGTCAGTTAGGATTGAGACCTATAGTCGCAATCTCTAAGTCTTAGAACAACGTGGCAACGTAGATTTTAAGGGTCACCCGTCAGACCATGACTGACAGCTTAGTCCTTTTTGGACATTAGCTTAGTGGATTCACATTAGGCAATGTTCGTACCCTGCAAAGTATAGAGCACCCCTTCAGCTGGGGTACATGTTGAACTCTATTTAGCTCAGATGAAGCATATCGGTTAAATATATTTCCCACAGTTCAGTCTAATATATTTGATGACCTTACATTTCAGTTTACTTAGCACAATGTTGATTGGTTAAAATTACTTGGTCATTGCATCAACTCATTTATTTCAGTTTTATATTCAGTTCAACATCTTAATTTATCATGTTCAGTTTCTTAGATTATTGTATTTATCTCATATATTCAATACATTCAAAGTATTGACCGCATGCTCTTTTGCGCTATATTATTTTATAATATAGATTCAAACGCTCAGTATACACCTCGCGGTTAGTACGATTTTCGTATCATCTCAGCAGCTGAGCTTAGTGAATCATCATCTTTCGAGGACAAGGGTTTTGTTATTTCTTTATGTTAATTCTCCAGTTTCATATAGTTAGAGTTAGTTGGGGGCTTGTCCTAGCAACTGGTCTTATTAAAGACTTTCAAACAGTCAGACAGTAGTTTCAACTTCATGATTTGTTCAAACAAATTCTATTTTGACTAGTTAGTTGTTTCAGATTTATCTCAGCTTAGCCTCCACAACAATTATATTAAGTTATTATATGTATGAATCTTAGTGTCAAGGCAGATCAGGAGTTAGCTTGGGGTAACTAGTGACTCTAAGCACCGTGTTACAACTAGGAGGTAGTCTCAGATCGTGACACTCACTCGCATAATAGCAGCTAACGAGTCTACTTTGTGGTATTGCAACCCATAAAATAAATGGATAATTGCTAGTGGAATTTGGACATGAATTAGCGGCTATGATGGAAACATATATCCTTAGTTTGTCTTGCTAGGTCAAATACAAGAAGATATATAAGTGTATTCGGACGCATTCTCGCTCAATGATATAGGTATGAGGCCAATCCAGATAGATGATTATACGGCTGAATTATCAATCATGTGATTCAATAATTCGGTAAATATCTTAATCATGCGGGAGGGACGTCTTAACCCTTATGCTACTAAAACCATCGCTTGGGGCCTCATATATTTTAGGGCCCCCATTTTAAGAAAAAAAAGAATTACTTGTATATGTTATTTTTTTAAAAAAATTATATGTACTATGAGTGTTATGATTTGAAATTGCATATATGAAAATAAACCTGAATTTCGTAACAAACAATTTGATGAAAATATGGATAGCGAAATCACAAAGTCCCTTGAAGAATCTTTTAGAGTTGATTGTTTTATATATGTAGCGTAGATAAAACTATTTTTTCACTTCAAAATAAATTTGAACCAATTGAAGCATATGAAAATATTTTTGATTTCTTATTTAGTGGTAAAATATTGAGATCACTAGATGATGAGAATTTAAAAAATATTGTATAAACCTTGAACTTTCTTTAACACGTAATAGTTATTCTGATATTGATGGTTTAGATTTATTTTTTGAATTAAAAGAGTTAAAGGGAAATAATACAAGTAGAAAATAATGATCTAATGAAAATACTCAATCAAATAAAATGACTTGACTGTTTTGCAAATACACATATTGCTTATAGGATAATGTTAACAGTTCATGTTACCGTTGCCTCAGCCGAAATAAGTTTTTTTCGAAATTAAAATTGATTAAATCTTCTTTAAGATCAACAATGGCTTAAGAGAGATCGAATGATTAGCTATATTATCATTTGAAAATGAATTATTAAAACAAATTGATTATAAAATAGTACCTAATGACTTCGCATCTAAAATAGCTAGAAAAGTATATTTTAAATAAAAGTATAAATGATGGGAAAAAAATATTAGGGCCCCTCTCTTATGTTTCGCTATAGGCCCCTAATATTGTTGAGTTGGCCCTGTTATGTGACATTGCTTATAACTCGTGCAACATTACTATTGAATCCATAATGAATTCAATCAAGTTAAGTGAGATAAATAAACTTAATTTCGTTTCGAAATGTCTGAATTTATATTTCGAGGATCAATAAAATAAAAAGTTTTGTCATTATAGAACATGGAATTCACTATGCTAATCTTCTTAACTTTTCCTTCTCTTTTTGCCAAGTACAAGTGGACAAAAAAAAATTCGTCCAGCTTACCTAATTCATTTTTATTTTTCTTTGCCCTTTTCCTCGACTGATTTTAGAGAAAACTATATTGTATATATGTCGGCAATCAAATTCTTCATAGCCACTTCTCAAATTTAGTCAACAAATTGAGTCAATATATCACTATACATGTTCAATAAGTGAATAGTACATTGGAAAGTGAGATAATTAAAGTGAAATAACATGAAAAAGAACAAAACACTCCAAATTATTTTTTGTATAATCTCACTAAAAGGCACCTTATATATAATACAAATATTGGAACTCTGTTACATATGCAGCAAATCACAATCTTTTTTAATACTAACTTTCTACCATACATAAGAAGAGCAAATAATGTGTATACATAGCTATATTTAAATTTCTTTTTCATAATTGAATTGGAATCTAAGCACTTGCAATTGGATCACTTTCCATTGCCTTCATTGCTTCAAATCTTGGCTCTTTGGCTTGAAACTTAAGTCCAGCATATAACTTCATGTAATCATCAAACACAAACTTTGGATAAACTTGTGTACTTTCCTCTGCCTCTTTTTCAATCAAAGTTTTTGCTGGATATATGACTGCATCACTTCCTGGATTGTAAAATGAGGCTAGTGACATTCGTGTCCCGTCTGTTTGTGCAATCACTCTATGCATCACACTCTTGTATTTCCCATTCGTGATCACCTGTTTTATAACATTTCATAAATACCATTTTTAGTACTACTTCTAAGTTATAGTGAGAAAAAAAGCACACACACATAGTGAATCTTGTACCTCAAGTTGGTCACCAAGGTTAACCACGATGGAGTGGCGCATGGGAGGAACATCGATCCATTGCTCGTCTTTGAGGAGTTGAAGGCCACTCACTTTGTCATCTTGGAATAGAAGTATGATGCCACCAGCGTCTGTATGAGCGCGGAGTCCCTTGATCAAATCGGGCTTAGGACATGGTGGATAATTGCTAACTTTAGTCCCAAAATTGGGACCTTTTGATCCATAAAAGGCATTTTTCAAGTAACCTTTTTCAAGTCCAAGGTTTTCACAGAGCAAGTCAAGCAACTCCTCTGCCAATTTCTCCAATCTTTTAGCAAAATCTCTCATTACCTCTCTGCATCATTTGGGACAACATTATAATTAGTGTTATGGTGACTATTATAATTAGTTACACTTTCACTTAGATTGTGTGTTTGTTTAATTTATACGCGATATGTAGGACACATGTATGTACCTGTATTCTTCGTCAAGATCAGGTACTTGAGAGATATTAGAAGTAGGAAGATGGCGCAAGAAGAAAGTGCTTTCCCAATCTAAATCAGTAACCTCAGCTTGAACAGCTTCAAGACCCTTACTTGCCACCAATTCTTTGAACCTCTGTTCCATGCACTTCTTGTAATGTCCCTTTGTCATTTTCTCTACTGTGTCCATTACTTCATGTGGAATTCCACTGTTCACCAACTACAATTATGACATCAGCAAACAAAATTACTTTTCCTCGTTTTATTCTGTGTCTGGTCATTGAATTCAACAAATTAAGAAAGACTTTTGAGTCATGTGACTGAAGTTTGATGTAATGTATCAAAATGTCTTTTATATCTTGTGGTGTTATAAACTGTAGGGCAAATTATTAAATATGGAAAGTGACATTAATTTTAAAACAGACTAAAGAGAAAAGTATGACTGATAAATTAAAACAGATAGAGTAATATGTGTATTTGATTTGTAATTACCTCAAAGAAGCCCCAATTCTCACAAGCATCTTTGATCATTGCCATGGTGTTGGCTCTCTCAGCTCCATTAAGTTTTTCCAAGTTAATAATTGGGAAGTTCTCCATCTTAATTTCTTGGTAAAGTGTATACGTGTTTTTCTAAGTGTATTGAATAAATAGAATATAAGAATATGAATACAAAAGATTGAAGAGATGGATATTAGTGTTTGATGTACAAATAATGAGGCATTGAAAGGGTATTTATAGTAGAAGAAATCAAGAAATTAAAGTAGAGATTTATAACTTAAATAAATAATTATTATATTCTAAAGTCTACATGACAAGTCTGAGTCCAAGTCTACCTTTTGAGTCACAGTTCCTTGTTGAACCATCTTACCTACAAAGGGATTTTGGGATCAAGACAAATTGGAAAAGGACCTATTTTGACCATAATACATGCTGGCTTATGGGCCATGGCTGCAATAGTACTAAAGATTTATTGTGCTCTTTGTTACATGTGTTAATTTTTAATTTCTTTTAGGACACTTTGACTAGGATGCTACTATTTAGTAGCACTTGAGGAAGTTACCTTGAATTTTACAATAATCTTTAAGGCTGCTCATTTCACTAGTTACAAAAAAAATTGTATGAAATTTCCTAGGGATAGCCTATGGCTTGTTAGTATTGACGGAGATAATTTAAAATATAAAAAAGTAAATATAAGAAATAGCAAAGGGAATATGATATTCATCATATATTTATAAAAATAATTTTTAATTTTTATACAATATAGTTTTTCGATAAAAAAGTGAAATTCTGTGTGATAGGTAAAATATTTTATGCTTTTCTTAGGACTTGAGACATAGGCAAATCACGAATATATTGTTCTTTTTATAGATTCAACCCATCAAACTCAATATTTTTGAGATGTAATATATTATATGTAACAATTCACTAACATTTAATAAATTTTAAATTCTAATTTATAATTTTAAAGGTGTAATGAGCACTAAAAACCTAAAAATTGAATCTATCAAATTTAAATTTTGAATATGTATTTGGATTCAGATTATACTGAAGTCTTCTTCGATGAAGTGGGGAGAATTTAAACTCTTTATATGATCTTGTGCAATTTTTTAAATGAGATTCAAGACTACATTAGATTTGTCCATTTCTTTAACATGATATTAGAATGGATATGAGTGAAAAATGATACAGTATATAATTAGACATTGAAATCATGAGTTCTAAAATTATATTCTTACGTTTTTTCTAATCCTCATTTAATTAATATTGTTGACTTGGATATTGTTAGACTTTGAATAGGTCATAGTAGCTGTGTATTTTTGCTTTGTCATCCATTTGGTTCATCAGACAAACTTTACCTAATTAATTGTGAAAATTCATGATCTAACTAATTTTCCTTATAAAAATCAAGCTTATGCACATGCAATTAGTAATAATAATAACAACATTAGTAATTAAGACACCCAATTTGACTTTTTCTTAATTATTTTTATTGGGTGTAATTAATGAGGCTTTATTTTTAAGTCAATCTTTGTAATTCTAGTTATTTAATTGCAAATCTCTGAGTAGAACATTCTACATGAGAATGAATATACTATAAGACCCCGAAAAAAATCTATTGGAATTTTCTTTATTGAAGGAAAAGGAAAAAAAAGAGTAAGTATTTTGGTCCATCATTTATTGATATATTTTTGACGAAAATATTTGTGATATTTGACTAAGTATATTTAATTTTCAATTAATTAAGACATTGTCACTTTTGATCACTTTGCTATATTCACAAATATACCATCATTGCCAACGGTTTTTTGTAATAAAATATAAGACAGAGTTTAATAATAAATTTTGGGAGTGGATTATAAAATTTATCAAAATATTAATTTGGTCACATTTTAAAATTTTGTTCTTCAAATATGTTTAGATTATTATAATATAAATTCAATAACTTAATATTATAATTTAAAATTTATAAGCTTCAAATACTGATTTTACGTACCATTGTTTTACATCTATTTAACATTTTTTGAGAAATAAATACAAAACAAAGATGCTGCACTAGTCAAGGGACAGTGTGGAATTTTTTATTTTATTTTTGGAAGAATAGGCCAGTAGGGAGGTCACTAGAATATTCTAATGTTATAGGGCCTTAACATGCATTGTTGACTACCAGAAAAAATATTAATCCTATGTTTTTACCTCAGTTTGCTTACCCTTATTTTTATGTAAGTATTCGTAGACAATTTGATTTTGTTATACAACATTGAAACGAAATTAGGAGGGTAAAAAATTATTCATAAAGATAAAGTGTTAAAATAAATATATCGAACAATATCAAAGAGATTTTATGTATTTTCTCTTTTTTTTTTACGGTAAAGCAAATTCACTCTTTGTGTTTGGCATAATGGATAATATTTTTCAAAAGAAACTTCTTTCACTATTCAATATTCTCTAAAAATAAAAATAAAAAATTGTTTCAAATTAATTAATAAATAAATAATATTTTAAAAAAAAAAACATATTTTCCCTTTTAATGAAAACATAGTTTGGTGTTTGTCTATGAAAAAAACTACTTTTTTCCTTTCTCCAACAAATTGGCCCTTGATCTTGAGTAACTTCATTATTGTGATGGAAATAAAGGACCTTAATCTTATTCAATTTTTAGTCTCCATTCATATAATCACTTCTTATATCTCATTTTAAATATTGTTCTAGTTTAATTTGTATTTATCTGCTCATGATTGAGAAAGTATTAATAAATACAATATATAATTTAATAAGTTATTCTTATATTTGATAAACATAAATTATTATTTTTAAATAGTGTGCATCTCTTTGATATTAAGGTTATAATTCAAAATAACTGTCAAATTTAATCTTAAATTTCTAAAATAACAATTATTTTAAGATAATTATTTTGAGCTAAAGTGACTTTTTAATTTGAGAGTACCTTATATCTTGATATGAGGGGAACTTACGTAAATCTCACTAGTTTAGGAGCTAATTACTTAGATACATTTTAATTTGCAATATTAAATATCTTTCTAGATTTTGGTGCTTCTAGATACATCGAGGTATACGTATCTTGGATACATGCGATCAAAATTAAATATAATTTGTTTTAGATACATTGTATTCAAATGGATCCGCATGTATCTGATATTTATAATAAATCTCACTCGTCTCTCTCCATCTCGTTGCCACTCTTCTAATGTATATGGTATCCCAGTCACATGTGAATTACATTAGATACTTGTATCTAGTGTGTATCTAATGTGATTCGCCTGTATCTATTCGAATGGAGTGTTTATATGGTCAAATAATTTGGTGATGTAATGAATCTTGAAATACTATTTCTGCATTTCCCCTCTTGTGCTTTGGAACCCTACTCAATTAAATGAATATAATTACGTGAAGCAGCATAATTAGTGCTAACCTGATTTAAGAAAAGAAAAGAAATTAAACTTAGGCTATTTTGCGTCAAGTATCTGTAAGTAGAACTAAACACGAGGTGTACATACGTGAACATAGATTAAAATGATAATCATACGGCATCTCAAAATCAAATCACACAAAATCAAAAGGAACTTTGATACGAAAACAACCGAAAATTCCTAATTTGAATTTCTTTATTTAGAATATATAGTCGGGATGAAACTAAATTATTTGATTCACGAGGAAGCTATCTCCATTTTTCGTCATTCATAATTATTTGTTTTAATCTTGTTTCGGCGATTCAATCTTTTAATTTGCGAGAGTAAAGGTGTAGATGAAATCACCTTGCAATTCAAAAAATAAACCAAAAAAAAAATAATTAGTGATGGAATTATGAAAATGACCCATACTAAAATTCATTCATAATCTTCATATATTCATTCATATATTGCCTTAACTTGCAAGACATGATTCTTGATATCCCCATGTGTGTTTATGCAGTGTTTTTCGAGTTTCGTGTTAAAATTTGAGATTAATTATTGCATGTACATTGAATACATATACATCTAAATAAAACATTGCATTAAACAATTAAAATGATTTGTTTTCTCACTATCATGTGTAAATTTTGTTTTTGTTTATTTGTACCGCTTACTTGTCCATCAACTGTTTATTTGTTCCACTTACTTCCTTTGTCCATATTTACTTGTTTATTTTTTTGTTTTTAGTTGTTCCTAATTATTTGGTCATTTTGACAAATTAAAAAAAAAAGTTTACCTATTATACTATACCCTCAATTAATTACTTTGAAAAAGATAGAACTTCTTGAAAATCTTAAGTTTTTAATTCATTCACTTCATAATTAATAGGGATAAAATGATAAACTTGCTAGGTCAATAATTGTTTTCTTAATAGATGTGTCAATTCAAAAGTGGACAAATAATTAAGAAAGAAGGGAGTATATATTAGTAGCTAGCTTGTTCCCACTTATATAATTGTAGTAAATAATTTTCTTAGTAATTTCTAAATGAGATTAACGATATATTTTCTTCCGCCATCTATATTATTGTACTCATTCTTATTTGTCCACTTTAAATTTTGTACACTTTTTAAATTAATGATTAATATGAGTATTTTATCACAATATTCATATTGATTGATATATAATCTTAGATTTTTAAAATATAATTTGTGAATAAGTAATTAATAAGTAAGGAAAAACGGGTTGTTTAAACAAAGGACAAAGAAAATTTAGTTATAAAAATTGTGTGTTTTTTTTGTCGACTAAGAAAAGATTTTAAAAAAATCTTGAAATCACTGTTTCGTCGTGAAAAATTAAAATTTAATTTGAAGTTATGGTTCAAATTTAGAAAACAACTTATAGATTATTTTCTATCTCACTTTTAAAATTGTAGTACATTCAAATATGATTATTATTCCATACATCATAAAAAGTATATCCAATTGTTAAAAAGAAAAAATATTATTGGGTCATGTGCATAGCACGGATTATCGTCATTAGTAACAAATATAAACTTTAAAAAAAGTATTAATAACTCTAACAATATGATAATATAATATTTTTTCACAATTATATAGTGATCATCAAAAGTGATGCCTAATATCTAGTGTTGGCTCAAGGGTGAAGCAGCTAAATCTTCTGTGTTTACATTTGGCAAAATGGTCTAGTAGACCCTTATATTTGTACGTATTTATATTGTGAACCCTTCTATTTGCCCCTTTGTCATCTAAACCCTCAAATTTATTGAAACACAATGTTTTAAACACTATTTTTGATTTGACATTCTATGTAGCATTTAATACCAGAGTGCGTGTAAAACACACCAAGTAGGAGCGTGAGACCCTTGGAAAAGGGTCTAAAAGTCACATTAGGGCTTTTATATTGCCATCATCTTCCTAGTTGGATCTAACACCATTGTTGGATAGAATTTGAGGTTTTCTTGGCCTTTTATTTTTTTATCTTTTCCCCCCAAATTTCTTCTCTATTGTTTATTGTCATTATACTGCTCGCTTTATTATGAAACACGACATGGAAGACAAACACTACTCCCAAATTAACATCTTACACTAAAATTAAGCATAAAACAAAGAAAAATTTCCAAAAAAAATTCAAGAAAATCAATGTAATTGACTAAAACCCAAAACCAACAAAGACAAATAGAAGATCAAATCCAGATTAAACAACAAATAAATTCGAGAATAAATTGAAAAACCTACCTAGATAATTTGAAAATCGAACAAAAACAACAAAAAAAAAAAACGCAAATAATTTTCGAGATTGACCCCTGTTTCAGATCCAACCAAACACAAATTTACTGCCTTCCTCTTGTCCTCTCTACTCTCTAGAAATCGAATAGACATCACAAAAGGAAAGGAATAGGGGATTTCTACGTTGTATAGCAGTGTGTTAAAATAATACTACATATTAATATACACACATAATATACATATTTTATACATAATAGTTTTTGTATATATATATTTACTAACGTTTCTCCTAACCCTAATTTTATTTTATTTTTAAAAATATACGTTTGTAACTATTTTTGGTAGAGTGACCAAATATGCAACTTTCCCATGAATTAGGTCTTTAGGCCCAATGACGCAGCTTCTGGAGTTTAGTTATGTGATTTTTTTTGGTATTTAGTTACAATCTGTTTCAGGCCTCTTTATTTTTCAAAAACTTTGGAAATGTATATTAGAATGTCTCATAGTACTAGTTAAGAGAATTAGTTATTTCTTACTTATATATATATATATATATATATATGATTTAGGGAAATATAACTTTTGAGTAATCTTTCACAGTTGAGTTATAAGGTCTAATTTATTTATTATCAGAACTAGATTTGTCCTTATTCTTTATTTGAACAATGTTCGACTCTCCTGTTATATATATTGTTTATTCTCAAAATCAGGCATGCAGGAGAGTGTAAGAAGTTCTCACATCGATAAAATGAGTGAGCTGTCTTCTTTTTCTTTTATATGAGATATTGGTTACTTATCATTTCATAAGCTTGATCTTGAAATTGAGTTTCCACAAGGTAAACATTGTCACGGGCCCTAGCCTTGAAATCAACGTCTTCTTTTCATGTCTTTATATTTTGTTATCAATATCATCAAATTATATAAAAAAAATTATTAAACTCGACCGCATCACTTACATTTTTATTTACATATAAATAATGAAAATAGAAAGAAAGAAAAAAAGGAACTTTCGCATATAGCCACTCAAAAATAACTTAATTACGCTCCATATCTATAGTTTGTTAATTACGATTCGTAGCTACATGTTATAGGGAGGAGAGTGACGAGTGAGATTGGGAGGATAGAGGCGAGCGAGTGAGGGCAGAGAGTGGAGAGAAGCGAATTGTATATGTATATTTGTCAAATAATTGTATATATGTAACGATATACATATGTATTTGTATATCTAGCAAGCGAGTTTGGGAGAGGGAGGAGAGAGGCGAGTGAGAGAGGGCAGAGCGTGGAGAGAGGCGAATTATATATGTATATTTGTCAGATAATTGTATATATATAATTGGTATACATATGTATTTGTATATTTGACGAGAGAATTTGGGAGAGGAAGGAGAGAGGTGAGCAAGATTGAGAGAGAGATGAGAGAGGCGAGCGAGAAAGCTTAGAGAGTGGAGAGAGCCTAATTGTATTTGTATATATGTCATATAATAGTATATATATGTGTGTATATATAATTTGTATTTGTATATGTATAAAAGAGGACAAGTGACGTACTTAAAGCTAAAATTAAGCTGTGAGCCGTAATTAATTCAAACTATAACTATATTAGCTAATTAACTAGTATATGTTTGCTTTTCCGTGTAATTTTTTCAAAAATAAGCATAAAAACATAACAACAAAATGATTGAATAAATAATGAAGAAGGAATATTATTTTTTTATTTTAAAGTCCACTGTTTTTTTTTTAAAAGAAGGCTCATGTCAGCGTGAGCCTTGCAAGACTCATTCTTGAATGAGGCTCATTCTAATATGAGCCTTGTGTACACAATTTAACCGGATTGCCCCTCCATCTAAATGTTGACCTTTAGATTTTATATTCTATTTTTGTTGCCCTTTCAAAATTACTCCAAAATGTAACCCCCCCCCCCCCCCGACTCCACCCCATACTGTGTGTCTGTGTATGGTGGGGATTAGAGTCCAAAAAGCCATTAAATGGAAGGACCATTTGAGAATGACGACACAATGACAGTGCCTTCAATTTCTCAGTGCAAGACATACACTGCTATTATACGATAAAAAAAAACAAGGAGAATTAAGGCGCTACAGTTCACACAGTAATATAGACTCTGCAGAAGCAGAAAATGATACTAGTAATTTAAATATTTGTCCAAATTTTGCGATACAATTTTTTAATTAATTTTTAAGAAATGACAATATTTTTTCATCTCAATTTATGTGATTTAAATTGAATGAAGTTTAAGAAAGATATATTTTTGAGACTTGTGATAAAAAATGAGTAATAAATGTTTATGTTACTATAAATCATTCCAATAAAGATAAAATAAGCATTTTGAAGTTGAATTATTACTGCAAGTATCATTTTTTTTTTACCGGCTAAAATGGAAAGGAATCATAGAAATTGGGACAAAGTAAATATTAATTTTACCTTTTTTTCATTAAAAATAGAATAGTTCAATTTACCTCTAATGAGATAATTTAATTTTTGTGTCAAGTCAAACAATAAAAAAGACAATCTGGTGCACTAAAACTCCCGCTATGAGCAGAATTTGGGGAAGGATTCGACCATAAGGGACTATTTATACCATCTTACTTTGCATTTATTCAAGAATCAATTTTCAACTCAAACAACATCATATAAATTAGAACTTAGAACGGAAAAGATATAAAAGTAAGAGAACAAAAGAATAATTAGAAAAGGAATAGTCAACAGCTGAAGACAATCAGTACTGTGATTTTAGGGAATTGTTTTATGTTCTTTCCCTTTCTCCCTTTCTGTACTTCTCTGTCCATATTTGTTTAAGTGGTCAACCATACCGCAGCTCTCTGTTTTTTGCATCTTCGCCCCAGTTTTTTTTGAAAATTTGCTACATATTTTCTTGAAAAAATATTTATAAAAATATTTTCCTTCGTACTAAACACAAATTCTTATGTATAAAAATTTTCTTCCAATAGAATGATGTCAAACGACATTGTCGAACTTAGATATGTCTGGTTTAAATCGTAAAGTTCAACCCAATTATTAAATTAAAATTAATCAATTTTATTCAAGATACATCATGCAGTAAAATAGGACTTATAGTTAGTAAGAATTTTTTGCAAAAATATGTGATTAAAAAAGGAGAAACCAAAACAAAGTTCATTATGTTTGCTACACCATTTACAATAGTGTTGTTCAATTATGAAATCTTTATGATTAGAATTATGATAAAGTAAGTATGTACGTTTGTTCCCCACCCTCCAGGACAAATATAATGTAGCTACATGCACCTTAGTAGAATATATATGAAAGAACCCTCCAGGACAAATATAATGTAGCTACATGCACCTTAGTAGAATCTATATGAAAGAAGGGTAATGATGAAAATACAAAACATTACAAATTTTGTCTAACTTCTAAAGGGTGATTGGTGGCCCTGTTATTTACAAGCATTTTAATTTTTTTTTGGTAATTAATTGTATATTCATTAATCACCAACTGATATTTACAGAACATAACAAACTACATCACAGTTTGTTAATCAGAAAAACAAAACTCAAAGGAGATACAACTGCATATAAAGCTAAGTTGTTGCAACCTAGAACTAATGGCCTTAGGATCCCTCATACAACACATATAAGCTACCTCTTTAGCAATGTGTTCAAGATTTCTACTTTTGTCTTAAAAAATTCTGTGGTTCCTTTCTATCCACACTGCATGACTACATTCTGCATACATTAGTCTAAAAAGTTGGGCAGTTAGATTGTTGCCTCTGGCTTTCTCTATGATCCATTTCAAGTGTGTATCCCAAGCATCTAAAGTAGAGTCTGGCCATTTGATCCATGCCATCAACTTCCTCCAAAGAGCTCTTGTAAACTCACAGCAGACTAACAGGTGATCTCTAGTTTCAACCCCATTTTGACACGACTTGCATTGTTGATTTATATCCATCCCCATGAAGCCAACCTATCACTAGTTGGTAGTTTGTTTTGTAATTGGAGCCATATAGTAACAATGACCTTTGGTCTTGCAGAGTTGGCAATAATTAGACATCTCCAGGGCACTCTAGGTCTGTTTCCAAGTAGACTCAAGTAAAGACTGTCAATGGTTACTTGATTATTTTGCTTCTGTGTTTGCTCTAAAGTCAGTCTAGCATTAAGTATCTTCTTGACCATCCATAAAGCATGCTTTGGAATACATGCAGTGAAGAATTGTTGAGTCTTTATGTAAAAAGAGTAGATTCATCTAATCCACAGCTTGTCAGATTTGTTAGCACGGTCCCAACAGATTTTGGCAATAGCAGCTTGGTTCCACAGTCTGATGTTAATGAAGTTCATGCCTCCAACTGATTTAGGTAAACAGATTTTTTCCCATGCTATGAATGCTCTCTTGTTAATAGTATTTGATCCTGACCAAGTGAAACTTCTACAATATGATTAAATAAGCTTAAGAACTTTTGCAGGAATGATGAAGAGCTGAGACCAGTAGGCTTGAATACCAAATAGTACATATTGAACCAATTGCATTAATCCTGCATATGAGAGTTTCTTAGCAACCCAAGAGGAGATTCTAGCAATAATTTTATTCACTAGTGGTGACCACTGCATAATAGTCAGTCTCTTGGTGGATAGAGGAACACCAAGATACTTGAAAGGAAATTCACCACATCCAAATCCACTCTATTGGAGTATGTTCAGTTTTACCTGCTCAGGGACACCACCAAAATATATGGAGCTTTTATTCATGTTTGCCTGCAGTCCTGATGCTTGAGAAAACTTTTGGAAGCACTGGTATATTAACTTTACAGATTTTTGATCCCCTCTACTAAAAAGTAACAGGTCATCTACAAAACATAATGAGTTATATTCAATCTGCCACACTTAGGATGAAACTTGAACCCCTCAAATTCTCTAGCTTCAGCAAGAAATCTATTAAGGTATTTCATAGATATAGCAAATAAGTATAGAGAGATGGGGTCTCTTTGTCTAGGCCCTCTTTCAGCATTAAAGGGTGGTGTGGTCTCTCCATTTACCATGATTGTATAATTCACAGTATGCACACATTCTAGGATCCATTTAATGAATTTCTTAGGAAAACATAGGTTCTCGAGCACCTGTTCTAAAAAAGACCACTCCACAGACTCATAAGTCTTTTGTAGATCAATTTTTAGCATACATCTTGGAGAAATGTGTTGTCTAGAGTATGCTTTAACCAGTTGCAAGGATAATGTTATCAACAATCTTTCTCCGTGGAATGAATCCTGATTGAACTTCACTGATAATATATTCCATAACTTTCTGCATCCTAGAAGCTAGGACTTTAGCAATGATTTTGTAAATGATGGTGCAACAAGTTATGGGTCTATACTCTTTTATATTCATTGGAGTTTTTTGGGACCAATGTGATCATAGTGCAGTTAGCTGGTCTATAATGTTTTTCAGATTGAAAAAACTATTTGATAGCCAACAACATGTCATCTTTGGTGATACTCAAAGTCTTCTTGTAAAAAATAAGCATTATATCCATGCACTCCTGGTGCTTTAGATCATCTCCAATGAAAGTTAGAGCATTCTGGATTTGCTCATCCATGACATCTCTACATAAATCAACTCCTTGCTCATAAGTAATTGTGGGTCCTTTCTTCATAGTATTTCTGTCTACAGCAGGTAAAGATGTAGTGTTGGATCCCATTAATGCCTTATAAAAGTATACCACTTCATCTTTAATAGCCTCTTGTGTATTAAGTTTTGTGCCTTTAAGTGAAATAAGCTCAAACATGAGCTTCTTGTTAGTTCTCTCCTTGATTATTGTTGTGAAATATTTATTATTACTATCTCCAAGTTGTATCCATTTGGCCCTGGACAAGGCTCCATTTCTCAATATCCAACAATGTTTGTTTCTCTTTACAAAGCAATTCATCAGTGCATTGTTGAATGATTTGTTTCTGTACTTGTATCAATTCTTGTCTAGCAGTATTTATCTTAGTGGTTGTGTTTTTGAATTCCTCACTATTCAAAACTTTCAATACTTACGTCGATGCTCTCAACTTTGCCCAAATAATGTCCATTATTTCTAGAGCTATGTGTTTATGCCATATTTCTGCAACTTTGTCCATGAATATGCTGTGTTCTGCCCATATATTAAAGAATCTGAAAGGTACCTTGCCTGTCCATTGGTTGTCTGCAACTTTGAGTATCATAGGGGAGTGATCAGATAAATATGGTAGATCATATTTAGTAATCACATGACCCCAAGTCATCATCCATTCTAGATTGCCAAAGACTCTATTAATTCTGCTACAAATTCTATTAGCTTCCAATTGCTTGTTTGACCAAGTATAGTAATCTCTTTTCCATGACAGTTCATTCAGCTACAGAGTATGAAGACAATTTGAAAAGTCTTGAGTTTCTGCTAGAGAAATTGGTGTACTATATAACCTGTCATTTGGATATAACACATCATTAAAGTCACCAGCAATTATCCAAGGTTTATCCACCCCTTGCTCAATGAGTGCTAGTTTTGCCCGTAATTCCTTTCTCTGTTCAATAGAGTTAGATGCATATTTAACAATAATAAAACAAACTAGGGTCCCATTGATTGAAAAGTAGATTTAATATGAGTAATCTGATAATAATTTGGGTCCCATACCATTCAGACTCTACCATTCACGGCTCATGAATAATTATTCAGTGATTGCCAACCAGGGAATACATTTGCAAGTACTTTAGGAGCCTTATGAGCTTTGACTTTAGTTTCCAACAATGTTGCTAGTTTGATGCATTTATTCCTCAGATAGAGTTTTAATTCCTTTTGCTTATGCCATTTGTTTATTCCTCTCACATTCCATATCATCCAGCTCACTAAAGAGTGTTTGTTATGTCTCCTTTATCAGGAGGGAGCTGCATTTGTCCACTTAACCATTTACAATCTCATTCTTTCTTCTTTAGCCAAGATCCCAAATAAGGAAAGTTTGTTAGATTAAACTATGGACTATTAATTGAAGTTTCTTTGTTCCTTAGATTGATGTCTATATACATGTTACCTTTTGGACTAGCCTCATGTTGTGCTAAATTCTCCATTGCACTCTGAGTAGGAGTAGTTCTTACCTGATTTTGCTTGGAACTTTCAAGTACATCTGATGCGGGCTCTCTGATCACACTAGTAGGTTTCCATTCTTTACCTCATCTACTAGGATCCTGTCTCTTGCTAGGGTGTGGAGCTTGGGGTTGTAGCATTTGCTTTGGACAAGTATGACCTACCATTGAACATTTAGGACAAAACTTAGGCTTCCAATCATAGAAAACCTCTTGTTCAAACTCATTACCAGTAGGATCCATCACCACAATTTTTCAAGCAATGGTTGTGTAACATTCACTTCAATCAACATTTGAGCATAGGATATCCTTATTTGTTTAGCAGTGCATTCATCAACATAGATAGGGACTCCAATAACATTTGTTATTCGACTCAATGATCCTTTACCCTAACATGACATAGGCAATTTGGGAAACTTCACCCAGAGAGGAATTTTTGTGGGAAATTCCTTGTTGAAATCAAAGTTCACTGTCCACGGTTTGAGTATTATAGGTCTATTGTTGATGGTATATGGACCTAAGTAAAATATTTGGTTCATATTATCAATCGAAGCAAAATGAATCACATAATACCATTTTTCATGGTAAAATAACTCATGTTTGGCTGCACTGATCCAAAATTGATTAATGTATCTTGGGAGAGCATTATAACTAGGTACATCACCTGTGAAGTAAGCAATTAGGGCACTATTCTATTTCTGAATTTCCAAATTCACCTCATCCTTATCCAGTTGAACTACAAGCTTTCCATCCATTATTTGAGAAGGTATATAATCTAGTGAGAGACTATTAACATCAACTCTATTATTGGTAAAGAGATTAGTCTATAATTCAGCTTGTTCCTCAATCTGTGATGTATCCTCTGTGACCTCATTAATTTCATCTACTGGTGCTATAGTTTCAGTTAAGACTGTAACTACCTCTACTGTTCCATTGGCTGAAACCCCAGATCTGGGAGTTGTGGGTGTTTTGGGGGTATAGTTCATACTTCATCTCTTCAAAGCCAGAGGTTTATGCATACCTTTCTCCATTGGATCCTAATATTTGCTCGATTCTCCATCTTCAGTGTCACCCTGCTGAACTCGAGTTCCCAACAAACTTCCATCAGTAGCAACATGTATTTTCTTTGTTCTTCCTCGCCCCCCTCCTCTTCCACGGCCTCATCCTCGAGCTCTAATCATGGCAGTCATGCCGGCATTAGTAGACGAATTTGAGCCCAGAGCCAGAGACCCCGTTTAATATTTACAAGCATAAGTTGTACGATTATTCGTAAATATATTAGTACTAAATAAATTGTGCATTAAATTATAAATAGAGACCTTACCAATTATTCTTGTAACAAAATAATATTGGAATGAATCGTGATAATAGGATGATTATTAGAACAATCGCCTACATATAACATAATCTAAATCCTAAAGCGGAAAAAGATTGAACTCCCAAGTCGGGAATGGGGAGACGAGTTAGTGGGCCTAGTATCAGCTCTCGAGTCAAATTTAGATTCACGTTTTGGGTCAAGGTCGAGATTGAGAATCGAATCCGGAGTTTCGAGTCAGAGTGAGGATCAACAGTCGGGTTAGGATCAGGAGTCGGGATCCAAATTAGGTCAGGAGATGAGAGTCGAATTTTGGATCAAGGTAGAGAGTCTTTCATTATGGTCGAGATCGGGAGTTAGGTACCAAGTTGGGGTCAAGAGTCAAATTGAGATCGGGAGTCGAAATTTGGGTTTCAGGTCAAGGGTCCAACTCCCTATTCCTGACCCAAACTTAACTACCCGATTCCCAAATGGAGACTCGACTCTGACCCTGATTTCTGACCCTAACTTGGGACATGAATCACAACCTTGACCTAGGACCTAACTCCCGATACCGATTTAGGACTCGACTCTTAACCCTTAAACCTCGACCCAACTTATGATCTCGATTTCTGACCTAGATTATGACCTCAACTCCTTGACTCTAATTTGGGAGCGGACTTATGACCCTGGCTCGCAATCCAACTCTCGACATTCTTGGGATGATATTTTCTTCTTACTAATCAAGCATAAGAAAATAAGTAAGAAAATCATCATTTCTTTTTTTTTTTTAGATGACCGAGTAAGAAAATCACTTATTTTCTAGGAAAACATTTTCCTTCCTACCAAACTCTAAGTAGAAAAAACCTATTTACCTCATGTTTGTATCAAATTATATTAGCTTACTGTGGTTAGAGATTAAATTGAAGTAAAAACATATTTTAAATTAACTATGATTAAAAGTGTTTGATATAGAGTTTTTCTTAAAGATGTTTTTCAATTTTCTCAGATTTGGCTATTCAAATTTTTTGAATTTCTCTAGGAAAATAGATCAATTCCTTATAACTAAGGAAAATGACTTGGGAAAAATAAGTTTCACAAGTGACATTTCACATTGATTGTGGCCTTCCACCCTCCAACACATTTCATCGTCACCTTCACTTCAATAGTCCCCATCCCCCAACCCCAACCCCCAACTCCACATCTCATAGTATTTTTCTAAAGTATATATAAATGTTTTTAATCTAATATTATCTTTTTACTTATCGAACACACAAAAAAAAAAAAAAAAAAAACAACTAATGTAAAAACATGACATGTATATTATTGATTGATATGAACATTAGGTATGGAGTTTTCTTTTTTTTCAAAAGGGGGAAGTGTGTGTAAAATTTTCTCTTTTTGAGTGTGTGTATGTATGTTCTTTTGAAGAATTGCCAAGACATGGGACAAAGAGCATGAGTATGATAGTTATGTATTGATAGAACCAAGAAAACAAACTCTTGTTTTTTACCATCTGTCCCTTCTTACACTGAAAATGACATATCGAATCCTCATTTAATTGAACGCCCAATTATACCAATTTATCACCCTTTTCTTACGTCTTTTTTCAAAACCAATTGCCTTCTCTTTTTATCTATAAATAATAACCACATACATACACTTTCATATATTATTTCTCTTGTGAAGAAAATTAAACATGGTGCTTATATTGGTTTTTCATCATCCCTCTCAAGGTTATGATGATGATGATAATGATAAAATGAGGTACTTATCTTGAAATATGAAGCGGCGTTATCCCTCCTGAGCTTATTCTTCTTACATTCTCTTCTTATATTTTCTAACTTTAGAGGGATGGTTCGAGTTTTCTTGACCTTGCAAGTCCGAGGTCTTCTCATGTGACCCTCAAAGTGACAAAACTGTTACAATTCTCGTCTCTTTTCTATCCCTCCTCATGAGCTTTTACTTTTTTCAATATAAAATCTTGACTAGCTAGCTAAGGTTATTGGGCTATGTCACTTGTATTTCATATTATTGTTATATATCCAAATACTTGTTCTTGTGCCTTGTATTGTATGCAAAGGTTTCTTCTATGTATCAAAAATATTGAGATGTAGTGTATAAATATATAATTTAGTTTATGATTTCTCTGCTCTTTATGTTCCTCAAGTTTATAATTATGAGGCACAGTTGAAATTTCAGGATTCAAAACTTCTAAAGTTTGATTGTAATTTCGTACATAGAAGCTTTTAGTTTTCTGAATAAAATGATGATATTTGAAACTACATAAAAAGTACGTACGAATGTACTACAAATCTGAAAAATTAACATCTTAAAATATTTCAAAGACATGTAAAGAAATTCAAATCTAAGATAAGCTTGGTTGACTCTTGAAATTTCAGTTATGTCAGGTAAATTAGAACGGAGACTGTAATAATATTTAGTTGTCGTTTAGGTTTTTAGATTCAATAATAACAAATGGAAGAGCTTTTAAGTCCATTTATTCCAGCATAAAAAAGAATGAAAACGCCAATTTCTTATTCCTTTGGCATATATAGTTTTTTTCCTGTGCATGGACCCAAAATTGTACTAGTATGTCTTGGAAGCTGGCTTATTGGAATACTAAACGATGAATCATTGAAATTACTAATATCATTTTTTCAAGGAATTTACGTTTTAGAATATGTCTTCAATATTTATGCAATAAAAGTGAATTCACTTTGGTACGTATTAGGTCGGGTTCATCCATAAGAGGTGTTTATTAACTCATAAATGTAT
This sequence comes from Solanum bulbocastanum, assembly GCA_037074985.1. NCBI lineage: Eukaryota > Viridiplantae > Streptophyta > Magnoliopsida > Solanales > Solanaceae > Solanum > Solanum bulbocastanum. Next base: position 40,502,329 of record CM073603.1, on the reverse strand, counting down.
CGTTCTTCTAAACTCTGCTTATGATATATAAATATATTGTCATGTGGATCGTAGATATTATAAGATTGTTTGGCAAGCTGTTGTAAATTTCCGATGAAATCCTTAATAATATCCTAAAAGGTTGATGATTTATTTGAGAAAATATCTCCTTTTTGGACAAATTTTGTATTGGAAACAGTTTCTCTATGGCCATAGAATAATTACTGCACGGAAAGTAGTCAGACAATTCAAAAGAGAAGTAGAGGGAGAGAGAAGCAAAAACAAGTTAACAAAATGGAAAACCATATTTGGCAATATTGAGTTGACATTTCAACGACAGGACAGTAGAGAAAAAGTTTGGCAATGAAATTAGAATTTTCACTAAAAAGAAATTGAAAATAGAAAGATGTAAACGCACGAATAATTAGCTGTAAAATCCATGTATAATATGAATATAATCTATGTATACTGGCTAGAAAAAGTAAACAATAAATTCATCTTGAAACCAACATGAACCCTTTTTGCAAAAATACATATTGACAACATCTCTGCAAACTCTGTATTTACTTTGTCGAGACAAGTAACACCTCAAGTTTAAATGCTACCAAAACAACTCCTCATACTTCATCTTCATTATCCATAGACAAAATACTTAGAGAAATGAAGTAACTAAAGTATTGATGAACGTTTCACGAACATAATTGAGACAATTGTGGCCTACGATTTGTACATTTGATAGAAGGGGGAAAAATGGGCATTCACCAAATAACACTACTGCTGTCTGCTAAATGATCTTCATAACAAACTACAACTGGATATAAAGAGCAATCGACTCCAATAACATAGAAGGGCAAAAACTTACCCACATCGAAAGGTTTATATCCAACCAATGAATGCAAGACATGCGTCTCTTCATAAACAAGATTTATCACTTAACCATGACTAATAAGTGATATGAGTACTTTAATTTTTATTCAAGATCAAAAATGATTGTTTAAGTACTACTGTGTGGAGATAGTACTCCCACTACTTCCAAATGAACTGTAAACCAAATTAAGATAAGTTCCTTACGCTATGCTTAAACACAACTTTCAGATCAACTTCCACCACAATACAATCTTTGACGAGACAACCATTTTTCTCGTCATACAACTGAGTTAAAGGCATATAACCTGAAAAACCCCAAGTCGGTGAGGCGCTAGAAAACTACTCACAATCTGAAAAAAAAAAAAGAGAATGAAAAATAGAAACTATTAGACATGCAAAACTTTGCTACATACACATAGAAAAAAAAATAAACATTTGCCTTACAAGATTGCTTTTTGCATCTACCATTTATCTGATCTTTGAGGTTTATGCTGCAATTCGCCTTCACTTTATTATGTTGATTACAGTCCTTAGCATTAACAAATTTTAGGTATATTGAGATATGACATCCCTTACTGGTTACATTGCCTTGTGGATACACCAAGAGCTTCCTACACAAGAAATTAACACACAGATTATAAAATTGAAAATGAATGATGGTACTAGGATAGAAAAAATGAGTGATGAAGGAAGTACCAATTGTAACCTCCCACAGTAAATTCTTCAGAAAGCCAATCTTTGGGAAGTTTGGAGAAATTACAGATCTTCCATTCATGCTTAAACAAGTCATTAGATTTCACCATAGACAAACATTCACCAATTGCTTGTCTATGGATGATGAATATCTCTGCTCCAAACACACATTTGCCATCAACAAGGTATCCATTAGATGGATCTTTAAATGTTTTGTGAGAAAGAAATTTGGGAAGTCCCTATAAGGTCTTCATAGGTTGGAAACGCTGCATTTTTCCTCAACCAAGGCATTATTACAGCATCACAGTTTAGCCAATAATGAAACAAAAATGGAATTCAACCTAACCATATAACCATTAATATTGTACCTCGTACTGAAAGATAATTGTCATGGAGTTGATTGAACAGAAAGAAGATAAATATAACATTGACCTCCCAACCAGCACGCATGGAATTTAACCCTGTAATGGCCAAGTAAACAGAAATATGTCCACTTCCATTTTCGCGTGTGTTCCCATTTGGATAAATGAACATTTTCCTGTATCAAGTCCAAATGCAGATCATTCAGAACAAACTCCGATTAAAATTTACCATTATGTAGTCTCTTTATACTAAAATGTTCTAAAGAAAAATAATGCATTAGCGAGGATTGACATATGAGTCTTACCATTTATAACCACCAGCATTAAACACATTCGATTCAAACTTATCAATGCCACTCTCTGAAAGTAGGGAGAAAGACTCAATTTTCAACGAATAGTGGTTGGTGAAGCATCTCTAATTTCCATCATCAATTCTGCAGCTATTGCACACATCAAACAAAAAAGATAAACTTTATTGCAATTGTTCTTTTCAATAATTAAGCATAAAACTAGTCAAGTAAATAAAATGTTAGTTCTATCTAATAACACTTCAACAAATAAAGTGTCGCATGTCTCTAACCGCTTATACTTTTAGACAAAATGACACAACTCAACAGGATATCAAAACAGGCAAAAGCTTCCAAGTGTAAATCAATAAATTAAATATCTCCACTAATTATTTGACCCATAAGAAAAGTACATTAATTGTGTGCTTGCTAAAACCATAAGACTGCTACAGAATTAAGACCAGTCAAGTAATGTTAGAGTTTCATTTCACAATTATAAAGAAGAAAAGTGTAAATAAATGGAAATTTAATTAAACCCCCCCCCCCCCCCCCCCCAATAAACATGCTCTGTCCATCTCTGCATTATGCAGATTAATTGTGTAAAGGATCGTCTAAATGTATGATCCGTTGTTATCTTAATATTTTTTTTCTTATTTTAGCCTTTTTATTAGTATTTAATAAATACTTATTGTATCATTTTACCTTACCTTTTTCATAGTGGCTCTACCTCTGGAGCGAGCTATCTGTCATTGTTGAGGCATTATGTAACTAGGAGAATGATAGAATCTATCCAAACATTATATTCATTAAAATAATACAGTACGATACAATATAATACAATACAATACATTATGAAATAAAACCTTTGTCTTCAAAAAACAACGGATTCGATGTTACTAGGGCAGTGGAGATCAATATATTCCATGTTACTAGGGCTGCAGAAAACAATCGGTTCCATGTTAATAATTATGCAAAATCTAATAGCTATTTTCCAATATTTTGTTATGAAATAACCTGCGCAGATATGGAGTATTTAAAGGATTAGAATTTATTCTGCATTGGAGACTTTTAATTAATATGTACTCATTCAACTCTAATACGGTAAACGGTTTTTACTTTACTGTATAGATTAGATTATTTTATTTTTAGATATTGCCAAGTCAAAATAACTTCTAAATATTTTTATAAGTAGTACTTTAGGTTAGATAAAAAAATAGTTTTAATATTTATTTTTAAATTAAAATTACATAAGCAATACTAGTAAAAAATTATAACTTAACTTTGTAAGCAAGCCCATTATTCAAGCTCTTACTTTAATTAAAGGATAATTTATTAATCTCTTTATTAATATTACTCTTTTGCTTCTTTCTAATTAGTTTTTCATCCTCCTACTACGAAGAAAACATGGTGCTTATATTTGTTTTTCACCATCCCTCTCAAGGTGATGATGATGATGATAAAATGAGCCAACAAGTTCAAGAGTACTTATTTTGTACCTTGTAGTATATGCAAAGGTTTCTTTGTATGTATCAAAAACACCGAGATGTAGTGTATAAATTTATAATTTAGTTTATAATTTCTATGCTCCTTATGTTCCTACATTTGTATAACTAGTCTCACGTGTGTGATACGTTTGTCCCGATAAAAAAAATTTTAAAAAATTATATTATCTAAAAAGTTGAAGTCAAAATTACTTTTAGGTTTGCACAAACCGGATCTCCGTTATGTGCAAACCTAAAAGTAACACTATATGAGAATTATTATTAACTACACTAGAAGAAAAATGCATTATTGAGAAGGACAATTTGGAATAGGGAAATAATAAACATCTATGATAATAAAGCATTTTTTGTTTCATGAATTGCGGACTAAAACAAGAGAAAACGAAATACAAGTACAACCTTCGGGTAAATTGTTACATATCTGTTGAGTTTGGTTCAATTCAATTGTGAGGGTTAAGCATATTTTTTATATTCATTTATATAAAATGCTTAATGAACAAAATTTAGTATGAATTGATCATTAGTACTATTTGATAAATGAAGGAAACCAAAAAGTTTAGTGCGTAAGTTTGCATAGTAATTATTTTTTGGCAGAAATATTTAACATTTAATAAGATTTTATTAAATCACATACCCATGATCAATTTTTTTTTTTTTTAATTTTAATTCTTAACCCACTATCAATTATTACCCATCTTTATAACTATTCTATTGAACAATGGGAGAAGCTGTAAAATTAGAGTAGCTATACTTTCTTACCATTAATTTGCATTTAGCACAATTGTAAGTTCCTGCATTTAACACATTAAATTGGAGAAGAGGTCATTCATGTTCCTAGACTCTTCGTACGTGATTAACAATCTTAAAAAAGTTAAAGACTTTTGAGTTTTTCAACTTGTGATTTAACATATTCCTATTTTTAATATTTAGTATAGTATGATATGATTATTATTTAATTTTAATTTTAATTAAATATTTTATAATATAATTTGATTTAGTGTAGGGGTAAAATAGTAATTCAACTTTGTACTTTATATATATATATACAATGATAACTATGTGGCACGGTTGAACTTTTGAGATTCAAACTTTTAAATCTTGACCGTAAATCCATATGATAGAGAAGGTTTAATTTTTTTTTTTAGAATAAAATTTATATATTTGAAATTATGTAAAAAGTAGTAGGAATTATCGGAACAATTAACAACTTAAAACTTCATTATTTCTGCAATAAAAGTGGATTCACTTTGGTACGTATCAGCCCATAAGAAGTGTTTATTACCTCATTTATTTATCTTCCTTAATTCTAAGCTCTACTTATAATATATAAATATAGCGTCATGCTTTGAATCTACTTAGTGTTTGGATATCAAACATACTTTTAAGTTAGTTTTTGACTTCTGAAAGTGTTTGACAAATATAAAAAATAACTTAAAATAAGTCAAAAATGACTTAAAATAGGTTGAGAAGTTTTTGATAAGGTCAAGAATGACTTAAAATAAGTTTAAAATGTCTTAAAATAAGTCAAAAACCAAAAGTAGGTCTCCCCTACTTTTTATTTTTTTGACTTAAAAGTACTTTTTATTTTTTACTTAAAAACTACTTTTTTTAAGCCAATCTAAACGGGTATATATATATATCCGTGTATACGGACTTTACATCTTTTTTAGATTATGCGATTGGATGAACCATTATTTAGGTTATAATTATGTATAATCTATGTATAATATGGAGAAGCAAAAACAAATTAACAAAATCACTAAAAATAAGTTTTTGCAGAAGATAGGATCCTAAATTCACCAGTCAATTAGTAACGTCCCACGGTTCTAGAAAGACAAACACATGAATAAGCTAAAGGGATATGATATCTACTCATTTTGACATTATATACCATGTTTCCAAATTCCAACGAAAAAGGTTCAGATGAACCCCTTGCGCCCCTCCGCCCCTCCTCTTCGGGAAAGGCTAACAATAGCATAAAGTAATCCAGGATGTTGCTTGAGGTAAGAAGGTACACAATGCCCAAAATATTTACCAATAGGCAGGTAATTTTTCTTCTTTTGTAAGCACTAAATTTGCAGATTGTGAGCACATTTGTTGTGATATGATAAAAGTTCCCAACTAATCTTATAAGGCTGAAGTGTGAACAACCAACCTAAATAGGAGTTCATCCAATCACTTAAACTAAAAATAACTAGCAGAAATTCGTGTATAATAAGGATATAACTATGTATACTGGTTAAAAAAAGTAAACAATAAATTCATCTGGCTATTTATATAAAATTTCTTTTCAGTTCCACATTGAAACATAGCAATACTGCCAAATGATCCTCATAACAAACTACAGTTGGATATTAAATAAGCAATCAACAACATCTCCAATAACATAGAGGGACCACATTGAGAGGTTTATATCCAATCAATGAATGCAAGACGTATAATCTTGGAATAACTTTTTCCGAAAAACAAACGATCCCTTATATAAGATAACATAATCAAACATACTATTAGAACAAGCAAAAGGTTCTAATTTCAAATCTTACCACCACTAAAAAAAATCAATAAATATTTTCGCTTATATGAGCCATGAGAAAAAGGATATATATATATATATATATCCTCTGTAGAAACTTAAATTTACATAATTCAACAAAAATTAGAGTTTTATTTCACAATTATAAACAAGAAAAGTATAAGACCTTCATCTTCTGGAGCAATCGATCCCATCTTAGTTGTTTTATGCAAAACCTTTGTGCTCTTTTGTTTTAATATACTCTTCTAAGCAGTTGGAATTCTAAAAGGATTTGAATTCAAGAAAAGTTTAGATAAAACTAATAAGTAGTAAGTAATTATAAATTTAATTATATTACATTAATCATTTTTTTAAATAGCATAAACTTAAAAACTGTGAGCGTAATGCCGGTGAATTAGTGGCTTTAGGTTCAACTGTTCAAATTGTTAGGGTTTGAGCTGATTTTCTTACTTTATTTTAAGTTTTTTTAAAAAAAAAAATTAAATATTACCATAAACGATTTAACTTTTATTGAAAGGAAAATATAATTTTCTTCCATATTTGGTTTATGGGAAGATTTTATTCCCTCAACAGTTTTAATATTTTTCTTTTACATTACTTTTCATTTAATAATATTATGTTTCTGTCATCTAATTTATCAATGTCTTGATTGCAAGTGTAAACTTCTGCATGACGTCCTAATCACTTTCGAACCCAACCCAACCCAAATCACCCTCTAGACAACCTATATAATTACGATTCTCCATAAGAACCATTGATAAAATTTAATTTAATCAGGTGTTTATATTAAGGCAATAAATTAAACATAATTAGTTTGCATTAATGTTTTTAACAGCTATTTATGATTAAATGATATGCATTTTAAATATTTTTATTTGTTGAGTTTAAAAGTTTATTATTTAGTTAAATATTAACACACTATGCAAATAAGTATTTATCGTATTTGTTTGTGATTGGATTTCGGTTGTTGTGATAGAGTCATGTGTTGTATCTAGGACTCTATATGTAGTGTATAACAACTTGATCCTTAATTTTGTTAAAATGTTATTAAAATTGTATCACAAGTTGTGACCTACAACACATTAGCTCAGAGTTATTTTAATCATAAATTTGATAATGATTAATAAGGGTAAAAATGGAAAGTTATGTCTAATTTATGTCTTAATCTTCTTTTCTTAAAAAGTGTGAAACACCTCAAGAATTTAATTAATTTGAAATTGATGGAGTACTATTTACATGATATACTTTAATTTGACAGTGAGTTTATGAAAGTAAAAAAAATTGAAATTTGTGTTTGTAAATCATTTTATTAAGGATAAAAAGAACATTTTAAAATTAAATTGTTACTAAATATAAAAAAAATCTTAGACATTGGTTTCCTCGCATTGTCGTGGATGAAGCACAACTAGCATACTCTTTATTAAAATGTACATAACTTTAGCTCAAATTGACAAACGATTCGATGTGTTGGGAACTAGACTCAAAGCATTAAAATGTACATAACTTCTTGTATAGAGCTCAAATTGACAAACGATTCAATGTGTTGGGAACTAGACTCAAAAAACTTTAACTGCATATATAATTCACTACACAACACTTTCTAGTCCTATGATTGTTTGAAGTTGCAACTTAGACGGGCTCAATTGAAAATTTTGGTTAGTTGCTTCCAATTCAACTTTGTGCTAGAGCTCTTCTTAAAACCTTAAATAGTTAATATGACCATATCCCCTTGGTTCAGGTCGAGTTACTCAGAAAATGCATCTTTGGGGTTCAAATACATTTCTACCATCACACAGGCTATGTTTTTTATTTATTTAAACTCTTTATAAAAACTGGAGGTTGGTTTTTTTAAGAAGGAAAATATTTGCAAAAATTGGTTTTTGCAAAAAGAAATAATAATATAATCTAAAACCGACCTCCAAAGGCCAGGTTTTGCTGCATTTTATCAAATTTTACGCTAACGATATTTACCTCTAAGGTCGATTTTTCTATTAAAAAAAACTAAAAAAATATATTTTTTTAAAATGGACCTCATGAGATTGACTTTTTCCGACGTCTTTTAGTAGTGTTTAGTCTCATCATAAATTTGTGTGAAATAAAAGCATTTTTTGTCCTATAAATAACAATAGGGGTATGATTGGACCAATTATAAACCAATGATAAATTTGATTGACTTCACACAATTTAAACACATCTTTAGTTTTTTTTGGAAATATAAAGATTAGATGATATCACAACTGCAAATTCACTTGTCAGTTGGTTCAGCTTAAGCATCAAAGCAATTAGATTGAGTTGACATTTCAACAACAGGATATGCTATGATCTAATAAAATCTTCAACTTATAGCCTTATAAGACTGAAGTGTTTCATCACAATTAAATAATCAGCTGAAATAGTCATTCATCCCAATCGCAGAAATAGCACTAATGTCAAATATTCTTCATAAGATACTAATTGGATACAAAATGGGCATTGACAACTTCTCCAATAACATAGAGGGGCCATGGAAGAGTTCACCCACGCAGAGTGTTCACCTCTAACTAATGAATGCAAGACAACCAAACGTACTAATAATAGTAAATCAAGTTAAGATCAGCTCTTTACGCTATGCTTAAACTCAACTTTTAGCTCAACCCCCACCGCGATACAGTCATTGACAAGATAGCCTTTTTTCTGATCACACAACTGAGTTAAAGGCATAAAACCTGGAAAACCCCAAGCCTGTGTGGTAGTTGAAAACCAAATACAATCTGTAAAAAGTATAATTAAAAAAAAATTAGAAATTATTAGACATGCAAAAAGGAGTTTAATATGATGAAAAAGAGAACTAGCGATTGAATCATAGTGATATTCATATCGCAAGAATTTCATATAAAAATTTGCTACTGATACAAATTGAAAAAAGTAAGTATGTGCCTTACAAGATAGCTTTTTGTATCCACCATTTGTCTGATCTTTGAGGTTTATGCTGCAATTTACCTTCACTTTTTCATGGTGATCAAAGTCCTTAGCATCAACAGATTTTAGAAATATTGAAATATCACACCCCTTATTGTTTGCATTGCCTTTTGGATACAACCAGAGCTTCCTACACAAGAAATTAACACGAGGATTCAGAAGCAAATAGATTCAAAATGATTTGTTGTACACAATATACAACTACTATGTCCCAAGGAGATGAAGTACCATTTGTAACCTCCCACAGTAAATTCTTCAGAAAGCCAATTTTCGCCAAGCTTGGAGAAATTACAGATCTTCCATTCTCGCTTAAATGAGTCAGTAGATTTCACCATAGACAAACATTCACCAAATGCTTGCCTTTGGACGATGAATATCTCTGCTCCAAGCACACATTTGTCGTCAACAAGGTATCCGTTAGAGGCCTCTTTGAATGTGTTGTGAGAAAGAAATTTGGGAAGTCCCCATATAGACTTGATAGGTTGAAAGTGCCGCATTTTTCCTAAACCATAGCATTGTTGCATCACAGTTTAGCTGATAATTGGAAAAATAAAATTGAAAGTCACTCTGTTGATCAATGCTATTTCATGATAACCATATAACCAAAAAACTTAGATGAGATAGACTAAAGGGAAATGTATACGCTAAGAAGGGAAATAATATGTACACAATAATATTACACCTCGCAATGAAAGATAATTGTCACGAAGTTGATTGAACAGAAAGAAGGTACATATAGCATTGACTTCCCAATTAGAAGGCAGGGAAGTTGTCCCTGAAATGGCCAAGTAAACTGAAATATGTCCACTTCCATTTTCATGTGTGTTCCCATCGGGATAAATGATCATTTTCCTGTATCAAATCCATAAATCCATTTATATCTGCTTCCTAAAGAGTGAAGGGAAACAACATTTACCCCTTCTCTTATCAAAGACTAGAAATACCTTATGGGCTCCCAAATACATACAAATCTTAAGAAATAGTCAATAGGACAATATCAAACCTTAAAAACTCATTCAATAATGCGTTAGTGAAGATTGACATATGAATCTTATCATTTATGACCAGCAGCCTCAAATTCATTTGATTCAAACTTGTCAATGCCACTCTCTGAAAGTAGAGAAAAAGACTCAATTTTCAACAAATAGTGTCCTGGCGAAGCATCTCTAACTTCCACGGTCACTTCTGTCCATATCGCACAACAAACAAAAAGGATAAGCTTTTTCGCAATAATTCAATTCCATCTAATAACCACAGTAGACAAAAAATACTTCAATTGATTAAGTGTTTTCTCTAAAGGCTAAAACTTTAAGATAAAATGACACTATTCAGCTTTATATCAAACCGTTCTTAGTTAAATCTCACCGCCATCCAAAATTTGATGCACGAAAAGGATATGGCGTACGTTACAAAATCCAACAAAATAAGAAACGACAAGTAATGTTAGAGTGCCATTTCACAATTATAAACAAGAAAATCATAAATATACTGACATTTGAGAGGAGAAAACCACAAAAACATAAAATAAGCATACACTAACAATAAACATAGACTTCACAAATGCACTTTTCATATTTGTTACGAGGCAAATAGAATATTTAAAAAATAAATTAATTGGGGAATCGAACTCTCATCAATAAGGTGAGAGAGTTCAAGTAGTCAATCAACTGAACTACTAAATTTCCCAACGGAGCTAGAATATAATATGCATGTAGACACTAAATAAAACCTTCATCTTTAGTAGCAATCGATCTCATGTTAGTAATAGCGTTATGCAAAATCTTACTAGCTAGCTGGTTCCCAATCTTTGTGCTCTTTTGTTTTGATACACTTTGCGCAGTTGGAGTTCTAATTAAACGATTTGAATTTACAGTGCTTTCGGAATCTGGAGAGTGATGCGTCCTTTTAGCTTTTTCAAAGAAAGTTTTCGAATTAAAAAATCATTCCATATCAAAAACATCTCTTTTGACCCTTTTTAGTTATTTTCATTATGATTTAGTTTATTTTTTTTTATGTTTGGACATCTATAATTGATATGCTTTTAAGTATTGTGTTTTACGTTTTACTTGTAATTTATATTAAAAAGTTTATTAAAGAAATTCAATATATATATATATATATATATAATTTTTTTTAAATTGCAAATATAACTTTGTTATGTTTCTAATTATTAACATAACCGATTAACCAAACCGAAAAAACCCACACCAAAAAAGAGAAAAATCAAACCAAACCAAATTTATTTTGGTTTGGATTGGGTTACACTTCTTCAAAACCAAAAACTGAAAAATCCAAACCGAATAGTATAAAACCAAACCGAAAAATCGATGCACACCCCCTACTTAAATTAAATTTGATTAAGGTTCATTCAAGAATTGTATTTTTTTTATTTTTGTATAATAATTTTTATTTTATTTTATGTTTATATATTATTATTTACATTTTACATATTATTTTTCATTTTATTTTATAGAATTAGAAATAAAAGTAACAATAATTTTTTTGTATGATTAAAACTATGAAGGACTTTATTTATTTTTGTAACACCTCGATATTTGAAAGAACTAGAATTATAAAGAACTACTTTTGGAATGAGTAAATTTGGAACAAGCTACTACAATGGCTAGGACAGAGATGACAAGCAAAAGCATGGGATGAAGAACTTACATTGGCAGTGAATCATCATAATGGGGATAGTGCTGCAGCAACAATTTATAGAATTGCCCTGCATTTATTATATGTGGCAAGAGAGGAACCAAATTGTTTTTCAAGGAAAAAGAAGAGAAATATCGGTCCTTGTGAAGAGAATAATTCAAGACGTATATTTCAGAGGTTGTCTCAAAGTGAAATTAATTAAATACTTGATGATGTTGAACTACTATCCAAGCTAAAGTAGTCGATAGATGGTTAGGAGATGAAAGGTTATTAGTTGGGTTCGATCTAGTTGGAATAGTTCTTTTTTTTATTTGTAAACTTCTCTTTGGTAATAAAATGCTTACATACCAAAAAAAAAAAAATAGAAATTTTGGCAAGTGATTTTAAATATGAGTTTTGGGTCAACTTCAAACGACCATAACTTTCAGTACAGGATGAGTTAGGTGGCCTATAGGATATCAAATGAAAGGTCTTGGAATCCTCTTTCCAACGCTGCCGAGTTTGCTAATTTTCGAGCTCGTACGAGGGAGATATGCTCATTTGAAGTCGGGTTATCTAGTTAAGGAAAGCTACCCAGATTTAAAAGGGCTATTTTGGTCTTTTCCTTACCCTATCAGATTTATTTCATTTTTAGTAATTAATTAGGGGTCTAAACTAAATTGGTTCAGTTTACACAATCAAAATTCACGCTAGGGTTTTGGAAAAGGTTCAAGAGGAGAAAAGAGGAGAAAGATCAAGATTTCGTCAAATTCTTGAGGTTTTGTTATGGATTTCGCCAAGGGTTTGATCCCTAAAAGGTATGTGAGTTCACATAGCATTAGGTTCGTTCACCCACGCATCAATCATGTTATTTTTTAGCGTAATTTCGTTCTTGAATTGGAATGGGATTGATAAGGTTCTTGAGGAAATTATATCGATTTTAAGAGTTGGTTTTAAGTAGATTCTTGTGTACATGTAATGGGTAACTGAATCTAAAGAGAAATTGAGAAAAAGAATCAAATCTAGTCGAATGAGTTGAAAAAATTGTCGGATTGAACTGGGAGGGGTGGTGCGACGCACCACAGATACACCAGCAGTGCATCAGATTAGTGTCTCTAAACTTTAAGGGCTGGCGCTGGGTGCCATGAGTGCACTAGGGTCGCCTGCCCCCACCCGTTTTTCGTCGTTTAGCCCGTCTGAGTCCTTCTAAAGTGTACTGTCACTTTCTATTGATTCTAACTACTCTAAACTACTTCTAATTCAAATTCAAGATAGAGTTGAGAGTCATGTCTTGAGAGTTCTTTGAGTCATTTTAAGAGGTCTTTTGCAATTGTTTTACAACTTGTTTAAAATGACTTGAACACTGAGATGAGAAGAGTAGAGTGAATTCATTTTCTTAAAATGATATATGGGAACTAAGTATTCCCAAGAGCAAATGACTTTACATTTAAGATGAGAGGAAATACTGATTTCCAAAAGAGTTTTCATGAGTAGTTCTGAGTACCATCTCTTAAGAGATAGATTTTTGAGTAATAATCTCAAACTACAGAGAAAGTCAGATTTTTAAATATATGAGCTAGTTATATTTTGGGAGTAGTATTGATCACCGATATGGGGATGAGTTCAGATAACTCAAAGTCTTCATAAACCATGTAGCCAACGTGGGTAGAAAGGCTTATACTTTTTAGATGATTCCTTAATGCTTTTTAGCATAGACTAGTGGATCCACATAATTGAGTAGTTCTATACCCTGGCAAAGTATAGGACAGTTCTGACAGCGTGGGCTAGACGTTGTATCATCAGATAACTCATAGTGATGGTTGTCAGTTAGAGAATCTCCCACAAAGTTATTTTGTATCTTTATATATACAAACAGAGTTTATATTGTATTTTCAAATACATTGAGTTGTTATCTATTGTTTAAAGTTTTTCTTTATACTGCATTCATATTACTGCTTTATATTAAAATGAGTTGAGTAGAGTTGAGACGAGGTAAGTATTTCTTTCAGTTCTAGTTCAAGCTTATGTCTGATTTTAGATTTCTCCTCGCATGCTTGTACATTCCATTAACTAACGTCATTTGGTCTGCATCTTTTATGATGCAGATACAGGTTACCAGGATCAACATCCAGTGCTTCGTTGATCTAGTTGAACTTCAGAGTTGTTGGTGAGCCTTCTTGCTTCCGGAGGATCCCTTTTATTTGTTTTATCATTCTAGTTTTATTAGGATGTCGTGGGTCTTGTCCCGACATCCATCTTAGTTAGTAGATGCTTCATAGATAGTTAGACTTTATCAGTTCATTAGTCTTGTTCATTTCAGTTACTGATGTCTGAGACTTGAGTTGCCTTTTTGGGCCAGTTGAATGTTTCCTTTACAACATTCTAAGTTTATTACATGAATTTATCTTCGAGTTCTTATAAGTGTTGAGTAAAGTCTTCCGCTGAGTAGTAAGTCAGACCACAGGTTCGCTTGGGACCAATAATGGTTCTCGAGTGCCGGCCACGTCTAGGGTGTAGGCTCGGAGTGTGACATTGTGGTGAATTTTTTGTATATAGTGATTTAGTTTGTGGAATGGTTCTTAAATTTATGAATATATACATTTTAATTAAAAAATTTGTAATAGATATTTAAAATAGTTTCTCTCTATAAGATGATATTAAAATAAAACACATTGATACTTACCATTTTTCGTAATTTGACTCTCAAAAACACTTTTTAAAAAATATTAGTCAAACACATTTTGCTTATCAAAAGCACTTTTCAAATGAAGTAACCAAACACAAATTATTACTATATTTTTTTCAAATGCATTTTTTTAAAAAGTCAATTTAAAAAAGTGCTTATGAAAATAAGCAGTTTTTAGCAACAATGCCAAATATGCAATTATTTTCATTATACACCAATTAATATAAATATTTTATGATAAGATATGAAATTTATTTATTACTCTTAAGAAGAATGCAAAGTATATTATAAACCAATGAGAGAAAGAACATGTTTGTTAATGTTGTTGGAAGGCTAAAAACATTAACTTTGAGAAAAAAAAACCTTCATTCGAAAAATTAAGGTTTTCGACAAATCAGTAAAATTATTTTAAATGAAGTTCTGATGTTAGGTTCAAGCTAAAAAAAATTGCTTCTTAAAAAAAAAAAAAGGGAAGAAAAATTTATTTTTTTAAGACCAAAATAACCCTTCTATATATACATATTTGTCAATATATTTCTTAATAATTAATTGTAGATTTTACACAAATTTCATAGTGTTAAGAGCTAATTACGTCCTATATTATAAAAATCCCTTAAATCTGATGGAATTCGAATACACCCCAAAATGTTCTGATACATTGGGTCAAAGTTTCAGATATATCTCTCAACGTCTTGATACATCACATCTCAGTTTCGGATACATCACTCAGTGTCTCGATACATCATGTACGTCCCAATACATAGCGTACGTCCCGATACATCGCGTAAAGTGATGTATCTGACTTATATATTGCGTAAAGTAATGTCCCGCTACATCACGTAAAGTAGTAATTTTTGTAATTTTTTCAAATGGTAGGGAATTTAGAGAATATAGTAAAATAAGTTGTGTATTTATGTAATTTTTCCTTAAATAACACACATATTGAAACTTTGATATAATGATAAGTAAAAATGATGTTTAACCATTGTTGAAGCTCGAGTTTCAAAGTGTGAACATCGAATTTTCGCAAATAAGCTCTGTTTCGAGTGAGTATTGTTTCAGCATATCAATTATGTATTAAGGAATAAGGAGTCTAAATTTAAAATTTTAGATGATTTAATGACGTTTTTAGATGAATCTGGTGCTTGGATTCAAGAAAGAAGACAAAGTCAATCAAAGTTTGTACATTGTTGTATACAAATGTATAATGTTGTATATTAATTTTTTAAAACACTAGTAAATAAAAGATTACCTGAAATGTAATTTGTGCAAACTGTTATAATGAAAAAGCATCCTTTTTATCTAGAATGAACTATTATATTTTGGACTAAATGAACTATATTTTTGTATACAAAAGCACACACTCAATTTTATTTAAATATGAAGTATCACGGAAATTTACAAAATACAAATTTTAAGGATGATTTTTAATAAGTAGAACTAATTAATTTACAAAGATATTAGAACTTAGAACAGTAAAATAAAAATTTAATGACATATTACCCCTACTAATCACCAAATCTTGTAAAAACTTCAACGGTAGTGATCGCAAAGCGCAAATAAGCTTTCAGCGGGACAAAATTATTAGTAGTACTATTTTTCTATTTTCTTAAACCCCAATTCGAAGCAGAAAGAAACAAAGAAAAAGACAGAAATTCGCGTGAAGCATTAAGCTCAAAGACCTTTTTTTTTTTCTTTTTCTTTTTGTTCTTTCCCTCCAAAGTCGCACTACTCTCTCACATAGTACGGAGTGAGAGAGCAGTGAGAAACAGAAGATTCTAGAAGCGTTTACTGAATCATCTTCTTCACCTTGCAGCGGAAACCCTAACACACAGTAAGCCATTCGTTTTCGTTCATCAAGGTGAGATTTATCTAACTCTGTTTTCTCCGTTTTCGCTAGCTTCCTCTACTTTTCACTTGATTGTGATGTGCATTGCGGTTTTGTTAGTCTTACATTGTGTACTGTTTCGATTTTCTTTTTTTTTTTTTTTTTTTTGACCATTTTGTAAATTGTATGTATTGATTGCTTAATTTTGCCTATTTTTGTCCACATGCATTTTAGTTTCTCCTTTTCCAGTTTTGGAATAGGTCGTCTCTGCCTCAGTGTCAAATGCATTTCTTTTGGCATTTATCATATTTGATTTATTCGAGCAACAGCTAACTCTGTACAGATGAGAAGAAATCACCTAGTGTTTTTGTGCCTGTTGAGAATTGAACCTGAGACATGACTAATGGTGCTCAAGCCCACTTCATTGACCACTACGCCACACATTTGGTTCTCAATGTTCAAATTTTAACTTCTGCCGTATTCGGGAAAGCTTGCTTCGTGGCGGAGCATTTAGCAATGCCAGCTGCCTTTCTAATGTGCTTTCTAAAAAATAAATATTATACATACTCAATCTGTTCCATTCTATAGGGTTATGTTTTTTCGATTGGGCACAGTTTGATATACTCCGTCTGTCCATCTTTTACTTGTTGTCTACTTATACTTGTCCAGTTTTTTTTTTTAAAAAAAACAAGAGATAATTTATTATTTTATACCTATTTTACCTTAAATATTAAGTACTAATTATTTTCCATTCATTTCCCAATGAGTGAGATGACTTAAAATAATTAGGGATGATATAGTAACATTTTCATATAGTATATTGCTCTTTAAGGGCTTGCCCTGTCTGTAAGTTGCTGAAAGTTGCTCAGACTCTTCAATTTGGTGCCGCATCCGTGTCAACACAACATGGCTGTGGGTGTAGGATCCGTGTCCGATTTGGTCACTGATTTTGGGTACTTTGACCAAAAGCTAAATGAGTTTGAAGAGTGTATTTTTTCTTTTGGCCATTGGCTTCAGCTTTACCATATGGCATATACTGACACTGTGTCATTGTTATCTATATGCTTTCAAGGTTCAGCTCCTAAGTTCTAATCATAAGTTGGTATGCACTATACACTCTACAATGTCCCATAGGTCCATTATTCCTTGACACTTATACTACTTGGTCATACACTGTAGTCTGAGCATAGTTGATTTGATTTTTTCTTTGTTCTCTTTAGAGCATTAAAATATTATTATTATTAGTTTAGAGTTTGACAGACATTTTAAATTTCAACCAGTCTCTCCACTACTTTATGTTCTTTGTAATATCCGGATAGTATTGATATTTTCAGGTTGGAAAGTAGTAAGTTGTCAATTACTCAATTCCTTGGTGAAGCTGTTCCAATGCTTATCTCCCCATATGTGCTAAGCATCTTCATGAATTTGGAAGTTATGTGCTTGGTTCTAGTGCTCAGTTTAGAAAGCCTTGATGTTTCCACTTGTTTCTTTTCCAGTTTTTCTTTATATGTGTCCAATTTTGCTTGTAATATGATCTTTCGACTAATTTTCTTTACACATTGTTTGACCATAAATTACTTTTCATACATTACTACTCTTCATAAAGATTAAATTTTAACTTGATTTGAATAGAGTGGAATGTGTACATGGATTGATATAATCGCCTACCACAAGGAGTTCGGAATTGAGGTTTAGTTGTTTGATTGATATATTTTTCTACAACATTATCCTCGTAGGACAAGAAACTGAAACATGCTTAAAATTTTTGGTAGCTGTGTTCGCATGATGTATCATATGGGGTATAGAAAGGACTCTGATTTCAGTTGCCTTCATCTTTTGATGTTTATTTGGCTAACAACTTCTCCTAGGTCACTGATCCGTTTGAAACATGGAAATTAGTGAGGGAAGAGAGAGTTGTTGCACACCTGTGGAAGAACCGCCACCATTTATAATGTCAAATGCAGAGCCGGAGGGAGTTGATCAGCCCAAGCGTACTATAATGATGAGGCCTGGGGATGGAACATCTGGACGAGAGATTTCTTTGCTCGCAAACCACCTAAAAGTTTCTATCAAGTGTCCTGATGAAATATTTTACCATTATAGTGTATGATTGCCAATTATTTAGTCCTTCTTCAGTCATTTGGATTCCCATGGCACTCAATCAAATTTTCTGTGTTGTGCTGTTACAGGTCTCTATAACTTCTGATGAAAAGAGGCCCATTAACAGCAAGGTGATTAGAAGAAAAATTATAGATAGACTTCATGAAACATACTCGTCTGAATTTGCTGGGAAGAAATTTGCTTATGATGGAGAGAAGAATTTGTACACAGTGGGACCTCTACCACGCAACAGACTGGAATTCACGGTGGTTGTTGAGGAGTCTAGTGCACGGCAGTATGTCCTTGAAAAATTCTTTGACTGTGTAGTTGCAGTTACTTCAAGGCTTCTATAATATACATTAAGCTTATTTTATACTTTGGTTGCAGTGCTAGTGAGAGCCCCTCAGATAATGGAAGCCTCAATCACTCCAGTAAAAGGTCTAAGCATTCTCTACATTCGAAGGCTTTCCTGGTGGAGATTAACTATGCAGCTAAAATACCATTAAGGTCTGTTGATCTTGCCCTTCAAGGGGCTGATCCAGAAAATGTTCAAGATGCATTGAGGGTTCTAGACATTATATTGCGACAACAAAATGCTAATAGGTGATTACCCTGTTATTCTGGTGACCATCAATCTTTTCCGGAGCCAAAACTTATACGGATATTCATGTTGGTCACAGAGGATGCCTCTTGGTTAGACAGTCATTTTTTCATGATGACTCAAGGAACTTCACAGATGTTGGAGGGGGTGTAATGAGTTGCAGGGGGTTTCATTCCAGCTTTCGTCCAACTGATGGTGGCTTGACCTTGAACATGGGTATAACAATGGAAACTCTCCAGTGTAGCTCTCCTATGATTTTTCTCAATCTTAATGTTGCTTAATTCTTGGTTTGTAGATGTGTCTACAACTATGATCCTATCACCTGGACCTGTAATTGATTTTTTGCTTGCTAACCAGAATGTAAAGGAGCCTCGTTATATTGATTGGGCAAGAGTGAGTAATATCTAACTGCATGCTAAAACTCTTCTTTCTTTCAGCTCTCCACACTTCATTAACTTGTAATTTTATACAGGCAAAAAGAATGTTGAAGAATCTGAGAGTTAAAGCTAAGCACAACAACAGTGAATTTAAAATTATCGGTTTGACTGACAGACCTTGCAATCAACAGTTGTGAGTATCCATTTGTTTTGTGCATACCTATTGCTAACTGCACAGATATGTAACATCTTACTTTGTTGACTGTTTCTTATAGATTTTCTATGAAGGTCAAAAATGGTGGTAGTCCAGATGATGGAGGAGAGACCCTAGAGATAACTGTTTATGAGTATTTCACTAAACATCGTAACATAGAACTTTCATCCTCAGTTTATATGCCATGTTTGGACGTTGGAAAACCAAAACGACCAAACTATCTGCCACTGGAGGTGTGCAGAGTTATTATTATTTCTATTTACACTATAGGACCCTAGTTCACTTAACCAGCTTCCAAGAGTCAACTTTTATTTTCTTTCCTTAATATTCAGCTGTGTTATTTGGTCTCCCTTCAAAGATACACAAAGGCATTATCATCGGTTCAGAAGGCATCTTTAGTTGAAAAATCAAGGCAGAAGCCTCGTGAAAGAATTAAATTTATAACAGATGTAAGTTGTTGCAGTCTTGATGGTTCTGATCCTTTTAATTTACGCCTCTATACCTTACTGGAATTTTGGCAGGCTGTGAGGGACTACAGCTATGACAATGATCCCATTCTTGTTGCTTGTGGAATCTCAATAGAAAAGCAGCTGATTCAAATTAACGGCAGGGTCCTTGAAGCCCCAAAGGTAGCATCTGCACATTCTTGAATGACAGCGTCCATTAAAATTTTGAATTTCTTTTCTGACTTTACTTTATTATCCTGTAATCTCTAGTTGAAGGTTGGTAAGGGCGAAGAGGTCACTCCCTGCGACGGCAGATGGAATTTTAAGAACAAGGTGCATTTAACCACATAATATTACCTTGCAGTATCCTTATAAAAAAATTTTCCTTATAGTTTAGGGTGTCAACTGCGAATATAATGAGACGTGACAATCATCTGTGGTTGTCCTCTATAATTTTGTTACTACCTGGGGATCAACCTTTTGAGAACTTGACTATGAAGGAAAGGACGAACGGTGGATATGAATTTGTCCCCATTATTCTCGATCTGCGGATAATCTTTTTGGAAATTGAAGAAGGTTTCTATTGTTACGTTACCTACTGTAGTGAAAATATTATAGTGTTTACTGCAGTTTTTTGGTTGACCGCAAATTCCACTCTCTCCCTACCATTTTTACTTGTAGCATCTTTTCAACCCTGCACGAATTGAACGCTGGGCAGTGGTCAACTTCTCTGCCAGTTGTGATACAAGTCACCTTTCAAGGGAGCTTATTAGTTGCGGAAGGAGCAAAGGCATTGTATGTAGTGTCGCATTTATATCTTTCATCGTGTGCTTTGTTGCTGTGTATTCTGGGCTCAAATACTTTCTTTTCCTGTCTATCAGCATTTTGAGCGCCCACATACGCTCATTGAGGAAGATCCCCAGTATAGGCGAGCTGGGGCTGTAGTTCGAGTTGAACAGATGTTTGAAGAGATAATAGCTAGACTGCCTGGCCATCCTGATTTCCTCCTCTGTGTCTTGCCAGAGCGGAAAAACTCAGAGTTATATGGTAATGTACTATGTTAGTCCTGCTCACGCTGCTTTCAATATCCTATACTAATTTATACATTTAATTATGCCAAGGACCTTGGAAGAAAAAAAGTTTGACTGACTTGGGAATTGTTACTCAATGTATCTCTCCGTTAAAAATCACTGATCGATATCTATCAAATGTGCTTCTCAAAATTAATGCAAAGGTAATCTTTTGAATCTGCGATCAACAGTTCGGATATTTTCTACTTTCAGTTATTCTGAGTTGGGATAGTTTTTTCTTTTGCTTGTGCTTAAAAGCTTGGAGGGACCAATTCATTGTTGGCTATGGAACATACCTCTCATCTACCGCTTATTAAGGACACTCCAACAATGATCCTGGGAATGGACGTCTCTCATGGATCTCCTGGTCAATCAGATATTCCATCAATTGCTGCGGTTGTTCTTTTTCCCAAGATATTTTCTCTTTTCTTTTGTCAATTGCGTTGCAACTGATTTCCTATGCCTTATTATCATGGTTCTTTCAGGTTGTGGGATCCTTATACTGGCCATTAATATCCAAGTATAGGGCAGTTGTGCGCAGTCAATCTCCAAAGTTGGAAATTATAGAATCCTTATACAAGCCTTTACCAAATGGAGACGATGAAGGAATCATGAGGTGCATCTTTATATCCAATAACATGTCAAGTCTTCTATGACAAACTATGTACAGAAGTATTTAAATTTTATACATGTACTTGTGCTGCAGAGAACTACTTCTGGACTTCTATAGGACAAGTAACGGGCATAAGCCAGCTCAAATTATTGTCTTCAGGTACTCCAATATTCATGTTTGAAGTCAAAGTTGCAGATGCTTTTATACATATGAGTAGTGACATATGTTGCTCGGACTCTCCAAAATACTCCTGCACCCGTGTTGGATCCTCCAAAAACTCACTACTACTCGAGGATCCGACACACACTCGAAGGCATTTTTGAAGTCGGAGCAACATAGGTCGTGACAGTTGCTAACTCAAACAAAAAAATTGTTGCTTTAACCCCAAATTTAGCTTTTCTATTTAAGATATGTAGGATGTTGCTTCATATGATTGCATAAAATCCTTTTAGTTTGCATGACAGATGCTCCTTGTTGTAGGCATTTTTTCTATTGTAAAATATTAGCAGTAATGTCATGCACATAGGCAACAAGATGGAAAAGTGACATTTTAATATTTTAAAATTCACATATATGTAATTTTTGTGGACAAGAGAAGTAAGATATAGCCGAATTGGTTTATTCAAGGTGCAGTAAGCCAAGCTGGCATAGGCACCATATTTTAAAAGAAAGTTAATAGGACTGAGTATCATAAAGCACACTATTACAAGGTCAAAGTTGGAGCCAATCATTCTGGATAAACTAAAACAAATCCAGAATCTTATAGTTTCTCCCATGAGATGATGCGGGTTGCAGATCAGTGTTCTTAGATGTCATCTTCATATCTTGTCAATCTTGAAAGCCTTTTGATAGGACAAATCATCTTCACTTGAGATAGATTGAAATAGTACATCTATGTTCCTAAGCTGTGCAATTTGTTTTGGCAGAATACATTGGGAAGTGAGAACCCCCACCCCCCTGAACTAGGCACTATTTATTCTGTCCACCCTGAACAATTTTTGGTCCTAATTACCCCCCCTGAACTTGGTAGTTTGGTAACTTCAACCTCCTTGATGATCTCAACCCAAGGAAGTCCTGTCATGACCCGTTTTCTAAACAAGCCGTAACTGGCACCTGGTGCCTTACTTGCCGAGCAAATCAGTTTGACAGTTCTAACCTGTACTTTATTAATTAATATCACATACCCCACGTGCATTTAAAATAAATAACTAAACTTTTGGATCAATACTCTATTCCAACAATTTTTAAATAATCCAAAAATATATCAAAATCTGTAAACAAGTAGAAATTATTGAGAATGATGCCATGTAATGTGAACAATCATAACCCAACTAAAAGCACGTCTATGAAGCCTTATTGGACTATTGGAGTACCAAGGGGAATGCACACGACATAGATTTCCTGGCCAATGCCAATCCCCAGAACAAATGCTGGATTAATGAATAAAAATTGTCTCAAAAAAAAAAGAAAGAAAGAACAAAAAATTTCTAACTGAAAGAGGAGAAACTCCATGGTCAAGGTCAGAACTCACCAAATCAACTTCTGGAATAAAGCAACATAGCTCGTAGTCTGCTTGTCTATGAAGCTTGTGTCTACACATAGGTCAATGCAGGTTCCACAAAGAGAAAGTCAGTACGCTACTAGCGTTACTCAATGAGTCTCAACATTCTCCTCACCAAAGTCAAAACAAGACCTTGAATAGAAACATGTGGGTAATGAAGGGATAAGAGAGGAAACAAGTCGTAACTCATCCTAAAGTATCGTACAACAGTGAAGCAGGAAAACATAAAACTTATATCTTAGTTCATTTATTCATTCTTTTCAATTTCTTTAAAGTTGTTTCAGTCGACTAAACTTTTCTTGTGCCCAACTGTGACAACTAGTAACCCTTTATATGATTACTGGTGTCCCTTTATATGACCACCAATCTTATGTGCCTCGTTATGACAATATTAGCAACCATTTGTACAGCTGTTCGTGACCCTTTATTTTTTTCTATCAAGTAATAATTTTCACATTGATAGGGTGTAAAAAGTGCCCACCAAAAGGTAGAGAACCTAACAATGGAACATGGTTTTCTGCAAAAACCATCCAATCCTCTATACCTATTGGAACCTCATGGGTGCACCAAAAAGAAACAAGAGCAAAGAGACTGTTTGTCAAATAAGTAATTTTTTTTCTCTACGCTCTCAAAAGATCTCCTATTCCTCTCTCTATACTGTCTATATGAGTGCCAAGCAGCATCCCCTTCTCTGCTTCTTCTCTCCTGTCTTCTAAAGGCCTAACTAACCATCGAGTCTTTCACTGTGCCCGACATTATCACTCAACTCTAAACCATCTTAGAATTTCTCTCCACAAAGAAGATGCTAACCAATAATGTAATAAAAGGTGGTTTATGTCTTCTCCAGATTCTTTACACATGAAACACCAACTGACAGAAGTGATTTTCTTCTTCCTCAAATAGTTCTTGGGTGAGAAACAAGAACTATTTCAAGTTTGAAAATTGGTGGCTGAAAAAAAAAGGTTTTATTGACACAGTTAATGGTTGGTGGGATTCTTTCACTTCCATCAGAAGACTTGCCCATGTCTTAGCATCCAAACTCAAAGCTGTGAAAATTATGCTAAAGGAACGGAGGAAAGGCGATACTGGGAATCTGAGCAACCAGAGGAAAAAACTACTTAAACAGATGGCAGTAATAGATGCAAATAGGGAAGATAGAATCTCACAGAGTAAGAGATAACAAAGAAGGTAGAGATCATGTTAAAGTATGATAATTTGTTCAAGAGGGAAGAAAGCCTGTGGAGACAGAAAATAAGAGCCTTATGGCTAAAGGAAGGGGACAAGAACACAAAAAATTTTCACAAGATGACCAATGCACATAAATATATAACAACATAGGCTAACTCATGGTAGAAGCGGAAGTCACTCAAGAGCCACACCGAGTTGACGGGGAAATCATTGAATACTATAAACAAATTGTACACTAAAACTATTGAAAAAAATCCTTCCTTGCCGTAATGCCTCCACATGCTCTCTGGAAATTCTGAAAATGGATTCAAAATCCTCATCCACCCTTCTGCAATCTCCCTTTAGGGAAAGCGCAGGCCATTTCAACACACCTTTGTATGAAGGTAACTTTTGCTTCCTGGCTTCTAGGGAGAGGCAGGAGTTTCTCTCTCTAGACATCTCTCACAGCCCTAATATTGAAACCTAGTCAACAACTATGTATCAGGTCATGTTGTGTCTCATTGTTAGTGACCCTTTGAATAGTTACTTGTAACCCTTTGTAGGGTTGCTATTCATGCTATGCCTCGTTATGACAAAATTAGTTGCCCTTTATACAGTACCATTTATTTAAGTTTGCATTAAAATTTCAACATTTTAACTTTATCATAGTCATAACATAAGAGGGTACATTATTGCTTTCAGCACTATGAAAGAGAAGTACACAATTGTGGAGGCTCACACTCATTGCGTGATACAGGGATGGGTGAGATTTTCCCTTCTCAGTTGCATTTTTAGGGGAACTAGGCACTGTTTTAGGGCTGGGCAAAGTTAGCACAAACTACTCATACACAAATAGGTATACACAACCTTAATATTCACTAGACAGATAAGCAAACAAAGGAAGACAGAGAGCAGTGGATAAACTTATTCAATGATAAGCAATGTGAGCTCACTTGTTCCAATTAAACTCACACTAACATTTAGATACATTTAATCAACACTTTATGGGAATGACTTCATAAGGAAAGAACTTAAGTTAGAACAAGTCGTAACTCACCTCAAGTTTCTTCCTTCCTAGCAAGGTTAACTACTACGCGTGCCAACCACAATCAACAACCCAATCCACATCAAATAATGTAATCAGTTTCAATCTTAATGTCAAAAAAAATTAATTCCACCAATTCAACTTTTGGCAAAAAATTCCAATGAGCTTATGCCCGTTTCTAGTTCTAATCCCGATTCGACAAACGTAAAGTATCTCCTTCAAGCCGCTACTGAAATGATACAGAACATTTAGTATTTTTATCATGTTGGTTGGCTACTGCTTAAAGCAATAAGTTTTCTTCCTCTAAGCCACCAATTCTCCTTCGCGTTGCTAACAAATCAATGTAAAGCTCTTATCACCTTTTGGTCTTCTATTGTTATTAATAAACATTCCAAAGTTTCCAACTTTGAACTCTGTTAGCGATTTGCTGCAGTAACCAAGTTTTAGATTCCCAATTCTTCATCTTTCTTTATAATTTGTAACTCTATTCACCATTCAAGGCCTAGCTTTTTATGGTACTAAAATTAATTATCTCCACAATCGAATAGACAATTTCATAAAAAGAACAGAAGTGAAACTAAAGAGAACAGAATTTTCCTTACCTGCGTTAATTGCAAGAACCGTGAAGTCAAATGGATTGCAGCAACTGGCGTAAAATAATTAGGTTCTGTTTGTATCATAATTGTGTTAATGCATTGCTGATTGATCTCTTTTTTCACGTGCAAACAGAAAGCTACATTTTGACATTTATGGGTTTTGCCCACTTATTCTCTTCATTAGTTCTTTTAGTTTTTAACACACACACACACACATATATAATATATATATATATATATATTATTAAACCCCTTCTCACCTATACCATGTATAATTGGCATGTTCTCCCAACCCTTGATTTAGATAGTGTGACACATTATACTCCTCTGACACATTAATTGATTATTAAGCCCGTAATTACCAAAATTGTAAGCCTTGAAACTTACTGAACTTTACATTCTTTCCCCATTAAGAACATTTGTCATCGAATCTCTAATTCAAATAATACATGATCTAAAAGAATCTTAGGCCTTGTTCCATATCCACTATTCTCTTAAGACACCAAAATTTGGCCAACTCCCAAAATTTTCAGAACTTTTGCCAGAGTTCCCCTTGTAACTAGAGCTATCCAAAAGTTTCAACCTGTCCAATCTCAATAATCTCAAACTCATACAACTATCCAACTGTAATATATTATCAGCACTCACAACCAGACATATATTCCACATAATCTATTAAAATTTTCCACATTCAAACATATAGAAGTTAAATTTTACATACCTCCTTCCTCAAACAAGGGTATCTTTTCTTCATTTCTTCTTCGGATTTACATGTAGCCTTTTCTAATTGATGGTTACGCCACAAGACTTTTACTGACGCTACATCTTTGGTTCTCAACCTACAGACTTGCTTGTCAAGGATCTCTAAAGGTACTTCTTCATACATTAAGCTCTCTTTAACCGAGGATAGTTTTGATGGAAAGTCTAGCTCGTAAGCCACCTTACTCATCTTGCTCAAAATTTTATAAGGTCCAACAGATCTAGGACTCAACTTCCCTTTCTTTCCAAATCTTATGACTCCCTTCATTGGTGACACATTCAAGAACACATAGTCACCTATTCACCTTCCTTAAATTCTAGATCCCTGTGCCTCTTGTCTCCATAAGACTTTTGGCGACTCTTAGCTATATAAGGTATCAAGCTAGGTGAATTTTAACCATTCTACTTGTTAAAACACAATGATCTCTAAATCTACATTTAAGATCTTGTGAAGCTATGTTGAAGTTTTGATGATTGACAAATTGTGTACAAGTGACTTTCACATGCTGAAGAAGAAAGAAGTATCAAGAATCAGGTCCTCATAGATCTCCAAAGAAAGGACACAAAAAGCAACACTGCCAAAGGAACTCATCAAAGAACCTGTTTCTTTGAGCAGAGAAGGAGACTCTCGAAGAGAGAAGATTGAGACGGTTTACATGTGCGCTAGATTTTCATGAAGAATGTAGCTCTCCAAGGAACTGAAAAGGTATACAAGGAAAGTTACGATAAACTTGCACATGGAATTAGCTTTAAACAAGGAGTTGAAGAAGCAAGTGTTAAACCAAGTCAAATTTGGATTGGATTCTTGGCAAATGTTGAACCAAATCTAACTTAGATTGGATATCTAGAAGGCAGCGACTTACTCCTATATAAACAACACGTTAAACAAACTTTGGAGTTTGATCACATCCAAAGACAGAGTCCTCAGAGTGTTCCCAGTTCTACATGAAGAGTCTCGAAGAAGAAGTTGTTGCAACAAAGAACCTGTTCCTATCAAGTTTATCTATACACTTTTTTAGTTTGTAATAGCTAGTTTCTTGAAGTAGTTACAAGGAAGGATCATTACATTCTTTTAGATTGTAGTAGGTGTTATCTTGAGTTGTAAAGGGTTGAAGGAAAAGAGTATAGAGGGTAGAGAAGACGGGATTATTGGGAACAAGTCCTAAGGTGTTACAAGAGCGGTTGTAAACCTTGAATTATAGTGGAGAGTTGTATTGTGTTTTTTGATTCCTATAGTAAGAAAGTTTTCCACGTCAAATACTTGTGTTGATTTACTTTCCGCAATTTACCTTCTTGCATAGTTGCTCAAAGAATGTGGTTCTTTGAGTGCTTAGGACGCAGCCAAACTAACACTACTATATACCTTTGCTAGTGTACTGAGGTTTATGTGGCTGAGATTTTTATAGCAGTCCCTTTTCAAAGTTTCTGTTTGCAATAACATGATGATTGTTCTTAATTATTATATCGATAACCGTTTGCAGTTGACCTAACACTGTTCTTTGTTAGGGATGGTGTCAGCGAATCACAGTTTAGTCAAGTTCTGAACCTTGAGCTAGATCAAATGATCAAGGTAATGTCCTTTTTATCTGAAAATTGTTTATGCCTTCTGTCATTCTGATAAATTCATACCTAATACTGCATCGTAGAGTTGTTTTTCTTTATAAAAATGTTTAATTTCTTACCTTGTGTTTTTCATGACAAAATTAAATGAATATTAGGATTTAATGCTTAAATTGAGGCATCTCTTAGGATCTGAGTTCTATACATCATCCATCAGTTGTTAGTTCCTGGATGTTTATTTTTAGGTCTCGTATTTTCTGAAAAACAGGCATACAAGCATCTTGGTGAGGGCGGCAACCCTAAGTTCACCTTGATTGTGGCTCAAAAGAATCACCATACAAAACTATTTCAAGCTA
The DNA here is from genome assembly GCA_037074985.1 of Solanum bulbocastanum. NCBI lineage: Eukaryota > Viridiplantae > Streptophyta > Magnoliopsida > Solanales > Solanaceae > Solanum > Solanum bulbocastanum. The sequence goes on along the minus strand of CM073603.1, from coordinate 40,473,535 downwards.
ATGCAGTTGATAATGTACCACCAGGTCTGTAACTTTCCAGCTACTCTTTTGTTCTACTTCAATTTAGGTGTGCTGAGGTATTATTTAAAATGCACTCTCTCTCTCTCCCCTCAGGTACTGTTGTAGATACAAATATTGTGCATCCTAGAAATAATGATTTTTTCATGTGTGCACATGCGGGGATGATTGTAAGTTCCTCTAATCCCTTTATCCATCGGGGTTTCCTAGATTTTGCCCTACTTATCCTGGCGTATTGCCCTAGTAGATAATTAGTTATTTCTTGTGTCATTATGTATTACCTGGGCCTTAAATTTTTTAATTTTATCTCCTTCATTGCTTCTCAACAATATTAGAATAACGTAAACTGATATAGTCTGTCTCTATAAATTTTACTACAGGGAACAACTAAACCTGCACATTATCATGTATTGCTTGATGAGATTGGTTTCGCACCTGATGTCTTGCAAAACCTCATACATTCACTATCATATGTGTAAGCTGTCTGATTTGTAATCTATAAGTTATTATGATGCACTTTGCAAGTTCAATGTGAATAGTACTTTGTTGTCTTTCAGGTACCAAAGGAGCACCAGCGCGACCTCTATTGGTAATTCCTCTTATCCTGCATTAAATTTTTTGAACTATAGAATTAGCAAAAATTAAGCAAATCATCCAACTTCATTGTTGCTGCAGTGGCTCCTGTGCGTTATGCACACCTTGCAGCGCAACAATTCGGGCAGTTTGACAAGTATGAGGACCACTCCGAAACTTCGTCAGAACAGGGAAGTGTCAAATCAATTGGGACTACCCCGGTCACTGAACTGCCCAGGTTGCACAAGAATGTCAGCGACTCAATGTTTTTCTGTTGAAAATTGTGAAGTTTTTAACCGCATATGCTGTAAATCCTTAGTTGTTGGTAGTATAGTACCCGGCTCCAAATTTTGTCGAGGCCTTGGGTTAGTAAAGTACTTTAAGGTCGTCTAACAAGGGAAAAGGATCATGCTTCGAGCGTTTTTTTTGGACGTAATTAAGATGAAAATTCACCATTTAAAGGGCATAGAATTTTGGGCGTTGCTCCAACCAGCTATTTTATAAGTCAAACTAATTTTGTATAGTCAATGTATGCCTAAATTTGGCGCTTGATTTGTTCAACAGCAGGTGGCTGTTTAGTGTTGAAATTTGTCCGTTATGCGTCTGTCATTTTCATGAATATTTACAAAATTTATTTGCTAATAAGATTGCTAGTTTGGCGAATGACTCGGAAATTGTGAACGGACTCAAAACATACTCAACAGCCAGTTCATGCTTAACCCAAATTGCTCGATTAACAAATTCTATTATCTAAAAGAATTTGGAAGGGGAAAAAAAAAAACCAAAGCAAAATGACTTGGTTCTTGCAAGTCGCAACAAAGATAAAAGCCAAACGACTTCAAAACTTGCAATTCCTTTCCTTGCCATTCAGCATGCTTCCTCGATTGCTACATTACAAGTCCAATTCCCATTCCAAAATGAGGAAAGAATTCAATAGTACGTCTGTTAACTTCCTGGTGTAATACACAAATTGTAGCCCAGTAATATCATGCACAGATTTTTGGAAATGGAAAAACTTGAATACAAATTTTATATACATTACAAATTGTATATAAAGGAGAACATAGTAGAATTCAGTAGCTCAGTACTGTGATGAACATATTTTTGTAAATGGGAAAACTTCAACTCTTCATTTTTTTGGTGATATCCAGCAGTATATTAGTGCTAAGCTGCTCATACTAATACGATGCAAATCAGTAAACACCGCTACAAAAGGGTTTGACAGAATTTCCTCCAGTAACTTGACCAAGTCATCATAGTCTCCCACAACCTGTAGAAGTTTTCAATTTAAGTCCTGCCATATAATACAGCTTCTTCAAGCTTTCCAACCTACAGATAGTGCATAGTACTTTAGATTGTTTGCTATTTATGTGACTAGTCTACACGACACCTAAAACACTAATGAAATACATTCTGAAGACAAGCCAACAACTGAGATTCTTATACAATACTAGAAAGAGTGCAGGAATAAAATTATTCAAGGATGCATCTAAACAATGTCAAAGGAAGCACCAAAATGTTTTGGAGATATACAAACATGTTTCTCAAAGCAAACACATTTCGTTTCATGTTTAATCTGAAGAAAGACACTACTAAGGTAGGCTTGACCAAAGGGATCACTAACAGGACATCTTTTCTCTTTCATCCAGAATAGAGTTTAAATTGGACGGCTCAAATCTGTCTTATTTAGCTGTAAATCCATTTACCAAAATAACCAGTCAAAATAATACATTTTGATGAAGCAAAACACTAGACAGAAAAAAACCTAGCTATATCACATGAAAGGCTTACAAATTGTATAGTTCAGCTACCTTTATATATTCTTCAGATTGTGTTCATAATGAGTTCATCACTCTATCTTCTTTTGTTGACCCATCGACCCCTTTTGCCACATACCTATGAGTTTTTTTTTTTATGCATCACCATGTCTACACCTACTTAAAGCTTGTGTCCTGCCTAATCTCTAGCATGAACCTGAATTCTTCTCAATATAATTTAAACTTTAAAAAAACTGAATTTTCACCACCAAGTTGGAATTTTTTTCAAGTATTTGCTTATAGGGTGTTGCAGTCTTCTGTCCTGCAGGCTGCAGCATCATCTCTCCAAAGGTTATGGAATGATGCATACCTTATACCATTTTTTTAACAAGTTTTATACATAGAAAGACAGATGAAACAGCAGAAGCTGTGTAATGAGTAAGTACAGACACCTTACTTGGACTAGCCTAATAAAATCTTGATTATTCAGCGGAAAGCATATAGCTGATGTGCCGACCTAAGGAGCATAGAACAGCTTATCAGGAAATGAGAAGTGAGTAAAAAAAGAACAGATTCTTTTCCACATTGGACAAAATAATGGCCTTCAAGTCCATCATAACTCAAGGTAATTGGTGAGCAAACTGTAACTTATTAAAAAGCTCGTTGTCACGCAATAATAAAATCAGAGTGCCAAGTATATCTTCAGCTTGCAGGTACCTTTACTAATTCCACGGGGTACCTACTACCTTCCACCCACACAGATACACGTCCCCAATGCTTGAACAGATGGAAAGATGAGGCAATCTATTAACAGTGTATCACATCTAGTTGAACAGCATCATCACTTATGTGCTAAATTAAATACACAAAGAAATATAATAAGATGATGAAGACAAGCACACCTAAGAAAAAATTTCCTCTCTTACAAGGAATTATTGATTTGTTGTTCATAAGAAAATTGTGGCTTAGGTCGCAGGTTCAAGCCCCACACCATACAAAGCGAAGCCGGGTAGAGGGGCGGGCCCATTATCCACCAAGTTTAGAAGGCTGTGATTGGTCCAAAGGGCAGGTCACAGACGGATTTCTCGGTTATCAAAAAAAAAGAAAAAAAGAAACAAAGAAAATTGTGATATACCACATAATTTGGTGATGCTTTCCAGTTTTAGGTGTTAAAGTGACATGTTCTTTTGTACTTTAAAGTTTATACCACTTTAACAGGTACTCGTACCTGTGATCCACATTCAAGTAGCTTGATTGATCATTTATGCAATTCTTCATGCGACTTGACTAGAAAGTAGTTTAATTAAGACAAGCATCAGTAATGAACCAGAAAAGAAAATGGGTTAACAATTATATAGTTCCTTCTTTTTTTTATGAAACAAACATATATAAATTCTTGTGAATCAATTCTAAATAGTTCACCACAAAAGAGCTAAGAGGTACTGTATAATTATATTTCAGGATCATTCCCTTAATTGATATTTTTGGAGAAGTATTCTACTTTTTCTTGTGAAGACGAAGAAATAATACGAAGTTATTTATAAACAACAATCACTTTTTCATACTCCACATGTACATCTTATTTATAGTCAAAATTAGAAGAGAATAGGTTGACATCAAGTATATCTGTCTATATATCTATTAAACTGATCTCAAGAAACCAAAAAAAAACTGAAAAAGGAAAACTAAGTTGGAAAGTAGAAAACAAAAGTACAAGTTGAGTGTTGATACTTAAAAGATGCAAAATTTTACATCATCTGACATCAAGTATGGAAGTTCTACAGCATCTTTGCCCAAAGAGCTTAAGAGGAGGGGGGTGGAAGCTAAGTTACAATAGCAGTCATGTGACATTCCACAATATCGGCCAGCAGAAAATTACCCAGGCCATAGATAAGTTGGGATTGTTACCAACTAATCACTATCTTAGGCTTGGGTATTTGAATCTAGAAGTGGTACTTTTAGGTTAAGTTCTGATGGGAAGCGCTTGATTTTAGGGTAGAATGTCAAAAAGTTGATTGGGAAATTTAAAAACAATGAAAAGAGAGCAAGTTGGAAGCTAGTTAAGGCCTATTCTCAGTTAGTTCTGCTTATACAATTTTTAATGCTTCTGGAAATCAATGCATATGGCCTTGGAAACATATCTGTAAGGTTAAAATACCATACAAAGTACATGTTGGTTGCTAAAGAGGCATGTCTGACTTATATTCCAGATGTTTTTTTTTTTGTGGGAAGGAATCTGAGACCCTCAATCATTTTTTTATTCACTGTGCAGTCACAGGAGTTAAGTGGACTATGCCAGAGTCCTCAGGAGACCTGCTGAAGTGTTGGAACAACATGGGAGGTATAGTGAGGCAGAAGAGATGCTGGAGCTCAATCCCAGCTTGCATATGGTTGACAGTAAGAAATATAAGTTCAGATGACTACTGTTTCACCAAATACTGATATCATACTTGAGTAATCACAGCAACCGCCAAAGGTCCCTAAGGCAGAGATGCGACTCTCCAAAGCGTGGCTGAGGTTGCTGTGATCATTATTGTGATCAAATCAAACATACAATGAAGCACAAGCAAAAGCCCTCAACATAAGATCTTCTCAGTTTTTGTGCTACCAAAAAGATTCACCAAATGAAGATGGAGCAACAGTAGTTTCGTCAAACAATCCAAATAACTTATGCCACAGATACTTGCAATTTAACTTGTTAGTTGTACAGTTGTATAGTTGTATTTGTTAAAAAGCATTTCACTAATCAAAAGTACCATTTGTAAGCCTTCATTCTGGAATAACATAGGCAGGTAACAACCACCACAATATATTATACAAGCTCATAAACAGGTGAGGGTAGTAACTTCCACCACTGGCACTTCAAAATCAATGAAAAAGAATTCTTTTTTTTTATGACAAGGGAAACCCGCAGCTGCTACCTTTTGTGTTCGCACAGGGTAAAACCCCCGCCCCTATGCAATAGCTCGCAAACCACATAGGAGAGGTAACCCGCACTAGGCAAGCCCGGTGCGACGAGCTCGACCCAAAAGGCAATGAAAAAGAATCCTTGTTCAACTCATAAAAGGTAATTTAAAATTTGAAAATGAAATACTCGTTCGAAGTCTAGAGTTTTAACTTCATCGAGTCATTCTGCAAAGGACACTTGAATAATTTTCCTTTAGTTCAGAGAGGTTTTATGTGGAAGTTCTTACCACAGAACAAAAGCAGTTAAACTTTAGCGGAAAAAAAAAGACATCTCAGAAATTATCAGGACACATTTAAAAGGCTCATTTTTTGAAAAAAAAGACACGTGACAATAAATTTCACTTGAAAAATTAACGGCTTACCTCAGGAGCGATTTCCATACTCGAATGAAGCATTCCATCTAGAGATGGATGACCACTTGCTCTTACCAAGCTTGATGATGAATATAGCCAGCCGAAAGTCATTCAGGCTAAGGATGTCAGCGAGCAGTCCTCACAACTCATTCAACAAGAATTTGAGTCGTCCTGTTGCTGGGCAGTTGAGTGGTCCATCACAAGATAACATATGATGAGGTGACAAAGGGAGACTGCAGAGCTGGTCCAATTATTATTTTTCACATAGACCTTCCTCTCTACCACAACTATTTCTCCTTCAAATGTTGGGTTGAGGGCTGGGTCTGCTTTCTCATTAACATCCTCCACAGCGTATTTTCTCAAGCAGCAATATTTCTACTTGTTGATTTAAAAGGATCAATCTACTTATATGAAGGACACAAAGTATATACCATATGATGGTGTTATTCTTTCTTCTGCTAATATTACTCGAGTGTCAACAACTAATTCATCTGTTTAACTGATGTTAATGACATAACTGTGTGCACACTTCATAGTACTGAAGTAGTCATAAATCATGATGCATCAAGAATAGTCCTAATGATTGTACGGAAAGATGACACACACACATAACACAAACAAATACATGTCTCTGATGAGCTAAGGGTAATACATAAAAACTCATAAAATGACTCGACGGAGCTGAGCAAGTATAAGTTCTTATTATAAATTCCAACTTCCTATATACAAAAGGGTAAAATCAAAAAAAAAAAAAAAAATGCAAGGGAAACTAGATCAAGAGATGACAGTAACTCAAGATCAGATCCAACGTTTTTTGTGGTACAGACACAAATACAGATACAATCTTTCTTAATACAGATCGCATCATGACTCATTACACTAATCTACACATAATCTAAAAACCCATTTTGTTTCTCATCATCCACCATTTGAGTACATCATTTTTCCGAGGAAAATTTGAATAAAAGTAAGAAGATTTGACAAAGAAAACTAAAAAAATTTCCTTTTTTTTTCTTTTTTCTTCGTCATCAAATTAATTAACAAACATCACCGAAACAGAAGGGTAATTAGAGGCATAAAGCGGTGACGTGCAAATCATCAACATCAACTCCATCGTTATCCGACGGAGGCGGCATATTCAGATCGAACGGCAGAGGTTGTTTGGTCAAAAACGACGACATTTGATCAACATCACACCGATCATCCACCACAGACGACGACGAATCGCAATCACTCCGGCAGTCCTCCGGCGGAAGAACCGGGCGAGGAATCTTCATCCGGGTTACCTTACTACTCGATCCGCCACGAGGCCCACTAGATGATTCCAACGTACTGCTCATACTGCTAGAAGCCGGTCTCGAATTGGGGAAAAGCTCAAACTGATTCACCTCATCATAAGAATCTTCTGTTAGAGGTAACATATTGAAATTAGTTTTCGCCTTAGGTCCGCGGAGAGCGCGTGCAGCATCGTCATAAGCGCGTGCGGCGTCTTCAGCGGTGTCAAAGGTACCCAGCCAAACTCGAGTCTTTTTGATCGGATCTCTAATCTCTGCTGCGAATCGACCCCATGGCCGTTTACGAACACCTCGATAACGAGGTGGGTCGGCGTCAGGTTGTTGAAGGAGGTCAGATCCTGGTCTTTTTAGCTCCGACGACTTCCGGTGGCGCATGGCCGGTGAATTGAGAATCAAGATTGGATTTTTATGGGTATTTTTTCAATTGTTGCCGATTTTCCATGAAATGGAAGATGATTTTGCTTTTTTTTGGGAGATGACTGTTTGTTGCTCAGAGCAAATTGGCAATGGAGAAAGGGGGATTCATCCCCAGGCCTGATTTTTTTTTTCTATTTTTTATTAAAAAATAATTTATTTAGTGGATATGGAATTATGCCATGGATTGCCGGAAATGCTAAATGGAAAACTATAAGACTAAAATAACCAATTTTGTCCTTGATGTTTGTGAACTACAATACTTTAGTCCACAAACTTTAGGACATTTCATTTAGATATTCAAACTAAATTTGATTCTAAGTAAGTACCTTAACTTCTAATAAAGTGTTTCAACTATACTCTATCGATACAAATTAGAATTTTTTTAGTGTGTTACTCATTTATTATGTAGTTAAGTTAATTATATAAAATGTCATTTTCTTTGATATATGTATTTGCCTCAATAAATTGTATAATTACATATATTTTCTACTTGTTGATGCATATAATTAAATAGGATGATATATTTTATGTAGTTAACTATAGTATCCTATAATATATTCGGCCCAACATGTTGATTCTTTACTCCCCATCATTCCTTCGTGATACAAATCACACACCCATGATTAATAATTTTTTCAGAGTTTTTTCCTTTTTAATTAAAATAAATTAAAAATAATTTGGCAGGAGAGGAAGATGATTATAATGTGAAGAATCAAAACTTCATCAACGAAGTAAAAGTTTAGATAGTCGATCAACTGAGCTACTAACTCTGATGTAAAAAGATGGTGTGTTCTTATCGTCTTCTGCCAACTATATATTACTCCATATTCTTCCAAAAGAATTCATCATCTTAGACTTATTTACTCTAGCAAAATTTACAAACAAAAGAAAAAAAATATTAAGTAGGTGTTTGGCCATGTGATACCATATCACGATATGGTATCGAGAGATGAAATCAGCATTTGGACATGCGATTTTACGCTGATTTCATATCATGAGATGCGATTCCATATTCTCCAAAAACCATGATATGGAATTATATGGGAATTTCATATCATGATTTGAGATATTTTAATACAAAAATTGATCTATGAGTATATATTTTGTTAAAACAACCCCACATTTATATCTACTAACCATTTATTTCATATGTAAATAAAATTTATAATCACATCATTACTTTTTAAAATTTATTATTCTCACCGACAAAAAATTTATTATTATCACCGACATATAGTCACTTTAACTCATACTAACCGATTGTTGAGTAATAAATTTATTTTATGGCCTTAATAAGTGCACATTTATATTTTATGTGTAAGTTATTAGTATTTAGTTACATATTTCCTATCAACTTTGTTTAAAGAGATAATATTTATTTTATGACTTTGCATTGTTTTGGAAGCACTATTTTTATTACTCTTACAAACATTATTTTTATGAAGTGCATTCTATAATGCTTTCAATTTATTTTATGTTCACTAAACTATATTGATGTATTTTTTATTTGGTAGGATTGCGTTGGTGCGATTGATGGAACATATATAGAAGGGGAGGTTTCTAAAACAGTGCAACAAGCATATCGTAATCGCAAAGGAAGAACATCACAAAATGTCTTATGTGCTTGTGATTTTGATATGTAATTTTCCTTCATTGCTACTAGTTGGGAAGGTACTGCACATGATAGTAAAGTACTTGAGAATGCACTTGTTGAAGCAACGTCACAATTTCCATTTCCGTCACATGATAACTTTAAATTACATCCTTAGAATAAATATTTCTCCTTCCGTTTCACAAAGAGTGACCTGGTTTGACTTGACACAAAGTTTTAGAAAATAAAAATGACTTTTGAATCTTGTGGTCCTAAATTAAAGTTATGTCAAATGTACTAAATTGACCTTCAATCTTGTGGCTTTAAACATGTCACGTGGAAAGTTGAAATTAAACTGTTATCAAAAAAGAAAAGATGTCATTCTTTTTTAAACAAACTAAAAAGGAAAGGAGGTCATTCTTTTTAAAACGGAGGGAGTATTTATTTACACAAAGTTGTCTCATGTACGTCACATATGCTTTTAGTAATTATTTATGTTGGTAGATAAATATTATGTTGTTGATGTTGGTTTTTGAAACACAAAAGGATTTTTAGCTCCATACAAAAGACTATACTATCATTTGCAAGATTACCGAGGAAGTGAAAGAGAGCCTCAAAATGCCAAAGAACTATTTAATTATAAGCATTCATCTCTGCGCAATGTGATTGAACGGACTTTTGGAGCTTGGAAAAATAGATTTAGAATACTGAAACAAGACATGAACTATTATGATATTGATACACAAGTGAATATTGTCATAGCTTGTGCAGTGTTACATAATTATTTGCGAGAATACCAAAGTACTGATGAAATATTTATGATCTATGAGCATAAAAATATAGTTGCGTATGATATTGACCAACAAATAGCCTTAGTTCGTCTTCTCGGTCACATGACAAGTTCAACGTGAGGAAATTGTTCGTACTATGTGGTAGGATTATATTAAAGACTAGTACACTACAATTTATGTTCAATTTTTTTTTTAATTAAAATTAAAGTTAGATGAAACAATTACTTAAGTGGAGAACAAATAGTTTTGTAATAATTTATTACGCGATTTTATAAATATTTGTTTATTTGATAAGACTGAATAAACAATTAGGGCTATTTTAATTGTTTTACAACTTATGAGATTTTTATGTTTATGAGAAAATATACAACACAAAAATTTTATATCGCATGTCCAAACAAAACTTCAATTTCATCTCATGATTCCATACCATGATACCATATCATGATTTCACATCATGACACCATATCGCATGGTCAAACGAGCCCTAACTCTATATTATGGTAATATGATCCTATCTTATTGGTGTCCTAGACCAAAAAAACATCCCCCCCTCAGCAGAAACTGCTAGAACACGGAGACCTAACTTTGAGTTCGTGAATTTGAACTTGAGCTTTGAGAACGTTGTAGTTATATCAGTGATGTGCAAGTCAACTTGCAAGTTGCAACACACACCTCGATTACTTAACGAGCTACCTACTACCTCACCAACACCCAAAGGCGAACCCATGTGTGTATGTGGGATACACTATATCCGTTAACTTCGAAAAAATTATATATATATATTTTGAGAAACTAACCGAAACTAAATATAATAAATAGTGCCCAATGGAAAGCACAAGATAGCATTTGGTATAGCTGATATTCACATGTTCATCCGCCACATTTTATTATTTTTATTTTAAGTTTTGAATTTAAAGGGGCTTATTTATAACATTAGAATTGTTTGATTAGGGATTCCAACCTATGATCATTCAATAAAACAAAACCACTTTGACCATTGAAAGCTTCGGCAATGCCTAAATTAATATAATATTGGTGCTTTCAAAGTTTTCAAATCCCGAATTCGCCTCTACCAGTTCCAACAAAATGCATAAGAACAACATCAAGAACTTGAAACAGAAGAATTTTCAGATCAAGCAAAGTTGAGGGAAGGATAGAATTACTGAAGAGACTTGAAGATATAGAATAAATTTTTCTTCCTATCTATGAACTACGAAGCTGAAAATAAACTATCATATGCTTCTTGCATAAACGCTCTAACACTATTACAAAAATAATACAAGAGGCTAAGATGCAGAAAGCGGTATTGGCTTCACTGCACTTCTAATTCGCCAGTATGCAGTCTTAACTCTCTCTTTGAGAGCTTCATTTTCACATTCCACGTCACCAGTTTGTTTGTCCAGATGAGCCAAAATCCCATCAAAATTGATTACCAGCTTACCATCATCCCCAAATTTCACATTACCAAACATGGAAACCAGGAGTGCATGGACTATTTTCTCAGTTTTCTTTGCATCTTCTTCCTCATTAATGGAAGTTTCAGAGTCAATTGATACTTTAGGCATCTCCCTGCTGGCATTCAGAACCAATGCCACGACAGAGTCAGATACCATGTCACAAATTGGATCTGCTGTCCAATGAACGGAGAGATGATTCTCTGATTCCTGCTTCACCATTACTCGTTCATGCACCCGCAAAGTTGGTACACCAGATTCCTCATCTGTTGAGGACTCTACACTTTCATAGATCTGCTTAAGCCTGTGTTGTATAACAGCAAAAGCACCTGAATAGGGGATAGTTATTCTCTGTGTGACATTTGCAGTGGATAGCTGAGAAAAGACATGGAGATCATCAGGTGCCATGATCTGGTAAGTGAAACCTTTCTTCACAAGTAAACCACTGACAATTTCTCCCACTTCAGGGGTCTTTTCAGCCAGCTTTCCAATAGTTTTTGCCATTTTCTCAGAGTTGAAGTGCATTTCAACTGACTGGCAGTTCTTGGGAGTGATAATTTTAGTATTCCCATCAGCAAAGAGGGAGGTAAGTTTCTGCTTGAGTCTATCCATCTCATTAGACGCTCCGTGGACAAGAATTATGTTGGGAGGCATAAGTTCTTTCAAGAAGGTACTTGTCTGAGCATAATCCGCGTGAGCTGAGAATGAAATATAATGAACCTGCATATTAAGTGGAGCAGACAATCCATTTGTGAGGGTGACTTCCTTCGGTTCATTGATGATAGTCTTCGCCAAGGTCCCTTCCACTACATACCCAGGTATGACACAAGCATTTTTCTTGTCAGAGCACCATTTATCGAACAGTTGCCTCGACAAACCACTTTGAAGACTACCTGGACTTGCCATCACCACACATGGCTTATTGTCTATAAAATCTTCAGTACTGTTCAGGGAAGATATATGCTTGAAATTAAAGGGATTTGCGCTGACAAATTGATTGCGGATCCTTTCATTCATGGCATTGATGTAAGTCTGATAGACAGCCATGCACCTTCTTGCAAGTGGAGAAGCATAATATATGGGGAAGTTAGCTAGTTCAGGATGGTTAGACCAATATTCCTCCAGGATAAGGAGAAGTTCCTGTGCACGTCCCAAGGCGTAAGCAGGAATTAGCACCCGACCCCCTTGCATCAGTGTTGAATGTATGACATCAGTGAAAAGCTTCTCTCTTATCTGACGTGGCATATGGAGTTGAACACCATAAGTTGATTCTATAATGCAAACATCTGGAGAGAACTGTGGGATCTCAGCTGCGCGGAGATGCCTGTCTTCTTCACGAGAATAGTCTCCTGTATAGAGAACTCGAACACCAGCAATATCAACCATAAACATGGCAGCACCAAGGACATGGCCGGCAGTATAACACCAAAAGCGAATACCATTTACTTCCATAGTCTGATGGAAGTCAATAACCTACAAAAGAAGTTTTCACATGTCAAAATACGCCTACGATAGATGTTGTCTGATTTAAAAAAAGACATGTAATAATTCATTGTTATGGTGGGGAAAATTCCAGAATACAAGTGGTACACAAAAAGTGAACCTACACCTAACATGGTTCCCCACATAAAAAACTAGAGAAAATCTAATACAAATAAAATTGGCTAACCAAAACTCAAAGCATGTACACACTGAATGACAAACATCTAATAATCAGGATATGCTTCTCTTTCCTCTCAAGGGAGAAAAAAATTGGTGCTATGTTCCATACAAATGATTCTTTCTTCTTTTTTAATTGGGGTTAAGGAGGACGTTGTTCCATTTCCAGGTCCTTTTTCCCCCTCCAGCACCCATAATGCAATGCTTATGTAGAAACAGAAGCAAAAGGTAATCTAATCTGCTCATTTGGTGATAACGTGATGTGTCCAGCATAAAAAAATATATTTCAAATTAGAACTCGTTTTCGTTGCTTTTTACAGTCCAAGAGCAACAGCATTTCTAGGATCGTGGCATTAGTACATTGGTAAACAAATAGAAAGGTCTGCTATTTTTATCGTTCTGTAATCTTGTTAGACGAAATCATTCTCCACAGCACTTCGCTTCTACCTCAGTATCTGAAAATCATCTGACTATTACTAAAAGAGAAGAAGGCAAAATGCCGAAGATCCACCATTTCACAGGGTTATTGATGGAGGACATAGACAATATTACCATGAACAAAAAATTTAAATTCCAAGAAAATAAACATCAGAGCTGATATGATGGGAGTATGAGAGTAATGACTTGGTAGTTTCTGTAATACGGTCTAATGGGTAAAGAGTTATAATACATCAGTTCAAGAAATAACTGCATGGTTTATGACACAAACACCCTTTTTAGTTTCTCCTCTCATAAATCAACTAAGAATGTCATGTAACTACGTAAGCATGCTCGCAGAACCTAAGACAACAGTTCTTTCTTTATTTGTGATAATCGAGAACTCCCTGAGGGCATGAGGCACAATTTGAAACTTGGTGGGTAATGGGCCCGCTGCTCTATCCTTCTCCACTTAAAATACCGGGCTTTTGTCAGCAGTAATGTTCGAACCCATCCATGATGTGCGCTTAACTCACGTCACGTGCTAGCTATACTCTTACCACTAGACCAAAGCCCCGGGTGCACCTAAGCCAATAGTTCTAATGAGCTCAACAACAACAAACTGGTCAATTACAATTCCAAAAGACTGAAAAAGGTTCAACTTCTTTCTTTTATGAGGATGGAAAAGAAGAATTTTTATTTAGCAGGAAAGAGCAAGAAAAGAGTAGTTCAAGGCTAACGATGCAGGTGAATCATCGTGTATACTCTCTGACATTCATAAAACATGTATTTCTCCAAGGTTGCAGATGTACAATGAGGTATATAAAAGCATATTCAAAGCACGATCCATCCTCTTGTTTTCAGTAAGAATATCAATGTTTCTTATATCCAAAAGCATATTCAAAGCACGATCTAAGACTCCTACAGCTAAATGAAAAGCACAGTCCAACTTCAATAGCTTCTCTAAAGACCATTTAATTGTAAGTTGCACATAACACTCATTCAGGAAAAGCAAGCAAGGGAAAGCCAAAAATGTCCAATAGAATTAAATTTTCTGCAGCACAACCTCTTATGGTCCAAGGAGATCATTAATACAGTCAGAATCCAACTATCTGGGTGAAGAAATAATATATTAGAGTTGCTTTCATTTTCCAGCTTGTAGGCAGTAAGCCAAGGAAACTCTTTTTAGGGTTCGTGCTCTCCCACCACACCACCAAATTAGTTTCACTATCACCCCACCATCCCCTCCACTACACCCCCTCACTCTCCAGGCAACCACAATCTATTACTTTAGCAAATTGGTTCTTATCAGGAAAAGAAATACTAAGCAAATTAAATTTTTATTGGTTTAATTTAGACTTAGAGCCCGTTTGGCATAGCAGATTTTAAGTAGCTTTAGTACCAAAGTGTTGAAAAGCACTTCTTTTAAAGCTGCAGCTGAAATTACAAATAACTAATTACATGTTGGATAGAAGTGCTGCAGCTGAAAATACGCAGATGGTGTGTATGGTTAAAAAAGTGTAGATAAACACCTCTTCTGTTGAAATGACCGGAATGCCCTAAATACTGCTAACACTAAATGAGCTTAACCTAAATGAAAAGAAGTACACATAGGGAAGCTCTTTATAGAGAAGCCTAACCAATAAAATAAGTGATAAGCACTGAGAGGTTTTAGTTTTTAAACAGTCATTCTGAATATTTAATTGAACCATCAATGTTGAGACATTCTTATCTCATGGATCAATCAAGATATCTAATCACAACCACCTTGCCAACAACTCACTGTCTGTCATATCACTAATTCAATAATGCTAAAATTTACGATCAAAATAGCAAATCTAACAATATGATAATCCACCCCTAGGCCCTATCTAATTTCAATCATAATCACCTTTGCCAACAACTCACTGTCTGTCAAATCACTAGTTCAACAATGCTACAATTTACTATCAATATAGAAAATCTAACAATATGATAATTCACCCCAAGGCAAAAAATTCCATAACATTTATTCTCATATATCATATTCTTAGACCAAGCAACCTCCAAAAGTCCTGATTACAAGTTTTTTTTTTTGTTGCGGAAAGCCATATCCAATGTGCAAACATGAGGGGAATTTGCAAATATTATGAAAAATATCCAGAACACCACATCTTTCTCATCTTCTATACTTCTCTAAACATTAATTGGGCAATATAAACACATCAGCTATTACACCTTATTCACCATTATTGCAAGGAAAAAACCTGATGCAGGACTTGAAAAAATCCCTAGACAGAAAAGGGTGTTTTCTTCCAAAAAGCTTATAAATAGAAGGCTAGATATCCACAGTGTTATCCTAGACAGAAGAACTTCCAAGAGGTCTACATGTGGACCAGATGTATAATACAGACTAGTAATGGAGTGAAAATATTTTGTTCAGCATAGAACCTGTTTTCAAACCAAGACCTCACACGAGTATGAATCTATAATCTGAATGACTAATCATACAACTGCTTGAAGATCAAGCATGGATGTTGAAAACAAACCTCAATTTTTTCCATGGAGCGAAGAATGTCATGTTCATCAAACAACATATCTTCAACAGAGACTTTGCTAACTTTGACATAATCTGACAAAAGCAACTTGTATATGGCCTTTGTGGCATGTGTCATGAAAACACGCCCTTTAAATGTAGTCTGAAAATAAAAAGAGCCCATATGAACCAGCAAATAAGTACTAAATGTACGTTATAAAAAGACCATGAACCCCTGAATAAACCTTTTCGAGAAAATAAGGAAGGGATGCAGCATGATCCAAGTGAAAACTGCAAAGCATTAGAACAAGTTAAAGTGAGTAGCCAAGTAAGATAAACAGGAACAGAAACCAATAAAATAAGGATAAAAAAGAAACAACCAATGAACGGTCAACAGTTATAACACATGACAAGGGACTCGATGGCCACTGCAGAGACAACTAACGGGTGCACAAGTAAGTTGCTCAAAATCAGAACCACATAAAATAGATAATAAGCTGAAACTTGATCCAGCCCACTCCTACCATTCAACCACTCCTTAGTCCTCCCACTGCTCAATTAAGCAATAACAATAAATATTGGGAAAAAAAATAATTCTATCCAGCAACTGCTAAAATAGTCAAAACCATGGAATACTATTCCTCTTGTCATTTGGTGGACTGTTGGGAAGAGAGGAATAGAAGAATTTTGGAAGGCAAAAGGAACGACATAATTAGCCTTAAGAATACAACCATATTTTTGTTAGCCTTTTCATGCAGACTTTCTTCTGTAAATGATACAAATTATGTCACCGTTCTGCTCAGTGCCTTGCAATTTTTGTAAAGCTTCATCAGCAGATTCAAAGTGATGTTGCATATCTAATAAATGTCAACCTTAACAAAAACATAAGAATAGCCAAACCCACAACTTTGTACTCACTAACAGAAAGATATGTTTAGCAATTGGACGGGTGGGCAACACTTAGAGGAATTGCGATTCAAGATTCTTCTTCTCTAACTATGGCCATTCCTTTTAATCACTCTTCAATGACTCTTTGAAGCATCTGTTCCAACGAGTCAACTAAGTACTTCAAACCAATAGAAATTTGTGCCCATCCAAACATATATGTTGTATTAAAAGCATGACTCCTAAACTTGAAAGTAAAATTACCGAAATATCCTTTGGAAGCCTAAAAATACCCTACTTAAAAACAAAACCCTGCCCTTATCAAAAAGGGAAAACGAAACAATGCAACCTTACAAAGGCTGCAAAACGCACCGATAACTTCTTATATGAAGGGTTGTGTTCGTTCAAAAACTTTCAGTCTTACGTATGGATTATACCTCTAAATGTGAAAGAAAATTTCCTCATACAAACATCTCATTTCTTCTTTCCTCCTGGTCTTCTATTATTGCTTATTTTTTTATTTTTATGACCGTGGTGTGAGAGCCTAGTACCACGGGATACCTGTCACGTTCCACCAACAAAAGATACTAGGTAATTCTATCCACCAAAGCTAGGAACAGATGGGAAGAATCGGGAAGAATCACAGTGTTTTTCTTGGATCAATAATCAAAAGGATAATCAGCATATTGTTTCACATTCCTATGACAGATACTACCTGAACATGTCTTCTCTTCCTCAGACATTCGCACAGACAAGTTGAGAAGCAGAGATTAGAGAAATAACTAACGTCTTAATATAGAGAAAATAATCCAATCTGGACCAAAATTATGGAAATGCATCTAACACTCAACATTTAAAACAGTACACCAAGATATCAACATTTAAAATAGCCCACCAAGAGAGAAATCAAAATGAAAAAAATAAATAGAAAATTGGTAGCCAGTCATCAAATAATGCTTGGAAAAAGAAAAGAGAAAAACTTGTGCTGCAGTGTCCAATTGAGATACAATATTCCAAACAATAAAACAAGCATCATATAACTGAGATCTGGCACAGAAAACTTACTGGGTAACAAGAAGAACATCAATAGATGAAGGATCAATTTCATCAAAATAGGGTAAGGCAGACATGCCTGAGTAACCCGGATGAATGCCACAATCAAACTGCCAAAAAACATCAAAAGTAATTAACCAAGTTCAGAACTTGTGACCAAGAAAAATATTTTTTGAAGAAGAACGACAAAGCGTGTAGCCTACCATGATTGTTTTCCCTTTAAAAGTCATGAAAACACAAGACCGTCCCACTTCATTTCCAGCCCCTAAAGGAGTGATAACCAGTTTATCTCCGTCTCTATTAACTCCAGGATTAGGTCTCTTCAAAGAAGACTGTGGCTGTCCCGTAGATGCCATTCTGACACTCAAATAACAAAGAATTAGATTATGAAAATTCTTATCATCGTGCAAGAGAAAATAGCAAAAGAAATCCAAAAAATTATCTGGTTAAACCATCATTCAGCTTCATTATGACCAAACAGTAAAAATCAATAAATTCATCAACTAAGCATCTACCCAAAATTCATTGTCAGCTATACCAGTCCTCGATACCAAGCCAACACAGCTACCCAGATTGCAAAAAGACAAAAAAAATTATAATCGTCGTGTCTGCGCCAATTTTCCCACACCTTAATTAGTTGCAAAAACATATTATTTCAAGAACCAATTTTTTAGGGGTATTACTTCAAATAAAATATTGAGATTTCTACTACATTTCATTTATTTTTAAAATATACTATTTCATAAAGTGCTCGAATACTGACTTACAGGTCAGCTTCAAATAGTAAAAGATTTCCGGCAGAAAATCGACATAGCATTGCTAGTGTAACTAAGTGTATTAAGAAACTAAGCAAGTACATTGTCAAGTCATGTAGTAACCTTGATTTTAAATGCTAAAGGAGGTTATAAAGAATCCTTAAGGTCTTCACAAGCCTACTTCAGCTCACGGCAGAAAGTTTGTTTTGTCGAAATGCTACATATATTACAAAAAGGAAAGCACAAAGATTGTGCAGAACATTACATCAAAAACCCAAAAGATCCCTGACTATGTATACAGTAAATTATATGAACTGTAAATGGACTCAGCTTCATTTACAAGTTCTAATTAACATCAAAAAGAAATCACAAAAATACTACTCCCCCTCTGTCATCAATTTAGAATAATCAGCTTTTTTACAGTGTTAACCGAAAAAAATAAAATTACTAGCACTTATTCGAAGAAACGAAGCAGAAAAATACAACTATAGACAACAAACCCCGAACAATTCAATCATCACCGACATTTGAAAACACTTATTTTTTTATTTTTTTTGAAGATTTGAGCAGAAACCAAAGAAAATAAAAATCAAAGAAGCGGATGAAAAAAAAACAGATAAACCGAGAAGGTGATAAACCGCAGAGAGAAAAACTTACTGAAATCGCAGAGGAAAAATGGAGAGGAGCCAGGTGAAGGAACGATGGGAGGGAAAAACAAGAAGAAGTTAGGGCTTTTTGTTAATTGAGGGTAATATCGGGAAAAAATTATTAAAATCTCAAGAGTACTTAAAAAGTGTGTGTGTCTATTTTATTTACTACCATTTACGCTTTTAAAAGCTAGTACTTATTTTATTTTTGGAATACCAAGACTTTTTATAAGTTTTTTTGTTTATTAATTTGTTAATTAATTTCACATAATTCTTAATCCCACTTTGTTGTTGACCATGAACTAATAAAATTTGTTGCATAAAACTTGATAAAAAGAGCTTCATATTATGTATAGGAAAATCTAATAAATAAATAAATGTTATGTCTATTTTATTTAATTCAGATTAATGTTTTATCTAATATTTATTTTATTTTTCCA
The DNA here is from genome assembly GCA_037074985.1 of Solanum bulbocastanum. Taxonomy (NCBI): domain Eukaryota; kingdom Viridiplantae; phylum Streptophyta; class Magnoliopsida; order Solanales; family Solanaceae; genus Solanum; species Solanum bulbocastanum. Next base: position 40,453,945 of record CM073603.1, on the reverse strand, counting down.
GATTAAAATTTTCTCTAATATTTTTTGATATAATATAAAGAGAAGGATTATATCCATTCAGAGCAAAAAATTACAGTGAAATACAATTATTGGGATTATGTTGATAGCTTTAATAAAGCTTTGCTATATGAGAATGCTAATAGGAAGCATTCATGGTTTATAAAAATATGTCCAAATGATTTTAAGCAGTCAATTCCTAATTGGTTTTGCAAATGGTCGATGTTATATGGTCCCTTTATAAAAATTTTACCGGACCAGTATAAGCAATTATATTTAGAATGGTTAGACATGTCCCCAAAACTTATAAGTATGGAGCAAGATAATATCTTCTTTGAAGGGATGTCTGTAATGTTCTTTTTCATAGAATTCTCCATTCCGTGAATTATGAAATGAAATGTAGAAGTTAATAATATTTCTGAAGGACTTCCCTGTTTACAAAAAAAAAAAATTTATACAAAATTTTAGAGTAAATTAATAAATAAAGATCTTGATGGCAAGGTCCATGTCCAAGAAATCTTGGACCTTATAAATGGAACAATTCATAAATACCATATTCAGGAAATATCCAGACCACAAGAAGATGTTCTTAGTCCATTTAAACAAATTACAAGAAAACTTCAAATGAAGAAAGGTATGATATCCAAATCAGAAATCATTGCCTTATACATGGAAGAAGCTAAGAAAGATTTAATAAGAAATCTTGATATAGAAATTGGAGATAATATTTCTATGACATCAGCAAATCATATCAATAAGATGATGATGCATGTTTGGTGGGAGAAGTCTAAAGTGATCATAGTACTGAGGAAATTGATATTGATGCCCTTTTCAAAAAAATTCAAGAGCAACTGAAGGAATCATCTGACAAGTCCACATGCAAAGGCAAAGAAAATGTGTAAAGATAGTGAGAAGATAAATTCCACCAAGTAATAAGACTAAGAAGCTTTCATAAAAGTATTACTTTTTATAAAAGATAGTGGTCACTAAAAGTTGTGTCGGCCACATGTAGTATGTGTGAAGGTCACACTAGTTTGTCGATCTTATCTCTTTGTTATTGGTCATTGTAAATATTGTGGACCATATTTTTATTCTTTATGTTGAAGTTTCCCTTTATAAAAGAAGAGGTATGTTGTAGTAGGAAGGCAGGTTTTAGAACCTCTTTCCCTAAAAAAAAAATTCCACCTAACTTGTAATATTTTATAAGTTTGAATAAAAGTTTGCAATTTGGTTTGATTAAAGAAGATTTTGGAGTTCCTCTACTGGAACTTTACTTTTATTTATTTGTTCTTAGAGTTGGCCTAAATGATAGGCTAATTTGGTTGTGTTGAGTTATATCATATTAGATTATTATAATTAAGTGGCATTGTGTCTATTAAAAAATGGTTTGAACAGTGAAAACTAAGGTCTAATTTAAGCAATTAAGGCATGTTTATGAAAAACTGTCAAGAGATCAGTTGGATTACCTTGTGATGAGGACGGACCCAAAAAAATTCATTGGATTACTCTAAGGGCGGACCCGGATAGGTGAAACGTTCATATTGTTGAAATTGCTTATATTTGTAAAAGAACCTTATAATATGCTGAACGATCTATTTGAAAATGGTATCAGAGCCAGGTTTATAATCATAACCATAAAGTTTCACATTTAATATAAGGGAACGAAGAGAATTCTCATCCTGTAAAGATATTTGCAAATTAGGATAAACATTAAAATAAATTGATTCATAAGCTAGACTAGTTTGAATAGTCCCTATAAGGGATTTCTTTCAATTCTAGTTTCTACTATCTCTTAAAGCTGCTATAAAACTTTCAGGTATACCACATAAAGTAAGGGCCTTAAATACCACCTGAACTAAGTCAATATGCATAAATTTATAAACATCCCTATAAAGGGCAAGATCATTTTCAAATATAAGTCTAAAAATCTGATGATCACTATCAATAGTAATAGTTTCTTCAATAGTTTTAACCACCTGTTTGAGACCAAGTTTCTCAAAAGTTTTCATTTGATATATAATTCTAAGAGATATCTTAGAAATAGTCCATTTATTAAGCAAATCAAGATTTTGAGGTATATCATATTCTTCTTTTCTACTGTTTTTAGCAATAGATTTCTTTTTTATGATATTCATTGAAATAATGTGTTGAACTATATCACCTATAATTACTGTAATTCCATGACTCTGATACCATTTTTCTTGTATACAAAAAGAACTTATTTCTTCTAGATATTTTCATAAGACTACTCATAATCTAAGATCAGCAAATGGTAGCAAAATGAATATTGAATTTAAATTACCTAAAACTTTTATTTGCAAGGGAAAAAATTGTGTTCCTCAAAACTTTGTTTTAGTTAAAGATATCACTAATCAAATTATTTTGGGAATACCTTTTATAAATGATATTTTTCCTGTTACTTATTGAGATAGTGAAAGAATTATAGGTACTTGGAATAATAAACTATTTATATTAGAATTTATTACCAAACCTTTTACAAGAATGATAAATGAGCTAACCTTAAAAATGATTTTGAAAAACAATCAGACTATTTATATTAGAATTTATTACCAAACCTTTTACAAGAATGATAAATGAGTTAACCTTAAAAATGATTTTGAAAAACAATCAGATGAATTTTCTTAAAGGTGAAATTAATAGTATAGAAATTGATAGTATTTTGCAAAATCCTAAATTACAGAAAAAAATTTCTATTCTACAAAACTAGGTCTCTCTTGATGTTTGCGGAGACCATCAAAATGCCTTTTGGAATAGGAAAAATCATGTTGTTAGTCTTTCATATGAAGATGATTTTATTAAGGATAATATTCCCACAAAAGCTAGGCCATGCCAGATGAATTATGAATATTTGGAGTTATGCAAAAAAGAGATTGAGTCTCTACTTCAGAAAGACCTTATAAGGCATTCAAAGTCTTCATGGTCTTGTACAACTTTTAATGTTAATAAGCACGCTGAACAAGAAAGATGTGCCTCCAGGTTAGTTATAAATTATAAACTGCTTAATAAAGATCAGGTACCCTATTCCTAATAAAAAAAATTATTAGATAGAGTTTATGATGCTATTATATTTTCTAAATTTTATTTGAAATCGGGTTATTAGCAGATTCAGATAAGTGAATGAGATAGATTTAAAACAACTTTTAATGTCCCTATGGGTCAATTTGAATGAAACGACGTATCTTTTGGTTAGAAGAACACTCCATCTGAATTTCAAAAAATTATGAATAATATTTTTATACCTTATAGTAATTTTATAATAGTTTACATAGATGATATTCTAGTAGTTTCAAAAAATATAGAAACTCATTTTAAACATCTTGAGTTATTTAAAAAAATTATTATACAAAATGGTTTGGTTATATCTGCACCAAAGATGACTTTATTTCAAACTAAGGTTAGATTTTTAGGCCATAATATTGAAAAAGAAAATATTAGTCCCATTAATAGAACTATTGAATTTGCTTCTAAATTTCCTGATGAAATTACTAACAAAACTCAGTTGTAGAGATTTCTTGGAAGTCTTAACTATGTTGCACCTTTATAAAGGATTTAGCTCTTGATTCAAATATTTTATATAACAGGCTTAAAAACAATCAAAAAGTTTGGTCGATTAATCATACTGAAGCTGTTAAGCGTATTAAGACAAAGGTTAAAAACCTTTCATGTCTTACATTACAAACCCAAATTGGGAAAAGACAGTTGAAACATATGTTTCCGATTTAGGATTTGGGGGTGTCCTTACACAATACTGTCCTGATAATAAATGACATTATCTTGTTCAATTTTACTCTGAAAAATGGAACCCAGCTCAGAAAAATTATGCCACAGTAGCTAAAGAAATCTTAGCTATTGTGAAAAGTGTGCTAAATTTTCAAGGCGATCTTTATAATCAAAAGTTTGTAATAAAAATTGATTGCCAAGCAGCCAAATTCATGTGTAATAAAGATTGTAAGCATGATGTTTCTAAACAAATGTTTGCTAGATGACAAGTTTTATTAGCTCCTTTTGATTTTGAAATTCATTATAAGAAAGGAGAAGATAATAGTCTCCCTGATTTTCTTAGTAGAGAATATATCAACTAATGCAAGTCTTATTGGTTTTAGGAATGAGGCCATCATGGCCCCCTTCAAGGAAGAGAAGAGGACGAGGAATAGGAGGATGAGGAGGTCATATCCTTGCTCAACTTAGAAATAAACAATTAGTCGCAGCATCTAGTTCGTCGACAAGTGCAGAAGGTTTAAATATAAATCATCCCATGTATAAAGAATTTATGGATTTTATGAAATTCAAACAAAGTCAGGATAATACTCCTCCAACTTACTCCACAATACTGGTGGATGAAAAAAATACAGAGGTATTTGTCTTAAATGAGAAAAAAGAAGTTATACTTCTCTTATAAAACAATGATTTAAAAGGTAAACATGATCATTGACAATTAATGAATTGGTATGTAGATTCAGTGTGTTATACTACTACTGTATATAAATACAGAATGCATTATGAGATGATACTCTCGGCAACAAGGTTAGGAGAATTTCAGCATTTCTACCCTGCTAATACGAAGAAAGTTTATAATTTCTCAAAAATTATTATAAAAAGAATTATTTCTCTAGAAGAATGGGGAATGAGTCCGTTAAAAGAGAAGGATTATATCCATCATGAGCAAAAAATTGCAGTGAAATACAATTTTTGAGATTATGTTGATAGCTTTAATAAAGTTTTTGCTATATGAGAATGCCAATAAGAAGCATTCATGGTTTATAAAAATATGTCCAAATATTTTTAAGCAGTCAATTCCTAATTGGTTTTGCAAATGGTGGATGTTATATTATCATATCTTCATTTTTAAGATATGCATTTAATTTCAAACATCTTAATTTTAATAAAAATAAATAAACTGTTAAATTTATTTTAAGCATTTGTAATAATGTTGAAATTGTAAAAAGTTAGAGGTTGTTTGAATTAGCCTATCACTTATACATCAAAAATCACAAGATAGAAATTTTAATTAATAATTATTAGCTTATTTTTACTATTTAACTTAAAATTAAATTCTTAAAACACATTTTTATCTTATTCACTTTAAAAATACTAAAAAAAATATTTTAACCTATAAATAAGTCAATTCACCGCGCCTCCAAATCCCCCATATTTTTTTATTCTAATAAATGGCGAAAAAGATGAATTGAATCCAAATCCAAATCCAAAAGCTGGAATAGAGGCCAGATAGATGCAACATCCATAGCTTAACAGTTTGCTTCTATTCAAGTAGACTTTGCCCATTCCGCAAGTTAATCACTCTGAACTGAAGACAGTTCGAGGCAAATAAGCTTCTCTTGCCAAAGTTAATATACGAAGAAACAATGCCCATTTCTCCTAAATTTTGATAATTCTTAGTATTATTATTTTTTTTGCGAATTTGCTGGCAGCCATGTACATGTACAGAGGTTTGCAGCGGTTCAGAACGTCTGGTTCATCAATTGTTAATCGTCTAACAGTGCCTCAGTTGAAAAGAAAAGCTTCTAATTCATGGTCTGCTATTCAGGACACTTTTTATTCAACAAAGGTACTGTCTTTTTCCTTCTTTTTGAGCCTTTTTTGTGATTCTTTGATGGGTATTTGATTGTTTTTATGGGTTTTGGATTAAAGCTATTTTTTTTTGTGTGAATAAACATGTGTAATAGTGGAAATGTAATTTCTTTCTTTTGTTTTGGTGTGATTTTATTGGGGAATAGGATATATTTGAGAGGCATAAGGTGGTGTTCACAATCTCAACGTCAATAGCATCAGTTGCTACAGCATGGTTCGGTATGTTGATGGTTTTGTCCTCACTTTTATTAACTTGCTTGCTAATTCTTGTTGGAGTTTTGGGTATTCATTTATTACCATTTAATGTTGTTTTTCATTCTTTGGCTTGTGAAGAAGTTTTGATATGCAAGAGAGTAGTTATTCTTCATTTAATAAGTAAGAAGAGGCTTGCCTCTACACCTTCTAGTGTACACTCTGTGGCTTTTAATTGGAGCTTGTCACTCACTACCTGGATCAATTAGCCTATTCTAGTTTGCATTGTGTCATCCGATTTTAGGGAATTCGTTGGTTAGTGAAGTTGCTTTACACTTTTTTTTTTTTTTTTGACGACAAGGGAAATCTGCAGTCGCTACACAAGTCAAAGCATTTAGAGAGAATGTAGAAAGAACTTGAAGGAAGTTTCAACAATTTCATTCTATGTGTAACACACACTTCTCCAGTTATATACAAGATGCTGCTACTTGCAATGCACCATATCTAAATTAATGTGGTCCAAAGTATTTAATCAAATGATATACCAATTGGAACAGACTGATTAATGAAAAGAACTTTAGCTACTAAATCACCTACAATCTCTTGAGCTAATGATGTGAAGACGAAGTCTTCTTTGCTTGAGTGGGCTCCTCTTGCATATAAGGCTTCTTGCCAACACCCTCGTTCAAGTTGGAGGCTGGTTAGGAGATCATTATAGGTAGGGTATGGTAGTGGCTTAGTAAAATGATCTGCCTATTGAGACAGATAAGCGTAAAATGAACTGACATATGTTCTCAATCAATTCCTCCCTGCTATGACAATCACGCTCAATGTGTTTTGTGCATTTAAAAAAAACTGGATCCAGTAAGGTAAATGAATACTTGATTGTCACAGTCCAAGGGACAAGAGTAATGGATGTGACAATCAGTTCATCTAGCAGTCTAAATACCTAAGGCAATTGTACCACCAGTTCTCTAATCGAATTATATTCAGCCTAAGCTGAAGATTAAAAAAGGGTAAGCTGCTTCTTAGACTTCCAACAGAGCAGTCTGGTACCTAATAAAATCACACAGACAAAAACTGGTCTCCTTGATCACTGTTCAGAAAACTTGAGTTGAAAAGAAGCAAATAGGCATAGAAAAACCGTGTGTAGGATCTTGCTTAATGTTTCGAGGACATGAGAATGCAGCAAGGAACCCTTGAAGATTGCATAAATTGATTGAGGTTTAAACAGCAAAGGATATATTAGGTCTGGTGTGAGGAGGTTCGACTTCTGAGTAAGTTTATTATACTGGTCAGAACCATGACATCCAGATAATAAGCAGCTGAGGAATTCTCAGAGCAGTGAAATTAAATTAATAGAACTAAAGCAAACTTTTGTTGAGGAGTCAGAAATCCTTTAGGTTCCTGCAGCAGCCAAATCCAACTCATAACGTAAAAGATTTGAATCTTTAATCGGAGCTCCTTCCATTCCAACACCTCACTTCAAGTTGGAAATGGGAGGACGAACAAGTTTTGGCAGGATTTTGGTTGGATCAGGGCTGGAATTTCAACTTCAGGTGTAGCTTAAATGACTGGGAAGTGGACACTGTGTCCTTGTTACTGCTCCAGCTTCACAACAGCAATCCTGTATTTTCCAGACCTGATTTTCTGATTTGGAAAGGTGATGCAAAAAGAAAATTTACAGTAAAAGGATGGTACAAGCAACCAAGGGACCTTTCTGCTACCTTTGTCATTGGCCTTGGGAGTGTATTTGGAGGTAAAAGGCACTTTGAGGCTGAAGTATTTCACCTGGATAGCAGACTATGGAGCATGCTTAACTCATGAAAATCACTAGAAAGAGGGGTCAATATATGTAGCAGACATTCACTAAAAGTGGAAGGCAAAATGAGGATATCACTCGCGTTTAGTGAAAGGCAAAATGAGGATATCAATAACCTCTTCTTACATTACTCATTCACCAAGAAAATCTGGGATCTGATACTAGACATTGTGGGAGTTGACTAGATTATGCCGAGGACAACCAAGGAGCTGTTGCAATGCTGGTACATTAAAGGGATGGAGAAGGCAAAAATGAAATAAAAGTTGACATGAAGTGAAGAAATGACTACACATTTTATAATTAAGAAATTATAAAATATAGTAGAATTCATAACTTTTAGCATTTTAAACAGTAAATTCTTACCATTCAATATAGTGCTGCTACCATTATGCTTGCAATTGAACTTTGATCTGCTCTCCAACGTGCTCATCTGTCAATTAACTCATAGAATTTCTCCATTCCTAACAAATAAGATGTCTATTAGCTCTATAAACACTGTTTGGTTTTTAAAAGTCAGCTGACCGCAAGCATATTAGAGTGTTTCCAATATGCAAAAAGTTCTGATCCATTGAATATGACCTATAATTTTAGATATCTTGCCCATCAGTGAGACTGTTATTTTGCATAATTGATCAGCTGATGGTTGAGTGAATGAGATTTTTAAGGTTGTTTGTCAGGGATGTTCATATGACCTATCTATTAGAATATGTAAAAGTTACATTTTGCCTCCAACTTCATTGCGCCTGGCTTTGCATTTCTTTGATGGTTTGATGCTTCTCTTGTATATTCACAGCACAGCATTTGATTGACGGCGTCAAGTGTGTTTTTTTATTAGAGTATCTCCTTCGTCTTCTTATATGATACGTGGTCTATCTAGATTTGAACCCTTGGCTACATTGTGAATTGTCTTATTTGGTGCACAAATGTGGATTTTGCTTAAATTGGTTGACTTGGTTCCTTAGAATTATCTGCTAAATACGTGCTAGAAGCGCATGCATTAATCTCTTGTTCGTTTTATGTTTATATTAGTTGCTCTTCTTTCCCTAGATACTTTGGTAATGCCATATTTAAGCTGTCAAACATTTGCAGGTTATACTTTACGACATCTTCATGAATCGAGAGTTGACCAACGGCTTGAATCTATAGAGAAAGCTGTAAGTTTTCATTGCAGAATAATGTTGTCCCACATCTATTTTACTACTTCTGTTCAAAAGAATAAGATGTGTACTACACAAAAGGATTTGTTGGAGTGCAATATAGGAAGGGGTGCAAGCTTGTTGGGAATTATTCTTCAACAATATGCCCTTACAAATTAGTGTAATTATTTTTTGAGACAGATTAGTGCAATTAAATACATGAAGGCTAAAATTAAATTTATTACAACTTAGAATTATTTGTGATCGAGTGTCGCATTAGAGTAGTTATTTTTATCCCCAAGGCAATGAGAAGATGTGGCAAAGTTGTCTTCTTTGGGTAATTTGTTATTAGAGAACAGATATGAAATTTGACCTTCTGTACATACTATGGATATGGACTGAATTGTTTAAGATTCAACTATTGTTAAGCATGGTATGGAGTATGGACTGTGGAGTTAACTAGGTTTTACATGTTTGCCAGCTTGTGTGCTACCTTCTTCTTCTTTTTTTTTTTTTTTTTGTTGAGAAGGTATCATTTGTGAATATTCACTGAACCAGTACATGTGTTGCACTGAAAACCACATTTACCACTTGTCAAAAATGTAAGAAAACTGAATCTAAATCCTAACATGAACCTAGGATATCTATAATGGAAGATGATCTGGAAAGGGAAGATACCACATAAGGTGGCTTGTTTCACACGGCTTGTTGCAAGACAATCTGTTCTGACCCAGGACAACTTAATGAAAAGAGGAAGGGACTTATGCTCCAGATGTTTTTTTTGTGAATCTGAGACAGACAATAAACCATCTTTTTTTGCATTGTAAAGTGACTGAGAAACTATGAAAGTATTTCATTAACTTGAGAGGTATCACATGGACCATCCTAGAAATACTGCAGAAGTCCAAGCATGTTGGAATAGAGATGAAAATCAGTCATGACACAACGAGAGATGGAAGATTGTCCCTGCCTGCATCTGGTGGACAATATGGAGGGAGAAATCAGAGATGTTTTGAGAACAAGAGATCCCTTTCCAAAGCATTAAAATGAATTGTTTAGTGACCTTTTACTTTTGGTGTATTCATACTATTCCGAAGTATCCGGGGGATTTCACCCTTTTCTTAAATAGTTTATGAGGGAGATAGGTGTTTAGATTCTTTTTGACAAACCCTCTATACTTTTGATGTAATTACTACAGGAGTTCACTATTGGTGTACTTCTCTGTTTATAATACCAGTTAACTTTCTCAAAAAAAAAAATAATGGATTCAGTATCCTCTATATACATCTGTTTGCACCAGAAGCAAAAAAGCCTGATACAATTTTGTTTTGATCTTTTAAAGATCATAACTCTTGCTCTCAGAATACCTAGTATTTCTTTCTTTTCAAACAGTCCACCAAATACAGGCTGGGGCAATCCTCCATCTATCTATGTCTGCAGTTCCCACCCCCACTTCTCCCCAGCTGTACAAAAGATGTGTGATTTTGTTACGCATAGCCCAAGCAAAACCCCTGAGACTAATGAAAATCCTCCACAACTGATAAAGTAATAACGTTTTATGAATGAAGGGCAAAGACACATGTATGCAAGCAGTACACCAAAAAGTTGAAAATTTTACAGAAGGATGTTTTCTATGAAAAACACTCAACTTTCTGTACATTGTGTACTCACCTTCCTAGCAGCCTTAGGCAACCTGCCTCCTAGAAAACCTCAAGTGACTCAATGCTTCTTATAGGAATGCCAATGGGTGGGCATGCAGAAGGATAAAGTGGGGGCTTGCCTGGCCAAAGTAATCTGATGATTACAAATATCAAAGATTTTACCCGTCAAGACTCTCATTTTTTTTCCGCCGATCACTTCCTTTGTTTTTTGACTCCATTGTGATCATGTTCATTGTCGCCCCACAACTGGTACTTCTCCATTCATCTGTTTCTAGTTTGTTCTCCTACCTCTATTGGCCAAACCACTCGTTCTCCAACATCCACCACCATCCCCTCCTGTTTGCTTTCAACTGCTACAAATTGATTGTACTCATGTAAGAAACAATAAAAAGTAAAACCACAAACGAATTATCATAAATAATTGCCCCCATTGCTTTGTTTCCTGGTAAAAGAAGTACAAAATGGATGTGGCATAGGCAGATGTCCACAAATGTGACTCTACTAAAATCTGGTATCTAAGTGGGAGAAGGGTAGAGGGCCAGACCCACACTCCTACCGGTTTCAGACCTGTGCTCTAACTTTGATATTGGCCAGCTAACCAACTGAGCAGTTATCCCAAAATAAAATGTTATAATAGAGTGAGTAGTCGAACATCAATATATAGGTTATTTCCCTGAGTATCCTTGTCAGCATATTGTTCAGCTCCAAAACAATCACTGCTTCCTTATTGCATAGCTTCTTTTTTACCAGAGTAGGTTAGTTTTGGAAGTTTCATTTTGTGGTCTCTAAAGGTTGGCTCTGTGTGGCAATGGAGTACCAAGATCTTAATATCTCATGGAACTAAGCTTTATGAACATGGAAAAAGGAAAAGAAGTGCTAACAAAAGGGACTTTGGGGATGCTGGGCTGGGTGACACTTAAAGGGTGCTTCAGCTGGTGGGATACTGCCTGATATGAGCAGAATCATTTGGGTACTCTCACACAGTGTAGTCAAAGGCGCGCTTAACTGAAATGAGCTCAAAACGTGTTGAGTGTTTATGTGCACTTCAGTGTCGTCATCAAGGCTCTAAGACAAACTTTTCCTTGCCAACGAGCCTCTTCTGAAGAAGTGGCACTAAACAGTTGATATTTCACTTTATCAGGAAAATATTCACTTTCTTTGGTCATATATTTGTTCTCCCTTTGCGCCTTTTTTCACTAAAGCCCACACATTATTCGCACTTTGCGCTTAAGGCCCCCACAGACCTTAAAGTTTTTTTTGTGCTTTTTGCCTTTGATAACACTGCGGTCAGTCTTATTCTAGCAGTTCCCATGGACCATGTTGGTTTTCTTATGTACCACAAGCAATTCTTCTAAATCTCATTATTTCTTAACATGACCTTTTTATCTGGCAGATGAAGAAAGATTATCAAATTGAAGATCCTGAATTTAAGAAGCTTGTGTCTGGGTCCATTAGTATTCCGGCTTGTGTTGCAACTGCTGGAACCACACTAATTCTCGGGTTTGTCATTTTTTCTTCTTAGCAGTTACCTTGTTCTTGTTTTATTTTTTGTTCTTTTCCCCCTTCACCCAGCTTGTTAAATATTGGTAAGATAGCCATTTTCTTGTTCTATTCATTGCCCTATTGTACTTCTATTTTTAGTTTTTTCGTTGATAAGAAGTTCTCATTGCTTCTTGTTATCATGGAAAATTTTCAAATTTATTGTTAAATGATCAAAATAGTCTTAACAAACACAGACTCGCTTGTACATCCCCTCTCACCATAATTCTTTTATTTTGTTATGCAGCTCTTCTTTCTCTATATAATTTTAGACTTTTAGAAACTTTTGTTGAAAAAAAGCTAGAAAGGTGTCCTCATCAACTGTCTTTGAAAATATCAAGAACTCAAAACATGATTTGGTACACATGCGGTACACCCTTTGATTTGCTTTTTGTTCCTTTGATTTCAGGTATGGCTTGGGTTTTCGAGGTGGAAAATGGTACGCAAACAGAAATTTTAGAAGAGAACAGATGAAATTGTTGGGACAAATAAAACCTAAAAGATGGCCACTCAGGTTTTTACGACGACCACTAATAAGGTCTAAATCGCCAGAAAATCTTGTTACAGCATCAGAAACATTACCCAAGGGTGCATCTACTTCCCACAGCTGAGGATAATCCCCTAACTTGCTGACAAAATGAGGTCCAATGGCTATTTTTTTTTTGTTCTGTCGAAATTACTGCTAGTACAGAAAAGCCGTATAGTTTACCAAATGTTGATAACCATATTATTGTTTATAATACCTTGTCATTGGACTATGTTTTCTTAATTCTTAATTATCAATCAGGGTTTGAAATCTTAATGTTAATTGGGATAGTAGTTGGCTCCTAAATAGGTTGGAGAAAATTCCTCTTAGCTCGTGAGGTTGACGATCACATGGCTAGGTTTTATCTTTTCTTTTGGTAACTAACTATTCATTTCATTAAGTACCGGGGAATCTTAGTAGTTCAGTTGGTTGATACATGAATATTCATCTACTTGGTGGGGGTTCGATTCCCCGCATTGTAATTCTCGTCCCAATCTTAGTAGTTCAGTTGGTTTCTTTCAATCTACAAGGTATGCACTGTTTCAGCTACCACCATTCTGAAAATCTGAGCAACTGAAGTATCCCCTTTGCATTCATGACTGTCCAGTGAAGAGGACCTTGCTGTGTTAGGCTTTTTTTTGTAGCCATCTGAGGAGTCTATTTGATAGTTTCTGGTGTAATCTGACTGGTGGTCTTCCTCACACCTTTGACACAACATTTCACTACTAAAAATGCTAAAAACCGACCTCAAATTGGAGGAGGGTAAAGTTCTGGTTCTATTAGCTGTTAATAGTAACCTATCATGCATCAGTAACCACATGGTAAACCTGGATTTGGGATAGAATCACTGTGGTGGAACATTAGGCTTTTTCATGTTAGTCTTGGCATTTCCCCTATTAACTTCAGAAATAGGGTCCATCAGAAATAACCTCTCTATCTTCATTAGAGAGGTTAAGGCTGCATATATACTATCCTCACCACACTTCACTTGTAGGATTATGATGGGTATGACAATTTGGAGTTTGGAATAACCTATGAAAGTGCCATTTGTGGCTGATTTGGTTTCACTTGCAATATAGTCTATTTTTGCTCAAGTAATTTTGAGCCAAGTTAAAACCTAAACTTAGTTTGGTGATGAAAGTATATATACAAAGAAAGTTGAAAGTAAAATACTAACTGCTTACTGTTTAATGGGTGGGAATCCCAAAGACAATCTTATTTATCATAATAAAAAAACACAAGGATGAGACATTACACTTAACAGAATCTTAAAGAATGATGTAACTAAATACACCCATGTTTGTTTAACAAGTCAAAAGAATGACCAGAAAACAAATGACTCACTTGTACAATTAAAAAAATTAAAAATAAAACTGAACAAGAATCATATAATCACTCCAAAAAAATTAAAGAAGGAAGTTAATAATCTAGCATTTAGGTAGATCTGGTGGAGGAGGAGGTAGCATAGTTGATAATGTTGGCCCATTTTCAACAACAAAAGCTGTTGCTAAACCCCAAGGCAAGTGAACATCCAAATGACAATGCATCAACCATACACCTGTAATTTCCACATTAATAATTATTAGAACAAATATATCAACCGTGCCAAGTTTATTTCAAAAGTATGGCTTAGTGGTAAATGAAAAGATTGATTGAGAAATATGTATCGTTTATATTCCACTTGAGGCAAAAATATATGTGCTGGTGGGACGTAATAGACATGAATATAAGAAAAAATTATATTTCAAATGGACGTGCTATGTATTTATTTACCTGGATTGTTAGCTCGAAATCTAATGACAGACCATCCTCCAACTGGAACGCCAATTGTGTTACGTTCTTGTGGATTGACAAAGTTGAATTTTTTCCTATCGACTGCAGGATTATAATTGCCAAAGCCTTGTGCCAATACATGGAAATTGAATCCATGCAAGTGAATAGGATGATTTTCTATCCCAATCAAAGCAGTGTTTTGGAACACAATTTCAACTGTGGAATTGAACTTAATTTTCTTCACTTTTGTCGATTTTTTCGTCATTATAATAGCAGGATTCATGCTATTATTTGGGTTTGTATAGTCAAACTTCAATGGTGGTTTGTCTGGGAAATCAGTAGTGTAAATTCCACCAACATTGTAGAAAAAGGCCTCCAACATTGAAATCTTGTCTGGAAACTGGAAAGAAGCATTGTTCATACTAGCCGAAAATCGTTGTCCATTTGGGCCTCCACATGTTGCATTTCTTGATTTTCCACAAGCAGTTAGGCCCAGCCCAATAGTAATAAACATGTGTTCGTCGACTTTTTGAGGTGGTGGGTTCCAAAATGGGCCAGTTACAAGCCCAGTTATGTTGGTGAAAAACTTATGGGCTGTTGGTGTGTCATTAAAGGCAGGTAAAATTGGCATTATGGGAGTTGATCGTAGTAATGCATCTTCATACTCTACAATTCCTCTAGTTGTGGTGTTGTCAAATGGCACCCCGGCTGCACTAGCATAGGGGTTAGCCGTCATGTAGTACGACGCCGGTAGTTGATCGGCCATCAAGAGGACGTCAGTCGTTTGGCCCGGCCCGGTGACGACTACATCCGTGACGTAGGGATTAGTGTAAGCAGCATCAACCGCGACAACTTTCATTTTATGATTGGCGATTTTGAAAAAGAGTTGGTTATTGAGTGCAGCGTTGATGATACGAAGGAGATATGTTTTCCCATGTTTCACCTTCAACTTGTATGTTTCTAATAGAAATGAAAACGCAAAATTCAAGTTAGCAAGACAACAAAATTTCAAAGAATACACGGCCTGTCGGCCATGGCTATAAGCTCGTTGAATACATCTTACGATTAACAGAGCAAGGGTAAAGATCGCCCGGCCAGCCGTTAATAGTGTAAGCATCAGAGTTATTAGGTGCTGAGCCAGTTGCTAGCGCTGCATTCTCCACATCCACAACATTGGCATTCCACCATTCTCCTGCATTAACATGTTTAAAATGCTTTCAATAATTTCCTTTCTTAATTAGAAAAATGAAACAAATTCTTCATTTTCTAGTTTTATCAATAGGTTAGATTTCACTCTATATGCCCATTCTTGTAGTAGTAATCTTGAATCAGAATTTTCATTACGAGGAGTCAAAATATAAAAAAATAAACATATGAAGAAGCCAAGGTAATTCACCATATATGTTGTTTTTTTAACTTAATTAAGTAGTGTATTTTTTTTTCCGAGAATTGAAGAGGTGCCAAGACTAGGATGGCAAGTTTTCTCGATCAATTGTGTTAAGGGTGTGTGAATTAAATACTCCATACACTTATAATAGCTAAGTATACCACATAATTTTTCGACGAAAGGTGTGCATTAGACCACCCTTCACCTAAGTGACTCTGTCATGTATCTCATGTCCAAATAAATTGAATCACCATATATAAAATCATCACTGACCATATCGCTTGTTTAAGCATATTGGGCCAACATACTAGTTTTGTTTTTCTGTTTCATACCCAATATTCGATATTCATATTGAAGCTCAACTAAATTTAAATTTTTCATCGTAATTCTCATATTAAAGATAAAACGCTTTCTAACAAAAATGACTCAGTAGTTACTAACTACTACACATCAAAGTAAAATCATAAGTGAAGAAGGATTAATTAGAGTTACCTAAGAGAATAGGAACTTCTCTATAAGGTTTAGGGAAAGGATAAGAGTGGCCTTTTTTTGGGCGAATAATGAGTGCACCATGAACTGTAGCTCTAAGCCATGACACGTGTGCATGCCACCACAGAGTCCCTTCTTGTCCTGTTATTTTAAACTTGTATGTGTAGCTATGTCCGGGTCGGATCGGACACTGGGTCGCAAACTCGGGTCCATCAGCCCACCCACTTAATAGCTGGAAAACTCCATGCCTGCATCAATTAATTATAAAACTTGCATTACTTTTTAATTATTTTGCATTACGTAATGATATTATCTAATCTGATAATGATAGTTGCCACATTTTGATTATCTAATTTTATTTGTATTAGGTAATTTATTAAATATTACAATAATAAATATTTTATTCGTTTCAATTTATTTGTCCTATTTTTCTTTTTAGTCTTTCCAAAAAAGAATGTTCTTTCTTCTTTTAGCAGCTCTTAAATTTTAATTTTCCACCTAACATGTTTAAGATAATAAGATTAAAGACATGTTGATACATTCTACATTTCTTTAATTTAAGACTACAAAATTAAAAAATTCTATTTATTTTCTTAAACTCCGTATCAAATCAAAATAGAGCAATCAAATTGAAACGGAGAAATTATTTAATTGTGATGGTGAGTAAATAAAACGAGCTAAGGGACAAGTGAGACTAGCTCTAATGGTTGAGCACATTGATCTCCACTATCAACGATAAGTTGAAGGTTCGAGTCTCATTGGAGAGTAATGAAAACACTATCATCTTTAAATCTAGGTGTTCGGTGACAAGTTCAAAAATCAAAATCATAAACTTAAAATCTTGCTCTACTGAAATTGAAATTGAAATGAAAACTTACCAATGAATAGTGAGATTGTAAGGTGAAAGGTTGTAGACATGAACCACAAGGGTGTCTCCTTCTTTTACACGTATGGTTGGACCAGGAAGACTTCCATTTACAGCAGTAATTACTTGTCTACGGCACAATCTCGTTATAGTACGGTTTTGCACCTATATATTTAAAAAAAATCATTAAAAATACATTAGTTAATTAAAGAGTACTTTAGCTTCTATTAATACGATATAAAAGTAATAACAACTCTTGATGTATGAGTGTAATTGACAACTTCAAAAATATGGTAGGAAACCTGTCATATTATCATATATATCATGGTTAAAATACACTAATAATGTAGACAATTATTTACTGGAAGTATATATAATTAGTTAAATCCTACATTAAAATAGAAGTTCTACCAAATGCAATCTAATTATTTTTGCCATTTTTCGTAAATAAAACTTATTAGATGAGGTGTAACAAGTGGAAAACATGGTCAAACTATCAATCGATACATGCATGTTTATATCTATCATATATCATACGGAATATTACAAGGATCCGTTTGGTCATATGTTTTTACTTTTTTACGGAGTAATTTTCACTTTATTTGAGAATTAATGTTTTCACCATGAAAATTTCAAATTTAACTTGATTTTGTATTTCAAATTTGAAATAGATCTTATAAATTAACATGTTTTCCAAAAAGGAAATGAGTTTTGAATGAAAGAAATGAAAGATACTCCATATGTCTCAATTCATGTGACAGTGTTTAATTAGACATAAAATTTTAAGAAAAACAAAAAAATATTTTTAAAATGTAAAATCTAAAGCAAGTCATATATAGACAACCATCTCATTAAACGTAAAAATTAAAATTGTAATAAGCATTTCTGTGGAAAAAGGTTTTATGAAGAGTTGACTATAGTAACATATTTTGCATGGGAAATTAAAAAAAAAAAAAAAAGAGAGAGAAGATATTAGTAATATGGTACGTACATGAAAAGAATGCTCAACAACTTCAGCTGAAACCAATGAAGAACAAGAAGCTAAAATAGCTATAATGATGCAAGCAAATAACAAGAAAACTTGATGCCTCATTTTCTCTAAATACAATAATTCAATGTGTAAAGTCTATAGAACTTGAAATAATTAATATTGAGAGATGAAGAGAAAAATGAGAAATGAATGGCTTTATATAAGAAGACAGAAGTTTGTACACCAACGAAAGTCACAGGCGGCACCTATATTTTCTAATTAAGAAATGTACACACACAAATCACGATTAATATACTCTCCCGTCTAAAATTATTTATCTTACTTTTTAAAAAATAATTATCTTAAATTACTTTTTTCATCCACTTTTACTTGTTCACTATACTAACATTATATATTCACTCTTGTTCAATTTGAAAAATAAAAAGATTTATCACTTAGTTCTTAATTTACTCTTATTATTAATTATGGTCATTTTTCAAAATATTGATATTTTGTATTTAAATGGTGATATAGTAAAATTGTCATTTTATTTTTGTCAGTCCTTGAGAGAATATTTGTCATTTTAGAAGTTTAAGGCAAAATTAATATTATTGTACAAACACCTCAATTATTGATTGATAACACATAAATAGAGTAAATATACAATGAAGTGAGATTATATTCATAATTAAGGGTAAAATAGTAAACAAAAATCATCTTAATTACGGAATAGGTGTCTTCTTAATTAAGGTAATGAAAGGACATGTAAAAGAGAAACACGATAGATAATTTGAGACGGAGAATACTATTTAATTAGAAGTATGCATTTTCCTTCTTCATTGTTTCTTTTTCTTTTTTGTGTCCTCAGCTAAAATTTTATTTCATATTTTCCTAATCTCACTTTCTATAGGGTGTAGCTAATTATTTTCCAAACATTTTCCACGATTGCGTAAAAGACTTTGTTTAAGGCAAATAGAGGTATTTGAAAAATGGGTTCTGAAAATTTGGAAAAAATAATTAAGTAAAAGTTAGTTATAGGATAGCTTGAGTTGGTCATCAAATAAATGCTAATCTGAACAAGACTTTCTAGCAGATAGCCATAAATTTGAAGTTTTTATTTTCAGAAAAACATCTACATATGTTAAATTTGACTATTTCCACTATTTTATTTAATTTATTAGAATTTTCTCAATGGTTTAATTCCAATAAGCTTCTTTTTATTTAGAGTTAGGTAGCTTCCTTTATCGTTAGTAGTTGAGGTTCTATTGACATTTGTATACGATTACTCTTACTTGATCTAGACTTCATTTCTACTTAATTACTGAAGAGTAATTTTTTTATCATCTAGTATCCGAGAATATCCACTGACCTGATCAATTCAGATTAGTGGTGTATGATTCATCAAATTGAAAAGCGCTAACCGTATTCATCAATACTCATGGTGATAATTGTATATACTCAGACGCGTATGTATGAGGGGTCACTGGATTTATGATTTTTCTCTCAAAATTCTATATAGTAGTGTTATATTTTTTGTTACATATAGATGTGTGAATCCACACTCAAAGTATCATATAATGTGATGATGATAGGGTACACCTCTTAGTGAGGTTAGAAATTCGACTTTTATATCTATCTTGTTTTATTTTTTTTTCTAAAATTGCGCAATACCTCTCTAAGTGGTTATTGATAGCACTTTTTGGTATTTTAATTAATTAAGCATTTCAATTTTGGACCTGTAATTTTAAAATTTTAACTGTTTTTAATAATAAGAAACTAAATGTCAAACTAATTAGATTCACATTTTCATAATAGTGCATCATCATCCTAAAATCTTGAATACGCCTCTGTTAATATACTCTAAATGTTAGTCTTCAATAAAATGAAAATTGAAAGCCTAAAAAATTTCGAACTTTTCTTAATTTGGGCAACCGGCCAAGGGCAGCTAGCATGGAAAAACAGAATCATCAAAGTGCCCAAATAATAAATATCGTCAAATTTTAGCTCTTTTCACTTTGTTGCATACAAAAGTTGTACTGTGGAGTAAATAGCAAGCACTATTCAATATGACAATTTAGTGGCATTAATAAAAAGGGATTAATAAGAAATGAAGTACTCCATTATATATGTGAAAAGTACATTTTCCATTGTATGAATATGGCATTTTTTAGAATCTTGATTAAGGTAATCTAAACTACTATTTTATGGATCTCATTTCACACGCAATACCAATTACCAACCGACTTATAATAATATTGACAAGAAAGTAATTAATTGAAACACATAGGACTTTGTTACCAGAGATTTTTATTTCTTTGGAGATAATTATAAATTACAATGAGTGATAAAGTTAAAATTTTCATTAAAAAGATTTAAAATAAAAAGTAAATGTGCCTAAGAAGTCAAAGGGATGAGATTCAACATATATTACATATACATAAAAATAATTCTAACTATATAGTACAAAATATTTCGGATTAAGCCTTAATCCTAGCTGACTTTGTCCCTGGTTACAACCTAATACTTTGCTTGGTCACGAAGGACATGAGTCGGGTATGATCATATTACACATTTGACAATTTTGTATTACCAAACTATATCTCACGTCAATTATATTTAAGTGATAAATGTTATACGAAAATCTTAAATTTATTAATTTGATTGATGTTATGTTCGAATAGTTTTTTTTTTTTACCTTATTCTTAACATACTTTTAAGCTAAGGCCCTCAAATCTCAATGAGAAAATTGTACCTTGTAATCAGAGGCGAATCCAAAAGATTTATGTATATATATATATATCCATATTGATCTTGAGAAACTGACAAAATTATGATATAATTAATAGTGTACTCATGAAAGCATATTAATGTTCTTGTTCTGTTAGTACAAAGCAGAGGAACCACATGCGAGACCTGAGTTCGTTCTGCTTGTAATCTTAGTAATTTAGAAACAATTGACTGTAACTTGTAAGAATATATTAATATCAAACTAAGTTAGAGTCGGTTATACCTGCTTCACTTCTCTCTATTTGGACTAAGCTTCATAATATTAAAAATAGAAAGACTAAAGTTTACGGCAGTGCAAACACAATTGTTTTTGACATATGGAGTACGTTGGATTTATAGTTTTTATATATATTCTTCTAAAAGTTTATTGTCTCATAATAATAGTTAAATTTATATATTTAATTAGAAAAATTAGCCATTCAGAATCTTCGTTTGGAAATTCAAGATACTACAATTACAATAAAGTATTTGTAAAAATAAGGAAAATAAGTTTCAAGGATATTTCATATTAATTGTATCTGTGTACTCTTCACCTTTCAGCACATCCACTTCATCTTCACCCTCAGTCCACATAGCCTCATCTTACCTCACATTTTATAGTGTTTGTCTAGATTATTATCTAAATACTGTCAGAATAATATTTTTTATTTACATACTAAACATAAGAAAATAATAAGAAACTCATTTATTTTCCTAAAAAAAGAAATTTTCCTTCCTACTAAACACACGCTAAATCCTTAAAAAATTTTATGTGCTTATAATTTGACGGGATCTTTCTAGAGATTAAGTTAATTAACCCTGGATAATTTAATTCTCAATTTTACCATTCCATGTCACCGTTTTTCAAAAACAAAAAACAATGTGCCACGATATTTTTGTGGAAGAAAGAAGTAGCTTAGTCATTTGATGTGCAAACGCAAACTAACTTGTGGACTCCACTGTTTTTGAATGAAAAATAAACTATATACTATATGGTTGATGGATGGTCAAATCATATGCCCACGGAAATACGCATAAATATATTAGAAAATTTCACTTTGTTTTCTTTTAATTTATATTATATATTCAACCATTTTTTATGTGGATTCATGCCGGGAATTAGCATTTTCTAATAAAGATGATTCTATATTCAGGAGATTCAAACTCGAAACTTTAAGTTGAGGATAAATGAGTACTTACCACTCTACCACAACTTTAATTGGTTATGAGTCATATTTATTAGTATCGTATTAAGCTATTAGCTACAACCATATTTATATGGGGAAGAGGGAGTAATATCATTTATTTATTATGAGCAAACAGTGGTTTCTTGGTTGACATTTCCAATGATGTCACAAACAATAATCCTTTTTAGAAGACTTTAATTTGGATATTGGAATTTGGTGACATTTGGAGAGGATAGGGACCAAAACTTGTAGAGCTAGGGAGTAGGAAGACAGTAGGAAGACAGTTGAAGTATCAAAATGTTGCTTCTACTACTCAACAAATCACATTTTTCTTTGAATTGAGACTTAAAAAAAATAGACAGCTAGTAGATCATGAGGATAATAATAAATAAGGAAAAAGATCTCAGAAAATCTCATTCCAAATTTCACTTTTATACTTCCAATAATACTCATCCAAGAAATGACAAATATACATTATTTTTAAAATCTTCATTTTATTTTTGACTAGACATAAATGTCTAAAGCTTATTTTTAGGTGATAACTTTTAAAAATCTTCATTTCTTTTTATTCAGTTTAAAACATAAATTGAGACAATCAACAGGATTATATGAATGAGGATTGAGTTGATCACTTATCCATAAGATTCCTAATTAAGAAAAAATAACATGTTTTCTACTACATGTTTTTCTGGTAAATATCTACTTGTATTACTTGTTTTTTCTTAGAGAATTTATCCTCCATCAAATTGTGGATAGAAATTACATGGTATATGGTGAAATAAATTAAAGAAGCACAAAAATACAAAATTTTCTGACTAAAAGAGAAAAATATTATCCAATCACTTAGGTTAATATTTTTCTTAATCTTTGCAAACTAATCAATATAAGTTGTGACATGTGTGGATCCACTAAATATTTAAGTGGAATAGCAAACAGGCAAATTCATTAGGGTAAGTAGTTTTTCCCTCGGAATATGTCAAGGAAAATTAAATGCTTGAGTAAAAGTTCTAGACTGAAAAACTTAATCAAGAACTTAATTCAACATGAGTAAGTAATTAGTAACTATCATACATGTAATTAACCCAATTTTAAAGAAGAGAAACTACAGGGTTACGTACATTAATTTGATTGCGTCTCAATTTTACTACTAAATTGCAACTATATATACTCCCTCCGTCCATATTTACGTACGTATCCATGTTTGACTAGACACATGAAATAATAAATAAAATGATAATTTTACTATTTTACCCCTAATTATTATAAGTCATCTCTCTCATTGGAAAATGAATACTACTTAGTAATAAGGGTAAAGTAGGTATAAAAAGGATAAATTATCTCTTAATTTTCTAAACTGAACAAGTAAAGTGGACTGAGAGTATATATATAATGGCTTGTTGATAGAAACGTTTAAGAGGTAGGTAGCCTAAGGTAGTTCGTTAAATATATTTGGTAAGACGCCCTTAACCAAAGTTGAGAGTCAAATTAATTTTTGGGATGTTGATTATGACTTGTCATTTGCTTGGGATTTAAGTCTTTTTTTTTGTGTTTGTTAGGGTGGAGTTGGGGACTTAGCAAGACAAAAACAACTAATGGAGTAATTAATTATAATTTCATAAAATTATTCAGATTAATAATCTTAAGATGATTGATTTAATTGTCATTATCCCTATGCATGCCTCTTTAGCTAGATTAAGGAGAAGTTGTTAATCTCTCCAAATCACATGTCTCAAATCATTAATTAAGCACTTATTAGTAAAGTTCAAAACTTTATCACATGATACTACTTTCAAACTCATTTCTCAACTTTTCTTTCACAATCAACATGCATATAATTACACTAAAGTTCTCAAAATTAGCAAATTCTTACATTTTTAATATTCAATATCACTATTTCCAATGTCGTTGTCAATCAACATTTTTGAAGCTCAGACTAGTTCAAATTTATACTTTGATTTATATTGCTTGATTATCTAATTTATTATCCATCTCTTACAAGTTATTTCTTACGATCTAATCATTTGGTCAATTCAATCTAAATGTCGTTTAACCACATTTACAAATTTAATTGTACCGTTTTAATGATAAGCAGGTATCATTTTTACTTATGTTTATGGTATATAAGAAACCATGAATTGTATATGCCTAATTAGATGCAACGTGTGAGGTTTTATTTCATTGTCAGATTGTGACGATACTGGAGTGTGATAGAATTTTTTTATGAAATACATTTACAAAGCGCTTTTTCAATCGTTATTTAATACTTGCCTTTCAATAAAAAAATCATACAAATAAAAATGTATAATAAGAAACAATACAATTGATTACATTGATACAAGAAGTACAATAGTGAATGGCAATGAACGATCCACAATTTTTTTTAAAAAAATACATCCAGTTTTGAAAAAATTTCATAAAGACATTGAAACACATAACTATAATGAAATTACACTCCATAAAAAATAATCTTTAGCGACAAGTAATTAACGGCAATAGCTCAATTGCCGCTAAATATGTATTTTTAGCGACAATTGACACTCTTTGTATATGTCCTTAAAGCTTTTAGCGACATTGGATCTAATGACACTTAACTAATGCCAATAAAGGCTTTAGCACTCTTTATTAATGTGTCTATTTATTGCCGCTAAAAGTTGTTTTGTTGTAGTGTTACCTGATTAAAGGAATTCTGAATTTATTGGAGATTCACACTAAGAAGCTGGATTCGATTTGAAAGAGATTTTAAATTGAAATGAGAAAGAAATAGAAGAGAAGAAAGAAAGTTGGATTGAGGGAGAATGAGAGAGTGTGATCGAGGGGGAGTGAATTTAGTGAGTTGTGTAAATTTGCTACAAAATACAACATATAGTGGTGAGGACTCGAGTTCTAGTGGTGAATGATAATTTTTTAAATTATAGATATGTTTCTTTAATACATATAGCACATGTTTGCCTAGTTAGGTGGGGGTGGGGTATGGAGGCTGAAGGAAGAAGAAAGTTGCGGGCGAGGGAGTGGGGTGGGAGAGGGGCTGAAGGGTTGATTTTAAATTATTTTTCTAATGATTTTTAATATAAAAAATATATATTCATACGCTTTAAGGCGCACACAGTCAATTATTTTTCCAACTCAACACTATTAGTGCCACATAAGTTCGGTCAATGGTCAGATGTCTTTAATATATTGTGTTTTAGTAAGTTTTAGGGTTTAATTGGCAAAGTCGTGAGTATAAGGGTTCAACTAATAAATGGAGCCAAGTACAAGGACCTCCTACGTCATTCCGTCTTTTAAGATTTAAAGTTAAATTTAAAAAACTATCAAAAAAATATTTTCTTTAAAAAGTGAACTGACCCAACATAGTTATTATCCAACCTAGTGATGAATTGAATTTGATATTTTTTGGTTCACTCAAATAATGTGTCAGCCCAATTTGACTCATCAAAATTTAAAGTTGCAGGAGAACTCTAAGATTAGGGTGGGCAATGGCTTCAAAACTTGATTCTAAGTTAGTTGAGAAAATCTTTCCGCTCTGAAGAATCCTTATGTGAGAAACCCTTTCACATGCATGTATTAAGTAATGTGTGAGAAATCCTTTCACAACAATCAACAACAACATTCATGCTTTACTCTCAAAGTAACATATATCACATTTCATCAATTTCATAAGAACATATCATTCTTCTTAAATTCGTCTTTCATAGTTCAAAACCTCTTTCCAATCATCAAAGTTTAGAAAACATGGGTTAAGCATGGGTTAAGTATGATATCAATGCATAGAGATATAAAATCATGCTAACAAGGATCTTTCATGTCATGCAAAGACCAAGTTAAAACCAGAAGAAAGAGGATAGAAAACATCATAATAATAAAGGAAAAATGCAAGTAAAACTAATCTTTCGAACACTTGTGAGATACTTCTTGAAGTAACCTAAGTCCATCATTATTGTTGTGAGAAATTATCCTTAACCAACATAGAGACCAGCTATAACATGGAATCCGGTGTTTACCCCACACCGAAAAGAGGTGTCCTCACTTGTCCAGGTAAGAACTATGAACTTCTAGCTTAAGTGGATCCACTAGCTAATGTATATCTATACAACCTATGATGGCACATAGTTTATGGGACACGAGTAATCGTCACTTGTCCACTCTATACTAAGCATAATTCCCACGGAAAAGTCATCAATAATATTCATCTTACCTTTAAGGGACATGGGTAATTGCCTCTTATCTTTTACTATGGAGATATGGACAGTGGCGGATCCATGATTTTTGTTAAGGGGATTCGAAGTATAAATAAGTAAACATGTAAAAATTACAAGATGAAAAACAGAGCTAGATGGGAGAAAAATATTAATTTTAATCCGCCAAATTTAACTTATATTGTCATGTTGTGTTTATGTTCTTTCTACTTTTACTTGCTCCATCGAGCTTGTAAATTTTTTAGTGTTTTTGTTCTTTTATTTTGTAGTATCCTACTTTTTTTTTTTTTGAATTTTGAATTAGTGCCCATTCAATCATATGTTACTTTAAAAATCATCAAGATTCTTCAGAAAAGTGTAAAGATTGAGTTGTTAATATTATAGTGCATATTCATAATATAAATAAATGGCATCGTCAATTTTTTTTAGTTCATTTAATTCAATTTACTAGGTTAATCATTTGTAAAAAAACATTATGAACCAATCAAATAAGTTTATTTTAGTCTCCATCTCTTTAGAATTGACTTGAAAAATAGTAAAAAAGAGATACTATGAAATTAAGAAAAAAAATCAATTAAATAGATTTTATTTAAAAAAATACAAAACTTTAAAATTTCCATTCGATTAATCTAAATTTACTTTATTTTATATAAAATTCAATTTTAAATTTAATAACAATTCATTATTTTCTCAAAGAGTTTCTTTGAGTTAGTACATGATAATAGAGTTATGTAGAAATAAAATGAACAACATAAATTAGAATAATAAAAGATAAAAATATATAAAAAAAAATGTGGCTAATAAAATTAAACAAAGACAAATTGATAAAAAGAAATAATATAAAGAGAAAAATAGCAAAAAAAAAAAAAGTAAAAAAAAATAAAAATAAAACAAACAAAAATAATACAGTTTTTTATTTAAGCAAAAAACAATGATGCCTTTATTGGGTATTCTATGCCCAAACCCTATGCCATCTCAGCCTTAACAAAGCAAAAAAAAAGTTCGAAAAAAGTTGCACTTAGGAAAAATTAAACTTGGAACCTTTAAATTAACACTGAACCCTTAGCCAGTGAGCCACACTCCTCTTCAATTATTGAAGGGGTTCATTTTATTATATATACGCTTAAAATCAGAAGTTTACCTTATATATACAATGTAATTTTTCGACCAAGGGGATTCACCCAAACTCCCTAAGCTGCTCGTAGGTCCACCCTTAGACAAGGGTAATCGTCTCTTGTCTTTCCATTTGAATAGCTCCTAAAACTTGATTCTGAGTTAGTTGAGAAAGCTTTTCAACTCTTAAGAATTCTTATGTGAGAAACTCTTTCACATGCATGTATTAAATAATGTGTGAAATCATTTCACAACAATCAACAACAACATTCATGCTTGACTCTCAAAGCAACATATATCTTATTTCATCGATTTCATAAAAACATACCATTCTTCATAAATTCATCTTTCATAGTTCAAAACTCATTTTCAATCATCAAAGCTTAGAAAACATGAGTTAAGCATGGGTTCATGGGGTTTCATCTTAAAAACATAGAACATATCAATTCATGCATACTAGTTCATAAAACAATCCAATAAATCAATATTGAAAGAAACTCACGACATGGAAGAAAACTCTAACTTCAATTGGAGAATTCTAACTTCAAATTGGAGAATTTAGGAACTCTATGGAGGGAAGAATTCCATATATGAAGACTATCATACCTAGAGGCGGAGTCAGGATTAAGAGTTTGGGGGTTCAAATTTTTCTTTAGAACCATGAATCAATTTTGTTAGGGGTTCACAAGTTAATATACATATATTTAATTTTCTAGTACAAATATAGAGTCTATGAAAAAGCTACTGGTTCTTCAGAACCCTTAAACCTCCACCTAGCTCCGCCTATGATCATACCTTAGAGTTCAAAGCCCACAAACAATGTTGAATTGGAGACTTGATCTTGAAACCTAAGTTGACTCCTTCTTCTTCTTCTTTTAGAGAGAGAAATATATTTGGGGAGGATGAACTTGTTCTTCTTTTGGAAAATTGAAAGAATGAATTGAATTGAGTGATTTTAAGGGTAAAAACCTTTATATAGGGGCTTTGGGTAAAGATCAAAATGACATAGTATTGATTTAAAACAGTTAGGAAATGACCCAAAAGTCCTGGACTTAAAAATTAACGGACTAACTTCACGCCGGCTTTTACGGCCCGTCAAGGGTACCACAAACTGTTTAGCCGTCTGTGGTCCTTGACCAGTGGCTAGGGGAGAAGGCCCCCTCTTAAGTGGCTCATGACAAGCCGTTTGACGGTCCGTCAACCTCACCACGGGCCGCCTAGGCCTCCGTGGGAGGGACACCTGCAGGGCAGGTTCTGGGCCCTTACCACGAGCCCTCCAACGGACCGTGGTCCTATTCACGGCCAGTGAAGGACTCCATGAAGGGTTTCATAGTCTACTTTTGAGCTGGTGAGTTGCCCACTTGACCCTTTTCTAGCCTTTCTCAATTCTGACGTGTTACAAAGACAAAAGTTGTAAACTTATCTTAGAAGAAAAGTTGAAGAAAAAATCATTGTAGATTATGCAATTGCATGCACAGATCAAATTTCTCCATGGAAATGAAAAAAGCACATAGGTGTTTTTGAGCAGGTGGAAAACTTTGGGGGATGATAATTGATATCAGAAAAGAAATAATCATTATGAAAATTTTAGTAATTAATTCATGTGAAACTATGATTAGTAAAACAAATGAATAAATAAAAAAAGAAAACACAATAAAATTAAAATAAGTAGAAAATTCTTACGTGGCAGCAAGTGAACAACACCTTCAATGGTAAGATTGGTTCTTTATTTCAAGCACTAATTAAATTCAACTCAAAGTAGATTGGGGTAAAGAAACATTCGTAAAGTTACATTGCTAAACTAAGTTGCGCGACCAAGTTAGGGAGGGATATTATGTCTTTTTTCAAGTGAAAATGGTTATTTAAGTTTAGAAGGAAGAGAACCTTGTGTTTTTGAAGTGAAAATGGTGATTTAGATTTAAAAAGGAATAATATATGCTTCATTTTGCTTAATGGGTGCATGCATGTTGAAGTATATTAATGGAGGTCTTCCTATCACTGGTATTTTTTTTTTAATTTTGAAGTGAAAATGGCTTTTATTTCTTTTGAAGTGAAAAATGGTGATTTAGGTTAAAATAGAAAAGAGCTTTGTGTTTTTGAAGTGAAAAATGGTGATTTAGGTTAAAATAGAAGAAGACAATTTGTTTTTGAAGTGAAAAATGGTGATTTAGGGCTAAAAAAAAGATGAATGTGTTTCGTATTTCATATTTCATTGGTGATTTGAGCACATATTTCATTGTTGCATGTGTGTATTCTATATAAATAACAATCTCCCCGTTTGTTGTTTGGTGATTTTGTGTGAAACTTGAAAACTATGTTATTAATGCATCAATCTAAGAACTTCAGCTAAGGTTTCTGTAGCAAGTCACATGAATTGTTGAATTGGTACATGAATGTTGACGTTGTTGTAGCAAGTCACATGAATGTTCTTATACAAGATTGTGTATGCTTATTGAGTACATGAGCGTTTTTGTATATTAATGGTTTAAATAGTAGTGTTACAATAAAGGTTGAATCTTTATAAGAATACAAGAGTGTGTGTTTCATTTTACTTAATGGGTACATGAATGTTCTTGTATATTAATGGAGGTCTTCCTACTATTTCCTACCTTCACTCTGGTTTTTGCTTGCATCAATAGCCATAGTTTTTAAAGTAATTTTAGTCATTTTTATAATATTTTTAAATAAATAATATTTTTTCATCTTGTTTAGTTTTAGCCGAATCACCAACTAAACTCATTTGGCTAGATTATTAATTTCGATTGGCTACGATTGAAATTCATATGGTCATTTTCTTAATTGCAATTATAGTTATTCTTCAACTTAATTGCAAAACCAAATTTCAAGACTTTTTCCCTCTCAATTCACAAAGCCCATTATATTTTCTCAATTTCAACTCTTATTCTAGCAGCCCATATTTTAGCCCAATAATTTCCATTCCCTCTCAACTTACCACCATTTAAATGACATACAACAACAATAACAAATATTTCTTGTGTGTTTCATTTGTTTACTGGAAAAGAAGTTTGAATCGTGGTAAACTTTTAAATGACATACAACAACAATAACAAATTATAGTGGTAAACTTTTTTAATTGATCTCCTGTTGATGCCACTGCTCTTATATGAGTTATTTGCTATGTGAGTGGTGTCCTTGTCACAGGATGCTCGTGATTTTGTATCATTTTGGTGTTGTCTGTTAGGCAGAATTTGAAAATTGCATTTGTTATTTGCAGCCATCCTTAATTTGTTCTTTCGTGTCTATTTTTAGTTTAGCAGAATTTCTTTCTAATTTTTAACTTGTCGTAGTATCATGTGAATACAATTTCATTTCGGCACTAAGCTAATCAATGTGTTCCTAGCATATCGTTTCATGTGTCTCTTGACTTAGTCATCGTGTATCTCCGTTTAGTGATTTGAATACTTTTAATGACATAAGGTTGCAGGTCTTGATATTTGGCTTGGTTAAGATAATCTGCATAGAATTAATATTTGGTTTTGTCCAATTATTGTTTTAAGATGTGGATTAGCATAGTATGTGTATTATTTCTACATCTTTTATTCACCTACACGTGCGATAATGCATTGCTTTGCCATTCCTCTCCATCCTGCCATTCGTAGGCGTGTCATTGGCTAACATATTAATTTTAAGTGTCTATTGTGTTCTTCTTATTTTTTCTTAAAAGTTGTTGCTATTCATGTGTCTCTATATGATATCCCCCAAATGGGATTATATATTAATTCACGCCTTCTTGGATTAAAAATGCATATTTTCCAGTAGGGTGATTTGCTCTTCTTGTATTTATGTTGGTTGGACTATATATTAACTCTTTTCCTTTACTTTGTTGCATGTGAAATCTGCTTCGAGTCCAGTTGGAACTCCATCCTTGCCTCCTTTATTGGGTCGTAAAGTCTCCAATTCGCTTTTTTCTTTCGTTCGACTCAACTTTCGATTTCAACAATAGGGTGGATGAACAGGTCCCAGAGCTGAAAATACACAACATATACACTAATATACAGTGTGATACAACCTCCATATGCAACAGAAATGGGCCAAAAGCCCTCATAGAGTTTACTATTGTGTTGTATTGTAATCGGGCCTAAGCACTTTTATTTTAATTATTAATTTGCTAGATGTTAGGACAAGTACAATTGAGCCTAAAGCCCAAAGCTGAATTTAGACCCAAGTTCTGGCCCAAATGGACAGAAACAGACTTGGGCCCATTTATCTTCTTCGTGACTTCGTCTCCTATTTATTTTAATTGTTATTATGTGTTTCTATTTGTTTATTTAATTTTAAAGTTTTTTCCAAATTCGATTTTCCAAAGGATAATCATTTTGAGTTAATTATTTAAAAATTAAGTGTACTTATTTTCTACTTGACTTTAGAGTTTAGAATATTTTTACTTAAACTTATCCTTATAATATTTCCCTCATCCCTAAAATGATGTTAAGTCTTAAGTTTGTTTATTTCTAAACTAATCAAGCATGTTTATTTTCAAATAATTAGTCAAATATTTTAATTATCGAATAACCACGAGTTAGCGGATGTTTTAGGTGCTTTCAAAGCCTTCCTAAAACATTAATATGAACTCAGAACCCTACCTTTATATTATTTATCTCCTGCTTTGATCTTTTGAAAACTAGTTTTCTTAATTTTTCTTTAAAAATTAGGTGGCGACTCCTTTTAGTTAAATAAAATAAGCCCAATTTGACTCATCAAATATATATATATATATATATATATATATAATATTTAGATATAATTAGTAACAAATAGCCCATCTTTAATTAACATCCATTAGACAAAAAAAAAAAAAAAAAAAAGGAGCACAAATTAGCCCAAATTAACAAACGATATTTTAATAGGTTTTTTGTTTTGTATTACTCGTATAACCAACAACCACTAAACAACAATAAAAATAGAGACATGGGCTACTTCTTTAATAATATCAACTCTCAATAGATATTTAGTTATTCAGTTTCTATGAACTCCACCAATCCAATAACATTCATGCATTCAATATAAAAAATTCAACGAGTATCTATTACAAACATCAACAAATAGATGACATCTTTGATAATTTTAATTCATCATAGCGGAGAATGAGATAGTGCAAATAGTTTGTGAATTATTCGATGGAGGGGTGTTTATTACAACAAACATTTATTTTTATTCGATGGAGGGGTGGTTATTACAACAAACATTTATTTCAATAGATTCATTCACTTGATTTCAACCCATCTAAATGTTGATACTTCTATGAATTCGTTTGAATTTCATTATAAGATTGATGACAATTCTATGTTGATGTTGATGCGAAATAATATGAAATTACGAGTATACATCAAATTAAAGAAAGGGTCACTAAACTTCAAACAGTATCCATTGTGCATAACTTCAGAAGCTATTGATATTCATTATACACTTTCAATTAATCGTGAAGAAAAAGATGAAGAGGTCAATACCCAAATAATAGCTCATGGTAACACCAATACAAACAATTTAAATGTAATTGAATATAACAAATTGATTGCTCGGGAGACTGCATATTTTCAACAATGCAATATCATTAAATGTGTAGCTACAAACATGAAACACACTAGCAGAAGGTCAACTATACAAGGAAAAAAAAAATTCTAAAGTCTGTCATTGAAAATCATATTAAAAAAAAAAAAAAAAAAGTTCATCAAGTGCATCAAGGTATTACGGAATACATAACCACTTAAAATAAGTAAACTAACATTACTATGAAAATGTACAATATATAACCAAACGAATTTATTTATATATCTCCACTACATTTTTTTTTTTTTTTTATATATATTCAATATATATCAGTGAATCACATTGTATATTATATCTCCCACATACCATGTCTATATCCATATATCTATGTATGTGAATGTATGTGATATGCATTTTTTTCCAAATATAAATGCGTCATTTGCAAAGAAGAAATTAATAAAAAATTGACAGAAAACGTACATCATCAACTAACCTGCACAACCAAAAAGAGAAGAAACTATGTGACATTCAATATCTAATTCATCTTTTCTAGAATAATTTTCTAAGACCAGATATAAAAAGTCTGAAATCAAATTATTGTTCTCAACTCTAGAACATATATTGTACTATACATTAGATAAACCAGCATAAGACATTAAAATTAAAGCCTGATTGTATGTAGGATAAAGAACAAGTTGTAAATGCACACATAAAAATATATAGATTTACCCAAGTTTTCTATTGATAAACCGACATTAGTCTAAAACTATATATGTGATATGCATTGTGTCACGACCCGATTTCTCGAGTCATGATGACACCTACTATACCTTACTAGTAGGTAAGCCAACCCGTAACCCAAAACATCAAGCAATGAGTGTAAGGGAAGAAACTAGCAAAAACAATAATCTAAACAAGGACAACAAGGCAGAAGCAAACCAAAATAAATATATACAAATAAAGATCCCTCCCAAAACTTGAAAGTCACTAGTATAGAGCTACTAACAAAAAGAGTACAAGTCCCAAAAGTGGACCACAGAGATTCGACTATCTCGAAAGACAAAACACAAGTCTATATATACGGATGGAGACTGCAATAGTACAGAACGCCGTGTGCTCACCCCTGTCTCCGGATGAAGATACTCCAAGCTGGATCAATGCTGGCCACTGGTGCTCGGACCTGCATCACGAAATAGATGCAGAGCGTAGCATGAGTACCAAAACAGCAGGTACCCAGTAGGCATCATAGGCCGACTGAACTTGAAAAGTAAAGGCAATATGAAAAGAAAGAATAACATAAACGGAGGTCAAGAACAGAAAACTAAGTAACAATGGAATGCACACAAGTGTAGAAAGAACTAACTAAAGTAATATATAAGCTAACTACACCTAACTGGACCCCCATAAGCCCAGAAGGTACACTCGTGCGCAAGTTAAATTAAAACCCGAACAGACCCCCATAAGCCCTACGAGTACACAGAAAAACTATAGCTAAAGAGAATTGCATATGAGAACCCAAGAACAAAGAATATCGAACCAGAACCTCAACCCCAAACAGTAGAATCTGACAGTAGGAGGCCGGACCTCGAACCGGATGCTCACTAGAAGTATCCAAGTAACCAATCACAAGTATCAAGTAACTAAGGCTGGACCTCTAACCGGATGCTCTGTATAAGTATCTAGGCGATAGAGGCCGGACCTTGAATCGGATGCTCTATATAAGTATCTAGGCGATAGAGGCCGGACCTTGAATCGGATGCTCTATATAAGTATCTAGGCGATAGAGGCCGAACCTCGAACCAGATGCTCTACGAAAATACTAATGAGGTCGAGACTGGAGCTCGAATTCGGATGCCCGACAAATGTGCCATTGTCGTTGCTGAAAGAGTCCAAATCGATCCATGCTCAAAATGTCCGTGGAACACCGTCCACACTTAGCTAATCAATGCAAGTCCTTGGAACCGAATGAAACCAACTTCAAATCGCAAATCAGAACTAGTGTCGCCGACGTAACTCGTGAAATCGCAATATCGGGGAAAAATAAGGATAACTATCATCGGAGTAAGCATATCGCCTAGCTAAGGTCCAAACTATCAGACTCCAGTCTGCTACACCAGTTTACAAGAATCTAAACCGGTCGAGCAATATCAGGGCAAAACTAAGGCCTATCGATTCCGAATCATGAATTTCTAAGGCAAACCCTAGTCAAACCTAAACTAAGGCCGAACATGCTTCAAATAAACAGTAATTAAGCATACAAGTACTCCACATAGCAAGGAGGATCAATTTGTAACACCAAACATGCTCACTGTTAACCGATACATCCCGAAAGAGACCGAAACATGATTTCTAAACACCTATGCACTATTCAATAACTACCAACCCAAATCTCCACTAATCAACATGCATTCACACTCTCAAGCTTAATCTAAAAGAGGGAAACCGTAGCCTACCTATAGGCTGACCACGCGCGCACCAAAAGTCACTTCTTCGGAGCCAACCCCTTTCGAACGGACTTGAAATGCTGACACACTATCAAAAATAAAGTCATAACGTTATTATGGTCGTTTAGACACTAAAATCGCAAGAAACGGAGATAGACCAATTTCGGGGTCAAAACAGAGAAAGTGGAGCCCGCGCAGGAAATCCCAGAATTAACCCTAAAAATAGGTTCTTAAACACCTCCCCGAACTTGCGTTCCAAAATGGAACACAATTCGGAGCTCGAAACAGTCCAACACGAACATGCAACGAAAATCCTGAAACACACTAAAAAGGAACAACAATAGCAGCAGCTATTTACGAGAAAATACCAGAAACGAGGGTTCAGATGCTGAAACCAATCACACCACGACTATCCTCACGAAAAGCCCCACAAACTAGGCTCTTTAATCACCAGATTCGGACCTAAAATGACCAAGAAATCAGCTTCTAAAATTTTCCAAAAATTGAGCTCGAAAATGGCTATGACAGCAGCTAAAACACAACTTTTTACCTCCAACGAAGCTTTGAATACGAACTCTAACCATGCCAACGCGTTCCTTGCGAAAAATCCCATAAGATGAATCTTTGGATCACTGAATTTGGACCAGAAATGAGAGAGTTATAAGGGTTTGAAGTTGAAAAATGAGGCTGAAATGGGGTTTTAAAAAGCTATACCAGCTTTGGCTAAATACTTCAAAGTCTCCGACGGGGTGCTCGGAATTCGTTCGGGACCCAATAAAAATAAAACAGATATACTACCCTACTAAATTCGATATTCCAGACTCAATGGTACAGTCGAAATTTCTATCAGAGGTCATCTCAATTAAAAATGGGTCCCACTTCCAAGAGCCATTTTAACCATAATCCATCGAGGGGCTCGGAATCAGTTCGGAGTCCTTGGGAGTCGAACGAAAGGTTGTTCTAGACCAAACTCAACATTCCGAAGCTAACCGTGGTGCCGGAATTTTCATTCGAGTGCATTTTCCAAGAATGTTGACCAAAGTCAATTTAGGCCAAATTTCAAAGGTTAAAACGCCTAATTACACCGACTCACACTGAAAACCTCGGGAGTCATGCTGACCATGCTACTAGCCTTAAATGACCCTTCCGGAGTTGATGAAACTGTCAGAATTCTTTTCTAAGGTGGTCTTCTTGAACTTTTGATAAAAAATGATCGTTCAAGATTCATAAGCTCCAAAACACTAAAACTCGCACCAAAACCAAACGAACGACCAAGTGACCGAACTGTCTGTCCCAACAAGTCATAAATGACTTGGGGTCGCTACATGAATGCTTTAAATGACACACAGAAGGCAAGATACATAAATGACCGGAAGGGTCATTACCCATTGATATACATGATATGATAAAAAAAATAGAAAATACATTTTTAGATTTGATTTTTTTATTTGAATAAGTTAAAATCACAATAAGTTTCTTTGTCTCCCAAGTGCCCTCCACCAATATCAACAATATTGACTTGCTCATTTCAACATCATAGAAGAGGAAGATTAGTTAAAATGTGGATAAAAAAATTCTCTCATTTTTTAATTTTACTTTGAGTCAAGTATAATCTTAGATGAAAATAGCCATGCAAAATTTTGAAAGAGTATATACTTTTAAGTGTGAAATTAGAATGAAACTCTTTAAAATCTCCTATTATTTTGTTGATTTTTGCTAGTTATGACTACTTAAAACTTAAAGAGCTACAACTAAGAGTGTGATTGAGATCCTTTTATTTTTAGTTAGAATTTTAAACTCGAACTTTGAAAATATATTTTTTTTCCATGTAAAACGCTTTATCATAGTAGATCTACTCGTGTGTAGTTATAAATTTTTTTTTGTGGTTCGTCTCCTACAAAAAAAATAACTCTTTCGTACTTTTTTTTTATATTTCTTTTGCAATTTATTCAGACTATTATCTAAACTTTTATATATGTTAAATAATAGTTTAATATTTTATCAATTCCTAAATTTTATTGCCATAAACTTTTAAAATAAAAACCAATTTAAATAATATTTTTAAAAAAACGTTTACGTACATCAACTAAATTTGCCAGTAAATTTCAAAAACTAAATGATAAATCTCTAACAAAGGAGAAATAAGTTACAAGGAAACATTTTCACATTGATGTTTTCTTCAAAAATGGTATAATTATACATTGAACAAATTCTCCAGCTAGTTTTTGAAGATAGAGTTTTACAAAATCAAAACTTTCAAGTGAAAGATCTGTTTTCACTTATATATTTTTTTTCTTTCTAAAAGTGAAATATGGAAAAACTATATAAATACACAGTTAAGATATCACAATCTTTAAAATTCTTATCATTTAAAAAAATTACAAAAATTTCCTCTCGGATACATTTCTATCTCCTCTCGGATACATCCCTCTCATTAAGTAATGTATCATTTGCAATGTATAGACAACCAAGAAATGTATCCGAGAATAATAAAAAATTTGAAATTTTTATAATTGTGGAAACTTCGGAGATATGATGTAATTACCTTCCAAATATTGTAATTTCAACTTTTCTCTTCTTCAAATTTTAATCAATTTTATGTCCATACGACTCTTTAAAGGGACTCGTTTGACATGAGAAATAAGTGATTATAACTAATTATGAAATTAATTAATATAAATTTATTTCATATTTGATTGGAAACAAATCAATGAATCAATTATCCTCAAATTATAGTGTTACTATTATCTAACGAGGATGAAATAACAATCTTAAAACAACTATTTTCGAAATAACTTATCCCCCAAATACTACATGAAAAAGGAAAAGAAAAAAAAAACCATCTTAGCATTCATTTTTCTTTCACCAATGAGTCCAATTGTTCTGTTGGATCTCTAAAACTAGAATTACATCATAAAGCTGACGTGGAGAACTCTAATTGGTTAATACCACGTAGTCATTGCCACGGCGAGTGAACAATTGGTGCTTCTCTTTTTTTTACTCTTCAGTGTTAACCCTCACCATTAATACTCCATAATTCTCTCCACAGAAACGACGAGAAAAAAGAAGTAAACAATGGATCGAGCTTCGCTTTTTCCACTCTTGTTGATTGCTCTACACGTTATCGCTACTGCCAATGCACTGTATGGACCTACATCCCCAGTTGTTCAGTTAACTGAATCCAACTTTAAGTCTAAGGTATTTTCTTCTATTTTCATTCAAGACTCGATTTTTAAAGATTGATTCGGTTTGATTAAAGTTGAAGGAAAACCACATTTTGTTATATCGATTGATTTTGTTAAAGGGTGTCTATTTATGTGTTTAAATGTGAGATCAGTGTTCATTTCTGTAATATTTGGGGGAAAGGATTGAACTGGGGTTTGGTTTAATGTCATTCTTTATTGTGTTGTTTGGATTTCACTGTTAATTTTCTAGAGAATGGATTAATTGATGGTCTATTACTTAATGAGTATGATTAATTCGCATTTCGTTCAATATTTTAGGCAAGGGGTTTAGGTCCTGACATGTTTGGGGCTCCATTTTTTCTTTCATTTGGTGTTCGGTACATCCGTACATGTATTGAATTTTCCAATTAATTTAAATTTGCGCTACACAGGGAGCTGATTAAAGAGAGAAATGTTTCCTAGCAAGTTTTTTTTTTTTTTCATTTGAGATACGAACTCAATACCTCTAATTAAGCACATTTTTGGCCTCAGGCCACTGATCTTATTGAGCCGCTTCATGTGTTCTGATGGTATCAAGAAAATAATGCGTTGCCTAATTGACACCGTATTCCTATATGCTAGTGGTAATGATTTATAGACGACCTTGATACTGCAAACTTAGACATATTTATGTTTGTGTCATTGACAGAGTTGAAAACATCAATCCGTCTAAGTTTCACTTGTAAACAAACTAAATCATATATAAAAAAAATTGGGGTAAAACTAGTACCCCATCTTATATCCTACTTTGGGAGTGCTTTACTGCCTTGTATCACTTTTCTATTGTAATCGATGCATTCTTGTCGTATAGCTTTCACTGCAAAGCTGGTTTTAATAGCATTAAAAAAATCTTCAACTTTTATAATTGCAGGTGCTAAATTCAAAAGGTATTGTTTTAGTTGAGTTCTTTGCACCTTGGTGTGGTCATTGTCAAGCTCTGACACCCACATGGGAAAAGGCAGCTACCATATTGAAAGGTGTTGCCACGGTTGCAGCTCTTGACGCTGATGCTCACAAATCCCTGGCGCAGGTATTGTTAATTAAAAACATTGCATATCCATGTACTCCTCAGTTATACTATCTGCTGCCTTGTAACCTGAATAAGATCAGATAGGGATGTGTGGAGATGATGAAATGCGACCTTTTAGTGTGATATTCGTTATAGACCAGAGATAATGTGCTGAAAATGGTATGACTCGTGATTTATAAAAACTAAAAGAACATGGAAAGATAATTTTTTTGTCATCTTTCTTTGGAAAATGAAAAAGAAGTCAGATTCATCATTCATGTTGCCTTGTGTCACTGAAATCATTCATATTAGTTGACGTATCGTATTGGTGGGACATAGGTATGACCACTTTGTGCAAATTCTTCACAACACACTAAAATTAACTGCACATACTCACCTGGACAACCGTGGAGGCCTGAAACCAAGACAGACAGGAAACGAGCTTTTTGGCAACATACTTTTGAGAATAGAAGAGACTAGAGATGGCTGTGATTGGCGAGGTCCATACCACTACCTTTATCAAGCTGGTTTACCATAGTTGAACCCCCTATGTTTATATTTGGTCCTACCCACCAGAGACTTACACTTAAACAAATACATATCCATGCTCAGATTCATGTAACATAGATAGATGTTGCTTGACTTATGCACGATCAGTCAGTTTTGGGCTTATAAGCCATGGAAACTATTTAGGAACTATAATTGAGGCATTTGGTGCAATGTTAACATGCTAAGGAAGTTCCTCGGATATATAGAATATGACTGTATATCTAAAGTAAAGGTGAGGAGAAAATTAGCTAAACAATTCTATCCACCTCACTTAGGTTAAATTTGTCAAACATTCGACTAGCTTGCTTTTTTGAAATGAGTAAATCTATAGAAAAAATTAAAATCCTAGACATATTAGCATGGCTAAAGAAATATTGAAACAATCCAAAAGGTTAAAGAATCACTCAACTTGTGCGCAGTTGCGATGACTTGATCCTCTTTTATTTTTATTTTCACAAAGGCTACTGAAGCTTCTAGGACTTGGTTTCATGTAGTTCCGATTCTTCTAAGAGAGCGAATAATGCTAGACTACTAGGAGGATTGTTAACTAGTCTAAAATAGCTCCACACTCTATAACTTATAGTTTCCCTAGACTGAGTAAGATTCCGATCTAATAAAATATGGGAAGAAGCAGAGTAGTTCAATGAAATTTGGACAATTTGGCTTAGTGTTATTAAAAGGCATTGCCTCATCGCTTAAATCAAGGAAGCAAGGGGTTATTGTCATGCACTCTAGAGAAGTTTGTGCTTCAAATAATGGTGCACAAAGCGATTCTAATGTGATTGGTCACTCTTATTTTATATTGGATGGTGAGTTATTCTAATTGCAATTTAATTTTTATTGTACTAAATTCACAGACGTGGGATATTGTTTAATTCTCATATACTTGTGCGCTTCACTTCAAAGAAGCTTGTGTCTCACTTCTCTGTGTTCCCTTCAAGCCCCACGAATCTTGTATTGCATTTTCCACATATAAAAAACACTGCCGTTTGGTTGGAGTCTTTGGAGTTGAAATTTCTGACCTAATTCTAAGCTTCATTCGATCTCTGGATTTATGGGCTTATGGCGTTGCTGCTCTCATTTTTCACATCGTTCTGCGCACATTTATGCATCTTATCAATTAATATTCTAAATCTAAAGATCCCAAGCATCTTAAGAGTTCTGTTTCACACTTTAGTATAAATTCAGAAGTGATAAAATTGACGCATGTATTCGTGATTTAGGAATATGGAATCAGAGGATTTCCTACCATCAAGGTGTTTGCACCTGGAAAACCTCCTGTTGATTACCAAGGGGCACGTGATGCTAAGCCAATTGCCGAATACGCATTGCAACAGGTACTCATCATTGTTTACACTGTTTGAAAGTCAGTCTGTACTAGGGATTTCTTCTTTCCAACTTCTTTTTGTGTTAAAAGACTTCAGCATCATGTCTTTGTTCTGACTTTTTACAATTTCATCTCCAGCAAAAGCCCTGTATCTTGACCCAATCAAATAATTCTGCCATGCATTTTCTTATTACCTGATATAATGCATTGCTAGATCCAAATCTAGTAGTTAAGATGAATAAATTCCTTTTCAACGATGTCTGGGGTTAAGCTGTAAGCATTTAGTTGTCAAAAAAGGATTCTATTTATTAAATCATATTTATTTTAAGCATAATAATTTTCTATATACATTACACATTTGATGATAGTAAATAATCTATTTAACTAACAAATTATCCAAACGAGCTTTGAGTCATTTTATCTTGCGTAATTGATGTAATGATGGTCTTGAGTCCTTTTCCATGTTCCTTTTGAATCTTGACGAGTCATGAGAAATCATGAAGGTTTTGATGTCAACTGCTTCGCATACAGATCAAAGCACTGCTGAAGGAGCGGATACACGGAAAAGCAGCTGGAGGATCTTCTGACAGTTCTGAACCCAGTGCATCGGTAGAGTTAAATTCACGAAATTTTGATGAGAATGTTCTTAAGAGCAAAGATCTCTGGATTGTTGAGTTTTTCGCACCTTGGTAAGTTTCAACTGTTACTTCTCTTTCTTCGTTGTCAGTGCTTACTTTATTTGTACTTGCAAGAGTCTAAGGTCTTTTTTTTGGTGTGTATATATATGTGTGTGTGTGTGTGTCTGTTTTCAGCTATGCTAAATGGATGGGCTACCTGTGAAATAAACCATCATATGTACGTAAGTAGCATCCAGAACAGAATCCAGAATGCTCTCTCTCTCTCTCTCAATATATATATATATATATATATGCATGCTTTACCCATCTTTCACCCGATGATGACCAATTTCACACTGAATTTTAAAGTATTTCTGACTGTTTCAGTCGAGTATTTGAATTACTCTGTAACTAGTGTTAGTAAGGTGCAGAATGGAGATGTACAATGACTCTAGGTTGCTATAGTCAGTAACCCAAAAATCCATGACACATTAATTAATATATGATTCCGGTTTCTTGGGAAGGAAACTGCAGGACATTGTATCAAACTGATGTAAACTCTATTAATTGGGTAGTCCAGTTAATTTAGTGTTTTATGCGGTTACACCATTTGTAAGAATTTAACTATTCACAAATCTGAGAAAGCAAGTATCATCAGACATTAGAAGCTGATGCGAACTATATGGTAGGGAAAGGAACTATCATCAGACATTAGAAGCTGATGTGAACTATATGGTAGGGAACCTCAATTTCTGTTAAGTTGGAAGGTAGAAGGCCATTAACATTTGAGGTGGACCTTTCCACTAGAGGTTATCTGTGATGAGTCATACATTTCCTTCTTCCTCCAACTTTTTTTCTTTGCTTTGAATTTTGATGTCTACATCCTTCTCTGCATTACTTTCTTTTAGATTATATATTGTTTCTATTTACTTACTGAGGTCTTAAACTTAATTGGCACTTTTAAGGTGTGGGCACTGCAAAAAGCTTGCTCCTGAGTGGAAGAAAGCTGCTAAGAACCTTCAGGGTAAGGTGAAGCTGGGTCACGTAGACTGTGATGCGGAGAAGGTAGGTTTGGACTCTTATGATCAGTTGGACATCTGTCATCTAATTGAATTATAGCTCTTCTTTTTGTCTTTCAAATAGTAAGAGAATAACAAAGAACATATGAAGGTAGTTTCTGCAGACAAAATTTTGACACTGTTGTATTAGTTTAGAAAAGCTGCTTGCACCTATTAGCATGAGTTATAAAGTGAAACCTCAAAAAAATGAACCCGCCCAACGAAGGAATATATTATCTATACTATCATTCTTGGTTT
Source organism: Solanum bulbocastanum (assembly GCA_037074985.1). NCBI lineage: Eukaryota > Viridiplantae > Streptophyta > Magnoliopsida > Solanales > Solanaceae > Solanum > Solanum bulbocastanum. The sequence goes on along the minus strand of CM073603.1, from coordinate 40,410,722 downwards.
TCTGCTTGTTCATATTCTCTCGCATGCAGTTCTCTACCCTGGCAATTTCTAACTCTGTGATCATATATTCCTTTCTGTCTGTTCATGTAATTTCTCCAGCTTTGAATAGGAATATTTTCTTAGCTTCCTTAAAAGTAAAGGCCCGAACTTGCTTGAATTAATAATCATCAAGCCCCAAGTTCTCAGTTGGTCCTACTCTTTTAAAAAAGGAAAGAGGGAATAAGCAGGAAATAATGAGTAACAGCAAGCACATAACAAAATGTTGGGATACACTTAGGTTACCATATGCAATTACATGGAAAATGAAGATGATATGGCTGTTCTCATTGCTTGATTGGCTTTTAAATTGGAGTTCCTTTTTAACTTCTAACAATACCTTATTGTGTGTCCCAGTTCTAATTAGTGTATGCCATCAGTCTTTGATGAGCAGGTACAATGTCCAAGGTTTCCCCACAATTTTGGTATTTGGTGCTGACAAGGAAAGCCCTGTCCCATATGAAGGTGCAAGGACAGCTTCAGCCATCGAGTCCTTTGGATTAGAGCAGCTGGAAACAAATGTTGCACCTCCTGAAGTGATTGAGTTGACTAGCCCAGTGAGCTTACTTTTAATCTTGTGAACTCTTCTTCCTTTCTCTTGCCGCCTATCATACCTGTTAAAATGACCTTTTTTATCCATCTCTGTATGAAGGATGTCATGGAAGAGAAATGCAATTCTGCTGCAATCTGCTTTGTTTCATTCCTGCCGGATATATTAGATTCCAAGGCTGAAGGAAGGAACAAATACCTAGAAATGTTGTTAGCTGTTGCAGAGAAGTTCAAGAGAAATCCCTACAGGCAAGTGCACTCAGCCACACTTATTGGATTCTATTCTTCTACAAAAGTCTTTTATCACGTGGGTTGAAATGTACATAGATTTGAAGATAACATTAGATTTTGTTAATATTACAGCTTTGTTTGGGTGGGTGCTGGTAAGCAACCAGATCTTGAAAAGCACGTTGGTGTTGGTGGTTATGGATATCCCGCTATGGTAGCTTTGAATGTTAAAAAAGGAGTATATGCACCTCTTAAGAGTGCATTCCAGCGTCAGCCAATAATGTAAGTAGTTTTCTTCAAATGATTTGAAATCCAATGTTCTTGGGATCGAAACATGAAATTGTTCATTCTGCATATACTACAGAGACTTTGTGAAAGAAGCTGGACTCGGTGGAAAAGGTAATCTTCCGTTAGCTGCTACTCCTTCAATTGTAAAGAATGAACCATGGGATGGAAAAGATGGAGAAATCATCGAAGAAGACGAGTTCTCCCTTGAAGAACTTATGGGAGATGACACACCTAACAAGGATGAGTTATAATTCTTCTACCCTTTCATATAGGGGATTATTGTGATGAGCTAGATAGAAACAGTTTTGAGTAACGAGCGTGTATTACTGTGTTATATGTTTATCATCAGATTGGAATCCCCCAGCTCAAAAGATTTCCTTTGTTCCCTGAAACTTTGCTTGGATTATTATTACTCTTGGGGATATGCAGAAGTTGCCCTTTCTTCTATGGTTGCCTTGTTTGTTACAGGTTTAGAACATTATATGTATTGCAGACTATAGCACTTTAGAGGTGTGTAAAATAAGTGAGTTTCGTACTTATTTTCTTGTATTTGGTATGTAAATAAAAAATATTAACTTAAAAGTATTTTTATATAATCTTGACAAATACTATGGGAGGTGGGGTAGAGTTGGGGTGGTGGGCTACTAGGGAATAAAGATGAGGTCTAGGAATTTGTTTTTTTTAAGAAAATATTTGACTAATCGAATATGAGAAAAATGGTAAATCACCCCAAGTATTCAGAGGAAATACAAACACAATAAAATTGTTTGGGTAAAGCACTAATCAGTTTGGGTGCCTCAAATCTTAACATGGACGTTTTGTTTTTGTGTTGTGAATCCAAGAAGGTATTTGGTGAATGTTAATCCAATGTGTTGTCTTATATATATATATATATCTAATTAATATTAGGTTTAACTTTTGTAATTTTTGAGTTGTTTTTTCATCTTATAAATTAAGATGTTATACACTTGAAAACACTTGAATAAAATGATCTTCGTATTCTTCTCTTTATATCTTTAAAATCTGTATTTCTTATTCTATATTGTCTGTAATTTCTAACCATTATTCAATCGTACGTAATTATTGTTTGGAACATAGAAAATAATAGAACATACACTTTTAAACTTTAAACTAAAATTTAAATTAAATTTAAAACTATATAACAAGAGAGGATGTTGGTACTATAGAAAGGTATTTTGCTAATTACAATATGGATAAAAAGTCAGCTCATTGTCAACGAATTCTTCATTCACAAATTTTCATCGGTAATTGTTGTGCGAATTTTAAATAGTTTCACGCTATGAATAAAACAAATAAGCATTTTGAGAAAATATTTTGCTGCAGCTATGCTTTGAAAATCCGGACAAATGGTGGGACTTTACCACAATCTATCGCAGTGCAATAGTTTGAAACCTATTCTTGAATTTTTTAGATATTGTTGTTTTTATGTGAAGACATATTTATCTTTTCTTTATTTCTGTGAGGACAAATTCGACTATTGATTTTATCATTAATTCATAGTCTAATCCATCTTTAAATTGTCCGGTGTCTATAAGTGCCAAATATTCTGCTTAGTCCTTTTGTTTTATGCCTCTTGAGGTATCATATTTCAACAATTTTTGTGTTGCTCATCTGCTTTTGACTCGGCTAATATTTTGTGTTTATGCATGCCTCTGTATAGAGGAGCTTTTGAAATGAAAATAGTAGCATTTTTTCAAAAAAAAAATTCATCTAACAGTAGAGTCATGATTACATCCCAGGAAACAGTCCATAAGCCATTTGTGATACGAAAATACAAGATTTAGAACAAGGACCTCCATATCAAAATGGGGAAATAATTGATTAGCAAGCAAGAACTAAGTCTTCAGATTTTTTGTTTTACTATTATACTATACTAGAATACGTGCTCGAGCATTGCGCGGTTAGTTAATAAATGTAATTATAAATATTAATTTATTGATAATTTTAAAATTTAACTTATTATGAAATAATATTATCAAATAAATACTTCACATTAAATATGTATGCATAATAACTTTAACAATATATTAAAATAAAAAATAAAAAATAAAGATTCAAATCCAGCGAATTAAACATCAATCATCCTGCAAATAAAAACTTGAAATCATTAAAAGTTATTAACAAAAAAAGGGAAAAAAATCAACAAAAACTAATGGTTTGCAATAATTATTGATAAGAGATTTTAATGCTTAAAAAGTTGCTATATCTATATATCAAATCTCACTGATAGTGTTAATTTTAAGTATGAAGTTGATTATAGTGACTTTGTCTCAACAACTACAAAGTCACATCCAAAGAATAAGGAAAAAACTTATATTGTCAAAAAAATTTATGAGTAAATAGAAATAGAAAACAAATAAATTGTTTTACACTTTTCATGATAAGAGTTCCCTAATTGTCTGTATCTACATATACTATATTTAGATTTTAAAGTATTTATCTTTATGTAAATATTTCACTAACGTATTCATTTATATAAAATTTATAAAGGGACTTCTTTTAAAATTAATAAACATAAACAAATATTAATTGATAAACATAAACAAATATCAACTGTTAATAATAACTAAAAGTGTACGAATCTTTTTTAGTAATTTGTATATTTAATTCGTGATTTTTTTTTTTTGATTAGTTAAAAGATCAACGGATAAAATAAAGTATTTAAATACTTATAATAATATGGTTAAAGGTGAGGTATGTATTGAAAAAAATCTTAAAACATAATTTAATTTGACGTAATTATTTAAAATAATCATAATTATTTATTTCATGATTTTTTAATTTTATTTTAATTTAAAATAAATTTTGAAAAATCAATGTTATTAACACAGATTTTTATTGAGTATAGGACTTCTTTTTATTGATTATAGGACTGTGTAGTAATATATGGATAATGGGGAGTTATATAACTCTTTTTTTTTTCTTTTCATTAACGTATTCATTTGTATAAAATTTACAAAGAGACTCCTTTTAAAACTAATAAAAACACATTTTAATTTAATAAGCATAAACAAAAGGCTTATGCAATTTATGTACTATAAAATTTATAAATCCTCACGTAAATAAAAATTCAAATTAGACTAAATAGCTATCCATCACTATGATTAAAGAATTGTGGAAATATAAACTTTGATGAAATACTAAAAATTATAATTAATACAGAAAAATAAAATAACTATAGAAGAAACATTAAAATATGATTAAAAATAACTGTAAAGAAAAACAAATTTCATGATCTATTCCGATGTAATTAACATTTTGATTTTTTTATTTTATGTTTTAAATAGTTAATATTTTTTTAAAAAGTTAGTTACCTATATTTTAGGAACTATTACTATTTATCCATAACTCAAAATTAAATGATAATGTTTAAATAAATTTTAAAGTGATCCCACTAATTGTAAAATATTTAACCGCCAATAATTTTTTTCCTTATAAATACAGTATTATAATATTTTTCTAAATAATATTGTTATGTTAATTGTTTGACTTTATGCAACTGAAATTTATAATTTTTTTTGTTGTGCTTTATTTGAGGAAATTGAGAACGTGTGCATTTTTTGCTTTTTTATTGATAAGAGTTAGAATTATTTATTTTTTATTTATTAAAAATAGCTGATCAACAACCATTTTGATTTACTTTTTCCTTTCCTAATTTTTCAATTCATTATTTTTAAAAATTTTGTTATTTAATTTTTTTTTTTCATATTTCATGATTTTTTATTGATTTTAGGACTGTATAATAGTAGATGAGTAATGGATAGTTATAAAACTTTTTTTTTTATTAACGTATTCATTTATATAAAATTTACAAAGGGACTTCTTTTAAAACTAATAAGCATAAACAAATTTTAATTTAATAAGCATAGACACATATCGTCAATATAATTAGTTATTTTAGCCACATTTTTAATTAGTTTATTAATACTTTTTTCTTTCTGATTTTATCTTCTTCTTTTTTATTTTTTATTTAAAATTTAAAAAATATACTTATCCTTTACATAGATTTTTATATTTAAAATAATTTTAACTTTTAGTTTTAAAAAAATATAAATTATTTTTCCTTTTCTGACCTTATCTTTTTTCTAAAAATAAAAATAAAAATTTGTCCTTACCATTTATATAATAATATTCTTTTTTTTTAAAAAAAAACTTTGTAGTAGATTGAGATTTGATAAGTGATTTTCTTGTATTATCTCATCATACTTTATCTATAGAATGACGTGATTATCTTTAAATTAAATTCAAAAGTTAAAGATACAAAAAGAATTGATGGTCTTTTGTCAATACGAGTCTTTCGTTTCAATATATATTAATTTCATGAATCACGTATGCATTGATTTATCTATTCAATAAACAAATATGATAAATTTAAAAAAATCAAAAGAAATAACTAATGAGAACAATATGACATATCAACTTAGTATTTCGTTTATCAAAAATATATCAACAGAAAATTAAAATATATAGAGCACATAAATTTTAAAATTCAACATTACTGCAAAACAAAGAAGAAATAGTTAGAAAAAATTCTTACAAAACAAAATAAATAAATAATAATAAATCGAAATGTGAATATATAATTTAGGAAAAATCACTATACAAAGCTAGATTTTTTGAAGTACATATAAGAAAAAAGAGATAATTTTTATTTTATTTTGAGTGACAGATTTTAAATTACGCAAATATTAATTCAAGAAACCATGTCAAAAAATAGATTTGATGATTTCAAACTTTATTTTATTGCTATTGTAAAGTTGTTTTCAAACTAATGTTCAAGAGTAAGTGACATGAAAACATGTTTTGTCCCTAATGTCATTTTCTTATTATTATTTGACAAAAAACATACTAATAAAATTTACCAAAATATTTACTGGATATTTGATTTATGCATGTTGAAGTTGTAAAATTAAATACTTTAATAACATAATATCAGGATCTTGAATACGATAATCTTACATAGAGATCGTTAGGGGCACATATCTGATGCTAATCACAGAGAGAAGCGGAAGCTTTAGTCATAAATTGGTTTCTACCTCGTTGCCCTAACTTTATGTTACCACAACTGTCAACGATGGAATTAATGTAGAGAATATGTGGTAACCCTAATGGGTGGAGGGAGGACCAATTTATAGAGATTTTGACTTAATCTAGTACGTCCATCAAGTAACCAATGCACGGACGAGATCTATTCCTTATTAAATATTATTTATAGTATTACTTGGATTACAAGTAAACTTGGACCATAAGTAAGAAATAATTAATAATAATTCTTACATTCTCCCACTTGGCCCAATGACCATTTATAACATTAATATTTAATAAACATTAGTTGCGCATACAATAAATCTCTTCTATAATGTCCATCATACATACCACAATATAACAAACTACTAATGCGAGTTATGTCGGTTGTACATAAATTTTAAGCTACATACTTCCTTCCATATACTACTACATTAGCAACTTATCATACTAGGTTCATAAGTTATAAAAACATATAACATTACGGTCCACAATAGTGTCTCATAGAGACTTATCTTGTAATATCTCAAAACAATAATGTGTACACCATTATGAGAAACAAGAAATTCATCAATGTATATCAGAAACACATAATTTGAGCTCAGAGTGTAAAACATCATAAATGCATCAATCATAAGTACAACCAAGACCCATTCTTTGAACATGTTCTTTAAAATGTCTTTGGTTGTAAGCCTTTTGTTAACGGATCTGCAATCATGAGATCAGTTCTAATATTCTCAAGTAACACTCTTTGTTTCTGAACTTCTTGCTTGACAGTAAAGTACTTTAATTTCATATGTTTGACACATTTGGAGTACTTATCGTTCTTGGAGAAGAATACTGTTGCAACATTATCACAATAAACTTTTAGCGGCTTGGTAATGGTGTCGACAACCTCAAGTCCTGAAATAAAGTTCTGCAACCATAATACATGAATTGTGACTTCATAACGTGCCACAACTTTCTTTGCAGTTTTTTAGTGATCAATTCCAAGATTACTTTGATATCTTCCTAGCATTCTGACCGCAAAACTAATATCCAGTCTTGTTGCAAGTTTGAACATACATCAAACTTCCAACACTAGAAGATTAAGGAATTGAGTTCATTTCCTTTTCGTTCTACATCATTCTTTGGGCATTGCATGAGATTAAATTTGTCCCTTTTTTTTTTTTTTTTTTTTAAATAGGAACTATTCCTGTTGAACAATTGTTCATATTAAATCTCTTTAGAACTCTTTTGATATAACCTTTTTGAGACAGTTCCAATAATCCTTATGATCTATCACGGAATATTTCTATCCCTATCACATAGGATGCCTCATCCATATCTTTCATTTCAAAGTTCATAGAGAGATTGTCTTTCGTCTCACGCAATATGCCTAAATCATTAGCAGCAAGTATAATGTCATCAAGATACAGGACAAAAAATATAAACTTACTCCCACTAATCTTTTGGTATATGCACCGTTCAACGGTAATTTCCTTAAATCCAAAAGATGTTATGATATCATTAAATTTTATATACCATTGTGGGGCTTGTTTGAGTCAATATATTAACTTCTTTAGTTTACACACCATATGATCTTTTCCTTTAATTTCGTAACCCTCTGGTTGGTCCATATAAACATCCTCCTCGAGGTCTCCATTAAGAAAGACAGTTTTCACATCCATTTGATGTAACTCTAAATCATAATGAGCTACCAAAGCCAAAATTTTTTTAATGAGTCTTTCTTTGAGACTGGTGAAAAGGTATCTTTATAATCAATGCTTTCTTTTTGAGTGTATCCATTGGCAATAAGTCTGACTTTATATCGTTCAATATTACCATTAGAATCGCGTCTAGTCTTGAAGGCCCATTTACATCCGATTCTTTTAGAACTTTCTGGTAATTGAACAAAATCCTAGACTTTGTTGTGTTCCATGGATTTTAACTCTTCATTCATGGCATTAATCCATTTATCAGACTCAGTGCTTTGTATGGCCTGTGAAAATGAAATCGAATCTTTATTAATTCCATTGTCAAAATCTAACTTTTGCAAATAAATCACATAATCATCTGAAATGCCCGATTTTCTTTCTCTTCGAGATTTTCTTAATGGCACTGTTTGTGGTTCATTTGCGTCAGATATTTGTGAGTTGATTGCTTCTTGAATTGTTTCACCCAAATGTTGTTCAACATTGTTAAAGTGTTCTTCAACAAGAGGAACAACATTTGTGATTAGTGCGGAAGTAGGTACATTCATGGGCAATGAAATATTTACCCTTACCTCATTAATTTCCATCTTTTGTCACTCCAACTAACTTCACCATTCTCAAGGAATTTTGCAAATGGACCTAGACATTGTTTTGATTCGTTATACTTTCCATAATATTCACCACCTTTATCAGACCTAATGATTTTCACTTTTATCTAATTGTCTTTCAACCTCATTAACGTACACTTTGAGAGCATCCGCTGCTTGAGATTTTTCTTTCAACAAATAGATAAATCTATAACGTGAAAAATCATCAATAAAGGTGATAAAATATTTTTCTCCACCAAAAGATGGAACATCAAAGGGTCTGCAAATATCAATGTGTATAATTACAAGAAGTTGAGTGCTTCTTGTGGCACCTTTCTTGGTATGTTTGGTTTGCTTTCCTTTAATGCAATCCAAACAATATATCAAGATCAATAAAATTAAGATTCAAAAGAATCTCATTCTTTACTAATCTTTTTAATCTTTCTTTGAATATATGACCCAAACATTTATGCCACAAATAAGCAGAACTTTCATTTAGTGAAAGTTTCATTCCTTTCTACAGAAATGACGCACATCGGCCTTGAGTTCCTTATAAGCATTCTGTGGAACTTTAGCAGGTGCCTTTTTTTTTTTTTTTTTTTTTTTAATTTCTTAAACTTGTTGGCCTTCACTTTAATTCCTTTACCAGCTCCTTGACTCATGAGGTTAATGGAATGACCTCCTTATTTCTTAAGTCTTGACTCCTCTTTAGTAAGCATACTGGACAATTCACTAACATCCCACTTATCCTTAATAGTGTTATAGTTATTTGGAATGGTCCATACTTAAGAGGCAATGAGTTTAGAATAAACTGAACCAAGAAGGTGTCATCCACTTTCATCCCCAAGATCGAAAGTCTTGCTGCAATGTTAGTCATCTCGATAATACGATTTTGCATACTGCGCGACCCATCAAACTTCATGGTCGTGAGTTTGTTGTTGGTGTACCAACGAAAGACTTATCAGCAGAACGAAAACGTTCTTCCACAAACTTCAGGTATTCCCTGGCACTTTCTGTTTGTGGAATAGTATTCTTGGTGTTGTTAGCAACAATCATTCGCATGAACATAAGACTCAATTTGTTAGAGCACTCCCATGATTTATGGAAAAACTTCTCATTCTCACTGCTCTTTTATGTAATGACATTAGGTTTATCATTCAGTAGAACCAAGTCAAGATTCATCATAGCTAAGTGGAACTAGACTTGTTCATGCCATTAAGAGAAGTTCAATCCATTGAACACAATAACAGACAAAGCATGTGAATGAAGAGGAATAACTGCAAATAGATATACATGCTCACAAATCAAAAATAATGTGAATTCAGTAAAACGATAAAAGTACATCGTAATTCTCCTTTGGATAGATACTACGACACACTATCATAATTTAAATGCCATATTTTTAATCTTTAATAGGCAATTAAATATATTTAACCAAACATATACGACATCTTTGGATATACAATATATGTTTGACTAAAAATATTAATTTACCTCATAATGTTCACTATTCGTAGAATGATCAATTCACCTTTGGATAAATTCTTAAGTTCTAGCAATAGTAAAAATCAATTTATCTATTTATTTTCAATATATAGGCATTTAATTAGCTTTCATAGATAAATGACAATTTTATGAATGCATATTTTTCTTAACCATACTAGTTTGACCACTTTGGTGACTAACAAACTATATAAATACAAATGCACACATAATATCATAAAATTTTGTGCATGTGAATAATTTTATACATTTTAGTTTGGTCACTTTGGTGACTATAAACTATAAAAACATAATACATACATCAAGTGATCATATATATGATATGTGTAAACATTAATTTATCTAGTTTGGCCACTTTGGTGACTAACAAACTATAGAAACATAATACATACATCAAATGATCATAAATATGATATGCGTAGACATTAATTTATCTAATTTGGCCACTTTGGTGACTAACAAATTATAGAAACATAATACATACATCAAGTGATCATAAATATGATATATGTAGACATTAATTTCTCTAGTTTGGCCACTTTGGTGACTAACAAACTATAGAAATACAAATGCATACATAATATCATAAATTTTTGTGCATGTGAATAATTTTATACATTTTAGTTTGACCACTTTGGTGACTAACAAACTACATAAATACAAATTCACACATAATATCATAAAATTTTATGCATGTGAATAATTTTATACATTTTAGTTTGGTCACTTTGGTGACTAACAAACTACATAAATACAAATTCACACATAATATCATAAAATTTTGTGCATGTGTATAATTTTGTACATTTTAGTTTGACCACTTTGGTGACTACAAACTATAGAAACATAATACATGTATCAAGTGATCATAAATATGATATGTGTAGACGTTAATTTCTCTAGTTTGACCACTTTGGTGACTAACAAACTATAGAAACATAATACATGCATCAAGTGATTATAAATATTATATATGTAGACGTTAATTTCTCTAGTTTGGCCACTTTGATGACTAACAAACTATAGAAACATAATACATGCAACAAGTGATCATAAATATTATATGTGTAGACGTTAATTTCTCTAGTTTGGCCACTTTGATGACTAACAAACTATTTTGCACAAAGTACACATATCTTATTTATTGTTTAGTATAACGACTACTTTAATTTTTTGCACAATTTAAAAACAAAACATAATTATTACAGTATGGAAAGATTAAGATTTTTTAGAATTTGTGCAAATTAAACTTTGCTAACAAGACTTCATTAATATAAGAGTCCAAACACCTTAAATAGTCAAGTACAAAATTAGATACTACAAAAGATTCAACATAATTTGATTGGACCATTAATTCATTAATTTCAATCATAAAACATGAGTCTGCGTTATGATATTAATTTAATATTATACCATGAATTATTAAATATAATATATTAATGTATGATTGCTTATTTAGAACACCTTTTTTGTAGCCTTTCTTTCGACTTGCACTGGGCCACTATGAAACACGATGCGAGTCATTAAACAAGCAAACAATTATGCACGATGAAGCGTATTTCATACACAAAGATTATCAGTTCAAATAATTCAGGCTCTGATGCCACATGTAAAATTAAATACTTTAATAACATAATATCAGGATCTTGAATACGATAATCTTACATAGATATCGTTAGGGGCACATACCTGATGCGGAAGACATAATCACAGAGAGTAGCGGAAGCGCTAGTCGTAAATTGGTTTCTACCTCCTTGCCCTAACTTTATGTTACCACAACCGTCAACGATGGAATTAATGTAGAGAATATGTGGTAACCCTAATGGGTGGAGGGAAGACCAATTTATAGAGATTTTGACTTAATTTGGTACGTCCATCAAGTAACCAATGTATGGACGAGATCTATTCCTTATTAAATATTATTTATGGTATTACTTGGATTACAAGTAAACTTGGGCCATAAGTAAGAAATAATTAATAATAATTCTTACAGAAGTCAAAACTGAGAAATTAAGTTATTGTTATTTTGATTACTCAGTACAAAAGAAATAAACAACTATTGCATAATAGAGAAGGAACTTTATATACATTGAAACTTAATGAATTGAAAAATAAACTTACATATGATTAAACTCTATTTTTGTTGATTTTTTATTGTCCTTGAATGCATGTTGGCGGGTTGAATTGTTCTCCTTTGTTAAATACTGAAATATAGTTGTTTTGTGTGTGATTATTTTGTGCTTTATATTAAAAGTTCTAACTGCTATTTATATTTTTGATTTAATAATTAAGTATTATGTGGAAGTATTAGAGATAAGACCTAAAATCTTGGGAAACAACATGTTCACTGAAACTGCCACAGTAAATTTTATTATCTTTTTACACTGTAATTTTTTTTTAAAAAATAAATAAAAGAAAAACAACACATCTTTTATTATCTTTAAAACTATAACGTGTGTTTTAAATAATATGAAACTTTTGTAAATTTGCAACAAAATTGAGGTTTTTAAAACAATTTAATAGATCTAGTTAATTAGTATATATATAATTTGAATATTATAATTAGTTTAAAATTTAAATAGTTCTGACGGTTTGGGTATTATTATTATTAAATAATAATAATAATTATTAATTATTATTATTAAATTATTATTATTATTATTATTATTATTATTATTATTATTATTAGTATTATTATTATTATTATTAATATTATTATTATTACTATTACTATTACTATTACTATTACTATTACTATTATAATAATAAAAAAATTTTACTATTAATTTTTACCAATTAGTTATTTAAAAAAATAGAAGTTCAATAATGTGATATAGATTAGTTTGTTAGAATTACTTTGGTTAATTTTTAATTTGAATTGAATTATTATGTGCTCCTAAAATTTATCACCATTATCTATATACTAGGGATATTTTTAATTTAACTTTATATTTTTAAAATTCATTAAAAGAAAATTAGGAAGAGCAATTCATTAGGAAAAAACACATTCAATTTATTTAAAAAAAATTAAAAAGCGAGATAAATACAAAAAAATAAAAATAAAATAAAATTAACGTAAACAAATTTTAAAAATTGTTTTTAATTTATGTTTTTAAAGACATTTGTCATTATCTGTTAAAGTTGATGACATGTGTCTATTTTTATTTAAATATTTAAATAGTTATATAATATTTAATTATGTATTATTTTAATTTTTAAAAAATTATGGCGCTGGCATGTAGCGTTTTTTTCTCCTCCTATTATATATATAGATAGATAGTAAACGTGAGTTTGGCCGCTCTTCCTTTTGCTCTTTTCTTTCGTTGAGATTTCTTGTGTGAGTTTTTAGGTTGGTCACTATTAAGAGTCATGGAAATGGACAAACATAGTAGGCTTTATGTTTGTTCCGTGCATTTTTCTCTTCTTTTTTTTTTTCAGAACATGCATGGGCCACCGGCCAGAGTTCTCTTAACGATATGGAACCAACGTAAGCTAGAGGGAACAAATATATACGATATGTCAATCCACCTTAACCATATCTAGAACTGATAGTAACTCAATCCATCTATTCTCTGAAAAATTATAGAGCCATATCAAAATTTGATAGGAGAGTTTTCAATATTTGGAATATTATGAGATACATGGAGAAAGATTTCAACTAACTTAAATTTTGGTGAATCAACGGAGAGATACATGCTATCCACAATCAGAAAGAGCTGAATGCTGCATGGTGTGATTAACATGAAGATGGATATAGCTTTCCACACAAAATAGCATTGCCTGATCTCAGTTGAAGTCATTCTTACCATTCCTACCCTTTCCAATTAAATTATTCAAAGTTGCAATGCTTATTAGCTAGTCATTTTGTTAGTCATATCACACATCTCCCACTATACCACATAATATCATTAATATTGTTGACATAAGAATTTGAGAATGTCTCGTCACTATTGGCGAGAGAATGAAACAATGAAGTTTAGATCTTAAAATAAACATATACACACAATAAATAATGAAAGAAAGAAAGTTTCCTAAAGTCTCTTAGCCTCTTGAAGATAAGTAATGGACGTCTCTGCACCGATCCGCAAGACTTCACTAGACTCAGCTCTTGTACTCGTGAGACTGATGAACCTAAGGCTCTTATACCAATTTGTCACGATCTAAAATCACAAGTTGTGATGACACCTGTGCTCTCAACTGATAGGTAAGTCAACCTAATAGGTTAACCAATTCATGAATTGGTTAACAAGCAGATATCTTACATACTAAGCTTTTAAATTAAAATATGAAAAAACTGAAATACCACCCCAAGATTTAGTGTCATAAGTACACGAGTTTCGACAACATGATACAATTCCATACTAAAAGGACATGTCTAAACGTAAAAAAAATAATTTGTATGAATACTTAGACAACAGAATAGATTATGAGATAAGTGAATGTGTGGCCTGCAGAACAACCAAGTAGCTCACCACAAGTTCAAGATGATCCAAACTCAAACTCAAACTCAAAGCTTCATGAGATGTGCTCGTATTAGCAATCTGATATGAACCACAAAAGAGTGCAACAAGTGTAGTATGAGTACGAAACCATGTGTATCCAGTATATTTCATAGACCAACAACGAATAAGTAGTGACACGAGTATATAAGAAATATCCTTTAATTTTACAACTCTACGTTATACTTATCAACCAAGTTTTCATCAATAGGGATAATCAAATGTCACGTAATGTTCAACATTAATAAAACACATACTCAAACAAGAATGAATGATGTAATGAGATGCAATGCAATGCAACACTATGAAATGACATATCTCAAATGTCAAGTACTTTCTCAACCGTATATACATGATACTCCTCGAAAATACATTGAGAGTTCATGACCCAAAAGAGACTCGTGAGGTCCATATACAGACACAGATGATCTCCACGTATCTGTGCAGATGATCTCAATGCACTATCATAAAATCAAACATCCCCAGCATGGACGATCTCCACATGCCTAACTTATAATAATAAAATCTCACCATCCCTAGTACGGATGATCTCCACGTGCCCAACTTATACTCAATCTCATGTCAATGCATGTATACAATGTGGTTTCAATAAAAGAGGATGATGATGCATCTCAATCAATCAAATATCGGTATGATATATGATCACCTCAACTATCACAAATATACGGGTTTAATAAAGAAACACAATCACACAAAAGAAATCAAGTCAATAATACATCAACTAATGCCCATATGCTTTGACATTCTTGGATTACAATCCGTCATTCTACAGTAATAAATTTTTCCTTTATAACACTGATATACCAATTTCCATCACACAATTGGTACGAGACTCTCATCTTTCGCCCGTACCCATTGTCTATTCCATTTTTAATCTTTAATTAGAAAAACGTTCTTCAATGAAGTCTGAAAGTCTTAATATATCTCAAATTCTGAACACATGTTACGGATCCTCAAAATCTTGCATTTCCCCTTTCATAAAGCTTCAACGCATTTCCAATCTATCAAATATACAAACCTCATAAGAATACGAATGTAAAGACACTCAAATTAGTATTATTAGTTTCGGTTCAAAAATTGGGTCAAAAGTCACCCCGAACTACCAAATTCGAATATGAAATTTTCTTTCAGATTATGTTCACCCATGATAAAATAAACTCGCACATAAAATTTCAGCTAAAACAGATCATTATTCGACCCCCAAATCAAGATTTTGTTCTAAAAAGATTATATTTTCTTAATTCAATACAAATCCTATAGGTTTTTACCCTAAAAATCTGTTCATAATGACATAAAAATTTAATAGAAAGGACGAGAATCATTACCTTAATATTTTGAGATGAAATTCTTATTTTCCTCTTTTCTTTTTCCCTTTCTTTTCTTCTTTCTTCACTGCGCTTTTTTTTTTCTCTTGTAATTTCTACTTATGCGTGTAGACCTCTTTTGAGCTGCACTTTTTCCCTTGTTGTTGTTGTTATTGTCGTCGTTGTCATCATCATCATCATCATCATACATAAAATCTCCCTGAACTTGGTTGTAAAACTTACTTTAGCACTTTCATCATCATCATCATCATTATCATCTTCATTATTATTAGAGAAAATACATAAAATCCCCCCTGAGCTTGGCTGCAAAATTTACTTTAGCACTTTAACTTTACGGGTAATTATTTACCCCCTAATCTCTTTTCAAGTGAATTAAAATACACCCTAATATTATATATACTACCAATCTTACAATGGCAAGTGCATTCCACACGCGCCGTGTCAGTGACACGTCAACGCCACATCAACGTCACATTAAACATTATTTAAATTTTGATTTTTAATTCTTTATTGTTTCTTTTTATTTATTCACAATTTTAGAAAGCAAAAAAAAAAATCTCAAAAAATAAGAATCAATCCATGATTATAAGAAAAATAATCTAAAATAAGAACAAATTTTCAATTGAAGAGATTCAAAATCTCAAAACCATTCTCACAAAAATACATTCAATTTTTAAGACACATAATCAAAACAAATAAATAATAACAACTAAAAATTTAATTTGAGATGAAAAATTGTAGATTTTCACGAAGAAAAGCTTGAAGTTCATCACATTCAAACCTTGCCATAAATATTAATTTTAATTTGAAGCAAGACCAAATAGATGGCTTTTCAATTTTTTCCTTGTTCATCACACTTTTTGGATTTTATTGTTAGAAAGGAAATGAGGGTGGGATGAGGGCGTCTTGAAGAAGACGAAAAAGATGAAAAGTTCAACAAAGAAGAAGAAGAAAAGTGTGAGGCACCGAGGTTTGAAGAGAAAGAAAGAAGATGAGAGTGGGGGTTCGAAGAGAAGAAAGGGGTGGTGCAAGTGGTGGTCGAGGGTGGGAGTGGTGGATTGGGTGTGAGGAGGATGAAGGGGCGGGAGGTGGGGCCGGAGTTGGTGGTACTAAGGGCTGGGGGTGGTAGGGTATGAAGAAGATGAAGAAAAGAAAGATTATTGGCTAAAACAAGACATAAGCTTTAAAGGAACTGAAGGAACATACCTGGTCTCAACTCAACTCAACTCATTTCAATATAAAACAATAATATAAATGCAATATAAAGAAAAGCTTTTAAAACATGGATAACAACTAAGTGTATTTAGAAATACAATGGTAACTCAGTTTGTATGCAAGGATACAATTTAAACTCTGTTTGTATGTAAAAATACGAGTAATCTCTGTGTATATAAGAATACAAAATATAACTGTAGGATTTTCTCTAACCGACAACCATCACTTAAGAGTTATGTGATGATACAACGTTTTGTCTCACGCTGCCATGACCGTCCTATACCTTGCCGGGGGTATAGAACCTAACTACTAAGTGGATTCACTAGTCTATGCTAAAAAACATTAAAGAATCATCTAAAAAGTATTTTCTACCCACGTTGGCAACATGGCTTATGGGGGCTGTGATTTGTCTGAACTCTTCCCCATATCGGTGCTCAATACTACTCCCAAAACATAACTAACTCATATGTTTAAAAACATAACTATTTCTGTGATTTGAGATAATTGCTCAAAAACTAGCTCATAGGCTCTCTTGGAAATGAGCGTTTCCTCTCTTGATTAAATGTGAAAACATTTACTCTATACTGAAAACTAGCTCAAAGGCTCTTTTGAAAATTGGTGTTTCCTCTCTATTGATTAAATGTGAAAACATTTACTCTTTGGGAATACATAGCCTATATACTCTTTTGAAGAAATGAACTTCACTATTTACTCAACTCAATACTCAAGTCTTAAAGCAAGTTTAAAGCATTTGTAAAACACTTTTGAAAAGACTTTAAGAACTCTCTAGACTTGGCCCTTAACTTTCCTTGAATTTGAATTTATGGATTCAAGGTTATTATTCATGTTTATGGATGATATCATGATGTTTACATGTACCTTAGAGTGTAGAAATCAACTGGAAAACATAGGTACAATTCAAGGGAACTCAAACGGAAAGAAGTGGGAAAAGGTAGAAGACTTGGCGCTCTGAGTGGCACCGGGCGCCAGAGCCCAAACTTCAGAGCCTGGGTTGGGGAGCTCTGAGTGGCGCGGCGCCCCAGAGCCCATCCTTCAGAGCCTGATATGGGGTGCGAGTGGCGCGGCACTCTACCCATTTTTTCCAGATTTTTGACGAATTTTCTTGTTCGTTTTTTGATCGTAATTCGTCTAAATTAGATTGTTTGCTTTCCCAAACACTTGAATTCGAATACCCAGCCAAAGTATACTAGAATGTACTCAAAAACAACCTCAAATCTCATGAAATTTATTCAAGAACCCCTCAACAACTTCAACAATCAAGAACCCAATAGAAACTTTAACAAAATCCATCAAGAACTCAATTACTCTACTTTCAAGAATGTAATTACGCTGAAATACATCATGATTGGCACGTGGGTGAACAAACCCAACGCTATGTGATCTCACATACCTCGTATGAATTAACCCTTGGCGAAATCCACAAGCGAAATCTCAAGAACGACGAACTTTGGCTCTTTCTCATCTTTTCTCCTCTTGCGTTCTTTCTCTAAAAACACTAGCGTGAAATCTTTGAGTGCGTATCTCCCTTTAAAATCCGTTTTGACTTTCCTTATTCAGACAATCCGACTTCAAACGGGCATATCTCCCTCATACGAAGTTGACAATGAGCAAACTCGGTGGCGTTGGAAAGATAATTTCAAGACCTTTCATACGGTATCTTGTAGCCCACCTAACTCATCATGTTCTAGGAGTTATGGTCGTTTGAAGTTGACCCAAAACTCATACTTACCTTAACTTATCAAAATTTCCAAATTTGATTATTTTCAAAAATGGTTTCTTTCTAATTCTAGTTCTTCAAAAAAAAAAAAGCGGGGTGTTACAAGTATTAACCAAAATAATCCTTTATTTAATCTGAAAATCATGTCACTCATTCCCACAAGTCATAAATTATTTTTAAAAGCTATTGAAAGGGTTAAACTTAAAAAAATGTGTAAAATTCATAAAACGACTAACAGGATTGTTACAACGAAATACAAGTGGATGTTCTCGATATAATTGATGAGACTTGTATTGGTCATGCTACTTTCCTAGAGAAAGATTCATGAGCACCACTATGCATCTTTTGGATTGAAATAGACGCCTCTCAAACTATTAAAAGATGAGCTTCAAGTCTTGATACTAGATAATCACATAAAATTGAAATGGACTGAAAAAAAATGTATTACAAGCTGTCCTTCCTAGAATCTTGGATGATGCATCATAAAGAGGAGCTAATAAGATTTTATGTTTGTGTTGATATGTCCAGTTTTCTGTTTAAAAATGTCGTATTTTTAATACTTTAGTCCCAAAAATGAACGAGGAACAACAATAGTAGTATTAGACCATTTACCCTATCTCATTCATGAAATAACAATCCTAACTTAGTGGTAAATGATTTAATATTCACCTTTCTTTTTAGTAGTATCTTGGATCCTACAATTTCATCTTACCATTTTTTTTAAATAAGACATATATAATTTCTTTTTATTTTTTTCACAATTTTTTTGTTTATAATATAATATCTTTGAAAACATAATGTTTTAATTGTATAGTAATATTATTAGCAAGAATTAATTCAAATTAATAAGATGTTGGTCAGCAATACATTTTGTTAGATGATGTTGTATAAAATTTTATTTACTATATGAAGATATAAATAGTTTAATTCAAAAATTAAAAATATTGTCTAATATAAAGAATAAACAGTTTATGAAAATAAAATCATAAAGTCCACTATTAGTTAAAAATTCTAGGTTTTCAAATTTTTGGGGCTTGAAAATTTGGAGGATGCCTAGGCTTAAGAGTTAGGGTAGCTTACACAAGTGAAAATTTTATAATTGACATATAAAGGACTAATAGTTATAAGTTATGACATTATTCTTTATCTTTTAAGTTATAACAATAAAAAATTGTAGGTTTTAACATTTTAGTAAAATAAAAAGTGATTTAAAATAACAGTAAAAATTAATTAGTGTGAAAAATAAATAAGGTAAAAACGGATATATTAGTAGTAAATAATTTCGAAAAAATTAATGATAATTAATAGGATACATATAAATAGGAGATTCATAAAAAAAAAAAAAAAGGAATATTTGTTTTCCTTATTTAGCTCAAAGCAGTTAAAATTCATTCAAACAGATTTCTTTTCTTTTGTTCAAAGTTTTCTTTCTCTTCTCAATATTTTCTCTGTTAGTTGTCACTCTCATATAATTCATATTCGTTTTTATTCAATAATCTTTATTTTCTTGTAATGGACGGCTCATTATTAGTATTAATTAGGGGTGGCAAATGGTTGGATTTGATTGGATTTTGATGGATTGAATATGGATAGAGCAAAAATGGTTTGGATTACAATCCACCCAAATAGAATATGGGTAAATATGGATTTGGTCAAATATATTATTTGGGTAAAATGGTTCTAACCCATTTTAAAAAATTTGGTTTTCAAAAAAAAAATTACCCCCTCCCCTGGGCACCACCCACCCCCTGGGGCGCCCCCTCCCCACTTTCCACCAACCTACCCCTAATTTTTTTTTTTTTCAAAAAAAAAAAAAAAAAAAAAATCTGTTTTTAAATACAAATAAAAAATTACCCCCTCCCCCCCCCCCCCACCTTCCACCGACCAACCTCTAAATTTTTTGTTTCCAAAAACAAAAAAAAATCTATTTTTTCAAAAATAAATAAAATTAGCCCCTCCCTCGGGCACCCCACACCTTCCACCAACCTACCCCTAAATTTCTTTTGTTTTCGAAAAACAAAAAAAAAAAATCTGCTTTTTCAAAAAAAAAAAAAATTACCTCTTGTTGACACCCAATTTTGACCCTCCTCGATAATAGTTAATTTCCAACCTTCTTAATTTACAAACGATTTAGAATAATTAGAGTTATAAAATTCAAATAGTTTCATGGTTATTTTAAGTAATTTCAAGCGATTTTTATAGTATTTTTTAGTAATAAATATATTTCATGTAATTAATCAGCATGGCTTATGATTATTCGAAAATACTCTTAATTTTTTTTTTTTTAATATTCGATTAAATTAGTTGGGTTTCAAGTATATTTATAATTTTAAGTTTTTTAGTTTATTAGTTTATTTTGTTTTATTTCGTTGATTCGAGAAGCATGTTTTTTTGTTAATTTACCTTAGTTTAAATTATGGTTAATTTTAAATTAATTAGTGTGTAATTAAGTTAATTATTTTATTTTGTTAAGATTAATAAGTTCATAAATTAATTATATTAATTCGTCTTATGTGATTCCTAGCCGAATCTTCTAAAATTAATTCTTTTGGGTTACCTCTTTAATCCAATTGGCCAAATTGTTAATTAATTTATTTTACAATTTTAACCAAATCCCACCCTTTTCTTCAATCCCAAAAAGAACGTCACATTTCCTTATATGGTAAGTATTTAAAGGTATAATTCCTCTTTTACCCTTGTTGGTCTCACTTAATGTTAAAGATAGTACTCCAATACATTTATGAGGAGAGAGAAAAGTTGACTATTTTTGAAGGGATAATTTGATAAACATTTCAAAGTCTTCATTTATTTCTTAAACTTCGTGCCCAGTTAAATGTTTCCACATAAAATGGGACTACACAGCAACACCAATAGTCATACCCTACGACCCTATACTCGTCTTCTTCATGCGACCCGACCTAAACGACCCCTGTACGTCTTCTTCTTCCATATGCATCAGTTCGGCAAACCCAGGAAAAGACCCTACTCTAAATGCATCAATATCAGCCGCCCTTACGTCCCCTTTTCCCCCTTTTCACAAAATTCAGCTTTTTCCCATCCCCTTTACTGTTGCTTCGAAAATAGCAGAAGAAATTCAATTTTTTGTTTGAATTTTCCAACGGATTTCCTCCCTAAATCGCTCAATCTTTCCCTATAAATAGTTCCCCATGCTCAAGGGATGAGAGAGTTTTTGAGTTTAATTTTGGAGCAATAGTCGTTTTACACTAGAAAAACTTCAAGCGATTCTCTAATCATAAGTTCTGAGGAAATCACTGTTCTTAGCTGGTTTTGAACTTCTTGGATTACTATTAGTATTTGAATCTTGTGGTAGAAGAATCATTGTCCAAAGCTCGTCGTTCCCAGTTCCGCTGCCCTCTAAAAGGTAATACTATTTTCGATTCAAACGCCTTTCGTGCTTAATGCTTTGTTATGTGATTCTCAAGTGTATGAGCTGTTTATATATCGGTATTTCGAGAATTTTTTTTTTTTTTTTACTGATGATCGTAGATCAATATGTAGTTGGTCTGCTTATTCGAAATGGTTTTTTATCTTCTTTCCCTCAAAGTTGGGTTGATCCCATTCAATGTCGAGATGTTTTCCTCCTGTTAGTGTTCGCTTACTTTATTACATGATTTCATCTTGTTGCTCATGATTTATGGTTTAGTTTGAAGTGTCGTTTCATTTATGAGCTGATTTTCGTTTCTCGACTAGTGTAAATGGTGTAGGTAGATTGGTTTGTTGTTTTCTCTTTTCACTTCTTTTCGTTGTGCCGGTTGGTTGGGCTCATTTGTTTAGATTTTGGGTTGATTAATACATGCCTCTTCGATTTTGAAATACGGTAATTGATTGTTGTATTTTGGGTCTTGTATAACTAAATGGAGATTGGGTATGCGATGTTCATTGTTATCTGCCCGTTCTTGTTTCTTGGTGTCCAAAATGTTGATGTATGTGAAGTCATGTAGTCTCTAAGATCTAATGTACGCTTTGTAGAAATTGCTTTGGTGTACATATTATATTTGGTAGCCATGATTCGTTGAATAGGTATTACCTTTGAATTCCTTTGAGATGTAAAAATCGTAGTGACCTAAACTAACATTCCCGACATCGCATACCTTTAGATATACTTATCCGTGACTTGCTCTAGTAATGTTCTCATGAAGATGTTGTAAGTTTCATGTATATATGCTGCTCATGTTGCCTAGTGAAGTTTCATGTGTGCTCCATCAGATTTATGAATCCTTGGGTAGGGGATATATTTATTATTGCACACTGCTTGGTCTAGTTTCCCAGTTCATATTAGTGTTTGTTGTTGATATTCGGTAAGTAATATTGTGAAGACATCTTGCCAAAATTGTTCCTCATAATGAGTTGTTACCTTTTACAGCCATAAACATGCACTAGTAAATTCTTGGCAAACTTGATCATTGTATTGAGTTGGTTTTGTCGACACTTTAGTTAATTCTAATTAATTACGCCCAGATTTTATCTCATTTTTTATATAAAATAAATAAATAAAATCAAGTTTAATAGTTTACATTTGTGAACTTAGATATGCTTTGCCTTCATGTGTTTGCATTTTATTTCATTTTCTTTTTTGTTATTGTGTTGAGTTGTTATGATCCATTTCTCCGTCCTAATCGTTTCATCTTGTTTTCTTTGCATAAATTCTCTCGGATCGAGTCCTTCGGACTCCTCTTTGCCTTATGTTTCGAGTCGGAGTTTGAAACCCAATGCTTTTCCTATTTCTCGAGTCAGCCCCTATATATTATGAAGCGGTTACAGGTTTCGGAGACCCAATGAACTGCTGGAAATTAGTTCATAAATGTTCAAAAGCCCAAGAAATGAGCTGTATACATACTGTATACAATATTTATACACTGATATACATGTTTAGGGCTATATATAGTTGATATACGGTTTGATATACAGGTAAAAGGCTTAGAAACGACCTATATACAACAATATATGCTTGACGTATACACAGGGTCTCAAAGGGCAAACATTAAGCTGAAGCCTAAATCAGTTGCAGCGGGCCTAAGATGGGCCCAAATTCATTTCTCCTTTACTCTTAACTTATTCAATTGTGTGATTATTAATTTTTATCATTTATTATTTATTTAACTCTTAATTTTAAATAACTTAATTAAATTCTCCAAAAGATGAACAATATTCTTTATATTAGTTTATCTAATATAATTTATTTTTTTTATCAACTCTTATACTTTTATTAAATATATTTAGTCAAAACTTTTATTTATATTTTTCAATCGAGTTAAAATAATTTTTCATTCTTTATTTAACCAAATTAGTTCAAATTATTATTAAAATAGTTCAAAAAATCACTTTTATTACCAGTCAAATGTTTCATTTTGGATTCTTTTCTCTAAAAAAAGAAAAAATGTGGCATATTAAATATTGTAAGTTATTACTTTTATGTTAAATCACTTTTTTTTTTTAAATAGTTAAAAAAAAATATTTTAGTCAAGTTGCAGGTCAACTGCATGTTAGCGGGCACTTCGAATGCTTAAACTCTTCTCGAAGTGTAAATTTTCAAATGACTTTTTCTGTTCAAATCTTTGAAAATTATAAATTTTCTTAGTTTCTTTAAAAAATTAAGTGGCGACTCTTTTGAAGTATTTTCTCAAATTGTGTTATACTTAGAAGTTAGAACATTTTAAAAAGTGATTTTGCTGATGGTTAGTAAAATTTCGGCATAACACCTCCTCCCCCCAGGAACACCCACTCTCACTTTCCACCAACCGACCCCTAAATCTTTTTTGTTTTTCAAAAACAAAAAAAAAATTGTTTTTTCAAAAAAAAAGAAAATTTACCCCCTCCCCCAGGCACCCCCAACCCCATTGGGCTCCCCCCCTTCCACTAACATACCCCTAATTTTTTTTTGTTGTTAAAAAAAAAAAAAAAAAAAAGCTGTTTTTTTCAATTAAGTTTGAAAATTAATTGAATTTTTGAAATTAATGTTAATTTTTTTTAATTTTTTAAGCACAATTAAGAATTTTGATTTAAGTGAAAACTAAGTGATCTATTATGGGTCAATATGGAAATCCATATTTAACCCATTTTGAACATATTTGTAGAAACTTTTAAAATAGCTTGAAGTTCATATTTAACCAATTAAAATATGAGTGATCTAAGTCATTAAATATTGACAAAATGGACTCATTTCATTAATATGGGCTGAAATTGTCACCCCTAGTATTAATAAAGCATGATGGTAGATGAGGTCTTTCAGGTTAGTGTTCTTTGCGATTTTTTATTTGTATTGGTATACAAACCAAACGTTAAAAAAAATATTATGAACAGGATACTGGAAAAAAATATATTCAGATTTTGTTTGTGTATAATAGTTTTAATTATGGCGTTTTGATATAAATATTCATTTTTTGAAATTACATAAAATTTGTGTGAAATTGGTATAAATTTTGGTTTGAACGTTCATTTTTTTTGTATGCTTCTGGTTAAAAAAATTACATAAATTTATTTGAATTTGCTATACAGGTTATACCACGTTGGTACCATTTTGGAATTATATTAGAATGAATTTCATATACTATTTATCTAATAAATGTCAATTAGTTAGAAGTGGTATTATTTTGGTATTATAATGACATGATTTTCTTGTGAAAAAGTGACGATTTATGGCATGAAATAGATATAATTTTGGCATGAAATTGATATGACAAGTGTGCATAATAATTATATGAAATTTGTATACTGATTTCAGATTTTTTGTTGTGCATAATAATTTTAATTATGATGTGTTTTTTTAATGTATAATGTTATATTTTGGTATGAATATTGAATTTGTTCATTATTTTTCTGATCCATTTTTTATTTTTGGTATGTTTCTGGTTTAAAAAAATAGATAATCTTTTTTTTTGGAATTTGTATATGATGAGTCCACAAATTGGACTCATTTAGGGCTATATTTTAATAGAAATTGTGTCCTCAAATGCTTATTTTATCTCAATATCTGATGAAAACTCTTAAGTTTTAGGTATTTAAAGTTTTTAGAAAAGCATGGACACTACGTCGCAAAAAAGAATGAAAAGGCTTAAAAGAATGAAGAAATGAAGGCTTGAGGATCGCCGAAGGGTTTTACTTCACCTTTTGTTCCAGTGTGCAGAGCCCTGAAGAAAAGGATCAAGTTGGCGAATTTGTTCCAGTGTGCAGAGCCCTGAAGAAAAGGATCAAGTTGGCGAAAAAAGAGAGCAATCGATGCATCATCGAGCAGTTCCGCGAAGTAGTACCATGCCGCCCAATGACCCAGAGCACGACGATGCTGAAGGCTGGTGCAAAACGACGATAAACTACACCAAAGGGCGAATTGCCAAGTTAATCGGCGATTTCGACTAACGAGGCCAAACAATCCGCTGCAGCACAAATATGTGAAAACTATAAATACTAGTTAGAGTTTTAATTTTAGTACGAAACAATTAATAGACTTTTCATATAGAATAGTACTTTTGATATTTTTGCTCCAAGTTTTTGAGGGTTTTGAAGACTTGAAGAAAAAGAGGATTTCATCTCCAAGGATTTGAACTTGAGTCTCTTGGATTCTTCATTTTTGGCGTGTAACAAGACTTAAATCTTCATACCCATTTGAATGCAAGCTCATTTAGGTATAAATTTCTATCTCTTGATGTGTGGCTAAAAACCCCAATTCTTGGAGTGTGATTAAGCGAATATGGGTTAAGATAATTGTTGGTCTTGCTTGCTGATAGTTTAATCGTAGTTTACTTGTGATTTCGTTTAGTGGTTGTGGATGAATCTAATGAATTTGTAGTTGCAAATACAAGTTTATTTATGTGTTTTTGGCTTGCTTGAGAGAGAGGTCGTAAAACTAAGACCACTAGATTGATAGCCAGTGTGAGTGAGTCGACATGAGGTTCAACTCGAGAGAGTGAACCCTAGTACCATGTCCACACACTCAGCTCAAGAGAGTGAGTGGGTTAAGGCATAGGCTAGTCTTCATGCAACAAGTGGGTGTCTGAGAGGAATGCATTTGAAACGGGGTAAGTTGCTCGAAAGAGAGCTTATCCCCCTTAAACCTTAGTCTAGTCATAATTACTCTATGAATCTTCTATCAAAAGCATGTACCCAATAATCTAGCTTAACCCGTATTTCCGTCAAATCCCAAGGATCCTCTCTCATTGTTGTTTGTTTTGCTGTTTTTACTTACTAGTGACAAAACCCCCCATTGTTAATTGGCACATCCGTGTCCCCTTTCAATTTACAATATTTTTACTCGTTAATGTCTTTAGCTACGCCTAGTTAGAACTAAATTTTATTTCTCTATAAATTCTCAAAATCACTCTCTTGGGACGATCACAACCCTTGGTTAGGTTACTAAACTATTGTACGATTGTAGACACTTGCATCGAAAGTTGTGTCTTGATTACGCAAACATCAGTATACTACTAATACCTGACATGTGTGACAATCAATAATGTCTTTTGGTACGATTTCTGGTTTGATTGGATTTTTTTTTTGGCATTATATTATAATGAATTTTGGGAATAATAATGTAATGAATTTTATATATTGTTTATTTAAGAAATGACAATTAATATTTATAAGTTGGAGTTATTTTGGTATTTTAGTGGCATGAAAATGGTATGAATAATTGATAACTTTTGGCATGAAATAGCTATGAAATATGTGAATAATAATTGTATGAAATTTGTATATTGATATAATGTAACAACTTGCTCCCGTCGTTATAGAAAAGCCAACGGGGAAAAATTTTGAGCCGGAAAACTTTTTGGCAATAACTCAAGAATTCCTAGTCTAGTCCAGTTTTAGACGAAATCGGAGTCAGCAAGGTCTAGGAAAATTTGATAGTGAATGAGAGATATAATTATGAATTTGATAACATAAGTAGATAGCTAAGACGTTAAGGAGCCCGTACAACTTTACAGAATCAAATTCGGGCAAGTAGAACTCGTGAAACTGATCTTAGCGTGAATGAGTTATTTTTGAATGTCATAGGTTGAAGGTGTGTTATGAAATGGGGGTTTGAAACTCTAAATTCAACTCTCTATCTCCGTGCAAGCGCTAGGGTGGGGCCGCTGTAGCCGGATAGGGTCCGCCACAGCGGGACAGACGTGACTTAAGTTGGAAATAATCCACAAAAATGTTATTATTCTGCAAGTTTCGTTCTTGAGAGCTAAGAGACGACCCAGGGCTTTTGCTTAAAGGTTTTACACCTCTTTTAGCACTAAAGGTAAGGATTTTACTCCTCTAATCCGTATTTCGATCCATAGAACTTAGGTTCTTGGGTAATTATTATTGGGGAAGGTTTTGAACTGAAATTAATGGTGGGAAAAAGTCCTAGCTGCACCTTTGGATCATGGGTTTGGCCTAGGTTTGATAATGTTAATTGTAATCTGGGTTATTAGGCCTTGTTTATTGATCCTCGCATTATATTGATTGTTTGTTGACCAAGAACAAGCAGAAAGAATCAGAAAAGAAAAAAAACAAGTTTCTTAGGAGGGTTCAAGCTTTGTTTGAGGTCAGCGATGATTATGATTTCATGTTTTGTGTGATGTATGTTAGTACTTGCTACATTGTAATGTATGTCTATATGCGAATGTTGCACTGTTGATCACATATAATGTAAATGAGTATGACTGAATGATTGTAAGCCATGAATCAACACTTAATTGTATGATTATGAGAATATACATTGTGATTGTGATTGTGGTATGTTGAATGGAACGGGGTGTCATATTTTGACACAGTAACTGGGATCGAATGTCACGTACCGACATACATATTGGAACGGGTGTCACGATCCGACACACTAACTTGGAATGAGTGTCATGATCCGGCACACTAACAGTTTGGGTATGAGTTCCATAAGAAGACTATTGACTTGTCATATATGTGTATTATTGAGAATGTGGAATTGTACAGTGATCCTGAAATGATGACTGATATTGTATATGTTTGGTATATGTCTGTTTTACTATGTTGTGATTACTTGTATACGTTTCACTTAGTGGAATAGCCGCGTGATCTTACCAGAACAATGTGGTTGTGTACTGATAATGCACTTGCTCTTTCTTTGTTGAGTACAGGACATCTTCAGGCGACTACTGGCAGACCTTGTTTAGGATATCACTGATTGAGATCGAATTCAAGGGTGAGCCAGTTCTTCCAGGCTACTATGACTTCTCGTTATGTTTAGTCCATTTCTATTTGGACTTAGACTAGTACTTTAGATATTCTTATGTTTAGTTTGGGGTTGCACCCATTTTCTTAGATTTGCTGTTAGTAGATGTTTTGGTATATTGACTTTCAAGTTCTAGGCATTATTTTTGCAATTACTTTATTAGACTTTCAAAGTTTATGGGAACTCTCTATTTTCCTTTAGACATTTAAATCTTCTTTTGTATCTTTAAATGCTTTAGTTTTCGTTAATTTGGTTAGTTGGGTTGTAGTAATGGTTCTCCCACCGAAGGGTTAGTGTGGGTGTCAATCACGATGGTCTAGGTCGTGACATATAACATATGTGTTTTTACTTTCGTATTCTATAATAACATATGAAATTGTTTATAAATAACATATGTATTTTTACTTTGTATGGATTTTGTATGCATAAAAATGGTGTGAAATTTGTATACTGATATAACATATGTATAAAAGTTATTTGTACTTTTGTATAATGTAATACTGACACAGTAATTTATGATGGAACAGGAAATTATGCAATTCAAAAAGTGTCGAAGCATAAATTATTGTCGCCTGGTTCAAAAAGAACTGTAGGGAGACCACAACTTGAACGCTGGAAATGATTTGTTGATATGAAATTCAAGAGGTCTAAGATTACGTGCAATACATGTCGTCGGAAGGGACACAACAGGAAGACATGTTTCAATTACCCTTCTGAAAAAAAGACATGATTTATTTTTATTTTGATTTGGTTGTTTTATTATGGCAAACTCATTTTTTGATTGATTTTGTCTTTTAAGTTAATGAATTATAATTTCAGAATATTTATTATGTGTGCTAGTTAATCATTTGTGTATTTAATGTTTTTCAAATATATACTCAAAAGTAGGTAATGCTAGTATGCGATTGATATCGACTGGAAAAATTAAGTCATATCTTAGTATGAAATTGGTATACATTTGGTATCCAACTGATGTCCTAGTGATAAAATTGAAAAAAAAAACATGTAATTGAGATTTCAACTGAAATAGCCAACCTAAAACTAATTAATGTTGTATCCAATTTGTATACATTTGGTATCAAATTGATATCCCATTGGAAAATTGAAAAACCAACATGTAGTTGAGATTTCAACCAAATTAGACAACCTAAACAAGTTAATATTGTATTCAATTGGTATCCATTTGGTATCCAATAGATATCCCACTTGAAGATCAAAACAAAATGTAATTGATATTCAACCAAATTAGACAACCACAAGTTAATGTTGCATTCAATTTATATGCACTTGGTATCCAACTTGAAATTTTAGAACAAGGACAAGAAATAAAAATGTATGAAATTTGTATCACAATGCATCTTATATATTGTTGTCAAAATGGTAGCAAAAGAAATATACATCAACCAAAAATTAAAACATGTAATTAAAAGTCTAAACTGCAGTAATTAATACAAGTTTTATATTTTCCTCTCTCTTCAATTTTACATCCCATTATTTAAATGCGATTTTTTTTTTACCATATTTAGGATAAAATTTAGGAACTCATTATTAAAGATTTTATAATCTCATATTAATTAAATCAAGTTATTTTTTAATTCATCGATATATATATATATATATATATATATATATATATATATATATATTCTCAAAAAATAAAGCTTCGGATTAAATAAAATAAAAAACGAAATCAAACTTTCAAAATATAATATTCTTATTTCTAAAAATAATTAGATTAAAAATAATAAAAAACAATATCAAAATTTAAAATTAAAAAAAATCAAGAAAAGCAAAAAAAAAAAAAAAAAAAAGATTAAAGAGAGAAAAATTACATGTTAAAACCTACGGTGATAAATTTAAAATATTTGAATAGTAATCAATATTTATCTTGGGAATAATAAAATAATCAAAATAAGAATCAACTAATTAGGAGAAAATCAATGGAAAGATTTATCTTGTCAATTATAAATTACTATATTTATAGAAAAGATATTTTGTTAATTAAAATGGAAAAAAGAATAAAGAAAAAGTTGAAAGAGAAATTGAAAGTGGAAGAGTAACGTGAGGGTGGGGGTGTGGGTTGACATGTGATTAGTTAAAAAATTTCTTAAAAGGTGTAATATATAATTATAAATTGATTTTCTCTCATTGATATTATTTCTCTCACCTATTAATTATTTAACATTATATAATATATATTAGTTAATAATATATAATTAATTAATTAAATGCAATTAATTAATTTATAAATTAAAACTAATTTATTAATACTTGTAATTAAAATGTTATAGGTAGTAACACAAAAAAAAATAGATCTAAAAATTGTAATATTAACCCTTAAATAAATGTGTGGGGTGATTTTTCCCTTACATAAGGGCAATATCAAAGATGTAAGCCTAAAAAACAATTTAAATGGGTATTAAGCTCCTTTAATTTAAATGAATAAAATAAGTGAAATGTGTATAAAAATGTTTTCTTGTTGATCCAAATGAAAGTGTTGTTTTAATAGCATAGCAAGCCTTAAAATAGCGTATGTAAATCTTCATTTTTGGGTGATGTATTGGACTGATGAAGTACAATGGGGAGTGCAGTACATGAAAGGCAAAGGCAGCAGGGCCCTAGTGTACAGAATGGCAATGGCAAATACAGTTTATCATATATGGTTGAAGCGTAATGCTAGGATATTTAAGCAATAACAAAAACCAGCAAGCTACCTCAGGAGATCCATGGAAGAGGAAGTAGATATCCTAGAGTAGCTACTAGATTACAAAAGTTGAATACCTTTTCATAGAATATAGTAGTAGTAATGAGATTTTTGTTTAGCAAGGGTGGAGCTTATGTCCACACTGGCTAATTTCTTTGTTTTGTAAAGTTTACTTGCTAAATAAAATTTTACTTACCAAATATATATATATATATATATATATATATATATATATATATGTACTTGATATATAAACACTACTTAATGTATTATCAATTTTATTCAAATTTAAAAGGCTATATAGACAAACAAATCAGTTGTGTGTTATGTATTTGCACTCTTTAATATTTGTTCATTCTTATCCAACTTAGAATGTGATGTATATGTACATATTACCCAATAATAATCTTGATACATAAAAACTCATACGACATGGAACAATCTGCAAACATTAAAAAATGCAGTGATGCATTATATGATATACATTTTTTCAATTTTCAAAGCAACACCTATCTAACAACAAACTAACACATATCGACACAATTCTGTAACCATCTTATAACATGTACGAGGTACATTAAAATTATCAATGATACAACCATTCACAAAAATTCAAGATTGATATATATTAATGTATCATCCACATTTGTCTTGATCAAAACAAGTACACTAATTATATGTACAATATACACAATAATAACCTGATACATTATACAAATCTGTGATACACACACTCGATATTCAAAACGTATCTAATCTGTCTCAATTGTTAATCTATTTATTACATGTATACTATACAATATATTATGATGATACATTTTTATACAAATTATATTCGAATACAAAATAATAACCACATCATAATCTATAAATACAAAATTACAATACACGCAAGTTGTTTACCACTAATGTATCATGACTTACAAATTCACATCAAAACAACAAAACAAAACTATATCCATACTCCTTCACTCCCCATGATGTACCCCATGAGTTCTTGATTATCCAGTAGTCATCGTATTCCTAACTTTTGCATTTATCGCAACCATTTGATTTGCATTCTTTGTCTTCTTATTTCTTCCTAATATTCCATCAAAACCTTGATATTTTTATCAATTGAGCAACTTTTTCCAACTTGAGAAATATCAATCATTGCTGCATCATCAATTACTTCAATCTTGAGTGAACACCTCACAGACCCATCATCTTTCTTTCTCTTCCATATTAAAGCTGCTTTTTGCTTCATTTTTTTTAGAGAACAAAGTGCATGTCATTTTTTGGATTCCTGAGAGAAGAAAGGGCAAAGAAATGTGTAAAAAACGAGTAACAGATAAGAGTACCCCTCTATGCAGTTGAAAATCAGCAATCGTTCCATCAATGCAACAATACAAAGAAGGATAATTCCTCCCGTGGAACTTTTATGATTTTAAATTGATGAAGAAGATGAAAATCTGAATTTCGAATTTTGTGAAGCTGTTACAGATTGAAATGGATTAATATCAATCAGATCTGCATGGTTTTTGGAAAAGAAAATCAATTTTATGTTAGTATTTCATACTAAGCGCAACAGACAAGTTTTATAATGTATCACAATTAATGTATCCGGGTGAAGCTTATGTATCCAGATGACTGATATTTTAAGGGATTTTTGTAAAATAGAAACAAGTAGGGATAGGATGTAATTTAGATCTTACACTGTGAAATTTATGTAAGTTATAGATTTTATAAAATATTATTCTAATCCAGCCCTGCGGCCCGCCCCCGCATAGGTCCCCCCTGCTCCACCTCCACCGCCCCATTGCCATCCCTAGATTGAGAACTTATTGAGGTTGGATAATCGACAAGATCCTTGGCTTGTTGTTCTTTATATTATGCACCTTGGCGCAATGGATTCAAAATTTCCAAATGTATTGTACTTTTGAAACTATGGATTCAAAATTTATTATGTGTTTGAAATTTTTCGTTTTAGTATTCACAAGAACAATTTCAAAGAAAGGTAATTTTATTAGCACCCAAAGGAACTCACTTTAATTTCTCACTACATATATCCTTCTTCGTACGAGGGATGAAAGAAAATCACACAACACCATCCGGTTTACACAACTAGATATCCACGTCTACATTTACTATTAATTAAATCTATGAACGTCCGTCTATTCCTTTCAAGCATGATCCTTCTCTTAGACATGTTTCTCCATCGATCATTTAAGAATTTATACACGTAATTACACACTCTACTAATTATACATGACATTATGAAATACCCAAAGCATACAAATTAATACATTTATCTCAATCTTATAGTAATACTAATCATGCTAAAAACTTGGATAGAGCTGTTTTAACCACATGATCAGCTATGATACGATCGGTTCTCTCCGTTGGATGAAATGCATCCCAAAATATATATTTATTTGCGTCTTTACATGTGAAAAGATTGTATCGATCACATGCGTAACCCATCTCAAATAATCCTGTCGCGCAGCATGCTATTGAAGCAACCTCAAACCCTGTCAAAATAAATAATGAGATGATAGTACTATGAGTTTATGTTCTATATACTGACAATGTAAAAAAATATTGTATACAATCAGATCACTTTAAAATAGCACTGATGAGTAATTTAGTTGAAGGATATATAACATGTTATAACAAGTTTGGTGTATGTAATTACGGTTTCAATGTATATAATTTAAATCCTTTTTACGTACCATATGAGGAAGGATTTTTGATCATTTGTAGCATAGGTTCATAAGGATTAGAGAGAACAACTTGAATTTCAGGAAGCTCTTTGTTCAACTCCATCACCAATCCATTCAATTTTTCATTGAAGTTCACAGCCACAAGATTGTAACTCTCCATACATTCATTCCCATTTCCCACATTTCTTGTTCTTTCTAACGGCATACATCCCATTGGTGGAAGGCCACCAAGTGATATCTTTCTTGCTCCAAGATTGTACAAATTTTTGATGAAATTCTTGGCAATACCAACTAGGTATATTTGGAATTGATCAATAGTGTATTGAGATCTCCTTTGAGGCATTGTGTAGTAGTTTTCAAGGAAGTCATTTGTTCCGAGGCTTGTGGCATGTAATGCCTCCCTAATTACTTCATTTGCCTTTGTATCACCAAGATAAGCTCTTAGTTTCTTTTGGTATTCTTTGTAGTACTCCACTTGTTTCCACAAGGGTATCACACCCTGCAATTTTAGGTTCATGGGGTGAGAATTCTCATAAAACATGGTAGGATAATATCACAAAATGCACGATTAAATACTATTTCATTTGTTACATTTTATGTGACACTTTTTAATTTCTTTTTTACAACATACATTGATACTCCATAAATGGCGGAGAAAATGGTGTGCACGCAGATTTACCTCTACTTAATGAAGATAAAGTGATTGTTTCTGGTAGACCTTGACAACAACATTACACTTTTTTCCTTTTAATCAGTCAAAGATATAACACCAATTTGTATGTAGAAGTAACTTATTTAGCATTTTCATTTTAATTTTCTTTGTGTAAATGACTTTTTGGGACTGGGATATAAAAGTTATGTTTTAATAGGGGAGACAATAAGGAAGTGACATGTGAACTCTTAACACCTTTCATTTAACTCTAAAGGTAAGGGTAGTTTTGGTGCCTTGCATATATTTATAGCTTTTGTCATAAAAGACTATTTATTTCTTTCTAATAATTAAATTTTTTGCTCACGTCAAACTACTATTAACTCCTAAACAACTAACACAATCTTATTGGACTAAGTCAACTTAAAGAAATTAATAACAGAATGTAATATATTATTCTTTTTAGACCTAGCTTATAACTATTTTCCAAAAGGTAGCAACCTAGAGTATTTGTATAAATTTAGAGCTAATATGAATTAGTTGGTTGAAAGTAGGTGACAAGTATTAAAAGTTGAAAAGTTCTTTTTGTGCTGAAACTAGTTTTATAGATAAATAAATTTACATGATTATTCTTAAGTGTTGAAATTGATAATAAATAGTTGATGTATTTGATTAAAAAATATTAATAAATATTTTTTGAACAAGGAGAGGGATACATCTAGTTCTATTGTGGGAAAAGTATTTTGATAATTAGGAAAAACATTAAACATTAGTAAAATATTTGGCCAAACCAAAAAGGCTTAAAAACTGAAAATTAAGCCAAAGTTGGTCTAAATTGATTTTAGATTTTTAGCTTATAAACATTTTGAGTGTTTACCAAACGACTAAATAAGTTTAAAAGTAGTTTATAAGCTAGTGTAATCAACTTATAATTAAACTTAGCTAAAGCCACTTATTTATTTGTTTTTCACTATATAACTTTTAGCACAACACGTTGTTTACATTCTT
Organism: Solanum bulbocastanum; assembly: GCA_037074985.1. Lineage (NCBI taxonomy): Eukaryota > Viridiplantae > Streptophyta > Magnoliopsida > Solanales > Solanaceae > Solanum > Solanum bulbocastanum. The sequence continues at coordinate 40,374,735 of CM073603.1, read as the reverse complement.
TATTTCCCTATATTAATTTATATGACATAGTTTAACTGAGTACGAATTTCAAAAAATACAAAAAGATTTTGCAATGTTTTCAAACTATCCTTAAAATAAATGAATATTAAAATAGAAGAACACACCTTTGTCTACTTTTTGTGAAATAAGTGGCACTCAACATGAGTAAAAAATTTGATAAAATCATTAAATATTTTTCAAATAAGAAAATATGTCATTCTTTTTTAAATCGATTAAAAAGAAAAATGTATCATATAATTACCAGAACATCAGCAGTAGCATTATCATATCCAGTTCCAGCAGAAGCAAAACAAACTCCAACAGCAAAATCAGACATATTATAAGCTGGATCCAAATATGCTGGAACTATTTGTTTCAAACCAGCTAACTCCGAAATAAAATCGGTAGTAATTCTTCCGTTAGAAAATCGACCGGTCGGTCGACCGCCCGCGAAATCTCGTCCGTACGGCATAAAATTGCTCCGAGCAATCGTCTCAATATGGTTGTTATTGCCTGAATCAACTGATGAATCACCGAATACAATTATCGCTGGAATTTTGGCGGTTGTTTTAGCAGGTAACATGAAAAATAATTGAACTATTATAAGGAGACATGACGATATCGTCGTGTTACTAGTATGTGCCATTTTAATTTTTACTTGATTATTTTCGTGCTATGTAGTTGAGTTGTTATATAGTACGAAAAATAAAGGTAGTAGTTAGAAAAAAGGGGAGGCAAATTAAAGTCACGAATGAACTAATTTTGGTGGGGGTTTTTAATGTGTATTGTAATAAATAATATTGTTAGGCAAGACAAGGACAAAAGAGCTACACGAGGGTCATTTTATGATGACATTGCATGCAAAAATAGGTGCATTTAATTAATTATTTTCATGAATCCAACTGCTTGCCTTGGATTATTATAGAGAAGTTTAAATTAGCCTTTTTCAGAAGTAAAATGATTCTTGCTACATATAGTCTTAGGAATATATACTTTGATGTCATGTATATAATGGTACCAAAATCAATAATGATCTCTTGGCGTGTACGTAGAAATGATTTTGACTTGATCTTGTTTTTATTTTATTTGTATGTAAGTAATGAACTTAATTAGCTATTTTATTAATCCAAAACTTAAAAGAAAATGTTGTCATAAATTACATGAGGTTTGAAGTTTGAAGTTTTCAGACTTGCCGGTAAGAGCATGTATTTTATGCATTATTTGTATTAATAATTACCCTATTACGTAAGAAAGAAACAAGGGGTCTTTTAATTTGTTTTTCTACTTCCTCCGTGCACGTTTAGTTATCGGCATAATATATAAAATATGTCTTTTAACTTAGATTCAGCTACATCTATACCCTCTAACTATGAGTGTTTAGAAGAAGACATTTAAGCTTGTATTAAATTAAACAAATAGACACACGTTCTATGTGACATAATGCATGTAAGATATGAAATTGTCATGTAGGACGGCACATTGGAAAAATAATGTGTTTATCTGTTCAATTTTATACAAGTTTAAGTGTCTACTTGTGCAAGCCAAATTAATTAGGAACATATTTATGTATTATGCATTTATTTATCTGTTATATACTAAAAATAAATATTCAGTTTTACTTCTTTAATTTAAAAAATATAGAAATAATTTATCATTTTATATTTGCTTTACCTTTATTATTCATTACTAATTACTTCTCATTCATTTCCTAATGAGTTAACTTATAGTAATAACTTAAGAATGATGTAATAAAATTATCATTTTATTTATAGTAGATTTTAGAGGTGTATCAAATTAAGCCTGAACAAATAAACCTGATGAACCGAGGAAGTATTTTGTGGATGAGAGTTGTACAAAAATAAAATTAGAGATGGAATTGAAGTTAGATTCTTTTACTAATGTAGCTTGACATTTTGGCAACTTATCTGTGGCAAAATTTGGAATTTCGCTAATGTTATATAGTGATATATATTCAAGTATGAAATATATAAATCTTTCCTTAGGAAACTACTTATTAGATATAGTGGATTAGTGGTACTTGTTTTTGATGTTTTCTTTTTTGGTGATACTTGTGAGGTTTTGTGGCCCTACGTCTCCCTCTCTTGTAAATTATCGTATTTAACCGAATAAGGAATGGAATATGGATCAAGGTTAAAATCCCCCATTTCGATGTGAGCTTCAATTCGTATGGATGGGAGTTAATTAAAAAAAAATGTAGTTTAACATACAAATTAAGATGATAAAAAATAATAAAATTGTTAATGTTGAACTGCTTAATTAAAATAATAAATGAACAATAAAATAATTGATATGATGAAAGTGATAAATATTATTAGCTTATTCTCCATAGGATACAAGTGAGAGATAGTGATGTATTCAAAGTTAAACTCTTAAGTAACGTCTCGCGTGAATTTCGCCTCTGTAATGATTTATGTTTACATGTTATTTTCATTACATGTGCAATTTAAGATACCAGTTTACATAGATTTGGTAGTACAATACAAGGAAAAATGAAAGGTATATATACTAGTGGCATACATGTACATGATAGAGTACATGAATTGCTCATTCACACGATTTTTTCTTTTTGCATTTTTCTTAACCAGAAAAGCTATAAGAAATTTATTCAAAATATTCCTTTATTTTTTTTTTTTATATTTAATTGAGATAAAATAAAATATTATTATTATTCATTAATTCAATATCGGCTTCAAGACATCGGCTTTTGTTGTATTTATTTTTTCGGGAAAAATTCCGACCTCCAGAGGTCGATATTTGATTTTTCCGTATTTTTTCCAGAAAAACCAACTTTCCGTAGTCGATTTTTTAAGTTTTTAAATTTTTTTATTCTTTTTAACAATACCGACTTTCATTAGAGGTCGGTATTCACAGTTTTTTTTTTTAGTAATGAAAGTTTAGATATCAAATTAAAGAAAAATTAAACCAGATGATGGGTTGTGATTGATATAGAGGAAAACATTTTCAATTTTCTTATGTTTAGGATGGTCCAATTAGTTCTTTAAAAATTAGATACATATATGATTCAGTAAATATAAAAAAAATATAAACAAGTTACATATACGATTGCTTACTTTTTATGAAATCTTTTGCGGAAAACATTTTCCTTCCTACCAAACTCGCAAGTTTGCATCATCATAATAAATATTTACGTATTTCATCTTTTCCCCGTGATTCATTGACGTATATTAAGAAAATAAAATATGGAAACATTCTTACATGAACAATGTACTAATTAAATTTAAAATATGTCGGACCAATTAATGTTTTTATTTTATGGTTCGATCCAATATTGGAAAACTTAGTTTTGCTGGTGGTTCAGGTAATGCCACTTGTGCATGGATGAATTTAATGTCATATAAAATTGAAAGTGATTTATGGTTCCCCTTTAATTTTATTTTTTTTGGTTTTCCACGCGGTGTTCAGAGCCCACATTGGGGCTCCGATTAAATTCGGATCGCGCTCTACAGGGCCCATTTGGGATGGGCGCTCCCATTAGGATTTTCTCTATACCCAGTGCTCGAACTCGAGACCTCTGATTAAGGATGAATTACTCCCACCAGTGCACCATAACCCATGTTGGTGGTTCCCATTTAATTCATGTAGAAGAAAAATTGCCGTTTCGAAGTCAACAAATTTCTGTACGATAGTAAATTATAAACAACAACATGTACTTATAACTAGTGAGAAAGTATATAAACAAGTTGTCTAAATGATAATTACGCCTAATGACCATTTAAGTTTTATTGATTCATGAAAAGAGTGCTTACAACATGATTTTAGAAAGCAAACTAACTATTTATTAGTAATAGTATATTGCTTCAACACTTTTATTTAAATACCTAATTATTTGTTTATAAAAAAGAAGTATTGAAAACATGCCTAAACTTAGCATAAGACAATCATAATAACACCCTCTACTTGACCAACTAGACTTGAATACACTCCGATCTGCCACATGGCTTAACAAGTGATTTCAAATTCTTTTAAGAGTATGAGGCTTTTAATAAAAAGGTGAGAGGAGTGTTGAAAACACCTCTAGAGTTGCAAGAATATAGGGGTACATTTCACTCATGTGGCGAGATCGCAGGTGTATTTGAATTTAGTTAGTCAAGTAGAGAGGTGTATTTAAAACTGTCAATAGTTCAAAAACGAAAATTATAATTCACGCCAAATTTTAAGTGTTTTCAACATTTATCTATTTTATAAAATTGACTTCAACACCTAAAAGCACTTAAAACACTTTATGATTATCAATTACTTTTAATCATTTTTAATACTTTAGATTACGTGGACAATAAGTTATTTAGAATACTTTAACCTATATCTATAAAGTATGAACTCTCTAATTAACTTGAATGTTAATAAATTACTATAATTACTCTAACTATTTTGAAGTACTAACTTTTCCAAATGACTGTAACTTTTTTGAAGGTTGTGGTTTTTTCGATGAGTGGTGATTTTTTCAAAAAGTTGTATTTTCTCTGTCCCAATTTATGTGGCACTTTTTTGTTTTTCGAGAGTCAAACAGTTTAAGTTTGATCGGAAATTTGCGCATGGAATCTTCAATTTTTTTGAAATGAAATTTATATATTTGTAAATTACGTAAAAAGTACTATAAGTCACAATATTTGATAATTCAAAATGTTTAAAAGATCTATGAAAAATTTACGGTCAAAGATAGATGGGTTTGAATCTCGAAATCTGAAAAGTACAACATAAAATGGACAGAGTCAGTAACTTTTTTGAATAGTTGTGATTTTCCTAAAGGGTTGTGACTTTTTCGAAATATTGTGACTTTGTAAAAGGAATATGACTTTTTTAAAGAAGCACGATATTATATCATGAAGTCTCAAATTCAAAATTTTGAACTTGTTATTGGTAGAATGTGACATATATTTCGTAGAATTAATTGAGGTGCAAACAAGCTAATTCAGATACCATAACTATAAATAAATAAACTTGAAGTCCATCTCAAACAAATCCATTTTTAGGGTCCTATAATTACGATTGTAGACTATATATATGTCTGATGGAGAAAGGGAGAAGAGTCACATCTGATTAGTAATTAATATGGTAGCACCAACCAACCACCGAAAAGAAAAGAGGGAGGTCATTAATTTTACAAGTTCACTAGTGCACTTGAGCAGAAATGGAGGTGGCAGTTGGGATATTCAGATATAATAATGGCTTACCCTCCGGTGCTTTTCAGCGCGAATTCAGATTTAATCGGACTTTAATATGAATATTAGACATCAAGTGGAAAATTAAAAAAAAAATATAATAATTGTGTGCTAAGCAATTCTATTGACGTTATAATTATTTCTTTCTTTGCCTTTCTTGTTTTTGTGATGATGACGTAGGGGTGTGCAAAAATCGAACTGATCGATAAATCGAACTGAAAAAAGTGTTATTGTATTATTGGGTTAACGGGTTTTTAATGGATTTATAGAAAAAAATAAAAATAAAGGAATTTTCACATATAACCACTAAAAAATAGTCTAATTACTCTCCATAGCTATAATTTGATAATTACAATTCGTAGCTACATGTCATAGCGAGGAGAGAGGCGAGCGAGATTGGGAGAGAGAGGCGAGCAAGAGAGGGCAATGAGTGGGAGAGAGCTGAATTATACATGTATATCGGTTAGATAATTGTATATTATACATATGTATTTGTATATATGGCAAGCAATATTGGGAGAGGGAGGAGAAAGGCAAGCGAGATTGGTTCAGGGAGGAGAGAGGCGAGTGAGATTGGGAGAGGAAGGAGAGAGGGCAAAGAGTGGGAGAGAGGTGAATTGTATATGTGTATCGGTTAGATAATTGTATATTATACATATGCATTTGTATATATGACAAGCGAGATTGGGAGACGGAGGAGACAGGCGAGCGAGAGAGGGCAGAGAGTGGGAGAGAGGTGAATTGTATATGTATATCGGTTAGATAATTGTATATTATACATATGTATTTGTATATTCGTGCGAATTATACATATACAAACGTAACTAATTATACGAACTCGAAGTCAGCTCACGTAATTAATGTATAATGTTAGTCACGAGTGGTAATTACAGCAAACTATCACTATGATGAGTAATTAAGTAGTATAAGTTTGCTTAACCGCGTAATTTTTTCAAAAAAATTTGGGCTACGATTCGATATTGATTTTTAATATTGGGTTATTGGGTAAATTGATAACCCATTAAGACTAGTAATTTACTACTTTTACTTGCCATAAATATTATATATTCATTTCAATACCTTACTAGTTACTAACTTTCTCCTTTAGCCTTTAATTTACACTTCATAGTGACTTTGACTTCACAACTTGACATTATATAAAATGTCAAAATCTAAAATAAGAATCATATTCCTCTTAATTTCTCTTTGTGTTACACTTGTATAGTTCTTTTTATATTTGTTATTATTGTTTCTATTTTATGAGCATTTGCAAAGTTACATTATTGTGTTGTTCCGTCAAATTTATTAGAGAAGTCATATATTTATTTTATAAGTATTTTATTATTGGTTAAACCAAAAACTGAATCGTTAAGGACCAAAATCGATAAAAAAATATCTTATTGGTTTGATTATTGGTTTAATATATTTAAAAATTCAAAATGGATAAACCGAATCAATAATACATAAAATCGAACCGAACCGATCGATGCACACCCTTATGATGATGATATTATGCAGGGGCGACTTTATATGTTAAAAACAGGGCGGGTGAATATGTGGTTTCTTCATTAAAAAAAGATATATTATATATTTATTTATTCAAAAAAAGATTAGTGTAATTTTATCTGTAAACACTTATACAAGAAGGCTAAATGATGCATTTAATTGAATATTGATTATTATTGTTATTTATCTTTTTGATTTTCCATCCATTTGAATTCATGCCGGAGAATTCCATATTAGAGGGTAAAGTGCTCTGTAACAAATGAATATTTGGTTAAAGATGAAGGAGCACTTACCATTTTAGTACAACTCATATCGGTGAATGTTAAATTATTTACCTAGAGAACTAAGTATCAGTTTCACTTGATACATTTTTCCCATTTTTTTTTAATAATGCACTCGTAGTTTTGTACCCTAAAAATTCTAAATTCATCGAATTTGTGATCATAAGTGAGGGTGATTCATTTGCAATATCTTGAAAGAAGTTAAAATTTACCTATTATGATCTATGACTATAATAACCCTACATTTGATCTTGATAAGGCAAAACTCGTCCTAGTTTGTAGTTACAAAAGAAGCTTTTGTTTTCTTCATTTCATGTAATACCTTTTAAATTTTGAGGGTGAAATAAGTTTTTTATGAAGTATTTTTTTTAAAATGTAAAAATTGTTAATTATTATGTAACTTTTACATATGTTAAAAAAATTATATTTAAATTAACAATTAAAATTTGAAAATATAACTTTTGAAATTTAAATTGTACCACATAAATTAATAAAGAAAAAAAATAATGATTGAAGAACTTGTGTGCATTTGAGAGATCAAATAACACAAAAATAACAAACGTTTCTTTGGATCGTCATAGCATGCTTCAACATATCCACTCAAAGGAAGATCTTTTCATAATGGATGACCCTCGGAGCAAAATGAACTGGCTATGAACAGTGTTCATTAATGGAACGACCAGGCAGAGGGTGGCTGGCTGGCCACCCGCTTGTATGTGATCATTAATGGGTTATTTGCACCTTTTATCTTTATTTTTTGCCCTTTTTTAATGGGGCATAAATTTATATTTTAATATTATATTTAATAATTTTTAAGTTATGCCTAGTCTTTAAAGAATGTATTATATTTTATTAGACATAAGTTCAATTGTTAGTGCTATTTTTCTTATTATCCGATGAATGCCATCCCCCCAAATTGTACAAACCGTAAGCTGCAATTTTTTAAGTCTCAATTGAATTTATTGAGCATTAGGGTAGTCCCAATCACTTAGTCACACACAATTCTATATAATACTAGTTTAGTGTATATATTGTATAATTGTGTTTCACATTAATTAAGAAAACTATATAACAAAAAAGAACAAAATTAGTAATAAATAACAATTTGATGTAAAAATAAATGTTATATCTATTTAAATAAGTGAATTGTATACTACCTTATTCAAAACTTCAAAGTACAATTTTAATAACATTCTAACAAAATTATGGGTCAAGTTGTTGCATGCAATGTGGATTAATAAGAGAGAAATACTTCAACAAGAAATTTAACAAAAAATGGAACTTGAAAAATGTGTTAACTTCTTATTGATATTGATACGATATACATAAGTGTCTTTAATTATATCCTACATATAGAGTACTTAGCTTCTAGTTTTCCCGATCTTTTAATTTAATTTATCTTCAACATAATTGAATATATATATATATATATATATATATATATATATATATATATATATATATATGAATTCAAATATTGTCTTTTGGGATAGATATAACACAAAACTCTATCACGTCTACAGAAATACAATCAGATTTAAACATGATAAATAGTTACTTGCACGGGTGTTAATATTTAACTAAATAATTAACTGTTAAAATCAATAAATAATTTGACCAAGCATATTTGACCTTTAATTAAGTAATATGTGTTTTTAGTCTTTTTACCAACGGAATCAAAAAAGAACAACGAACTGATAACTCTACGAAGGGCAATTCATTGCTAAAAACACACATTATTTAATGGAAAAACTATATAAATGGGTCGTAAATCTAAAATAATTACCAGTTCATACACAAACTCAAAGTAATTCCTAAAATACTCATTCTCTTAAATATAATTACAGTTCATACCCTTACAGATGATAATTTCCACTTAACTGATACTAAATCAGTATCATATACTGTATTAGTATCATTAAGGCTGATAATTTTTGCTTAACCGATACTAAATCATTATCATATATTGTATTGGTATTATTAAGACTGATAATTTCGCTTAACTTGATACTAAATCAATATATATATATATATATATATATATATATATATATATATATATATATATATATATATATATATATATATATATATATATATATATTTATTTATTTATTTATTTATTGTTGTGGTATCATTAAGGTTTCTTGTTCAGAAATTATAGTATCATTGACTAATGAGTAATTTCTGAACAAGAATATATATATTGTATTGGCATCATTAAGGTTTCTTATTCAGAAATTACTCATTAGTCAATGATACTATAATTTCTGAACAAGAAAACTTAATGATACCACAACAATATACATATACTTTTATAGTGTCAATTAAGCGAAATTATCAGCCTTAATGATATCAATACAATACATAATATTAATTTAGTATCAGTTAGGCGAAATTAGTTAAGGGTATATAAGGCAATTATTTAATGGGGGTATGAATGTAAAGGGATATATGTTTGTAATTATTTTGTTTTATGGGGTATTTTCTTAGTTTCCCCTTACATGATTGAACATTAAATGCACTTAGTCAATTATCACAAAGACTTAAGGGCAGCTTAATGCTTTAAAAATGAGGCATCGGTCTTAGCCCCCCCCCCCCCAATTATAAGTAATTTTAACCAAAAAAATTATAACGTGTCTTTCGTTTAGTTCATTTCGAAACATTATAAAATGTTTCTTTCTTTTTTGTCAATTTTTAAATTTAACTTCCACTTGACATGTTTAGCACCACAAGATTAAAAAATGTTTTGGTATATTATATCTTTAGCTTAAGACCATTGAAAAAATAAAGCTTTTTCATTTTAAGAAAAAAAGAAATAAATTTGGATCTCAAAATTTAAAAAATTAAAAATTAAAAATTAGACTTCCAACTATTTTTGGCTTTAGGCCACTAAATGTGTTTGTTTAAACCAGTCAAAAATAAATATTTTTCAACTGACCAAATAAGAGGAAAAAAAATACCTCAATATTTACTCTATTGGGAAGATAACAGGAGTGGAGCTACAGCCAAGTAAGGGTGGTCAGACGAACACCCTTCATCGAAAAATTATACTGTGTATATAAATAAAATATTATCTAATATATGAATATATAATAAATTGAACATACTTCTGCACAATAGTGGCTCGTAGTCTAGTGGTAAGCGTGCATAACTATATCTTTGAGGTCTGTGATTTGATCCTCACTAGCTGCGTTTTTTAACACAATTAGGTTTTTAAACAAAAAAAAAAATCCATGACAAGCCATTAGCGGTCCCGTTTATTTTCTAGCCTTAAATTTTAGTTAACATAATAATTAATATCTTTTCTAGCATTAAATTTTAGCTAACCTAATAATTAATATTTGTGAATTATTAGGTATACCACACTCTTAATAAATTAATTATATAGATAAATTAAAATTATTATCCACTATTATACTTTTGATTATTTCTAAACTATTCTTTTAGAAAATATAAAATAGTTAAGAATCTTCTATTTTCTTAATAAATTAATTTTAAGGATAAAATTAAAGATTATTGTCCACTATTATAATTTTAATTATTTTTAAACTATTTTTTTAGAAAATATAAAATAGTTAAGAATCTTATTAAATGAAAAGGTAAATGTGGAAAAAAAAAGTTTCAACAATTCTCTCGAACTTTAAAACATTGTAATTTAATATCTAAATTTGGATATATCCCCATCAGTAAAAAAAAATGTTTTGTGCAGTCACTCTGCTAAAAAAATTATCTACTCTTTTAAAGTTTGAACTCCCTTGACGAAATTTGTGACTGCAGATGACTGAGTTGTCTCTCTCCAGAAGTGCATACACAACATTTTTTGTCAATTTAGACAACGTTATCTTTTGCATTTGGATAACACACTCTTAGATACACCCCATCAACACACTCTACCCATTAAACTTTTGGACGACTCAGATAAACAACAAGGTAATTAAGATTCTAAACAAATTAATTATGTATGTTACAACATCAAATCAAGATTCTAAAACGAAATCAAACAAATGAGTAAGAATGGGGGAAATGGATAAAAAAAAGATCAAATTTTACAATAGAGATGAAACTACTTTTACCGATAATAGTGAGCTCATTTTACAAGCTAACATAGAGAACAATTGAAATATTGATTTTTTATTAAAGGGACCTATATTAATAAGTATGTGCCGGTTTGTTGGTATTTGAGGCGGTAATGTTAGTCGCCTAGTTCTTTGGGTTGGAGGTATGGATAGGCCTAACTAGGTAGGGGTGAACAAAATCAAATCGAAAATCACATCAATTCACAAATTGAAAAAAAAAAAAATTGACTACAGATTTGATTTGATATTGAAAAAAAAAAAAAAACTTTTATAAATATACAATAAACTTGTTTGTTTACAGAAAATATAGCCAAGTTTTCATTTACACAAAAAAAATAGCCTAAAATTAGAGATACTATAAAGCCCAAAAGATAGCTCAATTCATTGATTCAAAATAAAAAATTATCTGATTTCTCTATCTATCGCCGTGCAGACAACGGTCTTCTTTCAAATTTCATGGAGAAAGCTCAATTTCACTGCTAATTCATTATCAATTCCTTAATTTCGTCTGTGATTCGGTAAAATTAGGGTACCATGACATGTATATATTTATATTAACTTAATGGTGTAGAAGGTTTCGAATACAAGAAATGATCTTTATACTGGTATATGAAGTTGATACCAAACAAGAATATTTTTTAATAGATAAAAAGCGACTACAATTGCAACATCAATATTGTTAATTCATAATTGTGACTTGTTGAACACATGTGGACATTGGAAGAGAGAAATTTGTGTCATAGCCAAGGTATCACTTCTAGGCCTATGGCAACTAATTTTTTAGCAACGCTTAAGAAACCATTACTATAGAAGGTCTATTGCAACGGTTTGAGCCATTGCCAAAAGGATTGGATATTATTGCTACGGCTAAGTAATAAATCCGTTGCCATTGTGTGAAAAACGTTGCAATAGATCTACATATTGCAACAGTTACGATAATCGTTGTCATAAAGTCATCTATGGCAACATTTAATGAGAATATTTTTCTATTGGAATGGTTATTAAATTCCTCCATAATTTCCCTCTCTTATTTTGGATGAACCCGCCAAAAGCTTTTGATTCTATTTTACTTTTAATTAATTTTGTAAATACAATTTACTTTTCTCTTTATGAGATCTCATACAGACGAGGCAAACATTTGCTAAGCTCATTTCCCCTCTCTTCAACAAGTAGAACACAAAAGTTGTCACTCTTTTTCTCTTTGACCTGATTTTTCATCCATTTGTAGAGCTTAGCAGAAGTAGAACACAGATCGGATCGATGGAACACAGAAGTTGTGGAGCTTTGTAGGGATATTGATCTTATGGTAAGTTCTTCATGTCTGTCATTTTACGACAAACATAAACCCATTATTTTCTTCAAATGTAAACCCATTTCTCTATTCAAACCTCTTGTGAAATCTAATGAAATGGAGGGTTGTATGTTTTCTTGTAAAATCAAAGGAAATAGAGGTTTTCTTCTTCAACTGCTGGAGGTTCTCTTCTTCAATCTTTGAGGTTATTGCTTAAGAAACTACAAGTTTGAGCTTTTGAGGTTTTCTTCTTGAATCTCTTTTTTTGTCTTTAATCTTTGGGTGTGGTTCGTGTATTTGATGTATTTCTCTGATAGTGGGGTTTTTTTCATTAAGTTGTAGCTATTGTGGGTTTAATGTTTTGTTGGAGTTATGGTGAAATTGACTGCTCTAGACTATATTTAACTTGATATTGATATTGTATTTCTTGTCCATTAGTTATTCAATCGGGTTTGAATATCCTTGTATTGATGTTGTCTTCATTGATTTCACCTCTCACTTGAGTAGGATGTCAAAAATTCACTTTCATTATTGTTGAAGATTTACGTTAGAGCAACAGGAAACAAGAGATAAATTAACATGAAAATGGAATAAACTAAAATTTGCTACTGGTTGGTACTAAAATTTGCTACTGGTTCAAAAAGTGATCGTCTTTGCCAATCATCACCATCCAAAGCACTGCACTATCTACTCCGGCCAGCACTTCCTGCCTTCGATCGAGTCTGTCATGGTCGCTTGAGCTATAGCCATGGCTGTAACTTGTAAGTGTTCCCCCTTTTTTTTTGCATTTCTCAGTTGGATTCTTTTCGGTTTATCAATGTATATAAGCTGTTTTGAAGTTCCATGGGTGGATAATTTCTTGGATATCATCATCATACTTCTGATTTTCCTCTTTTCTCCTTTACTGATTTCTTCTAATTGTTGAAGTACCTCTTCTTTTTGCTCCATTAAATTATCAAAAGTGCTATTGTCTGACATTATTTTAGGTCTACTTCCTGTTATAATAGAATGTAGCATGTGTTGTGACTTTTCTATAGTTGATCCTTCATTGATTTCTTCTTGAAATGGACTTTCTGCTCATGAATTATAAAATAATTATTCACGTGATTATCTTGCTCTTGATTCTCAAATTTGGTACTTCCAGTTTGTCCAAATTGAGAACTTTCCTCCCCTATTATGGTAACTCTCGAAATGTATTATATTGTTGTCGTCTCTCAAATGCATGATTAGGTAGATAGTAAGCTAATGAAGTCCTTTCCCTATATATGTGCTCAATGTTAATTGTCGCATCTTTCATGAGAGCTAGAGTGTCTTCCACAATAATTCTAATATTCCAAGGTATCTCTCATTGTCCTTGTAGTATAATTTTCAGATATATCTTCTGCTTGTGCATAGATGAGGTTACATTCTTGATCTCTTAGGCAATAAGCATAAGAACTCTTGCCTGGATTACCTTTACTTGCACCATCTGTGTTACACTTGATGTTATTTGCATTTGGGGGCTTCCAATGATCCTCTTATAATAAATCTTTATCTTGTAATCCTCTAAGAATTATACCATGTCTAACCAGTTGGTGGAGAATTGTTCTAAACTTGGAAAAATTGTCATTGCAAATTGCCATACATTTAGAGTAACTTGATAAAGTATATGTCATGTTTCCCCATGTCTAATGATATTTCTTCTACTCCAAATTCCCCCATAGTATTATTGCAGGCATAACCTTCATAATTTGTTGAAGCTTATGACCTATTAGTGTTGTCCATCATGTTACTAGCAATTGACCAACTTAGACCCATAATTTTCTTACTTTTTATGATTGTTGTAGGCATGTAGCATTAGTTAAAAGAAAAAAAAAATCTAAAAATCACTTTTGAAGACTATTCTGCCTTGATTTCTTATAAAAAAAAATCAGTAGGGATTTTTTTTTTTGGAAATGAATATTGTTGATAGATATTGCATCAACATTGAACATTATTTCCCATCTAGAGAATATTGATACAAACATTTTCTAAAGACATTTCTCATCTCTTCAACAAGCAGAAGACCATACGCTGTCACCACCTTCTCTTGGACCTATTTTTCAACTAGAGAACACAATTTTAGGGCAAGCTTGTGGAGTTTTGCAGGGATTTTAATCTTATGGTAAGTTCTTCTTGTCTGTAATTTTAGGAAAAACTTAAACAATTTTTTTTCTTCAATCATAAACCCATTTCTCTCTAGAAACTGTTGTGAAATCGAAAGAAATGGAGGCTGAAGGTCTGCTTGTGAAATCTGAGAAATCTTGATGTTTTTTTATTCAACAGCTGAAGGTTCTGTTCTGACATCTTTGAGGTTATAGCTGAAGAAATTTCAAGTTTGAGTTATTGAGGTTTTCTTCTTGAATCTCTTCTTTTTTGTTTAATCGTTGAGGTGTAGTTAGTGTTTTTGATGTATTTTTTTTTTCTGATTGTGGGTTTTTCCCATTAAGTTTTAGCTATTGTGGGTATAAAGTTTTGTTGGTAGTTATGGTGAAATTGATTATTCTAGACAATATTTCTCTTGATATTGAAGTTGAGATATTGTGGTATACTTTGGTGCATTGATAGTGTTTCTATATTTGAGTGTCATGTTTATTTTATTATATATTCCCCTTGAATGTGTTTTGTTAATGTGTCTCTCTTTCAATACAAAGCTATATTACCAATTTTTGAGCCATTTGTATCGCTCAACCAACCCTGCACCCACTAAAAGAAAAACAGTTCCAATCTGAGCCATTTTAGGTTGTTGGATACAACTTGCATTTTACAGCAGGCAAAAAAATAGTAAAAAATTTGTGTCAAAGACTAATAGGCAGACTGGTTAAATAGTTTGATTAACTAAAGGTACTTTATAGTAATTGGCCAAACTGTAGGTTATATCGATTATTTTCTACTACTATATAATGCACTAGCCTTTCTTAATATACTCAAAGTATGTGTCGTGATATAAGGAAAAAGTGCTAATTGCAAGAAAGGCACTTTTGGCACATTACATATGTTCAATAAGTTAGAAGTGATTCTTTATATAAATGGATTGTTATAAGTATTGTTTTTCTGTGTAATGGTGACTAAGTGGGAATCAAGACATGTAAAGATTCAGTCTTTCAAATTTTCTGATTGATTTCATCATTATCTCTTGTTATTTGCTCTGTCACTAAACTGTTTTTTCGAATGTTTTTTTGAGATGATCGGTTCATTTGGTGAAGTTGAGTCACAAGACAGGAATGTGTTTTACATATTCTCCTTCTCTGTTTCCCTCATATCCTCCTTCATTTGGTGGAAGTTCTATTTTTCACAAGGAACCAAACTCATCTTCTTCATCCCCATTTGGAAACAAGATCAGTCCAGTTGTTTTTTTCACTATAGTTATATTAGTTGTCTTGTTTTTTATATCTGATCTGCTCCATTTTCTAGTTAGGTTTCTTATCAAACACCCTTCTTCTTTAGCGTCATCTCAATCTAATGGATACCCTGAAGTTTCTAGTTCAGATTCTTTGCGAAGACAGTTACAATAGTTATTCCATTTACATGATTCTGGTTTGGATCAAGCATTTATTGATGCATTACTTGTCTTTTTGTACAAAGAGGTTGCTGGTCCTAAAGAGCCCTTTGATTGTGCTGCTTGTTTGTGTGAATTCTCTGATAAGGATAAATTGAGATTGCTCCCTACTTGTAGCCATGCTTTCCATATCAACTGCATTGATCATTGGCTAAGTTTACGTTCCATTCCTTTGGTTTTGCCTTTTTTACTTATGCACAGTTGATTGAGCAAATGAAATGTTTGATTATTTCACTTACACAGATGTGGAGTAGATCGAGTCAAATAATTTAATTACGTAAATCTGAACTATCTTTCTTCAACATTTGCTCTCAATAAACTTTTATTTTTCTGGTCTTTTATAGGTGGAGAAGATAACCAAGGGGATGATGAAAGCAGTGATGAGACCTTACTTGATCTAATTGATTGAAAGATGTAGAAACCTATTACTTTAGCTCGACTCTTTTGCTTCTTGACATTTTGAAACTTTTGTTGAGCGACAATATTTTGTTTTAATTTCTATTAGTTGAAAACTTGTTTCTTGGTATATACATTTTACCTTTATGGATATTGTGATGACTAGGACATTTCAAATTATATATGTGAATTGGCTATATATAATTAGTCGTTTTCTTACGTGATTTGATTTAGAGAACTTTTTATAAATTGTTGTTGATTTATATATATATATATATATATATATATATATATATATATATATATATATATATATAATGCTCAAGAAACCTGAACTATTGCAACTTGTTGGGAAAAACTATAGATTCATATAGATTTGTTGCAATAGAAAATAAAAATGTTGCAGTATCAATATTTAAAAAAGTATTGCCATAAGAACAATCTATTGCAACATACTCTATTGCAACGGTTGCTAACAGTTACCACAACCCCTAATGCAATAGTTGTAAACCGTTACAACTGCTTTAATATTATAGTGCCTATAAATGTACGAAAAACTGTTGCAATAGAGGTTCCTATAGCAACGCTTTCAGAAACCATGACATTAACTATTACAATAGAGCTATAGTAACGCGAGCAGATGAGACAGTTGTAAAACCGTTGTTGTAGCGCTCTGGCAACGATTTTAGGTCCTATTGCAACACATATGAAACTGTTGTTGTAAACCAAAATTCTAGTAGTGTCGAGACTTATTTATGGTATGTGCAATTGCTTTCAAATTGTACATGTTATTTGCAGTTTTGATGATTTGATACACAGAGGACTTTGTAAAGGGACCTGATCCTTGTCATTTCTATCCGTACAATTGACAGTTGGAAAAAGTACACAAGTTCGGTGCACAGTTTTCAAGTGTGGCAGAAACCTCGGCCAATGGCATGGTCTTGAAGGTTGTGTCTATTCTCATAAGGACATCCTCACACAGACACAACCTTAGTTTTTGCATCACAGATTTTAAAGAGCAAAAAAAAGCAAAAACCACTTCTTTCAAAAAGTACTTACCAAAGAGCAACAGGGACCAGATAGAGAAGCTTGCATCTTAGTTGTCTTAGGTTTTTACTTCAGTGCTTATTGTTGTAAATCTAATCCTGAACTATAAAGGAATTATATCTTTAGTTCGTTTTGTTCAAAGTCTAAATCAGTTGAGTTTAACTGGTTTAGTGGGCAACATTGTCACTGCTTAGTCAAATCCTAAGTTATCTAGTGTTAGGTGGGTTAGTGTGTGTTTCTTAGTGAATTCTAAGTTATTTTGTATCGGGTTGCTTAGTGGGCAATAGTGATATTGCTTAGTTACTCTATTTGTAGTGGGGTTACTACATTTAGGGGGAAGGAATTTAGAGGTAAATTCTTAGGTTGTAAGCTATTGTAATCTGATTCGTTGCTTTATTTGGAAGAAATAGAGTTTGGTTTTAAAAGCTTGTGAGGACAGGTCGTGGTTTTCACTGCCCTTAGAGCAAGGGGGTTTTCACGTTAAGTGTTAGTATTGATTTACCTAATTGCTTATTTGCTGCTCTTGCTTAAATTACTGTTCTTACTGTGTCAAGCGACCTGGTCCATTGACTCTTAGTAGACGCCTATATTATAACAATTGGTATCAAGGCCGGCTTTCTCTATTTGGTTAACACTAAGAGGAGTTCCTGTGTAGAATGACTGCTCCACTTAATTTGGAAGAAGGCCAATCGTCTACAAGACCACCTCATTTCAATGGTCAATTATATAATTGGTGGAAGACGATGATGCATAACTTCTTAATGGTTGAAGACAGTGAATTGTGGGACATAGTGCTAGATGATCTTTTTATACCCACAATAGAGGTTAAGGAAAGTGAAATCACAAGAGTTATTCCAAAGACTCGTCAACAGTATGATGAAGCTGACCGAAAGAAGATCAAGAAAAGCTACAAAACCAAGAAGTTACTAGTGTGTGGGATTGGTGATGAAGAATATAATCGTATTTTCGCCTGTGAATCCGCAAAGGAGATTTGGGATTGTCTCCGGACGACTCATGAAGGTACTGAGCAAGTGAAAGAATCAAAGGTAGACTTGTTAACTACCTAATATGAAATCTTCACTATGAAAGAAGGAGAAACTATTCATGAAATGAGTACCAGATTTGCACCTATCACAAATGAGTTATAGTTGTTGGGAGAACCTGTTCACACAAGCAAATATGTTAGGAAGATTCTTTGAGTTCTTCCTAAATCCTGGTCGAGCAAGGTTAATGCTATCACTGAGGCCAAGGACTTGAAAGTACTCATAATGGATGCTCTAATCGAAAGTCTTCAAACTCATGAAATGAATAGAAATCAAGAGACATCAAAGAAGGAAGTGAAGAAGGATAAATCTCTATCCCTTAAGGTGGCATCAGGAAACACATCTCATGAAGAAGAAGACATGGTCTATATCACCAGGAGATTCCAAAAAATGGTGAGAAAACATAGTGGCTTTCGAAAAGGTAGAAATTCCAGTAGGACTGCAGCTGCAAATGATCTATGCCATAAGTGTGGGAAGCCTGGTCACTTTAATAGAGATTGTCCTATGGACAAGGCTAAAAGCATAAGACCTGGAGGAGATAAGGATATGAGAAGGGACCTGATCTCTAACAAAAAGGGAAGGAGAGCAGCTGATGGTTATGTTGTCAAGAAGGCCCTTGCTGTCTGGGGAAATTCCTCAAGTGATTCAGATCAGTTAGAACAACCTGAAGACGTATCAATACTTGCTATCAAGGATGATGAAAATGTGTTCAACACCATGTTTTCTCTCATGGCAAACTCTGATGATGAAGAAGCGATGAAAAGGTAACTCTTTCTGACATTAAACAATATATGCACACTTATTCTGTTCAGAAATTAAGAAATCTAGCTCTTGTATTGATTGACTCTATTACTGAAGTAACAACTGAAAAGGACTTGATGAAAAATAGCCTAGATATATTTCATGAAGAAAAGGTTTGGCTGGTTGAACATATGTCTATTATAGAGGAACAACTAGTAGTTCTAGAAACTAAGAATCTAGAGCTCAAAGAAAAGATGTAAGTGGTAATTGAAAAACTTGGTTGAGTAAAGGAGAAGCTAGCAACCTGCAACAAGAGCTATAAACTCGTCTGAATAGTGCTGAGACTAAACTTGCACTAGCCTTGGAGAGAAACAATCAGTTGGAAACGGACCTGGTTCAATTTAAAAAAGAACTTAAAAGTCTATAGATGGGCAATCTCCTCTAAGCTACTCTCCAGTATCACAAGTTAAGGCCAACACAATGGGAAAGGGCTAATATCTCGTTCTCTAGAACTTCGTTTTGGGTGAATAAATATGATTTGGAAAGCTAATTCATATACCTACAACTATTATGTTTACGTGAAACTCTAATTTAGCTGTTATGGATTCGAAATATGGGACTCAACACAAGACAAGTTTTGTCCAGATTTTGGATTTAGAAATCCTGTATGAACCACTGTTAGTGTATCGATGATATCTTTTTGTACAAAATATATTTTTCGGTGATTCTTATTGGGTTGCAACCTTAAGAGATGTACCTACATCTTTTATGAAGGTTATAAAGTCTAGTTTTGCCGTTTTTCTGTTCAAATCTAAGTTACAACATGGGGTACTAGACTGGCAAGAATAGTTGTTTTGGGAACATAGTTGCATCTGTGCAGGCTAAGCTTACTTGTGATGATAATCTTGTTTTATTTTGATATTATTGAGATATTAGAAATTAAAGAAGTTATTTAATTGCATTTTTAAGGTTGTATATACTTGTGAACAAGTTGAGGACCTTGATACGTTGGTTGGTCTACGGTTCAAACTCGCGAAGTTGTATTGGACTATTCTACGCTAAAGCATTGAGGTTTGTGTATAAACTTGTACTTACACTCTTTTAACTGTTGGTATATCTGAAAGTTGATCTTGATACCTTGGTTACCTCTTATCACTTTGCATTGTCGTGTTGGTATGACGCTTGTGTAACTCGCCTACTTGTACGGATTGTTTGATCACTTGACACTCTTATTGAGACCTTGTCGTTCTTGTGGCTATGACTTTGTCACTATTGGCATGCTTCTTGATTCGGATCATTTGCCATCTTGACTTTGGATTTTTAGTCCGTCTTAAGAATGGAAGTTGTCCATTTTAAGTACAAACTAGGAAGTCATTTTTAATATGTTTCTTGGTTCTCTTGACTATTGGGTTGTGACCTTTCTTGTTACAGGGCGTTGGCCCTTCTTGATACTTGCTTGTGCCAGCTGTGACGACATGAGGTATATATTGGGCGATCCTTGTTATTGAATCTCTAGGAAAATGGTGCTACAAGCATTCTTGTCATTTGTATCTTTGAAAATTGAACTTGATACTCGTTATATATTGTTGCTTGATTTATTTATTATGTTTCAAGTATGCTACTCATGGACTTGAAAAAAAATAGATTGGTGAATTTTGAGTACTCCGAACCTATAGTTTTTACACCAGTAAGTTATATGCTTAGCGATAATTGTTTCTATCGTAGAGGCTGATCGAGAGGAGGCATGAAGCTGGCCATTGGAGATGGAAATTTTGAAAACTTTAAAAAAGATCACATTTGCATATATGCATCTATATTTTGTATAAACTGTGGGAATTATACATGATCTATGTATTGTATATTTGCATGTAATTTTGAGGGCTAATCAGATCATGTTACCATGGTTTGTAATATAAGTATGACTACATGTTTTGTTTATTTGAGGTGTGTAAGCCCAAGTTTTGTAATATATTACATTTCCTACTTGTTTGGAATGCTCGTATGAAGCATGAACCCATTTAGTTTGGGTACTCGAAAGTTGATAATATTTTTTGTTATTATTATTATTATTTACTTGCGTGAGGACAATATATGCATAGAAATATTTCATGATTTATTTACGTATAGTAATTGGAAAGGGTCGTTACAAGCTTGGTATCAGAGCCTAGGTTTATGGTTTTAGGACTTTTACTGTGAATTACTTGTATACTTATTCGCTTTAGGAGAAAGTTTTATTTGGATCATTTGTTCACTTACATGGTTTATAATAAATTTTTATCGCATATAGAGTGCACGTGCATCATATACATGTCTATAGTGCAATGTGATATTCTCTTTTGAAGGAGTTAAGTTATGGCCTCTTCTGTGGACCAACCTATGGAAGCTGCTCGTGAAGGTTCGGGTGCCTTTGTTTCCCAACCTCATGCACTAGAAGAAGTTGGAGAACCTTTCTCGTATCATTACATTCTCCACACTAGTGGGTCAGAAGTGGGAAACCATCAGGGTGCCAGAGCTGGTTCATATCCTCACATGAGTCGTGGTACTCAAGCCATGAATCCTCCTTTTCAACAAATGGCTGAATTCTTCCACCACATGGCTGAAGCGATGCATGACCCCAACATTGAAGTGGGTGGAGTGGAGTTTGAATGCACCGTTGATCCCACGGATGCTAAACAATGGCTGGAGCGCATGGAGAGGGTATTTGAGCAGTTAGAGTGTTCAAATGTTGCCAAATTTAAGTATGTTATTTCACTATTACAAAAGGATTTATACGATTGGTGGGTAAGTGTTCCGAATGCCAAGGTAAAATCTCCTGTTCTTACTTGGGATGATTTTCTTAGAGAATTTCGTATGAAGTATGTCCCACCTGCTTATTGTGATGCAAAGAGAAAGGAGTTTTTGAATTTAAGGCAACGAGGCATGTCTATTGCTGAGTACCAACATAAGTTTCTAAGGCTTTCTCGTTATGCTGGATGTATTATTAAAGAGGAAAAAGACAAGTGTAGGAAATTTGAAGATGGTTTAAATGATTCCGTTAGGAAGAATATGGCGATCCTGCAACATGAGAACTTTTGTAAAATAGTGTCTGGTGTTTTTACTTGGGAACGACTTGATAAAGAAGAAGCTAGATAGTCGAAATGAAAACAAATTCTGAAAGCCTAGACCAGATTTTGGAGGTCCATCCAAAAAGGAAAGGTTTGATGATTCTAAAGATGGTAGTGTTAACAGGCCACCGCAGCAAAAGCAAAACAGATCAGAATTTTCTATAACTAGCACTCCAAATTATAGCCAAGGTAGGTCTCGTGTTCCCACTTGTCCACATATGGAAAGAATCATTATGGTACTTGCAGGAGAGCTTCTGGTCCATGTTTCAATTGTGGGAGTTTTGATCATAAAGTGAAGGATTGTTCTAATCCTAATAATGCTCTTTCCTTGAGAACTGAAGGCTCAATTCATAAACCTTCTATTAATCCTCCTCGACCTAATGAGGGTGCAAGATCTAAAAATACACAAGTAGCAGGGGTGCAAGTGGAGCGAACAAAGCTAATGGACCAAGGGCTACTGCATGCGCTTATGCTATGAGGCAGAGAGAGGATCAAGATGGAAAAGTCATGGTTGTCGGTAAATTTCACTTATTTAGCTTTTGTGTGTTTACATTGTTTGATCTTGGTTCTACACATTCCTATCTTTGTTCATCACTTGATCTTCCTGAAAACGTGAAATCTGTGAGACTTAATTTTGATGTGCTGGTTGAAAGTCCTTTTGGTTATCAAGTTGTGTGTAATCGAGTTTATCAAGATTGTCCCTTCATGATTCAAAATCTAGTATTTCCTGCTGATTTGATTAAAATGCCTTTCAAGGATTTTGATATTATTATCAGGATGGATTGGCTTTATAAATAGCATGCAGTGGTTGATTATGTGTCTAAGCATATGACTTTTAAAGATCCTACATTTTCACACATTATTGTACATGTGAAAGATCATTGACAGCTAGTATTATTTCTACGGCCTTGGCAAGAAAGTTGATGCGTCAAGGTTGTGGGGCATACTTTACTCACATAGTTGATACACGGTTGGAGAGTCCTGGTATCAAGGACATATATGTTGTACGTGATTTCCCAGAAGTCTTTCTAGAAAATCTTCCTAGATTGCCCTCGAAAAGAGAGGTTGAATTTCCAATCGAGCTTATTCCTGAATCTACCCCTATTTTTATCACTCCTTATAGAATGACTCCGGCAGAATTAAGAGAATTGAAATCTCAATTGCAAGAACTTCTTGAGAAAGGTTTTATTCGACCTAGTGTTTCTCCTTGGAGAGCCCCGATTTTATACGTAAAAAAGAAGGATGACACTCTCAGGCTTTGTATTGACTATAGACAATTGAACAGAATAACAATCAAGAATAGATATCCACTACCAAGGATTGATAATTTGTTTGACCAACTGAAGGGTGCTAAAGTATTCTCAAAGATTGATTTAAGGTCTGAATATCACCAACTGCGTGTTAGACAGAATGATATTCCTAAAACTGCTCTTAGAACTCGGCATGGTCATTATTAATTTTTGGTGATGCCATTCGGGTTGACAAGTGCTCCTGTGGTATTCATGGATCTAATGAATCGCATATTCATGCCTTATCTTGATCAGTTTGTGGTTGTTTTTATAGATGATATTTTATTATTTTCCAAAAGTAGTAAAGATCATGATAAACACATACGGATTATTTTGCAAATTTTGAAGGAGAGGGAACTTTATGCTAAACTTTCCAAGTGTGAATTTTGGCTCGATGAAGTGATGTTTTTGGGACATGTTGTATTGGCCGAAAGCGTGAAGGTGGATCCTAATAAGATACAAGCAATTGTTGAGTGGAGACCTCCCAAAAGTCAAACCAAGGTAAGAGGTTTCTTAAGCTTAGCAGGATACTACAGAAGATTTATGAAAGGCTTTTCCATTATCGTCTTTCCATTGACTAAACTCTTGCAAAAGGAAGTGAAGTTTAATTGGAATGAAAAATGCCAAGAGAGCTTTGAAACTCTCAATCCTTGCTGACCCAAGCACTTATACTTACTCTACCAGTTGAACGGAAGGAGTATGTAGTATATAGCGATGCCTCTCACAATGGTCTCGGATGCGTTTTGATGCAAGAAGGGAAGGTTATTTCTTATGCCTCTCAGAAATTAAAACCGCATTAATTGAATTATCCTATTCGTGATCTTGAACTTGCTGCGGTAATGTTTGCTTTAAAAATATGACAGCATTATTTGTATGGAGAGAAATGTCATATATTCACTGATTACAAAAGCTTAAAGTACTTGGGTACTTAGAAGGAGCTAAACCTCCGACAGTGTAAATGGCTTGAACTCATTAAGGATTATGACTGCACGATTGATTATCATCCAGGTAAAGCTACTGTGGTTGCATATGCCCTAAGTAGAAAATCCTTCGCAAGTATTTCTGTGAGTCGTTTGCCCTTGCTTCTTGAGTTAAGAGCCATGAATGTTTGTTTCACACTTGATTCAAAGGGTTCAATTATTGCTAACTTGCAAGTAAAGCCAATATTACTTGAACAGGTGAAACAAGCACAAAAGTTAGATGAGAAACTTGTAAAATTGACCAGAGAAGTTCAAAATAGGAAAAAACTTGATATTACATTAACAGAGGATGGTGTCTTATTTTATCAATATAGACTATGTGTCCCTAATGATGGCAAATTGAAGAGAGAAATATTGAGTGAAGCACATACCTCACCATATGCAATGCATCCTGGGGGTACAAAAATGTACCAGACTATCAAATAAAATTATTGGTGGAATGGTATGAAGAAGGACATTGTGGAGTTTATTTCTAAATGTTTGGTTTGTCAATAGGTAAAGGCAGAACATCAGGTCCCAGTTGGTTTACTACAGTCCTTGTCGATGCCGGAATGGAAATGGGAGAGAATAACTATGGACTTGTTTCTGGACTTCCTCGCACCCAAAGAAATCATAATGCAATATGAGTGATTATGGACAGGCTAACTAAGAGTGCTCGCTTCATAGCAATCAGGATGGATTACTCACTTGAGCGTTTAGCCAAATTATACATTAATGAGATCGTAAGACTACATGGGATTCCTACGTCTATTGTCTATGACCGAGACCCACGGTTTACATCTAGATTTTGGGGTAGCTTGCAGGAAGCTTTGAGTACCAAATTGAAATTTAGCACTTCGTTCCATCCTCAGACAGATGGCCAGTCGAAAAGGGTGATACAAGTTTTGGAGGATATGCTTCGAGCTTGCATTATGGAGTTTTAGGGTAGTTGGGACAAACACTTAGCTTTGATAAAATTTGCTTATAATAACAATTACCAATCAAGTATTGGAATGCCTCCCTATGAAGCTTTGTACAGAAGAAAATGTCGAACCCCTCTTTGTTAGAGTGAAGTTTGTGACAGGAAACTTATTGATCCGAAATTTGTGCAACAAATAGAACACAATGTAATAATTATCAAGGATCATCTAAAGATTTCTTCAGATAGACAAAAGTTGTATGTTGATCTTAAAAGGCGTGACATTGAATATCAAGTGTGAGATAAAATATTTTTAAAGGTGACTCGATGGAAGAAAATTATGAGATTTGGCAAAAAGGGAAAACTTAGTCCCCGATTTATTGGACCTTATGTGATACTTGTAAGAGTTGGACCGATTGTATATAAATTGGCTTTGCCACTTGAGTTAGACAAAATCCACAATGTCTTTCATGTTTCTATGCTCAGAAGATATCGTTTTGAACCATCTCATGTTCTTCCAGTTGAATCTATTAAGGTTAATCCTGATTTGACATATAATGAAGAACCTATTTTAATCCAAGCTCAGGAAGTGAAGTCACTTAGAAACAAAAAAATCCACTTAGTAAAGGTACTTTGAGGAATCATTTGGGAAAAGAAGCTACCTGGGAGAGAGAAGAAGACATGAGGACTCAGTATCCGCATTTGTTTTGGGACTAATGTAAGGTAAATTTTGGGACGAAATTTCTTTAAGGGAGAGAGAGTTGTCACACCCCTAAAATACTAAACAAGAGTCGCATGTCGATTTACCGTTGCTTATTACTACAATATGTTTTATTCTCTTGTTGGAAACTTGAATTTTTGTGATAATTGCTAGCTTGTTTAGCATAAATTATATCGTAATTTATGGGATTTTAACTGGGGTATTTACGTAATAGCATAATTAGAATTTTGTAGAATTGTAAAAGGAGGTGAAGGATATATAGATATATGTGTATATGTATGCATTTTGGGCAGCACACAACACTATTTTAGGCAGCACCTTCATTGGACAAGTGTACAAGTGATAAACATCACTTGTTTGACTATATATTTTCACTCCTCTTTGAGATAATTTCAGTTTCTTGAAGACTTAGAACCTTAGAACCCTAGCTTACCATTTGTTCTTCAAAATCACAAAAGAAAAAACTTGGTCTTTTGGCCGAAATTCGAGACACGCACTGTTTTTGGTAATTAGTCAAAATATGTTTTTTTAGCTGAGTAGTATGTATTACGTTTAGAATAGCTCGTTCTCTAGGACTCCGTTTTGGGTAAATAAATATGATTTGGAAAGCTAATTAATATACCTACAACTACTATGTTTACGTGAAACTCTAATTTAGCTGTTATGGATTCAAAATATGGGACACAACACAGGACAAGTTCTGTCCAGATTTCGAATTTAGAAATCCTGTATGAACCACTGTTAGTGTATTGATGATATCTTTTAGTACAAAATGTATTTTTCAGTGATTCTTATTGGGTTTCAATCTTAAGAGATGTACCTACATCTTTCATGAAGGTTATAAAGTCTAGTTTTGCCGTTTTCCTAATCATTGTTTTGGGAACATACTATTCAAGCTGAGCTTACTTGTGATGATAATCCTGTTTTATTTTGATATTATTGAGATATTAGGAATTAAAGAAGTTATTTAATTACATTTTTAAAGTTGTATATACTTGTGAACAAGTTGATGAGCTTGATACGTTGGTTGGTCTATGGTTTGAACTCGTGGAGTTGTGTTAGACTGTTCTACGCTAAAGCATTGAGGTTTGTGTATAAATTTATACTTACACTCTTTTAACTGTTGGTATATCTGAAAGTTGATCTTGATACCTTTGTTACCTCTTGTCACTTTGCATTGGCGTGTTGGTATAACGCTTGTGTAACTCGCTCACTTGTACGGATTGTTTGATCACTTGAAACTCTTGTTGGGACCTTATCGTTCTTGTGTCTGTGAATTTGTTACTATTGGCATGCCTCTTGATTCGGATCATTTTCTATCTTGACTTTGGATTTTCAATCCGTCTTAAGAATGGAAGTTGTCCATTTTAAGTACGAACTAGGAAGCCATTTTTAATATGGTTCTTAGTTCTCTTGACTATTGGGTTGTGACCCTTCTTGATACTTGCTTGTGCCGGGTGTGACGACATGAGGTATATATTGGGCGATCCTTGTTATTGAATATCTTGGAAAAGGTGCTACGAGCGTTCTTGTCATTTGTATCTTTGAATATCGAACTTGATACTCGTTATATATTGTCGCTTGATTTATTTATTATGTTTCAAGTATGCTACTCATGGACTTGGAAAAAATTGCTCGGTGAATTTTGAGGACTCCGAACCTATAGTTTTTACACCACTAAATTATATGCTAAGCGATAGTTATTTCTATCGTAGGGGGTGATCGAGAGGAGGCATGAAATTGGCCATTGGATATGAAAATTTTGAGAACTTTAAAGAAGATCACATTTGCATATAGACATCTATATTTTGTATAAACTTTGGGACTTATACATGATCTATGTGTTGTATATTTGCATGTAATTTTGAGGACTAATCGGATCATGTCACCATGGTTTGTAATATAAGTATGGCTACATGTTTTGTTTATTTGGGGTGTGTAAGCCCAAGTTTTGTAATATATTACATTTCCTACTTGTTTGGAATGCTCGTATGAAGCATAAACCCATTTAGTTTGGGTACTAAAAAGTTTATACTATTTTTTGTTATTATTATTATTTACTTGCGTGAGACCAATATATGCATAAAAATATCTCGTGATTTATTTGCATATAGTAATTGGAAAGGGTCGTTACAAAGTAGACCTAACATAGTGCTCAACATAGGCATGTGTGCAAGATTTCAAGCTTGTCCCATAGAGTCACACCTGAAGGGTTCTAAGAGGATTTTGAGGTATTTGAAAGGAATAGGGGACCTGGTCCTCTTCTATCCAGCTGGAGATTCTTTTGAATTAGTTGGGTATGCAGATGTTGATTTTGCAGGTTATCAGATAGACAGAAAAAACACTTCTGGAATGGCCTATTTTCTAGGTTCCTCACTCATCTCATGGGGAACCAAGAAACTGAATTTTGTGGCCCTTTCTATAGCTGAGGCAAAGTATATGGCTGTTGCATCTTGATGTGCTCAGCTACTCTGGATAAAATAGTTGTTGAAGGATTTTGGAATTCTCACTCACACTATCCCTCTCATGTGTGACAATACAAATGTCGTCAATATGGAGAAGAATCCAGTTCAACACAAGGGAACCAAGCATATTGATGTTAGGCATCACTTTCTAAGGGATAATATAGAAAAGGGGACCATTTGTATCAGTACTGCAGAACTGAGGATCAAACTATTGATATCTTTACCAAGTCCCTGATCAAAGATCAGTTCGTGTCTAACAAGCTGAAGTCAGGGATGTTGAAAATAGGCTGAGCTGGCCCTCCCTAAGCATCCAACCCTCAAATGGCTATTGATCTGCAGGGTAGGTATCATTGTTAATTGTAATATCTTATGTGTTAGACCAATCTTGTACCTCTTTTGCAAGTATACACTAATGGGAATTGAAGAAGTAAGGAAGGCTATCAATCATCCAGAAGAAATTTTTCTCTCTGCATTCAGACAGGAACCTGGTCCTGTCTAGAGATTAGCATTCTTTTCATTTATTTAAAACATTAAGAACCATCGAGACCTCCACGTGTCAGTCATCGGTCACTCTGATCGTTGTGTCCCATCACTTTAAGTTCAAGCGTCGCGCCTCTTAGAGACCTGACACATCCTTTCAACTCTTTTGAATCTCTTCCCTCCAGTCCCTTATTGAATCATCTCAAATTCACCTTTTTCCTTTCTCTACCAAAACCCAAACTTTTCTTCTTCAGGGCTTCTTCTTTTTTCTTCTTTTCATCATGTCTTCCTTGTCTCTTCCTCCTAGGAAGGTACTAGGTACTCCAAATAAAATAGATCCTGTCGATTTCTACTTGTCTCCTGGAGTTCCCTTTCCGATGAAATCGTCAACCTCCCTTTCGGTGAAAGTTACTGAAACAAGTTGTCCTACTCTCTCCGTCTCCTTTTGACCTTAATAATCCCGCACCTCCTAGCCAACCTGGTCCCCACTTTTTGATGTTGTCAGATTATTTATTTGAGGGGTATCTCCCTGAGCACAGGCATTCTGAATCAAACATCCTTGCTGCTAGTGAGAACATGCTTATAGATAGTCTGACACAGATGAGAAAAGGGCTGAGAAATAATGAAAGTAATGGCTGTGGTGAAGTCTCACTTGAAAGCACTGAACCAATTTTTGACAAAACACCAGAAGTTGAGCTTTCTCCTGCTAGTGACTCAGACGACACTGATGAGGACAACACTCCACTCAAATGGACAGTACAGAAGAGGATGGGTTCTGTTACTACGAAAGGAAAAGAAAAGCTGTCGAAGAAATTCCTAAAAGAAAACCTTTCACCAGAGCAACAAATAAGAATTTTATGGGGGATGCCATGAAGTCAAAAAAAGAAACTACTGAAGAAAACAGAAGAAGTAGAAATGCAGGTAATATAGAGATTGATATACCTGTAGAAGGACTGATGGTGGTCCAAAATAAACACTCAGAGAATGATATGGAATCAGAAGATATTTCACTGGCTAAGAAACAAAGGCGAAGGGTGGAACAAGAAAAGAAAAAAGGGAATGGAAAATCTGGTAAGTCTAGATATCTCTCTGTATAAGGGGTTACTGCTACAAAAGGGGAGAAGGCTAAGGAAACAACTAAGAAGAAGGCAAAGGCAAAGTCAAAAGAAAAGGTGGAGGCAGCGTTTGTTGCTAAGAACCCACCAGAACAGGGGCCTGGTACCAAAAGAAAGCGAAATGGAAAGGAGGACACCAAGCAGGATATTGTTAACAATTTGCGTGTATAGAAGTTCCTAGGTGGGAGGGTTTTTTAACCCACAATCCTCAAGAAACCTGGAATGAACTAGTGGAGATTCAATAATGGACTCACCTGTTTATGACCAAATCTCATGTAATGCATGAAGACCAAGTAAGGGAGTTCTATTACAATGTGGAATTCAATGAGGATGGAAGTCTTTATACTTTGGTGGGAGATAAAATGATACATCTAAATGAGGAGTTGTTAGGAGTAATTTTAGAGGTACCTAGAAAAGGGATCAGGTCTGTGGCTAGAAAACTCTGCACTAAGCACTTTGCCAATGAGTACTCTAAACTTCCAAACATGCATCGTGCAGGTATTCAGAAGAAACTCATAAAAGGGGAATACCAATTGATGTTTATGTTTGTGAACAATGTGGTTCTCTCTCGTACTGAGAAGTGTATAGTTGCAAATTCAACAAATTTATTCCTAATGGAATCGCTCTGCAAGTTCGACCTACTGAATCTGCCAGCACTCATGTTGGAAGATATGCACAAGACGGTAATAGAATGTAAAGGCAAGCATGGAATGGGACATGGATATTTTCTCACAAAAGTGTTCAATCATCTGAAAGTCTCAGTGGGACCAGGTACTATTGGCACAGTTAAACATCTCTCTCACTTAGTACCTTAGTCGAGTGTGAGTGCATCGAGGGTCAAACAGGACAACTGAGTAAAATGTCTTAGTTAGTGGCTGAACGGGATCAACTCAAGCGTGAACTGGAGGAACTGACAACATTTTAAGGGAAGAAGGATGCTGAAATGGCACTATTAAAGGCACAACTAGACAAAGCTAAGTCTGAGGGACCTGGTACTAAAGAGGTCAAAGAGTTACGCCTGAAAAATGCAGCCCTTCTGACTCAAACTACTGATCTTCAAGAGAGGTTGATCGAGTCTCATGACTCTGCCAATGAACGACTTACATTTGTCATCAAATCTCTTATCCATCAGCCTGCCTCTTCCTAATTCCCTCCATCTATTGTCCTTGCTTATTTTCTTTGTGTGGGTAGTGCCCCGGGTTCTCTTTAGCAGTTTATTGTCAATGTATTGAATATTTACTCTGTGCAATGAAAAGGACTTATGTTTTGTTGTGATGTCTTCTTGTCCAATTCTTTTTCTACGCTGTGTTGATAAAAGCTATGGTCTTTCTATGCATGCTTACTTTTAATCTTGGTTTACGGTCTCTTTTTTTTATGATGCCAAAAGGGGGAATGGGTACCTTAGACACAGGGCGAATATGAAGTGCAGGGGGAAGCGGAGACGAGGAGGATATATGAAGTGTATGGGGAAGTTGAAAAGAGGAGGATATATAAAGTGCAGGGGGAAGTGGAGAAGGAGGAAGACATATATGAAGTGCAGGGGGGAGTGGAGAAGGAGACATAGACATAGCATTATGAGTTTGTCATCATCAAAAAGGGGGAAAATGTTATTTGCAGTTTTGATGATTTGACAAACAGAGGACCTTGTAAGGGGACCTGATCTTTGTCATTCCTATCCTTAAAATTGACAGCTGGAAAAAGTACACAAGTTTGGTGCACAGTCTCTAAGTGTGGCAGAAACCTCAGCCAATGGCATGATCTTGAAGGTTGTCTATTCTCATAAGGACATCCTCACACAGACACAACCTTAGTTTTTGCATCACAGATTTTGAAGAGCAAAAAAAAGCAAAAACCACTCCTCTTAAGAAGTACTTACCAAAGAGCAACATGGACCAGAAAGAGCAACTTGCTTCAAAGTTGTCTTAGGTTTTTACTTCATTGCTTATTATTGTAAATCTTATCATGAACTATAAAGGAATTAGATCTTTTATTCGTTTTGTTCAAAGTCTAAATTAGTTGAGTTTAACTGGTTTAGTGGGCAATATTGTCGCTACTTAGTCAAATCCTAAGTCATCTAGTGTTAGGTGAGTTAGTTGGCAACCGTGTGTTGCTTAGTGAATTCTAAGTTATTCTGTGTCGGCTAGCTTAGTAGGCAATAGTGATATTACTTAGTTTCTCTATTTGTAGTGGGGTTACTACATTTAGGGGGAAGGGATTTAGAGGTAAATTCCTAGGTTGCAAGCTGTTGTAATCTGAATTGTTGCTTTATTTGGAAGAAATGGAGTTTGATTTGAAAAGCCTGTGAGGACAGGTCGTGGTTTTCACTGCCCTTAGAGCAAGGGAGTTTCCACGTTAAGTGCTAGTGTTGCTTTACCTATATTGCTTATTTACTGCTCCTGCTTACATTACGGTTCTTACTGTGTCAAGGGACTTGGTCCATTGACTCTTAGTGGATGCCTATATTCTAACAGTACGTTTAGTGAACAAAATTGATATAGAATTATATTTTCTCAAATATTATTTTTTGAATTCTTCCCACCACAATATCCAAGAATTGACACTAAACAAAAATAAAATACCAATGAAAACAAGTCAATCTATGCATCCTCCTACAAAATCCACATTAGATGATCCAACATAACTATAAAAATTGGTCAAGGACATGTTCCATCAAGAAATCAGAAATAATGTGATTTGTTTTGTCTGTCACATGAAATGCATCCCAAAATACGAACTTATTTGCATCTGTGCATGTCAATGGACTTAATTTATCGCACAAGAAACCCATCTCAAATAATCCTGTGCCACAACATGCTACACTTGACACTTCAAACCCTGCATTTCTCAAAATGGCCAATCGCCAAAAAGAAAAATTAAAGAAATAGTTAATTGCTAGGCGTTTGGTCGAAAATTAAATAGTATTTTTTTATTTTTTTAAAGTTGGATTTGGAATTAGTATTGTGTGTGGCCATAGGTTTGCAAAGAATATTTAGATTTTGAATATGTTTTTCTCTAAATATGATTTATACCTTTTAATTTTTAAAAACTTGACTAATTTATCTGAAACATACAATTAAAGTAATAAATCAAAATAGACGGTCACATAATATCATAGATTAGATCTCATCTACGAGCTACTACATAACATTACAAATAGTTTCACTTTATTTGAATTTTTTGGAAGTTCGACTCTTGGAGACTTGGAGTTGAAGATGGAGTTATGTTTGGTTATAGTTTCTGCAAATAATATCTGGTTATTTTGATGTACATTTTCTAAAAAACATAAGATTTAATTTAAATGGGTTCATTTTTATAAAATATAAATGTTAGGGTAAAATTGAAAAATGAAAATGTAGTGAAAGTGAAAACAGAGTTTTTGATGTTTCCTAAATTCCAAACACAACTCTAAGTTTAAAAAAAAAATCCAAATGGAAAGAAAAACTTACCATATGATAAAGGTTTTGTAATCATTTGTAGCAAGAGATTATAAGCATCAGCAAAGACCACTCTAATCCCAGGAAGCTCTTCATTTAACCTCTCAACCAAACCACTCAACATGACATTGAAATGCTTAGCCACATTATTATACTTCTCATAGCATCCATCTCCATTTCCACCTACATAATTTGTTGCTCTTTCCAATGGCAAACACCCCATTGGAGGAACTCCAGTTAACGAAATTTTCCTAGCACCCATGCGATAAATTTGGTGCACGAAGTTCTGAGCAAGTCGAAGAAGAAAATCTTGAAATTGATCTTCTGTGTATTGAGAAGAACGTTGGCTTTGCATTGAATAGTAATTTTCCAAGAAGTCATTTGTTCCGATGCTGATTAAATAGAGTGACTCTTCTATTATGTATTTGGCTTTCTTTTTACCTGCGTATGCTTTTAGTTTCTTTTGATATTCCTTGTAGTACTCCACTTCCTTCCATAATGGTATCACATCCTGCAAAATACTTTTTACACTATCAAGTCACGTCACAATCTATCGCATAATGTTGAAGCTAGGATGAAAATAGTATGATTAATGAAATGGATGATCTGTTAATAAGGTTTGTACAATCACCCTCTTAGTTGTTGGAGTGCGAGTTAAGCTTAAGAGCTTAGAGAAGGACCCATCTCACCAATTGTTTGGTCCAAATATAATGAAAATAGTCTTTGCATTAATGATTTCTTCACTTTTGAACTAATTTTTAGAATATGAATTAGACTCTAGATCTAATTTTAGGCTTAATTTGTACATTATCGAGGAAATTTTCCTAGCACCATGATTCCGTTACCCAAATTGACAACGTGCTATACATAGTTGAATGTTGTATTAATTTTATTGAGACGTCTTTGGAAAAGAAAAACATCACTTAAAATTGGAAAGAAGTTAATGAAAGCTTACGAGCACATCAGAAGTGGCATTATCATAACCAGTACCAGCAGAAGCAAAACAAACACCTTCTGCAAAATCAGATATACTAAACGCCGGATCCAAATAAGCTGGAACAAATGGCCTCAGCCCAAAAGCTTCCGATATGTAATCCGGTGGAATTCGCCCATTGCAGAACCTACCAGTTGGTTTTTTATCGTAGAAATCGCGGCCGTACGGTTCGAAATTGCTCTTAAGAACGGTGGAGATCTGGTTGTTATTCCCTGAATCGACCGACGAATCGCCGAACACTATAATTGCTGGAACTTTTCCAGCCAATGTTTTAGCCACTAGTAACAAAAAATGTGTTAGAATTATGCTGATGAAAGAGTTAAAAGCCATTGTTGAGATGGGATTTTGAGTGAATTTGGTTATTTTATTTTATATGAGTGATAAATTGGGTGGATAGAGAGTTACTGGGAAGGTTTGTTGGGATTATTAATGGCTGCCAAAATTATTATGACTAGCAAAAGGTCCAGAAAAAAGTTGAGTGGAAGCCATTAATGAGACTCCGTTCTTTAATTTTGAATCAGAAATTGCAATTATGTCACTCTTCTCCGATTCTTAACATAGATTTGCACATTCTTTCTTTAACACCTTGTTTTCCGAACACTTTCCTCGTTGAAACAATACATTACAATATAATGCAATACAATATATTATGAAACAATATGTAACAATCAACTAAACAAAGTGTAAATCGATCGATCGGTCTTGATAAATGCAATGGAGGTGCGATACAATCGAAGTGTAGAAGACCATCCTACAAGTTATAGCGAACAATTAATATAGTGATGTAAAGTTTGGTAATGTCAGTTACAATAAGTGACAATAATGGACAAAATTTCACCAAACTAAAGCTTAGTTATTTAGACGTCATAACAGGCGCAGATCTAGGATATTGAATGCAGATTTTGGGGAAATCGGTAATTTGTGTAGATTATATATCTATAAATATATAAGAATTATATGTTGACAATCTAATAATAAAGTAATCAATTGATTCAGAAATATTGAAGAAATTTGCTTAAGCTTATGGGGGTTTAATTCCCCTCATATGGAATATAAAGAAGTCAATTTTAAATATGAAATTATTAGGAATTCATGAACTTCAAATTTTAAATTTGTTGCATTTTATTAAGTACGCTGTTGACAATAATATGAGTGACAGATTATGCATGTTTTCTGACATATGGTAGCACTATACTAAAAATAATTTTGGAGCTATATTTAATTAACGAAAATAATTTTAATTAGCAATAAATATATTCTTTAGAGATAATTATTAGTTAATTATATTTTAGTACTTTTTATAAATCTCGCTAGTCTATAGGATATTGGATCTAGTGTTAATTAATTAATGACGGTAAAATTTTTAATACTTTATTAATGTACATATTTATTATCGCAAAAAGTTGTTTGCTAATAATGAAGCTAGCAAACAACACGAAGCTTTCTCATTCACTCCATACATTAAGCTTCCACTTATAATAAACACTAGATGGGCATGGCCCGAGCTAGCAACATTTCGTTTGAAGTGTGTATTAAAGTTAACTTGGGCCGACATCATGCAACCTATTAATATGATACAACTAAATGGGCGACACACACTTCTCCAACATATAAGAAAATGGCCAAATGCCCCCTCCCCCAAGCTATTATTGAATTTCCAACTACACACTTATTTTTTACGGGAGTTCTATCACCCTCCTAAATCTTTTAAAAGTGAAATATCTAGCCTCCTACAAACTCACGCCCAGATTTGTATTAGGTAGTAATCAGCGCGCCACGTAATATTACCCTTTTTTTCATATAAAAAAATTAATTATTCTTTTATATTTTACTTTTTTTTGTTTTATATTTTCATCTTCTCCTTTTCTCTTTCTTTTCCATTTCTCCATTTCTTTTTCTTTGAAGGCTTCTGCAGATTTGACGACGAGGATGGCATGACTACCGCATCTTTCACCTTCACCGGAATTCTAAACACCAGGAAATCTCGTTCTCTAAAGCTACAGACAAATTAACGAAAAACTCTATCATTGAAAATTGCTTCTTCTTCCGCTACTATAATATTTCTCAAAGATCGATTCTTCAAAGAATCACCAATAAACGATACTTGCTTGCAAGGATAAAGGTACCAGACTTGTGGAAAGACTAGTATTGATTTAGATTTAACAATGTTGATATGAGAAACTCGATTGTGTTTACAACAATTTCAATAAATTGGTCTTCTTCATTAAAGGGTATTAGCATGAGTTAGGAAAAGCAGTTAATGGGTAGATTTGTTTCTATTGAAGATCAATTAGAATATCTTATGGATTGTGTAGTATATCATTTGGGATTGTAATAGCATATTCTTTGGGATTGTAAATATCTTCTCATATCTTTATAATTCTATATAATGTATAGTTGATACATAATGAAAGTATCTCTTCCACCCATTTTGAGTTGGTATCAAGAGCAAAATTTCTTTTCTGTATCCTAGTCTATAATCCTACCATGGGTGAATCCTCTAAAAATAAAAACACCATTCTAGAACCTATAGACATTCCTTTTGGTGTAAAACTCAATGGAAAGAATTATTCTCTTTGGTCTCTCGTCACCAATCAGCTAATACTAATAGTTGTCCTCCTACGGACCTTTGCCTTCCCTCCATTTCCACAATAAAAAGAAAAAGCTAAATTTTTCCTAAATATGAACTACGACAAGGAAAATCAATCCTTAGAAAGACAAACATTAAAGCTGTTGAGATGTTTGTTGCAAGTCGTGGAAAAATGGGATACTTATCAGGAACAGTTGAAGAGCCTCTCGCTATTAATGCCACTTATGAAAAGTGGAGTATGGATAATGTTATTGTTAAAATTTGGCTCGTCGGTGCCATGGAACCCTACATTATGAACTTATTTGTACATCTTCCGACGGCCAAGAGTATTTGGAACACCATGTCTCAAATATATTATGAAAGGTTTGATAGATCAGTTATTTACGATCTCTTTTGTCAAGCAATACGTATGAAACAACAGGGGAAAACAATTTATGCATACTTTGCAAATTTGTGCAAAATATGGTAGGAACTGGATCATCATAAGTCCATCTCTTTCACACAACATGATGTTGTCCAGGCTCAACAGAAGGAAATTGAAGAAGAGCGTGTGTATATCTTTCTGGCTGGTTTGGATGATATTTATGATCGTGTTTGAAGTGATATTCTTCACGCAAATCCTTTTTCCAATCTAGAATCTGCTTTTTCTATGGTTCGAAGTGAAGAACAAAAGAGGAACGCAATGCTAAATAATAATACAAATTCCAGCATGACTATGGCAGCAAAGGTTTCTTTTGTCCAGAATCGAGATTACCATTCAAAAGCTCGTAGCAATGGTGAAAAGGATTGTACTCACTGCAGTAATCCCAAACATGCAGTTGAGAATTGTTTTAAGTTACATGGATATCCAGATTGGTGGGATGGTTTAAATAAAAAAAAAGTATAGGGAACGGAGAAATCGAAAGGATGGTGATAAAAAATGATGTGAAAGTTGTTGCTATGGTTTCAACTAGCACAACACTGCCAACTACTTGAACGGTTTTGATTTCAACTGAAATTGGTGATTCTGATTTAGCGATACCTAGACACTCATCAGGTAATATTAGATCAACTCTGATTAAAATGGATTCTGATAAAGACACTGAATGGGTTATTGACTCCGAAGCTACTGATCATATTACATTTGATCAATCCTTGCTACAAGCTCCAAATAAATCACATTGTTCACATGTGTCCAACACAAATGGTGTATCATCCCCAATTACTAGTGCTAAAATTGTTGTTTTGACTCCCTCCTTTTCTTTAGAGCATACATTATTTGTTCCTTCAATATTCAATAATCTTTTATTTGTGTCTCAAGTAACCCATCAATTAAATTGTCTAGTATTAATGTATCCTCGTTTCTGCATCTTTCAAGACCTCAACAACAAGGAAATTATTGAGCATGGTACTAAAAGAGGGGGGCTCTATTATGTGGATGATGTATGTCGTGGTATTGCTCTAACCAGTCAAAGTTCATTTTCTACTAAAGAACACCAAATATGGATGTGGCATCGAAGATTTGGTCATGTTTTTTTTTGGCTACATTAAACACTTATTTCCAACTTTGTTCTCAGAGTGCGATTTTTCTACTTTTCATTGTGATGTTCTTGTATTAGCATCGTACTACTTATCATTCAAGTAATAGTAAGGTGACTGAGTTGTTTGCATTGATTCACTATGATGTGTGGGGTCCCTCTCCAGTTTTAGTTCATCTGGCTATCATTGGTTTGTAATCTTTGTTGATGATTTTAGTCGCATGACATGAATTTATCTACTGAAGAATAAAAGTGATGTTTCTGAATGCTTTTGCTCATTTCATAAGATTATTCAAACCCAATTTTCAGCCAAAATAAAAGTTCTTAGGTCAAATAATGGTGGAGAATATGTTAATCAAGTGTTACAGTTGTATCTCTAAAATTATGGCATCATTTAGGAAATTACATGTGCTTTTACACCTATGCTCTTTTACACCTCAGAAAAATGGTGTAGCAGAGATGAAAAATCACCATATATTGGAAGTTACGCGTGCATGCTTGATTAGTTCTCATATGCAACCTTTATCTTGGAAGGGTGTTATTTTGTATGTTGTTTATTTAATAAATTGTGTACAAAGTAGTGTTCTCCATTTTAAGACTTCCTTAAATCACCTCTCCAATTTTGTTAACCTCTCATCTACCTTAAAATTGGAACCTCGAGTTTTTGATTGTGTTGTTTTTGTTCACCTCCTTAAACACAAATGTACAAAGCTTGATCCATGTGCATTACGGTGTGTCTTTGTTGGGTATTTGACTCATAAAATGGATACAAATGTTATCATCCCCCTATCAAAAGATTGTACGTTACTATGAATGTTACTTTTTCTGAGATCGAGATGTATTTCTCTCCGGAGTTATCCAGTTTTTCTCTTCAGGGGGAGAATAAGGTTGAAGAGAAAAATTGAATGGTGTTACTACCTAATAATAATGGTACAAATTCAGATAATACATGGCTTAGCTCAACAACTCTAGATCAAGGCACTCTCAATCAAAAAGTGCAACAAGAAAGTGAAGAATCCCCCTCTCCAGTACCTTTAGTATCCACTAATAATGCTTCTTCTGATGATGTTCCTGAGGTATGTGTTACTTATGAGGAAACTAATACTAATAATTTAATTGATGAAACCACATCAATGGTAACAGGAATAGGTATCAGTTACCTCCGCATATCAATCGAGGAAAAGCACCAGTAAGATACTTCCTGATAATCCAAAGGAAGTCAAATATCCTATTGCTCATTATATTTCCAGTGGACACTTACCAACTCTATTTGAGACTTTGTGAATCAGATGTCATCGATTATTATCCCTACCAAATTTGAAGAAGCATTGGATGATCCTAAATGGGCAAAATCCATGAATGAGGAGATGTGATCGAGCACTAGAGAAAAATCATACATGTGATATTATATCGTTACCGAAAGGGAATAAACCAGTTAGATGCAGATGGATTTTTTCAGTGAAACACAAGCCGGATCAACTTGGCAAAGCTAAGTACTGTTCGTGTTCTATTATCAATAGCTGCTAATATTGACTGGCCTCTACAGTAATATGATGTGAAGAATTTTTTTTGCATGGAGAATTATCTGAAGAAATATATATGAGCATACCTCCTGGTTACAATACCTCTGAAAATACATATTTAGTGTACAAGCTAAAAAAGGCATTGTATGGTCTGAAACATCGCTTGGGCATGGTTTAGAAGGTTCCGACTAACAATGAAGAAATATGGTTACACTCAGAGCAACACAGAACATTTCTTATTTTTGAAGAGACAAAATGGTAAGATAATTATTCTTATAATTTATGTTGATGACATGACTGTTGCTGGTGATGATGTTGATGAGATGACTAAATTGAAGACTTACTTGTCCTCTCAATTTGATATGAAAGATCTAGAATGATTAAAGTATTTCTTGGGTATTGAAGTTATTAGGTCCACACAAGGAATATTTTTGTCTCAACGCAAATATGTTCTTGATTTGTTAAAGGCGACGGGTATGTTAGGTTGTCAACCTATTGATAAACTGATTGAACAAAATCATAGCTTGGAGGAACTTCATGATCAAGTTCCTATTAACAAAGCGAGATATCAAAGATTAGTGGGATGCTTGATATACTTTATCACATACCCGATCAAATATTGCTTATGAGGTTAGTGTGGTTAGTCACTTTCAAGTGAACTTCATATGAATGCAGTCATTAGGGTCTTGCGATACTTGAAGTCAGCACCAGGAAGAGGCCTCATGTTCTTTAAGAATCACCATATAAAAATTATGGGTTATTGTGATTCAGATTGGGGTGCCAAAGGAGAACGACGATGCTCAACAACGTGGTATTTCACTTACTTGGAAAAGTATAAAAAACAAAAGGTTATCTCATTGTCTAATGCAGAAGCTGAATACAAAGCAATGGTTAAAGGTATCCAAGAATTACTATAGTTGAAACGACTTATGGGGGAGTTTGGTTTTTCACTCGACCAACCTACGAAGTTATTTTGTGACAACCAGTCTACTATTAAAATTGCAGAAAACCCAATTCAACATGATCATACTAAGCATGTGGAGATTGAGCATAATTTCATCTATGAGAAGTTTGAGGATAAGATAATTGAAGTTCCATATGTGAAGACCTTAGAGCATTTGGCTGATGTTCTAACTAAAGTTGTATCCAAAAAATCGTTTAATAACTCACTTGTCAAGATGGGCATACATGATATTTATGCTCCATCTTGAGGGGAAGTGTTATCCTGAGTTAGAAAAAGTAGTTGATGGATAGATTTGTTTCTAATTATTGAAGATCAATTAGAATATCTTATGGATTGTGTAGTATATCATTTGGGATTGTAGTAGTATATACTTTGGGATTGTAAATATCTTCTCATATCTTTGTAATTCTATATAATGTATAGTTGATACATAATGAAAGTATCTTTTTCACCCATTTTGAGCAAGGGTCTGTTACCCAATGATGAAATCTTCTCCATTAATTGAATCTATTACTTAGTGAATTCCATTAATGACTAGTCTAAAATTCGATTCTTCTAACTTTCAATTTTGATTTTGATTTTCAGCTACCAACAGATTTTCAAAGTGATGAAAAATGGAGATATGATGAAAAGTAAATGATTTGAAGATGAGAATTGACTTAGGCTGAGAAGTTGATGAGGGCGGTGACCTGGTGATCGAGGTGAGCTACCGCCGGTGTCTGAATCTGATGAAGATTGATGGGAAAAGAAAAACAAGGTAAAAAGAATAAAAGGAAACATACTTTTTAAAAATATATATATATATATATATATATATATTAAATTACACCTAATTTTGACCTCATGTATCTCGAGATACATGTATCTAGCGTATCTGAACGTACCAAAATCTGGTAAGATTCGTAATATTACAAATTAGAATATATCTAAGTAATAAGCTCCTAAACTATAGTGAGATTTATATAAGTTTCCCTTTAATTTATACGTCTTTACACATTATTTTATTTGTGTTTCTACCTTGTTTTTATGAGATTGGTATTAAATACACCTAACTTATGTCAATTATGAAGTATTAGGCTAATTTGGCCTTTATTATGGAGTACAGGTGTTTTTGGACAAAAATGCAATGAAATTGAAGAAAACTGGACAAATCTGGCTAACATTTTTTATGACTATGATAGCTACTTGATTATTGTTGTATAAACTTAAATTGATGTTTTAGAGATTTATCGTACGAGGTATTTATTTGACAATGAAATAATAATACATGTATTGTCAATGTGTGAATTAAATTATTTAAAGACGAAAGTATCATTTTAAAAGACCACAAATCTTTTGCATAGTTTATATACAATCTCATCACATTTTCACTCTTTCAATTCATTGGTTATATTAATGTTGATGTGGTAGATTCCCGATTATTAATCAATACTAATACATATATTAAAGGTTGAATCGTTGATTGTTAATTTCATATTAATTTTGCGAAATTAGTACTAAGAATTCGGTGTCTTGTCCTATGATCTAAGTCAATTATTTTTTGTATGATAACCACTTGAACTCACAATCTTAGAGTCTAAAATAATGAATATTTACCATCCGAGCAACTATCGTTAGTCAAAATATCAGAGGCAAAATTAAATTCTTAAAGAAAAAGGCACAACCTAAAACAAAACTAAATAAGTCTTTCGATATAACAAGGTAACATTATTCAAAATACTTAAATTCTACCGTAATTCTATAAAATAAAATAACTCAAATTAAAGAGCCAAAAACTTTTTAAGTCGCTGATGATATGAGTCCTAATCAAACAAGCTAAACATGGCTTCATCATCACTCTCTTCTTTTATTTCCTCCTGAAAACATACAAACAACACAATAATGAGATATGCATACAATAATGAGATATACATACAATAAGTTAAAACACGAAAAAATATATATTTATATTTAGAAGCGCTTTTAAAAAGTTTGGTCAAATAGTAATTGTTTTTCAATTTCGTCAGACACAAAATTATTTCAAATAATCCTTAGGGTCCGTGTAGAGTTAGTAGAATTAGCGATGTATCACGAGAAATTAATATAAGATCAAAGTATACCTTCTTCTTGTCATTGACGGAAGGTGCAGTGGAGGCATCATTATCAGTAGTTGGAGGAGGAGCGGCAACATCGTTGTTAGAAGTTGGGATACCAACGTTCATGATCAGTTCATTAACATTCCTCTTTTGACAAAGCTTTGTGAAAAGGCTTGGCCAGTAAGATTCCACCTTTAAATTTGATGCTTTTATAAGTGTACCAATTCTCTCCGCCTACATATAAATAATAGATCAAGCCAACAAAATTAAAATTTGATGAATTATGAGTTTGAACCATTGTTTATATTTAGAGATATATTAAAGAAAGGGGGAAATTTTGAAAATAAAAGAGTAAGAACGAGGATCTTTCTTGAATAATACGATATGAAAATAAAAGTTTCTATTTAAGATTCAACAACAACATATATTCCACATAATTTCACAGTCCAGAGAATTAGTGTGATTGAGATTATTATCTATGCTCAAATAAAGCACATAAAAGTATGAAAAAAAA
The DNA here is from genome assembly GCA_037074985.1 of Solanum bulbocastanum. Classification (NCBI taxonomy): domain Eukaryota; kingdom Viridiplantae; phylum Streptophyta; class Magnoliopsida; order Solanales; family Solanaceae; genus Solanum; species Solanum bulbocastanum. The sequence continues at coordinate 40,330,910 of CM073603.1, read as the reverse complement.
ATATAATAGCAAAGAATTCATAAGAGAAAAGGAGAAAATATATTATGTACATTGATTGGAATATCATCGTCGTGAAGGATCAAACACGAGTAAGTACAAGCAAGTTCACCAATGGAAGACATTTTTTTTCTTCTTAACAGATATGCAGAAACTCTTGCCGTCCGAACTTTTGGGGGCAGGGAAATATTTTGTAGGGAATTTAGGCTTTTTGTGGGACTATTTATAGAATATAATTTATGCTACTCCAATCCTATTTCAATTTGGTTAAAAGGCCAACTAATATCCGTTTCCATATTGGTCTAGGAATTAATTTATTTTTTATTTATTATTTTGGGAAGAAACGAGGATTTGTGGATTTTTAAATAATTTTCCAATGAAATTCTATTGTGATCATAATACCTCACCTATTGGGGATGATATATGGCACACTAGATCTACCTCTCTACAAATTTTCGGGAAGATTTCATTTCAGATGAATCCAATAGCAAAGTTTGACAAAATTTCATTTTATATAATAGTGTATAAGATTGTATATTATTATATATGGGTGTATAACTATCTTTTGTAATATTATATACTGGTGTAATATTGTATATCATGTTTTAAAATATTTTTATAAAAAAGAAATATGAAAATTTTGTATATTATTGTATATTGGATGTATATTATTATATACCAAATTATGCCTTTGACTTAAGATTTATAATGTACGTTTTTTATTATATTTTTGTAAGTTAGTTAATTGTATTTTTATGAAATTTTTCTAAAAAGTTATGATATGATTATTTATTTAACGATGGATCGAATAAGGCGCGTGAATTAATTTATTTAAAGCCAAATGTTAATCATTTTGCAAGGCCACAAATTCTGCATAGTTCATATACAATCTCATATCACATGTTTCACTCTTTTCATTAGTTTTAATAATGAGTTCACCTTGGCCTTTCGTACCTTGGGGCATGGATGTCATTGGTTCAATAGAGCCAGCCGCCTCTAACAGACATAGATGCATTTTGGTTGTCATTGACGACTTTATCAAGTGGGTGGAGATAGCTTCATATAAGTCGGTGACCAAGAAAGTTGTAGCTGACTTTGTTCGCAATAATTTGAAATGTAGTTTGGAGTACCGGAATCCATCATTACTGATAATGGAGTGAATCTCAACATTCATTTGATGAGAGAGATATGTGAACAATTCAATATCACTCACCGAAATTCAACTGCTTATCGTCCCCAAATGAATGGAGCTGTAGAAGCCGCCAACAAGAATATTAAGAAGATTTTGAAGAAAATGATTGACAATCGCCGAGATTGGCACGAGATGTTGCCATATGCTTTGTTGGGATACAAAACGACTTTTAGAACGTCAATTAAAGCAACTCCATATCTATTAGTAGATGGAACAGAGGCAGTTATACTTGCCGAAGTTAAGATACCTTCACTGAGAATCATCCAAGAAGCTACATTAAGTGATGTTGATTGGGTTCGCAAGCGGATTGATCAATTGACATTGATGAGAAGAGAATGGTTGCAGTATGCCATGGTCATCTTTGTCGACAGAGAATGATTTGTGCTTTCCACAAGAGAGTAAGAGCCAGAATATTTGAAATTGGTCAGTTGGTCCTCAAACGCATTTTTCCTCACCAGAATGAATATAAAGAAAAATTTGCACCAAATTGGCAAGGACCCTACATGGTTCGCAAAGTATTATCTGGAGGTGTCATGGTCCTGTCGGAGATGGATGGCACCGAATGGCGGAAACCGATCAACTCAGATGCTGTCAAGAAATATATGTGTGAAGCTTCAGTTTGTATTTCTATCATTTCCTTGTAATCGTTCTATTCACTTGTAATTGCTTTGTTTAGAATTTTATCCCTCTTGTAATGAACTATGTCTGACCTGAATTCTCAAGAATGAGATACGTAGGCGGACTATGTCGGCCTCGATCACCCCTTTTATCCTTTTTTAATGTTTTCTTTTGTATTTGAACTACGTTCGACCTGAGTTCTCAAGAATGAGATACGTAGGCAGCCTATATCGGCCTCAGTCGGTTTTCTTGTTTAATTTTTCCTAATTTTGTTAATCCTCGGGAGGGGGAACTATGTTTGACCTAATTCTTGTATCAACGGAATACGTAGGCGCCACAGCGGCTCGGTCATATCTCCCGAAAGATTTCTATCTTTTCTTTACAATAGAAACTAGGACAGAATTTTTTAAAGAAACTCAAAAATTCTCAAGAAGAAGATCTCTCTAACAAAGTCAAGACTGAAGTCACATTAATAATTGCAAATGGTATAGAATTTTTAAGAGGATCTCAAAAATTCCATGAATGGTTCATCAACAGTTCAAGATACGCCGAGACAATTAACTAGAACATAAATTTTTTAAGATAACCTCAAAAATTTCAATAAATTTCATCGGCAGTTTAGAGCAACTTTGAATACTTCCCAGCAAGTAATTAGATAAACATCGAAGCATCAACTTCAAAGGCGTTCGCTAAAGCTCGACATGACATGACACTTGCCAGCAACCTTTTTCAAATATTTCTTTTTGAAAACCTATTTTCCTTAAAACTTTTCTTTCATGTGTAAATTATTTTGCATAAATATGTTGTCTTATCTATCAAGAAGCGGGAGATCAGAAAAATCAACTGAAGATAGCAAGACAAGGAGCAGACAACCAAAGAGATCAACACAAATTAGTTCATTTTAAACTAACTATATTTCTGTGGATGCAGGTCTATAGGTTTACCTCAAAATCAGTATTTTCCTCCATTCAATGAATATGGAGAAGTCAAAAGGGCAAAGAGCTCCCCAAATTGACAATTTTTCTGTGGATGTAGGAAATATTTTATGCTGATTATATCAAAGATTTGGGGATATGAACAATAACATTATTTCATTCAATTCCCAAACAAGGTGAAGTTCATAATAAACGTGCAGCTATGTTCATGGATGAAACAAATAAAAGTCCCGAGGAAAGACATAACTTTTATCTGCATTATATTATCAGATATGATAATATTCTTACCCAGAGAGTCATTCATATCGTATTGTCAAATGAGATGATACCACTACTTCGAGGGTCATTTTAATTGTTTTGTCAAATGAGACGATATCGCCACCCAAAAGATACTTAGAAGATCACATATATTGCTCGATAAAGCATTATCTTCATTCGGTACCAGGCAGACATCATCAAAGGATTCATGCATTGCAAGAGAAGGAAATCATACATAGCAAGAGAAAGAAGGCATGCATAATAATAGAAAGAAGTTATGCATAGCAAGAGAAAGGAGTCATGCATAGCAAGAGGAAAAGGGCACGCATATTAAGAGGAAGAAGTCATGCATCGCAAGAGGAGGATTCATACATAGCAAGAAGAAGATTCATGCATAGCAAGAGGAAAGAAGTCACGCATAGTAAAAGAAAGTCATGCACCACGAGAGAAAGGAGTCATACATCGCAAGAGAATAGAGTCACGCATTGCAAGAGAAAAGAGTCATGCATTGCAAGAGAAAAGAGTCATGCATCAAGAGAAAAGAGTTGTGTATCACAAGTGAAAGATTAACCCATCACAAGAAGATCAACATCGGTTGCATCATTTTCTCTGCAAAAACGACATCAAGAGAACCATCAACAACGGCATCAAGAGAACTATCAACATATTACATCAGCCTATTTTATTACTTTGACATCAAAGGAAGAGTACATTGAAGGTGATATTGCAAATATGAGACACAAGATTTATTTGCTTTACGTCAAACCCAATGGAGTTGACGTTAAATGTTTAAGGAGAACAATTAAGTGTCAACACGATAAAAGACACTATATCCCATTTGAATTATATTTTTTACACTAATGTGTTTTATCTCAGTCTTTATCGAAAGCTTTTGAAATGATGAATTCTCTAAAACAAACCACAAATGCGGATAACATCAAAAATGATGTAGCACAACATAGAACTTTTTCTTAGCAATGAACTGGGACATAGTCCAAAGAAGAGTGCCAAACTCTTAGGACGCGAGCAGAGGAGCGACTTCCACCACAATCAAGCCACACTTCTATCAGAAGACATGTGGGTTTTTCTTTAGGTTTCTTGGTTTCAATTTCGCATCCAAAAATTTTTGGTCTCCACCAGATGCATCTTTCCAATTTGAGTGACAATACACTAAGAGCTTTGGAAATTATGTCCATGTAAGTTCTTAATTATGGGTTTGAAGCGCGCCACATTCATGTCTAAGAGGTTGCAAGCCTCCTTTTCATACTCGATTTATTTTGTCACTCTTCCTGAACCAAAGGTTATCTGACATAATAGATTTTCTTTTCTATCGATCGAGTCGAACTACAAACAGCCCGATTCCAAGGTTGAGGGATATGTAGGCGGGCTCAATGTTGAAAACTCGACATTCTCTCTTAAATCTTATTCCCTGGCATTCCGATTTCTTCAAAATTTGATATCGGGATGACTTATGAATTCTTTCAACATCGTGCGTCAAATCGAGCGTATTGAACTACAAGTGGCCTGAATTCTCATTTAGCCTGAGATATGTAGGAAATAGCTATAATTCCTAAAGTCCGTATCGAGGTCCCTTTTCTAAAAAGATGAAAACATGGTCGGTCAAAATTAGATTGGTCAATTTCATTTTCCTCGAATTTCTTACATCAATCCAAGCCAAACGATGGACAGTTGTTGACGCCCAATTTTAACCTTCCCTGATAATAATTAATGTCCAAGCTTCTTAGCTTTATATAATTCAAATTAATTTCAAGGTTATTTTATGTAATTTCAATTGATCTTTATAGTACTTTGAATAATAACTATATTTCACATAATTATATATGTATTTACTATGTCTTACAAATATTTTGAAAATCGTAGCAAAAGAGTTCTACATTGATTAAAATAAGGATTTTATTAATTTAGTTTTAGTTTGGATTATAGTTTAATTTTCTGAATTAATTAGTTTGTATTTAAATTAATTATTTTATAAGTGAGTTAATTATTTTGTTTCGTTAAGATTAAGAAGCTCGTTAATTAATTAATATTAACTCGTCTTATCTAGATTTTAGCTGAATTTGCAAATTAGTAAGGCAATTTGGCTATCTTCTTTTTAATCTAAGTTGATCAAATCCTAAATGGGTCATCTCTAACCAATATTTAGCAATACAGAAATCAGCCCCTCCAAACCAATTTTCAGCAGCCTATTTCATACGTTCCAGACCACCAAATTTCTCATTCTTAATCCCCTCAGCCTATTAACGCCTCCAATTCCAGAAGATCGAGCCCAATTCCCCTTTTATTGTTCAACTCAAACCAGCGGTCCACTTGACACCTCGACCCGACCCAATTTTCTATTCAAGAAGAAAACCCAGAATGGTCCAACATTAACAACAAGACGCGTGAACAACTTTATCTGACTATGTACGTGCTTTATCTTCTTCACGCGAGAGCCATGAACACAGCAATTCACGGCGTCCAACTCCAACGCTCTCACGATGTCAGCATCAGCGTCAATTTACACAGAGATAGACGAAAAAGCATCAGTACGTAGAATAATACACTGCGATTTTTGTTTCTTCTCTAACGTCTCTCTCAACTAGTACTATCGTAGCAGTCATGAAGGCAGGCAGAATCGTCCTCCTAGCATGAGATCACTCCACGTTGCAGGTCAAAGGAATCAATCCGGAGCATCCATCTTTCCTTTCCTCTTTCGGAATAGGGCGAAAATTTCAGAAAAGGGTGTCTTCCCTAAAATGGTGAAAGAAATTTTGGAGTTTTGAAAATCGAATGGACCTTTGAATCCGAATTTTCATCCGTTTTCCCCACATTTTGAAACCCTAATTTTTCCCCTATAAAGTACCTCTCTTCCTCTTCTCTGTTAAGGTTTGGAGAATATCGAAAAGATATAGAAAGGAAAGGGATAGTATAGCATTTATATATATATATATATATATAAGCTCATCAGAAGGTTCTCTTTGGAGGTTTCTTAGTGATTAGCATAAAGTTTTCAAGTCCAAATTTCTATCTCGGACTTTCGGTATTCGAAATCTCTTAAAGTCAGTGGGAGTTGCTCTCCAGCTTGTTTCTTCTCAGTCACTGCCCTTAAGAAGGTAACGTCTCCCCTTTTATAATATCCTCTTTGCCTCTTCTTCTGTTTTGAAATTGATTTTTTTTTATGTCGGAAAAGCCTCATTATGTGACTGAGTCACTGTTAGTGGTCGAGTTGGTAGTTTATTAATGTGATGCTTTGCTCTTAATCAATATCTTGACTCGGTTTTGATGTCGAGTTAATGTTGTGTTTTGTATTAGCATTTTTACTTTTTCTGTTCTTTGTAAACTAACTTTGGCTAGTCACTTCTTGTATGTTTGCCTCAATGTTTTCGAGTTTGCATCCTCTTGTTATTATCGTCTCTTAGCATCGATAGTTTACTCATGTTGTTACTGCTGCTGATGTCTACTGTTGTTTTTCTAGAAAAATGAAGAGTAAAATCTCATAGCTAGTTTATTCTAGTTTGGACAATGGGAGAGCATGTCATTTTTGGGTTTACTTTTTTTTTGTTGTTGGTTTAGCCACTCTTTCTCCCAAATTTAAGTTAATGAGTTATTCTTTGACGTTGCTTTATAAATTAGTTGGTCATTTTCTGTATGTGGTATTTCATCAAGACTTGTTTGTTTTTTGTATGTTACGGTAGTGTTTCTTCCTAGCCCATCTTCTAATTTTATTTGGGAACATGTGTAAATTTGTATTGAGTTATATGAAAAATTAATTTAATGGGTCTTTCCTCCTCTTTAAACCAGCTGAGATATTGAGCATTTTAGGGTGATCACTTTTTGTTTATTTGTTTCAGTTAACCTTTATTTATTATTTGGATTTCTCTAGGAATTTTGGAGTGTTTAGATGTCTTAGTATTTTATTTTTTTTGTGTCCTTCAGTTAACATTAGTAGTCCAAGTGCATTACACTTTATACTTGTTTAATTTTGCTTGGGATTTTTTTTTAGACATGTTAGATCGGCCTTCTTTAAATACTTATTAATTCGTTTGTTCTGTTCCTTTTCTTGCATGTGAAATCTGTCCGAGGCCTACGGACCCTACCCTTGCATTTTTCTTTGGGCCATGGAGGCCTAATTCTATTTTTACCCGAGTCATCCAACTATAAAAATTGACGTACAGGTCTCGGAGTTGAAATAATTCAATGCAGAGGAGAATTGAAAAGTTTGGACCAAAGGCCCACTCTTTGCACAAAAGAAATTTGTATTTTGTTATTTATTGGGCCTAAGCCCATTTAATCATTATTATTATCTCTGTTAGAAGTTTAGGACGAGTTAGGACAGGTGAAAGAATTGGGCCCAAGGCTCAAAGAAAGAAAACATTTCTTTTATGTTAGTTTAGGACAGGTGTAGATGACTCAAATGAACCAAAGACCCAAAACAAAAATGGGCCCAAGTATTGGTCCAAGCGGACAGAAAAACCAAACTTGGGCCCAAATCTCTTTCCCTCCCTTTCTTTATTGTGTTTGTCTACTTGTTAATACATCCTATTAATCTTATGTTTATCATGATTCAATTTTCCCGACAGATAGCCATTCTGAACTAATCTTCTAAAAGTTAACTAATTAAATACTCACTTCCTATAATATCGAAACATAATCTATCAAAGTGTTTAATTTAGATAATATCCCAATATTTCTCCTTCTCCCCTTTTTAAAATGGTCTTAACTATAAAATAGTTCAATTTTGCAATTCAAGTGAAGTTAAAATATTTTAGCCAAATAATTAATTATCGGATAACCGCATATTAGTGGACAGTTCGGGTGCTTGCAAATCCTTCCCGAAATGCTAATAAGAACCCTGAATCCCCTTTGAATATTTTCATTAGATTTATGTTTTAACCTATTTGAAAAAATCCATTTTCTTAATTTTTCTTTTAAAAATTAAGTGGCGACTCTTAAAACCAGTCTAATTATATTTTCTTAATAAAACAATAACATCACGAAATTTAATTGGAAAAATACAAATTTTATGACCTTGATATGATTACTTCAAAATAACAATATAAAATGACATATCATATTTATGAAAGAGGTCTACTAATTGTTTTAAAATGACATATAATATTTATGATACAAAACATAAAAATTTAGGTGAAATTTTCCTTCATGCTTAATTTAGATTTTGGCACAATTTCGTGCTTAATTAATGCACGTATGATGATAACGTAATATGTTGGAAATATTACATATTATAGGAAAATGGGGAAATATTATATTATTACGAAATAAGATTATTTTTTTTAAAAAAAATATTCTAATTAGGAAAATAAAAACAAAAAACTTATTGCCTAATTTCCTACTATTCAATTAGTTAGTCTAACTAACATACAAATTTGCTTTGTCAAATATTGATATGATATTTGAAATTTGTCTCTTATCTATTACATTGGGACCCTTTGCACCCTTCGAAAACTGTTGGGACAAGAGATATGTGTTGTTAGCCAGAGAGTTCACAACTAACATGTAAGTTGATTGGATTTTCTATAGCAATGAGTGAAATTGGTAAGTGTCTTCGATTATTTGAGTTGGATTACATTTCTAAATTGATTTTTCAGTTTTAATATGCTTTGCTTGTTTGAGTTAGGGTTACATTTTGACTCCCCAAATTATATTAGTTTGATCAGGGGTGGAACTATAGCTATCCCAACGTGTCCAACGGTTGGACACCTTTTGTCAGAAAAAAAAATAATAAAAAAATATATAATAAAAAAAAAAATAAAAAAAAAATATATATATATATCAAATTCTGTATTTAAAGGATATATATTTAAATTTGAACACTTTTGACAATAACTACGCCTTTGACGTAGTGGTAAAGGATGTCCATTTGAAGAAAGAAGTTGAGTTCAAACCTCAAAATAGCACAATGTATGATTTTGTCACCGCTATAAAATATAACATCTAATGGTTTTAATTAATATGGAGCAGAGACAATGGAAAGGAGATCAAACAAGTTTTAATACCTTCCCATTAATCAAGTGCAACTCTCAAATTGGAAACTTTGGGTTCAAAAAGCATTTCAAAGATCATTCAAACGATTTAAAATTTAATTAAATAGGCGATTTAGCATGCCTAAAAAATATTTAGGTAAAACTACTTTAATAAAGAAAAAAAAAACACTATCTAAAAAGCCTTTTGATATCTTATCCAAAATCTTTTCTCCCACCATTTTAAAAAAAAGGAGGATGCGACAACTTGATAAAACAATCAATGTTTTTGGTCACCTTTTGCCTACGTTGTCATTGGATTTCAATCACATATATGGTGATTGGTGGATTATAAATAAATATCCTAATAGAGCAAGTATATATATAATTGAATATATATTATTTGCATATAATCGTGGAATATAAAATAAGTTATAATATTGCGATAGATGGTGATATTGAAATCGTCAAGTAAGCTAGGTTTTTAGATCGCGGTCTTTTTGTGTATCTAACTATTAGCAAGATTAAAAAAGTATCTTCTAAACATATTTTAGGATTTATTTTATAATGTCAATTGAAAATTTTTAATATGACATAACATATAAATATACTTTTTAACTTTTTATTTCATATTTATTTTCTTCTACTTTGAGTGTGCACAAGCAGAAATTTAGTAGGCATTTGGCCATGCGATATCATATCATGATATGATAACGTGAGATGGAATCAACGTTTGGACATGTGAATCTACGCTGATTCCATCTCATGATTCCATATCATGATATGTGATTCCATATTCTCCAAAAACCACGATATGGAATTATATGGGAATTTCATATCATGATTTGAGATACTTTAATACAAAAATTGATTCACGAGTTTATAGTTTGTTAAAACAACCACACATTTATATCTACTAACCATTTATTTCATATGTAAATAAAATTTATAATCACATCATTAATTTATAAAATTTATTATTCTCACCAACTTATAGTCACTTTAACTCACACCAACCAATTGTTGAGTAATAAATTTGTTGTTTTCATTTACTCCAACACTTAATTTATTACTTCTACCGATTTGTATTTATTACAACTATAGTTATATCTATTTTCAAAGTGAGTTAAACATTTTTTTTATGAAGTGCATTCTATAATGCTTCCAATTTATTTTATGTTCACTAAACTAATATTAATGTATTTTTTATTTGGTAGGATTGTGTTGGTGCGATTGATGGAACATATATAGAAGGGGAGGTTTCTAAAGCGGTGCAACAAGCATATCGTAATCGTAAAGGAAGAACATCACAAAATGTCTTATGTGCTTGTGATTTTGATATGCGATTTACCTTTGTTATTGCTAGTTGGAAAGGTACTGCACATGCTAGTAAAGTACTTGAGAATGCACTTGTTGAACCAACGTCACAATTTTCATTTCCGCCACATGGTAACTTTAAATTACATCCTTAGAATAAATATTACTCCCTTTGTTTCGCAAAGAATGATTTGGTTTGACTTGGCAGGGAGTTTAGAAAAATAAATAAGACTTTTGAATCTTGTGGTCTTAAATTAAAATTATGTCAAATGTACTAAATTGTCCTTTAATCTTGTGGCCTTAAACATGCTACTTGGAAAACTGAAATTAAAATGTTACAAAAAAAAAAAAAAGAGGTCATTCTTTTTGAAACAGACTAAAAAGGAGATGAGGTCATTCTATTTGAAACGGATGTAGTATTTATTTACACAAAGCTGTCTCATTTATGCCACATATGCGTTTAGTAATTCTTTATAAATTTTTTGTTGGTAGATAAATATTATGTTGTTGATGTTGGTTTCTGAAACACAAAAGGATTTTTAGCTCCATACAAAGGACTACACTATCATTTGCAAGATTACCGAGGAAATGAAAGAGAGCCTCAAAATGCCAAAGAACTGTTTAATTATAGGCGTTCATCTCTGCGCAATGTGATTGAACGGACTTTCAGAGCTTGGAAAAATAGATTTAGAATACTGAAACAAGGCTTGAACCATTATGATATTGATACATAAGTGAAAATCGTCATAGATTGTGCAGTGTTGCATAATTATTTGCTAGAATACCAAAGTACTGATGAAATATTTATGGTCTATGAGCATGAAAATATAGTTGTGGATGATATTGACCAACAAATGGCTCAAAGTAACAATGTTGGTTCGTCTTCTCGATCACATGATCGAGAAATGTAAGTTCAACGTGAGGAAATTGTCCGTACTATGTGGGAGGATTATATTAAAAACTAGTACACTACAATTTATGTTCAATTTTTTTTATTAAATTAAATTAGATGAAACACTTACTTAAGTGGAGAACAAATAGCTTGGTAATAATTTATTATGCGATTTTATAATTTTTTATTTATTTGATAAGATTGAATAAACAATTGGGGTTATTTTAATAGTTTTACAACTTATGAGATTTTTATGTTTATGAGAAAATATACAACACAAAATTACATATCGCATGTCCAAACAAAACTTCATATCATGATTCCATATCGCATGGCCAAACGGGCCCTAATTAGTTGGCATTTGGCCATGCGATACCACATCACGATATAGAATCGTGAGACGGAATCAACGTTTGGACATGCAATTTTACATTGATTCCATCTCATGATTCCATATCATGAGATGTGATTCCATATTCTCCAAAAAACCATGATATGGGAATTTCATATCATGATTTGAGATATTTTTAATACAAAAATTGATCCACAAGTTTATATTTTGTCAAAACAACCCCACATTTATATTTGCTATTTCATATGTAAATAAAATTTATAATCACATCATTAATTTTTAAAATTTATTGTTCGTACCGACATATAATTTATTATTCTCACTAACATATAGTCACTTTAACTCACATCAACCGATTGTTGAGTAATAAATTTGTTCTCTTCATTTACTCCAACGCCTAATTTATTACTTCTACCGTTTTGTATTTATTACAACTCAAAGTAACAATGTTGGTTCGTCTTCTCGATCACATGATCGAAAAATGCAAATTCGACGTGACGAATTTGTCTGTACTATATGGAGGATTATATTAAAGACGAGTACACTACAATTTATGTTCAATTTTCTTTTATTGAATTTTAGTTTGATGAATTAAAGTTAGATGAAACATTTACTTAAGTGGAGAACAAATAGCTTTGTAATAATTTATTATGCGATTTTATAAATTTTTGTTTATTTGGTACGATTGAATAAATAATTGGGGTTATTTTAGTTGTTTTATAACTTATGAGATTTTTATGTTTATGAGAAAATATACAACACAAAAATGTCATACCGCATGTCCAAACGGGCCCTTAAATTGTATAAAGTTGAACAAATAAACACACACGTCCTACGTGACATTCTATATGACAAGTTGCATCCTACGTGTATTATGCCACATAGAACTCACGTGTCTACTTGTTCAACTTTATACTAGTTTTAAATGTCTACTTGTGCACACCCAAAATGAAAGGGTCTAAATGTGAATGGAGGTCAAATTAAAAGACACATTTATGTATTATGTTTTTTAATATACTTAGCTCAAATTTGAGCACTCGACTTTAGAGGCGGGGCCACTAAGAAAATTCAAAACATAAAGAAGTTAAAAAAAATTCAATATTTACTCTCCGTTTATTTTTAATTATCATGTTGCGCTTTTCGAAAGTCCATTTGATTAATTTTCAAAATTAAATTAGATTACATCAATTCAATATTTTTAAAACAAAAAAATTAGATATTAAAAAATATACGAAAAGTATTATAAATTACAAATTTTTGCACATCAAAATATGATGAAAAACACGTCGTAAAATGTTAATCAAAGTTCTTATAGTTTCACTCTAAAAAAGAAAACCATGAAAATTAAAAATAGGTGGAGAAAGTATTATATATATACAAAATAATTTAACTATATATAAAAATAATGTATACTTTTCCATTTACAGAGATTTAGATGAACACTTCACCATGATCTACCTCAAATACCTAAATCAAACTCATTCTCTTGCATTTATATTAAAAATAAATATTTATTTTACTTATCTATTTAATAAATTATGAGAATTATATTTCTTTTTCATTCTATGTTTAATATTAATTTTAAATATTTAATAATTAAATTTAATAAAATAAACCTCTAATTAAAATTCTCTCTAATTTATCCTATTCCCCTACTGCTATCATTGGCTAATTGTTATGCTAACCTTGTACTCCATCGAATTTCAAGAATCCCCCCGGCCAAAACCAAAATTATTAGCACCGGTAGCTATAAAATCACAAAATTTAGCCTTAAATTCGCTCTTGACGCTTCTCCTTCTTCTATCCCTTAAAGGGTCACTTCAATCGGATCAAATCTAGGCAAAAGTTTCTCCTTTTTCCTCTTCTGGGTCGTTCTTGTTTTGTCAATTGAGTTTATTTTGAGGCTGACATAGTGAATTAGTTCATCATGAGGAAGAGAGAGAGGGAAAACCCATGTGGTATTTGTGGGCATTATCACAAGTACGAAGAAGGGGAGCCGTGTGGGGTTTGTGGTCATCGAATGCCTACTGTTTCTGATATGGGTTCTCCAATTCAAGTCAGTGCTTTTCCTTCTGAGATCTTGCCGGAGTTTCTTTTTTTGGGAAGCTATGATAATGCTTCCAGAGCTGAGCTTCTTAAGAGTCAAGGGATTTCTCGTGTTCTCAATGTGAGTCCCTCTTACTTGTCCTCGCTTTGTTTCTTTCTTGGAGTTAATTGAATTGTTGAGTAGAGTTGACAAGTTTCAATCTTTAAGGCAAAAGTTGTAAAGTATGATTTTTTTTGTTGTTGTTGTTGGTAGAAATTATAATTAGTTGACCTTGTTATGTTCTTTCTTGTGTTTGAGGTATTTGGGGATATGCTTGTTATCAACGCATTGTCTTTTTGAATTTCTTGGAGATACTCTTGTTGAGATAACTTCATTAATAGTTACATACTCAAATTCAATCACTTGGTGTCCGGTGATGCATTTTGTGACTAGGCAATTTCTCTTTAACAATTTTGTTGTGAGTACCTTTCACTTCCTTTGTATGATGCATGTCGAAGATTCTCATTGTTGTAGTATAGTAACAATCTGTGAAAACGTGACCTGAGTTTCCAATCCTAAGGTGTGTCAATGAATATAAATCATGAAATTGACCATACAACAACAGCAACAATAACATCTCAATCCCAAGGTAGTTGGTGAATCAAGAAACCATCCAAATTTGATGTTTGTTATACAGCCATGCCTTAAATCCACGTAATCAATGACAAGTTCGCACAGCAGCTTTGCACTTAGATTTTTTGATTTCTTTGGAGCTGTATGGGAATCTCTGCTTTAAGTTGGGGCTAAAATTATTATCTTGCTTTGAATAGTTCATGAGGGAAGGATAAGAGGACTATTATGGCAAGCAATGAAGAAGAATCTTCTTTTGCAGAAGTATCTAGTTTCTTTTCCTTCTCATATTTATGTGAAAAAAATCAGCTGAACCCTCTTCTTATAAATGAGTTGGTGTCATATTTGTTAGTATCTTAAAACAAGCAAGGTTCACATTATCTTAAAGCCTCGAATTCTTCTCAAAAATCCTTTAATTCCTCTCGATCCAAATGGAGTGAACAATTTCTGTATAGATGATTCTGATAAGTTGAGCACTCTGTGTTTTCCCCTTGGTTCTCATTATTATCCATACATATTTATTTCAAAGGGTTTTAAGTTTATCTTATGTTATTCTTTATACTTGTCTACATTATCGAATATCTTATTGATGTTGGATTTCTAGCATATTTCAAGTGACATAACTATAAACAATGGCTGCCTACTCAGAAGCTTCCATTTTGTGTTCATGTGCTTTATTGTGTTCATTCTTCCAAGCATCTCTTTTGACAATGGGTCTTGAAGTCATTCGCAACCCGTCTCAATCTGTCATGAATTTCTTACTACTTTCATCTTTTAGCTGCAACAGAATTTGAAATGAATTCGTGTTCCATCTCATAAAAATCCAGTCTTTGGATTTTGGTTTTATTAAAATGCCTATTCAATCATAGCCTTTAAAAGAAACAGATGACTAGAATTAGATCTTGACTGAGATTTTTTTGGTAATTATCTGACATTTTCATTAATAACTGTGAAGAATTACAAAACTATAGCAGCGCCTTCAAAGCTTGCTTTTCCATCTGCTATTCTCATGTACAAAGAAAAGTAAGAATAGAACCTAACCTAGAACACAAAGCTTTGAATCATGATCCTCACTACTACAGGGGCTCTTACATTACAAACATAAACTGTTTCTCTAGCTAAACATTCCCAAAGCCTTGAATTCTTCTCAAAAATCCTTTAATTCCTCTCGATCCAAATGGGGTGAACAATTTATGTATAGATGATTCTGATAAGTTGAGCACTCTGTGTTTTCCCCTTGGTACTCATTATTATCCAATTGAGATGATGTTTCGAGTCCGTGGCAATGAAAACCTGAAGATGAAGCCATTGTAAAAACCTGAAGATGAAGCCATTGTAATAATCTTTCCCATAGCTGTTGTGAATACAGCCAGTGAACAATTAAGTGGTCTCTGGATTCATTTGCTACAGCGCATAACCTGCATTGGTGATCCACATTCATTCCCCAAGAAGCTAACCTGTCAACTGTCATCAATCTTCCTTGCAACTGCAGCCAGAGCGTGATTATGACTTTTGGTCGGGCTGCATTATTGAACATAAGACCCTTCCATCTCATTCCGGGACAGTCCCTATCAACTGAAGATAGATCTGCTTAACCAATCCTTTGTGGCGTGCTGCATTAGTTTAGTTTGTAAAGCGTGTAGTGCAATTTAAAGGGAACTTCCCTGTAGGAAACTAAGCTATACAGTCTGTCTCTGTTGTCATCTTAGAATGTTTGTCCATATTTGCCATTTGGCCAGAAAGGGAAGAATGTAAATATAAGATTATGACACAAACACACAAACAACTTATGATACGTCAAATTCATATGCTTGGACCTTGGAGGACTGGTTGGTGTTTGGAATTGAACTTTACCCTTTCAGACAGGAACCAACATGCTAAGTTGCTCGGACTCTTCACTTTTGGTGCCGCACCCGTGTCGACACAACATGGGTGTGGGTGTAGGTGTGGGATCCGTGTCCTATTTGGTCAACGGATTTTGGGTACTTTGACCAAAATCGATGGGGAAAGGTTAGACAATTTTAATAATTCCTATAATCAATACAAAAGCTAAGGTGAAATTGAAGAAAATGGAATACCTTTTATATAGAATTTATGTGTCACTCCTTTTCCTTGAATCTCCTTCCATGTTTTTCCTCAAGTTCTCCATATAATATCTTATAATTTAGATTTTATAACTCTATTTTTAGATATTTTAATTATTTTTAGGTGAATCCCCTCACCCGTATCCGTACATGGATCCATATCCCCGAATCTAAAAAACTAGATCATGAAGGATCCGACCTCTAAATCCGCACCCGAGTCCGAGCAACTTAGCCAACATGGACATTATCTCATTTTATTTAATAAGCCTGGTGAGGTTTATTGTTTTCAATTCCGAACTCCATGGGTTTCTTTTTGGGATTTTGTACTTGCCATTTTCGTCAATAGCAATCTGTAATACATTTTCTTTTTCTGATGAAGTTCTGTTGTACATTCTCTTGTAGTTTATATATTCCCAAATCCACAGTTTAAGTGCTAAGCCAACTTTAGTGGGAATAGTCCATATAAGATGATAGGAAGTTTTGAGGAAAACACATGCTGCTGTTTGGATATGATATTGTCTGGTTCATGTATTGGTCTAGCTCATGAATGATGATGCATGCAAAAAACTACAACTGTGATGTGTATTGTACTGGTGGAAAAGCATGTTGTGCTGATATGAGTGGTATCATTGTATGATCTATTGTTTGTAGGAAGGCAAAAGATTATAGCTCATTGGATAATGGTATTGCCTAAGACAGTAGGAGTTATGTACACAATCTGATGCCTTGGGGGTATTTCTCATAAAGAAGAGAAAGAAAAGGTACTGACAAGAGAGCTAAATAGAATGGAACTAATATCAATCATTGTGTTAGAGGGACGGATTGCAGCAAGTGTAGTACACATCATTCGGTGAATCTGGATAGGCTGAATGTTAATTTGATTAGTGGTCCTTCCCGTGGTTTCATGGACATTATTATGGATCCCCTACTCTACTTGATTTATATGGGCCGTTTCCTCTCTTGGATGCTTTCTCATTGTCTAGTTAATTAGTTTCTTGTCCAGAGGAAGGGAAAGGTTAGTTTTCCTTTTTCCGATGTATATCTGCCATTAGGTTATGAAGGAGATCTTGAATAAGATGTTAGTTACTAAGAGAAGGAGGAGAACCTTATTCATTTTTAGCTTGAGTGGTTGCCAGTTGTATGTTTTTGTTTATGCCCTTCCATTATTGATCAGGATCTTGATGAGCTATCATGAATTACCACCAGGGAGGTTGTGATTTATAGTTCCCTAAAGGAACATTCTTTGAATCCTATAAATATGAGCTGTGGAATAATTATACTCACTAACAGAAAGAACCTAGTGAGGTTTGTTTGTCACCTTTCCAATCAAGCTGGACTTTAGGTCTTTTAACTTTTATTGGTGAATAACTCGATTTAGAGGGTAAGAGAGTGACAAACAGTTCCACACAGCTTGTTCATTTTCCTGCTCTTTTCAAGTACACTGGGCTGTTTCTCTGGAATTTTTTAATTGATGCAATTTAATCTTGAGAATATTTTACCATCTGAAGCAAACTAAACTATATCTAGCACTCAGGCTGTTTGCTAAAACATGCTGATATTTCTCTTGCTACGCCATTTCAATTTTCATTTTAGTGCTTCAGAAGTTATGCACGAGACAACTTTTGCATGCTCTATAGATCATCCCCTATTACTGTCAATATTATGGAACCAAGTTCTCATCCACATTTACTTTTTCTCTGTGCAGACTGTACCTGCTTGCCAAAATCTATATAAAAATTCCTTTACTTATCACTGCCTTGATGATGAGCAAGATTTGCAGTTTGACGATGCTATCCAATTCTTAGGTGAGTGTCTTTACTTGTGAACGTAGTATGTCTAAGCTTATTTTTGACAATTTTTGACTTCACAGGTTTAAGAGTAGTTTAGTCTGACATAGGATTTCAGATAATTTCTTTTTTAGATTCTTGGCTTTGTTGGATATCAAGGAACAATAGGATTTGAAGCACATAAAGGTACTACCACCAAATAAAATGGGTTTTGAGCATCTTTTGGCTTTTCTAAAGGAAAGTTTTTACTAGCACGTAGTCATTTCTGGGGTATTTTCATTAAGAATACAAATGTTACTTATCAAAAGAACATTGTAGAAAGCACCAAAAGGTGTGGTCTAGTGGTCAATGAAGTGGTTAAGAACCCTGAGGTCTTAGGTTCAAGACTTAGCGAGACAAAAAAAACACTAGGTGATTCTTCCAATAAAGAGAACAGAAAAAAAATGAACATTGTAGAAAACCTCTTCAGAACCCGGAAACATAATTAGAAACCCTTTTATTTCGCAATACCTATCAGTCAAACATCTGCATTCTGAATTCCATTCACATTGTGTAAACATCATAGCTATTATTGACCATAGGATCACATAATGATTCTTTAAGTGAGATAATTCTGCAACTGTAAATATTATCGGCCTTTTGATCTCAGATGAGTTTAACTCTTTAATTGAAGTTTCTCTCTTGTAAGTTAACTTCTGATCAATTTATTAAGTCACGATATGCTTGATTATGTCCCTTGTTCCTCTTCCTAATAATCACCTAGTTCTAAACTTTGAAGCTTTAGCTTTGTATTTTCCACGAGACTAGGCATCCTTCCTCCGAGTTGACATGCTTGTATAGAGAGTTTTATTGTATGTGTTTTACTTCTGCCCTCTGGCTGTTTGATCAATGATCCCTATCTGTGAAGGACAAGCTACTGTGTTAAACTTCTCTTATGAATTTAACTACCTGGACTTCGACTGCGAGCTCTTCACAGAATCCAGTACTTCATTCTTTTACCCATCTTCAATTGTAGCTTTTTCCAGTTGAACATTGAGTCTTCTACAGGCTTCTTGTGTATAGATTTGTCTCCAACAGGCCGTTGTTTTGAA
The DNA here is from genome assembly GCA_037074985.1 of Solanum bulbocastanum. NCBI lineage: Eukaryota > Viridiplantae > Streptophyta > Magnoliopsida > Solanales > Solanaceae > Solanum > Solanum bulbocastanum. The sequence continues at coordinate 40,311,750 of CM073603.1, read as the reverse complement.
CTTTTGGGGTAAAGTAGGAAATGAAGCTTGCACTCTTCTTTTCCTTTTCCAAATGCTTTGGTCGTGTCTAGGATATGTAACTAAACTTGACAGCACTTGAAGATTTAACTTGAACTTTCTCTACAATCTACAACTGTTGAGTAGGAAAGTATAGTATTCGTGCTAAAATATGATATCATGCAATTCGATTGCTATAGTTGAAACTATCATGTTTTTGGCTTCAACTTTATTTTAGATCCATTTTTGTATGCTTTGTGGAGATGCTCTGCTGCTAAACTGATGCTAATGTTACTTTTCTTCTGCAGAACAATGTGAAAGGGATAGGGCTCGTGTTCTTGTACATTGCATGTCAGGGAAAAGCAGGTTTGTAGTTTGATTTGTGAATTTTGCATGCATAAGTTTTCATGATTTTCTTTTTTTTTCCTGTTCTTTGTGGTTTGGTGTTGCATCCTTTACTCCATTCTCTTTGTTCTTTCCCGGGGTTTCCCTGAAATATAATGGTGTACAGGTCAAAGTGTGTTTATTGAAATACCTAGATTTGTTGATTGAGAATGAGAAATGCAGTAAACTATTCCATTGAATTGCTTGTGCTTACAGAAGTTACTATTATTAGAACTTAAATTGTGCATTTTTGACAGGTCACCTGCCATTGTAATTGCTTACCTGATGAAAAGTAGAGGCTGGAAACTTGCACAGAGCTATCAGTGGGTGAAAGATCGGAGGCCTTATGTCGACCTTCATCTAGGTTTAGTTATACCCTATAAGCATTTCTTCATTTTACCTTTTATTAATCTGAAAATCTATGATACGTAGCTAGTTACTCTGCTCGGATATGCTCGTGTCTAGTTTAACAGGCAATGATCTAGATTTTGTTTTCGTTACTAGAGCCCTATATGTCAATGAGAGACCTTTTTTCGTGTTTTTGGTAATGCAGGGGTTTACCATCAACTACAGGAGTACGAACAGAAGATCTTCGGGTCACTGGAGAACCAGGCTGCATTTGGCATGCCAGTCTTCTCTTCTCCTGTGCTGCCATCCTTGAACTTTAACTACCCAAAGCCTAGTGATTCAGTTCAAATTCCAGCCTTCAACTTTTCTGGTGCTACATCAATTTTCGCTCGTCCTGATATTGGCGTTCCTCCCCAGGAATTCACCTTTGGAGCTGCTCATGCCTCAGATATCCATTTGAATTCAAACCAAAATCCAAATAATAAGATGGATTAAACCAGTAATACTATCTGCCATTGTGGAATCCTCAACTTGAATGATGTTTAGAAAGCTACACAAATCACTTGACTGAGTTCTTCATGATTATACCGACTTGTTTTAAAGTATGAAATGTCAGTACAGTTAAATGTAACTACAAAATTCTATGGTGAAACATGCGAAAAAACGAAAAAAATTCATGTGATCTTAGAAAATATTGAGAATCTCATCAATGGAACAATTACAAAGAGGGCAAGAGCCTCTCTTCATCCACAATTCTCTTGAACAAACCCTACAATATGTATGTCCACAGGGGATAAACGCTGCGCCCTTATTTCTCTCCATGCACACGCAGCACATTTCATCAATTCCTCCTCTTCCTTCTTCTTTAATGTACCATTTCAGACTCTTCTTCTTCTTCTCATCTCTGCCGTCCGTTTCCTCAAACAATCTCATCAACGTCTTCAATTCCGCCGTGGCACTCACGCTCCGGTACTGACGTTCCGCTGCCAACGCTGTAGCGAGGTTCACGTTCCCTTGATGGGCCGCGATTATGGGCTCTTCTTCACCGAATAATTGGGCTTCAAATTGTTGGGCCTCTTCTTCTTCTTCTCTCGTCGTCACGTCTGATACTCTCAAGTTCCAAGAGGATGCACAGCAGACCAGTCCGGTGAATCCCAGCCGTTGCTTCAAGTTTCTCCACATCGTCCTCGGCCTATCTTCTCCGTCCATTTTTCTAACTTCCTACAAATTCGTAAGGTATTTCTCTCTGATTATTGCACTTAATTTCGTCAATCGAAATCTCAAGAAAAATCCATGAACGAAGATGAGAAAAGGTAGTGAAATTCTTACTTATAACAGTCCAAAAGATGATCACATTGATTGTCTTGGATTCCGGAATGGAATTTTCTTCTTCTACTTCTTCTTCTTCTTCTTGGTTTGCGTGTGTGTGAGAAAAGAGAGAGAGAAATTAGAAATTATTATGATGTAAAGAGGTGGAAAGAAGTTAAAAAAGAAGGGTTGCTTATATGTTCAAAATTTAGTTACAGCTCATGACTGAATTTTTCTGAAATTGGTAAAAGTGAAACAGAATGTGGACTGTCGGGGGTGGGTGGGTGACCTTTTTCACTTATTTACATCATAACTGCCTGAAACTGAATCTATTTTTCTACAATAATATCGTATTTAATGTAATTCCACAAAATAACTATTAATATGGAAGGATAAATAAAATCATTCTCAACTATTTACTAACGTGTTAGTCCAATTCGTAATTATCATAGCCTCGTATTTAAGATCATGTTTTTGATAAGTTAAATTCATATCATGATCTATTTAATGACCTCCCATAATATTTTTTTATACATTTCTACCTCTTCTAAAATCATCTATAATCAATTTTTCACTATTGATTATTATAAGTCATATAATTTATATGAATAAGAAATAATTAATATAGTTAATAATAAAAGTAAAATAGGTATATAATGATATGTTATCTTTTTTATTTTTTAAACTGAACAAAATATTATAGATTGTAATATTTCTCATATGAATATGGTAAATATTACATTTTAATATGTCGATTAAACACCATACAGTTTGACTTAAAGATGTAAAATGTGAATATTCGGAAATACAGAATTAAGATATGCTATTGTTTATGTTTAGAATTAGCACGAGATAGGGAGTCCCTTTGGTTAATAGGAAGCGTTTTTATTTTATAATGTGGAACTTTTTTATGCGAAATTCAAATTTAGTTTAAAATATCAACAATAAAAAAAAAGTGACATTTTTTTGCTCTCTTTCAATACAAACAAAATGTGGAAATTTTCTTTGTGATTTGTGAATCCATTCCAGAAAGAAAAAGCTGTAAAAGGGAGGAAAATAAAATTGAGATAATTAAGCATGTGCAATAAGAAAGAAGCATGATGATTATGATTAAGATTTCAATTCATTAAAGAAATTAGAGGTCCCTTAATAATTAAATTCCTTAATCAAAAGCTTTTTTGTCATTATGCAAAGGCTCAATTTTCAGACTGATTTGAAAATCAAACAAACATAAGGGACCCCAGGGTATAACACTTTATTAAAAGTCCAACCTTATATAGCTCGATTTAATTATTAAACCAATACAAAGCCTATCGTAGCAATATATTAGAACAAATTATCTATATCATATTTTCTTAAAGTTCGATCTTTTTTGAATCATGTATGAATATAATGGTTTACCCACCAAAACATTTTTTCTGGGGAAGGGAGAGATTCTAGTCCCTTGTTGAAATCTGATTAAACACTTTTAATCTTAAATTCAATTGAAATGAGTATTTTTTATCTTTTTTGCTTGTAAATTCATAAATTTACCGATTATTTATTATGTTGAGTTTGTATTGTTATTTTATAATTGTGAGTAATATGATTTTAAAAATAATTAAATATGATTACATTTTTCACATGTGGTGATAAAAAATACAAATTTCAATTAATTAAAAATTAAATTTGTTGAATCACATATTATAAAATAAAATTAAAAAAAACGATAATTGAGGTTGCTCTGTCTGTACATTCATTGTCGTGTATAATCACTTTACTAAGGCATTATACAAAGTTTAGAAAAGCTTTCTGTCATTTCTGACTTCGTTGAATGCTTTACTATTTTGAAAAATATAATTTCTACTTAAAATTTTGCATTTACAGCACATTAGTCCTTTCAAATAGCACATAATACGACTCAAAAATAGTATTTTGAAAGGCATTCTACTTCTTGATTTCAATATTTTTTAATAGAGAAAGTGATCATTCGAGAAATTAATTATTTTTTCACCTGATATTAAGTTAGTTTGTTTTAAAGAACTCGGCTCACGATTAAGAGAAAACATAAATTGAAGTCCTTGCATCAAAGTATAGAGGTTATTTTATCCACCAAATATTATTTCCTTCACAAAAATCTACAAAAGAAAAATGAAAGTGTTTCAATTTTGTGTTGGACCTCATGAGATGCTATAATTATTTGTTTGTAGCAAATTTGACCAGTTATTTTCTGAATAATATTTATGGGAAGGAAGAGGATATGCTGTGCATTTTGGACAAACTATTACTCCCTCAATCCATTGATTTATTTTTACTGTTTCACTGTACAAAAAATAACATTTGATATTTGTCGTTATCATACCTTGATGATTAATTTAGATTGAGCAGTGCGACATATGTTGAGGTAATCAATTTTCTTTTTCGTTGGAGTTCTTCTCTCCATGTACACTTGTACGTATTTGTATGTCGTGCAGGGGCGGAGGCAGCATATACTTAGGGGTTCATTCGAACCCTCTTGGCGGAAAATATTACTATTTATACATAGTTAAAAACTTAAAATTATTTTTTAGGTATGTATAATAGATGTCGAACCCCCTTCCACTAGTTCGTGTGTTTACTTTTCAGATTTTAAACCTCTTTATTAAAAATTCTGGCTCCACCACTGGTCATGTGTATAATTTTAATAGATGCAAGTGATATATGTATGACATCTTATGATATACAGACTTGTATGTCCTTATATATACTTTTAAGTTGAGTATAATGTGATACATAAGATATTTATTAACATCACCATACATACATTTATTTCACCATCAAACCAACACTATAACCACTGTTCATTCTACTATAACAATACAAAATCAATTCCATACAAAAAAAAAAAAAAAAGGAAGAATATAATAGGAGAGTTTCATTTTTTAAAATATTATTAGACATGCCATTTTTTCTTTGTCTATAAAATATGAGTTTAAAATTAAGAGTATCTCCTATTTTCTTAAGTTGCATTCTTAAAAGGGAAAAAGGACAAATATATCCCCGAATTATCATAAATGGTGCATCTATACCCTTCGTTATACTTTCGGGTTGTGTATACCCTTACCGTCAATATTTTGGAAAGCATATACCCTTAAAATAAACGGAGGGAACGTATATACCCTTACCGCCCATTAAGATCATGACATGTGTCCCTCCGTTTATTTTAAGGGTATATATATTCCAAAATATTGACGGTAAGGGTATACACAACCCGAAAGTATAACGAACGGTATAGACGCACCGTTTATGATAATTCGGGGGTATATTTGTCCTTTTTCCTTCTTAAAAATATTAGTATATTGATTGTGTAATTAATTGAAAGCATCTACAAAAATGATAACCAGGTCAAATTTTCAAATTAATGTGCATCTATAATAATGTTCTTTATATATCCTATTTGGGTTGGGCCGAATATTGGACTAGGCCCAATGCATTTTATTACTACACTTCTCACAGCCCAAGTTAAGTACCAAATTCGACCACATTTTTTTCTATTGAATCTGAAGGGTGATTTTCGCATATATCTACTTCTAAGACTGTTTTTTATGGGAAAATTATATATAATAGCAAACTATTAATTCAAATTAAATGTCATACCATAGTTTGATTTAATTGTACCCCGTAGCATACTGTTGTTATTTCGCCTCTCTCCCTGGTGAATCTCGCTCGCCACTCTCGGCAGTCTCTCCCTCGCCTCTCTCGCTTTTACACAAACATAAATGTTTAAAATGTGTTTGTGTTTGGATAAAGTGACAGAAAATTGTATATATACATATATTTTTGTTCCCCTCTCTCCCCTCTCCCAGATCTTGCTCGCCACTCTCACTCTCCTCTCACTTTATACAAACACAAATGTATACATTGCATTTATATTTGTATAAAGTGAGAGAAAATTATATATACAAATGCAATACATATATTTTCGTCATATACACTTATGATTATACAAATACAGACCTTTCCCTGCCCAGTTTTCTTTTGTCTTTCTCTCTTTTCTCACTTTACACAAACACAGACTATACAATTGATTCTTTTGTATATGTATACCGAAATAGATTATACAATTGATTCATTTGTATATATATGTAAAGCAAAATATACATATTAATAGCCATAACAAACATAAAGTTTGCTATGGAGCACAATTATACAAACTATAGCTATAACATACAAATGATTTATGTGTTTGCTATATGTGAAAGTTGCTCTTTTTTTTAATATAATTAGCATTTTAAGAATAATTTTAAAAATTTTACATAACTTGTTATTATTTGTATAGTATATGTATAGTCATAGCTATTATTTGTATAGCATATATATATATATATATATATATATATATATATATTATGTATAGTGTATGTTTATTTTGTATAAAGTATATATAACTCATATATTTTGTACATATTTTATAAATTAATTGAGCGAAATGTTAAGTTCATAATCATTATAAATTTTAATTTGAAGTTCGACTTGTATACGTTTTTTTTAGAAACTTTTAAAAAATGATTATAATTTGGGCTTGATTAGAGATCTATAGTTATAGTTTGTTTTATAATGATGCATATTCACTTGTTAGAAGAAGGAAAGAGGAGTGAGAGATCGAGAGAAGGAGGAAAGATGCTAGAGAGAGGATGAACACATCTTTATTGTATCAGAAATACAATTGATATAATTGATTTGTATCAATGAATACAATTCTATCAAGTTGTATCAATGAGTACAAGTGTATCAAGTGGATATGTTCCTTGCGCATTCACTTTGTATCAATCTATTTGAGTGTATCTGCAATTGACTAGAGATTTGTATTAATGTATTAAATTGTATTTTGTCCTTGTTATACATTTGTATCATATGTTATATACTCTATCATAATACAATTGGTACAATATTGTATTTCTCCTTCATTCAGACACAGAGAATCTGAGTATGAAATCGAAGAGGAGAAGAGAAAGAAAAGAGGTCTTCCCATGCCTCCCTCCCCCCTCCGTTCCTTTCTTGCTTATTACATTTGATCATTTCAGGATGAGATATAAAGAGGGAGGGGATGAGAAAGGAAAAGAGGCGAGAGGCGAACAAGAGTTTGAGAGTGGAGAGAGATTTTCTATAAAATCCTTAATATAGTTATGTAATGTAATTCTTTTTTACTATGATTGTATATAGTAAATACATATAGCACATATTTGTCTTACTGTATATTTTTTTCCTTTTTTTTTTTTTTAATTTTTCATTTACTAAACAAACTTCGTAACTATAAATTTTAATGTAAAAATTTTAATAGTTCAGTTAATTGAATACTTTATTTTTCACCTTCTTAGTGAAAATTCGCTGATACATTTTTGCAAATTCGAAATAGCTTAGAGCACCTGTTGGAATTCTACATACTTGTAAAAGATTATAACTAGAAGATTCTTTCTACTTGTGATAGAATTGCAATCCACATTTTTAAAAAAAAAAAAGTAGTAAGAAAACGATTTCCTAATTGATGTTGACTTACTAGTTTAAAGATAGTTGGGGGAACCCTTCACGGGCTTCTATACTATACAAATAATAGAAGGGAAAAAATAGTTAACAAAATAATTAAATCCAGACTACAAATATGTTGGTAGATTTTTCTTTTAATAATTGAAATGACGATCCATGGAATAATTTTTTTTATAATAAATGTGAGTTCGATTTTTATTACCTCTTTTTTTAAAAAAAAATCTTTCATATGATAGAAATAAAAGGACTTTAATTTGTGCATACTTTGTTTGTTGAACTAAGGTAGTTGTTTCTTGTTTGAGCTTGTGCATTCAATTTCTCTCAACTCCTTTGTCTCCTTGATATACATTGACATTATTTATTATTAAATCCTTGATTTATTGTATTAAAATTAATATGCATTGCATTATTTTTAAAAAGAAATTGTTTGTTTATAAAAATACCTTTCATCTTTTCTGTAGAAAAAGAATTTGAGGACCTCAAGAAAAATTTTCAGTTTTATTATTAAGATAACTAATCTTCACTATATTATTCTTTGATCGTATAGATATAAATAGTCATAACTTTAATGCTCAAGTTATATCAAGATTAATAACTCAATAATAAAAATATCAGTATTACTTTTTATTTTATCTTAAAGACTATTTATACTTGTGCAACATATTAAGCGTTCCCTAAGAATTGCGTACCAACAGAATCTAGTTTTAGGGAAGTCTAGGAAGATGATAATGACAGGTGCATGCATATGGAACAAGCTCCACTAATTATAGGCATAGGATTTGAGCGCTAAATATATATAATTTTTTTTATTTGGAGTGCTCCCTTTAAATAATTTGTAATATGCGATTTAGATTTAATCGGTGAAAAAAAAACAGGTGCATGCATGTAAATAGTTGTTTATTCGTTCATTTATAACGTGGTAAATTAATTAATTCCTATTTGTGTAGCTCACTATAACAGTCTAGAACCATGATTATTTTGGTATTAAAATGCCATTACGGAATATTAGACCATAAAAAGTCAGAAAGTCGTTATTCGAAAAATTGAGCCAACATCAATTATTCTGCTACCAAAATTGAGATTTAATTAAGGTATACTTACTCTATTTTAATTTATATGAATTTATTTAATTGTTTGAATAAGAAATTTAAAGATTATCTAACAATAGCAAATATCATTTCAATCAAATATCCTAATTTTGAATCATAAATACAATATTATTTTTGTTAGGGAGTGATGTGGAATGCTCCCGGTTGAACATAAAATTTGATTTTTTTTTTTTTGTCTTCAAATATCAATTTTTTTTTCTTTTTTTGAAGAGTCTAAAAATCAAAATATTAAAATTACAAAAATAGTTTCAGACCTTTTTTTTAAAACCCAAATATGATTTTGTATTCTTTTTAACAATTTATAAGTTGTCCCAAATTTTTGTTCTATAACTATGACATACTCAGCATACTTCACAAATGGAATGAGTAGTGTTTATACACCTTATTTCTAATTTGTGAATGTATCAAAATTGTTTTGGAAGAACCTCATCTCATGTACCACATATAATAATTGTACTATTTTTATTTATTTTTAATTGTCATAATTTCTTTTTTAAAATCAAACTATAAAAATTTTGATTAATATTTTATGATGTATTTTTCATCATATTGATATGCCAAAATTTGGAATTTATAATACTTTTTGTATAGTTTTTGAATAGCTAAATTTTTTTGTTTAAAATATCTAATTAATATATCTAATTCAGATTTGAAAATGAATCAAATTGGCTTTCAAAAAATGTAACATAACAAATAAAAATGAATGGAGGGAGTAATATAAATATAAAAAGAAAATACAATAAAATAATAGAAAAAAAGAATGATAATAATAATAATTCATATACACCCATTTCTCTCTTTTCCTCACTTGTGTTTGATTGAAACCTGAGTAGGGGTGAATACGGAATTGAAAAGTTTAATTCCTAGTTTTAAGAATTATCATGCCATATTAAATTAATTCGATATGATTTCATATTAAAATTTTGATTTCAATATCTTAGAATATATTAAATTAATAATTATAATCTGATCAACTTCAACAAATATATATAATCAAAAATCGAGCTATAGAAAACGCTTTCCTCCGAATATGCCGCTAAATACATTAGTATATTTATTAAATGGATAAATAGAGTCATAATGAGTCACCTTAGATTCTTGTTCAGTTGTCACCGTCTTCCTCGGTCCATAGCCCACGTCCAACCAACCGAACCGAGAACACCACTCTCTGTTTCTCCCTAAAACCCCACTTCTCTCCATTGCTTTATCACCATTTTCTCTCTCTTTCTCTCAACCTTTATCTTTCCCTCTACGCAATTATCACTCTCCCCAATTTCCCTCTTTCCCATAATCTTCAATTTCTCATAGTTTTGCTCCCTCTCTCGACCTTTCTTGCAGTTCATATGTTTTCTTAGTTTTTCCCGGTATATGTTCCGGGGACTGTAAAGTATTGACACCCAATTGAGATTTGTTCAAAGAAAATGCATCGTACCGGCGAACCACCAGCTCAGCAGCCGTCTACGGCACAAACCCTTGACCAAATCAACCATCTTCTCTCTCATTTACTACCCTTTTCTCTTTCTATCAAGTCTTTTACTTCTCGCTGGCAGGTTCTCCGGTCGAAGCTTGCTACTGTTAAGTCGCTTTTGACGGAAATATCTGATTCTCCTCACTGGTCGGAAAATGAGCTTCTTCCGACTTTGCTGCCTAATCTTCTTTCCACTTTGCTTCGTGTTCAGACTCTATGTGAGGAATGTTCTGACCCGGAGAAGACTCCGGGTAAGCTGCTGATGCAGTCGGACCTTGATATGGCTTCTGGGTGGTTGTCTAAGCAGATCCATCATCTAGACCTTCTTTGCCGTTCTGGTGTGCTGCGTCAGTCTACTGCTATTGTTCTCTCTCACCCTTCGTCTAACTCTACCAAAGACGATTTAGTCCTTTATATTAGAGATGTGTTTACTAGAATTCAGATCGGCGGAGTTGAGTTCAAGAGAAAGGCTTTGGAATCGTTGATTCAGCTGCTCTCTGAGGATGAAAAATCAGCTGGTCTTGTTGCAAAAGAAGGACAAGTTGGGTACTTGATTAATTTACTTGACCTTAATACGGATCCTTCTATACGTGAACAGGCAGTTCTTGCTGTATCAATGCTCGTTTCAATGAGCGAACAGGCAAGGAAATGCGTGTTTGAAGAGGGTGCTTTGGGTCCTTTACTGAGAATCATTGAGTCTGGTTCGGTTACGATGAAGGAAAGAGCTGTCTTGGCAGTGGAATGCATCACAAATGACCCTGAAAATGCTTGGGCAATCTCAGCTTATGGTGGTGTCCCTGTACTTCTAGACTTATGTAAATCTGGTTCGGTTGCTGCACAACTTCATGGTGTTGGGGCTATCAAGAATGTATCCACAAATGAAGATGTTCGAATTGCGTTAGCGGAAGAAGGTGCAATTCCTCTTCTTTTACAGTTAATGGTTTCAGGCAAAGCATCAGCACAAGAAAAGGCAGCAAATTGCATTGCGATTCTTGCTTCATCTGGTGAGTACTATCGGGATTTGTTAATTCAAGAAAAGGGGTTGCAGAGACTGGTTCATTTGCTTCATGAATCATCAAGTTCTGATACATTAGAATATGTTTTACGGGCAATTCATTCGTTATCTTCTTCTGATTGTGCGTCAAGGATTCTTTCATCATATCCCACGTTTACTATTCAGTTAGCCGAGCTTATAAAGCATGGTAGCTTAATGTTACAGTACATTTCTGCTTCATTGCTTGCAAATGTAACAACAAGCGAAGAAAAGAAGAGGGCTATTGCTGGATGCATGGGGTCTTTGGTGAAGCTGATGGAATCAGCTAAACCAGATGGGCTGCAAGAGGTGGCAGCTAATGCGTTAGTTTCGCTGTTGGCTGTGAAGTCGAATAGGAAGGAATTGGTTAAGGATGAGAAGAGTGTGATGAAGTTGGTCCAAATGTTGGATGCCAAGAACGATGCGGTCTCGAAGAAGTTTCCAGTGGCAGTGGTGGCGGCAATCATGGCAGGAGGGAGCCAGGGTTGTCGGAAGCGGCTAGTGGAGGCCGGAGCATACGGACATTTGCAGAAGCTGGCGGAGACGGAGGTTGCCGGGGCAAAGAAGGCCTTGCAGAGACTCTCAGGCAATAGGCTAAAGAGCATTTTCACAAGGACATGGAGTAATTAGCAAAGCAACTAACCCCGCCAACAAAAGGTAATTTTTTCCATAACATCTTTAATTATGTAGAACTAGTATTTACTTGGCACTTCAATTCTATATTAACTTATTCCACATGGCATTAGTGGTTCCTACCGTTTACCGGTCAACAACATTCCAATTTGACATGTTAATGTTGTACTATTTCCTTAATTTGCCTTCCATTTTACAAGACAAGAATGCCCATGCTCATATGCTTGATCTAAATCCCCTTTACAAGTCATTTTCTCATTAATATTGGTCTGGAGTGAAGGTGCAGTCGCTAGCTCGAGAGAGTAAGAAGGCGAGGCCCCCCAGCGTCCTCTTCGCTAGGGGAAGAGGAGTGGGAACTAATATGCCAAACAATGTGTTAAAGTACACATTTTTTCGCAAATCAGAAGATCAAGTTGAAACATAAATCATCTAGTTTAAGATATTAAACTTCTTTGTCTAGTGGATTATACTCATTATAGTTCTTGACCACCCTTCCCCACCAAAAGAGAAACAAGATAGTATTTTGGGCTTCTTTTACTCAAAAAAAAGTAATGATTTTGTAAAAACTGTATTTTTTTTACCTAATCATTTTAAAAGTAAGGGGGGAGCATGAGATGATGAGTTTTTAATGAGTCCTAGGCCTAGTCATTTTCATATATTCAAATGATACTACTTTCCTTAGACTAGTAGATTGTAGACAACCATCAAGACTAAGTCATTTGCCATTGAGTAGAAGTTGGTGGACTATAATTAGAAATCCTAACTGTCCAACCTTAAAGCAGTTCATTTTCCTCCTCTCTGTAGTGAAACATGCTAGACATTCAAATGCTTGCAATGGGCCAGAGTGATAAATTTTTTGGTTCTTGAGTAGGGGCATGATTCTCAACTTTTATTATTCTGTCTTTGGATATGAATGGCATTGATGCACTGCTTTGCTGGTCCATCATCCATCAGAAGTGCGTGTTGTTAGGTTTACTACTATCTCATTAACTGACTGGATTACATGTGATGATCATAAGCGTTACTTTAAGTCCATTTTACTCTTAGCTGCTTTGAAGTTTACTTTTATTCACTAATCTTTTTTCCTGACATCATCGTACCTATGATGCTTCCTGCAGGTGGTTGTTTGGATTTTTCCCAACTGTCAAATGTGGAAAACCAACTCATTTCCTTCAAAGAAACCAACAAACAATCACACACTCGGTATACCCCAACTTTAACCTTATACTATATTGTTTTCAATTATTAGAAAAAGAAAAGAAGAAAAAAGAAAGTTGAATTTATTCTAAACTATATAACACATGGCATGGATGCGGTTTTTAGGGAGTATCCTTGTTTGTTTATTTTTTCTCCTCTTTTTTTTTTAATGTTTTGTTTCACCATGTGAAGCTTTGTAAGTGAGTGATAATAGATAGTGTTTGCACTCCCCACCCCTTTTTCCCCCATCCTAGGCATCGGTTGATATTGTATATTCAAAGGTTTGTTTTTCTTGTAATGGCCAAGCCTTAATTACAAAGTGTGCAACTTGTCTCTTAAATTTATCTTCTCTTTATTGGTACTATGTTCTTTTCATATACACTTACATTTGTTATTGACACCCTTTTGGTGCGGCTTGAATTTTGGTCAGTTTGCCGGTTGATTTTTACATTGTTAGTATTTATTATTGTTAAAGGCTGAACAACACATAGCTTATAACCCTCACATAAAGCTAAACTTTTAGGACGGTTGCTGGAATTGATTCCTATATATTGCAGTTGGTGAATTGTTTTATAATAATCCCTTTGGTCATGCCAAGATAACATTTTTAGGTTAGTTTAATTCTTTGGTGGTTGGTGTAAAAAGGGGTTCTAAAGTATGTACACTTGGACTGGCTAGATTTTTAGGGAAACTGAGCTCCAAATGTCATTGATCCGGGCGAGAAATTGGACGACCATGATTATCGGTAAAGGAAGGAGGGGGTCCCAATGTGCTTTCTCATGGGAAAAAAGGAAGTTGGAGAAGGTGTAAAGAGGAAGGTGCAGGAGAAGGAAACTAATAAAAAGGGGTTTAAAATAGGACAATATAGGGGACCGTTTACAGCACATCACATGGAAAGAGGGAAGTGTTAGGATTAGAAAAATCCAATCAATATAATGGGGTCATATTTTATATGGTTAGATTGTCTATGGAAAATGGTGGGACAGACTCACATTCTATGTCTAATCCATTTCATTTCCCTTCATCATCTCTCTCTTTCACATGCCCTGCCTGCCTACCTTGTCCCACTCCGTAATAGACCTGAAATATGCACTCTTTGTATTAAAAATGTTAGGTGATTTCTTTTTTAACTCGTTTAAGTTTCGGTAAGCAGATTACTTACTGATAGGATAGGAGGTAGCATGTACTAATTGAAATATGCACTAACTAGTGTGGAGTCCTCAATACTTTCATTGATGGGAGATATCAATATACTCGGTGGATATGCAAGTGTGTATAAACTGGATCGAATACCACTATTACAATATAATATTGCATCAAATACACATTATAACAATCCAAATCATATTGAAGTAGTCAAGTTATTTCTTTAGGGGTGGGGGATTGAGGGTTGGTTGATTCTTCTTGTTTGAAACACCACAATGGCCAATGGAGAGATGAATCAGATACTGTGAGGATAAAGAGGAGAAAGGAAAGGGTGAAACTTTTGGCCTTTTGAGTGGTGTTGTCATATTTGCTGTAAACATATCCCTTTAAAGCAACTGCAATATACCAAAGCTTTTGCAAGCTGTAAAGCTTAGCATTTGTCCTCTCTCTCTCTCTCACACTCTCTCCTGTGAGTCCTTTCATTATTTTCTACTTTTTTTTTTCTGTATTGTTCCTTCCCGCTTAAACTTTGGCAGTTAATGATTTCTTCACTTCAACTGTCTTTCCCCCTTTATAATTTAGGGTATCATGGGCCTGGTACTTGCTAGGGTTACATACTTCAAATTCAAGTTTATTCTTTTTCTATGCAGAATAATTCTCTGCTCCTTTTGCTTCTTTTGAAGCTTTCTTGAAAATCACCTCAATGTATATAATGGGCCTATAAGAACTAGGTCACTTCTATATTATTTTCAGTTTCTTTCTTTATACGTAAGAGAAAGAGATTACATGGTGAATCGAGTCGTCACCAATAAGGTGAACGTTTAGGTAGTCATCGAACTGAATTACTAAGAAATGCCAGACTAGGTAATAAATTTTACTTAAAATGTCATTCAAGCGTGTACGTAATCTGTTGCCAGCCATGAGCATATGTTGTCCAAAATGTCCCAAAATTATTGCAAGAAAAAAGGTTATTTTTAAAATGTGGGTATATTTGACTTAATATTTGTGTGCTAAAATGAATGAAATTGTCCTAAGTTTTTGACTTAAATGTTTCAACATTTATAGTTCATCAGTCCCCCACCTTCTAAAAAGTCCATAGTCGGCATGTTGCAATAAATTACATCAAAGTCTCGCCAGCCAGAAGAATAGACTGTGATGGCCTTTGAATTTTAGGGCTAGTTTCGTACGCGGAATGAAACAAGTAAAGAATATTTCATACATTGGATATTTGACGAGATAGTGATTCCATCATTTTAGTACAAATATAAGATAAAATAACTTTGGGATTAGTTAATACTTCAATCGAATATGGGATAAAATTAACTTCAAAATCTTACTAGAATACCTCGTACAGTTCTTAACTGCTTACATCAAATAGCAAAAAAGTAATGGATCCCACGAGAAATCATATTGCTACATTCATTTGGAGTCTAGCACACCATATAAATAATATTTGTGCTGGTTATTATTAATTGATAAAACGGAAAAAGTTATTACCAATAATATTGAACATTTGTGATTAAAAGGTATCAAAAGTGTAGTAATTTAAAATTAAAATGCACTTAATTAAATATTTGTAATTTCAAGTTTGAAATCCTGCATATCTGCTCGAGTATAATTTACTTCTCTTATATAATTGGCAGACTATTAAAAATAGGAAAAAGGGTCAAAAATGCCCTAGACTATGTGAAAGGAACAAAAATACTTTGGTTCAAAAATGCCCTTAAACTATGTGAAAATAACAAAAATGCCCTCCGTTTGTACTTTGTAGTTTGCTCCAAAAACACTCTTGTTGTCAATAATTTAGTCCAAAAATGCCCTTATTGTTATTTAATGAGTCAAAAATGCTCATTTTTCTAATAAATATATTATTTATTTTATTTTGAACACATTCTTTTTCTAATAATGTATTTTTAAATTAACAAATGTTTATCTTACTTTAATTAAGAAAAAATAAATAAAAAATGAAAATATTTCTTCTTTTATTATCATTATATTTTATAGTTATATATAAAGAAAAGACATAAAGTGACACATGAACTTGTTTCAAATTTTTAAAAAGACACCTTAACTATACGGTGTCCTATTACCCCACTAAACAATCTTGAATTGATATTATTACATTGTTTTTTATCCACATGACATAGAGAGTGTGTGAACTCTCTCAAAAAGAATAAGCAACCTAAAATAACTTATATAATTTTATTTTTATAAGTATTTTATTATAAAATATATTTTCTTATTTTTCTTATAATTTTAACTTTTTTTTCTTTTTATTTTGTTCTCTTTCTTTCTTTTTTCTTCTTCAAAAATTCATTGTTATCTCCATTGAAACTTCTCACTTTCAATGTCATCATTTTTATCACAACTTCACCTTACTTTTTTACTACTATTAGTTACTCTCTTTAATTTTAAAACTTTATCTAAACATTTTCTTACATTTCGAACAATTTGATAAACTCATTAGATTTCAAGATGATTGGGAAGTATCATATAGTTTTGTTTATCCGATTTCAATTAACTTCTTTCAATTTTCGGGGACTTTATTGATTCTTTTAAAATTATCATTTCTAGTTTTGAAATTATATGAAAAGGAGTAATTGATGATACCTTCAAAATTTTAAATTTTCTTAGGAAAAATAATTAGTTTGTTATCAATAATTCAATAAAGTCTAGAAAATAGTATGAATTCTTTTTTATTAAAAAAAATAAAATTAAAATAAGTCAAAAAGTAAGAGAAAGAGAAATAAAGAAAAAAATACATTTTTAATTAAATTAACACGTGTCATGTAATAATTGATGTGTGAACACACTTGCTTCTTAAAATCTGGGGCTGATCAAAAAATGATATAATAATATCTATTCAAAATTGTTTAGTGGGGTAATAAGACGGTTGCAAAGTTAAAGTGTCTTTTTGAAAATTTGGGACAATTTCAGTGGTGACTTTATATCTTTTCTCTTACATATATATAAATTATGATGGATATACTATGATCTTTTATATATATATATATATTATCTGTCGAAATGATACATGTAGTTATTCTATTATAATTGATAAAATGAGATTAAGAAAAAAAAAATTCCTACATTTTTATTTGTTAAAAAAAATTTAGAAGAAAGAAAACAAGAATAATGTTCTTTAATAATATTTTAATTAGGAAGAAGATGTACTTAAAAAGAAAAAATAATATATTTATTCAGAAAATTACATATTTAACCCATTTTGTAGCTATAGGAATATTTCCGGACCAAAATATTGACTGCAAAAGTATTTTTGAGCCAAAATATTAATGGTAATTGATAAGGACATTTTTTATCCCAACTATAAAGGAAGGATATTTTTATTCCTTTCACCACATTTTTGACCCTTTTCCCTTACAAAGAATAACAGCTGCGATGTGAAATTTGAACTTACATATAACTCCACTCTCTGTCCCCATTGACTGATATTTTCTCCATTACCTCAGGAATTTGACTTCTTTAAAGACATTGTTAATACGTTTTACTTTTTGAAAAAATATTTGGTCATATGATTTGACGCTTAAATTTGAAATCATTATTTATTATGAGATAGGAATAGTATTTCAACTTTAATTTTAAAAATAAAGTTTATTCTAGTTCTGATTTTAATTTTTTTAAATATAAAAATGGATCCATAAATTTATATGATCGATGTGAAGAGTTTGTTTGTGACATGTGAGAATTAGTTTTTACTATTGTTGATTTATTAGATCAATGAATCTTATAAATTATGTGTATTTGAAAGGTTTTTAATATTTATTTATAAAAAAAGAATGGAAATATGTGATTTGTTAAGGTAATGCATTGAGATATTACGTAACTTCGCTTATAAACTATAATTTGCTCAGCTTATTATATAAGAATTGGTGGATAATGTTTTCATGTTTACGAAAACAAAAATGCTACTTAAAAATATTAAATTGCATAGTCAAATATATTATAATTTCAAAGTTATGATTCTATCTCTAATTAGTCAGCCTTCGCCAGTTGCCAGGGCATCATAAGTTGAACTTTCTTTTACTTTTCTATTTATTTATTTTTTATTTTAAAAAATAGGAAACTTTTGGTGTTACAATTTAGATATTCCAAATTAAGGATTATAAATAAAATAGTTACTTTCTTGTTTTTCCCCATTCAAATAGTTTGGCTTGCTAAAATATTACCTTTAGTTAAGTCCCGTTAGAATATGATTTGTTCTTCTATAAGAATAAAATAAAAGTATAAAAGTCGCGTTTGACTATATAATGGATTAATCTTTCAAAATTGATCAAATTTTCAAGTGATTTTTCCCTACTCACAAAGTTTCTACTAGTAGATTTTTTTTTGTTGGGTTAAATAACACAATTTCATCATCCAAATACTATCGCATAAACGTGTGAATTAGTAGTCAATGAAATAGTTGAAAGTCATCAACTCTCACGTTTTTAAACATTTGCAAAAACAAAAAAAAAAAATAGGTGATTTCTTTCCACATGTCTTATCTCTGATGGTAGAGGTGGATCTAAGGGTTGTGAAGGTGTTCGCCCAGACCTACTAGACAAAAAATTACATTATATATATATAAATATAATTAAAAAGATAGTGTGTATATATATTTTGAATTCTTTGAACACAAGTCTAAAGGTTGGTTTGGTGGTTAGGATTTTTTCAAAATTATTTTGAGGTTCCCAGTTTAAATCTTAGACGATGCCATGAATATTGAAAAAAACAAAAAAACCTTCCAAATACTTTTTTTTGGTTTGAAATATTACTTTCTTTAAGTATCATAATTTTAATGTTCGTTAGGAAAAAGTAAAAGGTTCACGTAGTGTTGTCTTCGTCTTCTTCTTTCTTTTTTTTTTTTTTTATAAAAAAGGATATATTGCATGCTTGAAAATGTGATATGTGGACACAAAAAGTGTAAATTTTTGGGAGAAAATAAAGGCATTTAGAGCTTCTTTTTAAGAGATTACTTTTCTTAAAGGGAGAGAATGCAATTGGCCTTCAAGTCAGCTCAAAGCTTTTTATTTAGTTGACATTTCCTTATTCCGTTTTATTGTACTTTACTTTATTAAGGTTTATGTTTTTTAAGATTTTCTTGCCAATTCTAAAATATCTTCTTTTTAAAAGTCATATATAACAAAATAATAAATTACCGCAATCACAATGACTTTGTTTGCACATTCCTATAATAAAAAAAAGTCAAATTCAAATTGGGATTTGTCACTTTAACCCTTTTTTTCATCATTACATTTACATTAATTCACCTACTTTTCCATTTTATATATCACTATTCGAGTGCAAAATTGAAATTTAGACATTCATTTTCACTTATTGTTATTTAAGTAGTAGGGGAAGTTATAATTTACATTTTAAAAAATTGGTTTTAATTCCAAATCGTTCTTTTTACGATGGAAACAAAGGTGACTAATGTTACCATCTTTGTCAAAATATCTTGCGATAGTGTCTAATTTTAAATTGAATATTTTTTTTGACATAATATATCGAGAGAGATTCTTTTTAAAAATACAAATAAATAGACATTTCGCTCACAAATAGGCGAATTACCTCGTACTCGGGTTAACATTCGCTTGCTTCCACTGTAACATAAAACACAAATATTTTAAGGCGTTCACCCATAAAGGATGAGCTTTAATTTATATTTTATTTTATTAGTTTTTCACACGAAGGAATCTCTGTTCGAATTTTTAAATGCATTGTCATGTCTAGTTTGATACATAGAATTGTGAGTTTCATCAACATTACATAAGATTTCTTATTATTCACTTTACATTCTCTCATTCATCTTTTATCTTCTCTCATTAATATATTGTGATATTTTGATCTTTAAAATTTGATAGTCATATCTCAAGAAATTGGAAGGCCTGTATATGCAATTGAACCTGATGTATAATGGATTCATTGTGTTTTTTCTTACTCTCTTTGTCCCATTTTATATAATATATTTTTCTCTTTAGTCTGTTCAAAAAAAAAATGTAACTTTTCTATAATTAGAAATAATTAACTTTAAAATTTTCTTTTACCTTGATAAAATAATTTACCACCAGACAAATATGAAAATTATAGATCGTTTTTAAAATTTAAGATAGAAAAAAAATATAAAATACTTCTCTGAGAACTTTATGGCTGACCAATGCCAGTGTAATTATCTTGGTAGCCATAATCCAAATATTATTATGGTGTAAAATATTCACCGCGTTTAACGCAGCGAGGCAATTGTGACTTCTTTTTGTTTCTAGAAACAAGCTTTAAGTTGTCTTTTTCAAGTCAAACATTTGTGCTCTTTTCTAAGAATTCTTAAAATAATAATGTGATAATAAATTAAGATCCTAATATTAGTAGTTTACTAAGAGGGAGAGAGTAAAAATGAAAAAAAAAAAAAAAAAAAAGGAGAGAAAGAATAGCAATAACAATGGAAAATCGAAACTTCACCTACCTAGTAAGAATAAGAATAAGAATAAAAATAAAAATAAAAATAGATTCTTTCTACGAGTATAATAAATATTGTCTAATTCTTAAAGATGCAATTACTAATTTAGTCACTCACTCCATTGACAAAGTTTTTCATTAAATTTAAATATAGCATTAGATTTGATAACAAACTAACAGAATATATACTTTGTATAAATTTATTTAAGACCACAATTTAGAATAAAATATGACACCATTTGAATTATAGGTAAAATACAAAAAATAAATTGAAATATCTTAATTCAAATGGGACATTTGTTTCATGTGTTATTGTCTCAAAATTAGAGTTATCGATGGTCGAGCAAGGGTCCATATTAATTTGGATTATAATTCATGTGGTCAAATTGTATGTGGCTTTAGTTGAGTTTGATTTCTCACCGGAAGAAAAGTTTGGACGTACTACAAAATATCTTAATTTTGTGTATTAAAAGAAAAATATAATTACTAAAAGAGCAACTTTTACATATACCAAACATAAAAATCATATTTGTAGGATATAATTATAGTTTGCATAATTGCGCTTCATAGCAAACATAAATATGTATATTTTGCTATACATATACAAAAAAAAAAGTAATTGTATAATCTATTTCTGTTTCGGTATACATATACTCTCTCTGTCCCATTTTATGTGAAGTAGTTTGATTCGGCACGAAGTTTAAGAAAGAAAGGAAGACTTTTAAAACTTGTGGTCCAAAATTAATGATGGACATTTGTGTGACAGTAAATCATTTCATTAAGGGTAAAATAAATATTTTATAGTTAAATTATTACTTAATATAGAAATGTGTCATTCTTTTTGGGACAGACTAAAAAGGAAAGTAAGTCACATAAATTGAGACAGAGGAAATACAAAAGATCAATTGTATAATTTGTTTTTGTATAAAGTGAGAAAGAGAGAAAGACAAAAGAAAACTGGGCAGGGAAAGATCGTATTTGTGTAATCATAAGTGTATAGAACGAAAATATATGCATTTGTATTTGTATATGCAATTTTCTCTTGCTTTATACAAACACAAACGCAATGTATATATTTGTGTTGTATAAAGTGAGAGTGGCGAGCGAGATCTAGGAGAGTGGCGAGCGAGATCTGGGAGAGGGTAGAGAGAGGAACGAAAATATATGTATATATATATATATATATATATATATATATATATATATATATATATAATTTTCTCCCGCTTTATACAAACACAAACACATTTTATACATTTGTGTTTGTATAAAAGCGAGAAAGGTGAGAGAGACTGCCAGCGAGAACGAGAGTGGCGAGCGAGATTCACCAGGAGAGAGGCGAAATAACAACAGTTTGCTATGGTGTACAATTAAATCAAACTATGGTTATAACATTTAATTTGAATTAATAGTTTGCTATTATATACAATTTTCCCTCACTAAAATATATAAGACTATAAGTAATATATCTTACATGTAAAATTAGGTTGTCTTGGTAAAAATATATTTGGAATCAAAGACATTTAATTCGAACACGTGACAAGCGTAGAGAAGATAACAATCAACCGTTAAATGAGTCAAACCGGTTTAACCAACAAATAGTTCGACAATTCAAAAGTTTTCTATTAGGATATGCTTGGTGAAAATCGGGCCATGAAAAGTTGAAACAATCTATACGAAAACATTCAGACTATTCGAGCGAAGGATAATTACTCGTTTTTTGGGAAGAATTTTGGTTGTCCATGAACTTAACCCAGCTAGTATCACTGGCCATGGGCCCATGGCCCGTGAGTACTAGTTCATATGGGCTTATTTTGCTGAACCTCCTTTATATAGTTTATAAAGGAATAGGGAGACTCAAGTTTTAAGCTACAAAATAAAATAAAGTACTCTCTCTGTCCTTAGTTACTTGTTTATTTATTTTTTTTAGTCGTCTTTAATTATTTATCCATTTTGACAAATTAAGAAAGGACAAAAAAAATTCTTTATTATACCCTCAATTTATTACTTTGAAAAATGTAGAACTTATGATTTTAATAAGTTTTTAATTCATCCAATTCATAATTAATACGAGTAAAATGGTAAACTCACTATATCAATTATTGTTTCTTAATTGGTATGTCAATTCAAAAATAGACAAGTAATTAGGGACAGAGGAAGTAACAAATAGTAGAAACACGTAAAAAAAATAAGAAACTACGTGATATTATTAAATAGTAGTACCTATTTAAGAGAAAGGATATGGGACAAACCTCCTACCTCTCATCTAACCGGCGATCACAAACAATTATTTGCTAAATTTTTATCTTAATTCTCGATCTTCATACCTTCCTATATAAGGTCGTGTCATGTACTAAATAATTAATATTATTTTTATATTAGACAGATGTTTCATGATTCAAAGTATGTCTATAATCGAAAAAATTAGTGTATGAGTTTCATTCTATGTACTTTTCATAATCATGGCTGTGATAAAATTTCGTAACTAAACTGAGAGAAACTCAAGGACATTCTCTCATTTCTCACATCTGAAAAGAAAGCAATGACTGATCAAAGGAAGAGGGAAAAAAAGAAGAAAAAAAAATTCAACTGTCTTCTCGACTAATTTCATCTCGTTGATGGACATTTCCAATCCTGGTCATTCATAGATAGTTAGCACTTTTAGTCATAAATTATCGCTCATTCCTAAAAGTTGCAGCTTTGCATGTTCCGTATTCTATTAAAGAATAAATTGGAATTGATTTGACAATAGCTAGGCAAATTATTCCTCTACCTCTAAAACATCAAATCTTGTCACCAATCAATGTTACAAAAAATAAAATAAATCAAGATGTCATAGTTTTTTGCCCGATTTCATTAATTTCTTCGTATGTGAGATGAGGTACTTCTTTTTATTCGTAAAAAAGAGTCACCTATTTTTTGGTAAAGAATTTATTAACATGCCAAGCAAGCTAAAGAAGGCAATTGCTGCAGTGAAAGATCAAACCAGCATTAGCCTTGCCAAAGTTTCCACCAACACTACCTCAACTCTTGACGTTGCTGTCCTAAAAGCCACAACACACGATGATGTCCCCGTGGATGAGCGTTACATCCAGGAGGTTGTCCAATTAGTCTCTTCCAACAAGGCCTACGCGGCTGCCTGTGCTCGTGCCATAGGCAAACGCATTGGTCGTACTAGGAATTGGATCGTTGCCCTCAAATCATTAATACTTGTCCTTAGAATCTTCCAAGATGGTGATCCTTATTTCCCTCGAGAAGTCCTCCACGCCATGAAACGTGGTGCCAAGATTCTCAACCTTTCAAATTTTCGCGATGATTCAAACTCTAGCCCTTGGGATTTCACCGCCTTTATTAGAACGTTTGCACTTTATCTTGACGAGCGTTTGGATTGTTTTCTCACAGGGAAACTCCAAAAGAGATGCAACTATAATGACCGTGAAAATACCAATTATTTACGGAGTAGCAGTGATAATAGCAGGAGCAGGAGCAGGAGCAGAACCAGGACAAATGAGGCGATACGCGAAATGAAACCACCAATGCTACTTGACAAGATTTCATATTGGCAAAGATTGCTTGAAAGGGCAATTGCTACAAGGCCAACAGGTGCAGCCCAAACCAATTGTCTAGTACAAGCTGCTCTGTATGCTGTGGTACAAGAAAGTTTTGATCTTTACAAAGATATATCTGATGGACTAACTCTTCTTCTTGATAGTTTTTTTCATTTACCATACCAAACATGTGTAAATTCCTTTCAAACATGTGTTAAATCCACGAAGCAATTCAAGGAGATCAACTCGTTCTATTCATTATGTAAAAGCATTGGTGTAGGCAGGACATCAGAGTATCCGAGTGTGCAAACTATAACAGACGAATTAATTGAGTCATTACAAGAATTTCTCAAGGATCAATCTTCATTTCCAGTGAAATCTTCAGGAGATGTAGTTCTTCAAAGACCAGGCTCAATGAAGTCATCAAGAAGTAGGTTTGATAGTTACGGTGGACAATCCGAATTCTCTCTTGCATCGAGTGAGCCATATTCGGACAGAAGGCCAACTATGTCTGGGAATGGTTCACCTTGTAGTTCACTAGAAGATCTAATAAGAGCCACGGTAACTGGGAGGAGTCCATCCATTTCAATCGATTTGGAGGCCTATTCAGATATTCGATTCAAGAAACAATTTATTGATGATATATGTGATACAGGTTCTGCAAGGTCATTGCCAGTTTCCATGATTGATCTTGTTTCTTTATCAGAAGATAATGGAAATATTGACAATGAATACGAAGAAGTACAAGATCAGAAGCAAGAACCTGTTGTTGAGAAAGTGAAAGAACTTAACTCTAAAGAAGCTAAACCTAAACAAGAACAGATCAAGGAGAAACAAAAGCCTACATTAAGTTCAAGTTCATCTAAAGGATGGGAAGATGTACTAAATGAGGCATTAACGCCATCATCAACATCTATTAACGCCTTTCAAGAACAACAAGAACCAAAAGAAGTGTTAAGAAATGAAACGAATATATCGCCTGTTAAGACTTCTTCGAGCAATGCTTGGGATTTGGCACTATTTGAAGCAACCCCACAAACAAATTCAGTTCAACCCATGCCTAATACTGTTGCTAACAACATTAATAGCTATGACACTTCCACATTGCCATCAACATTGCCATCTTTCAACGCCTTCCAAGAAAATCAAGAACCAGAACAAGTATCAAGAAATGGTGCAAATAGTGGTTGGGATATGGTATTATTTGAAACAACCCCACAAACAACAGCCTCACAACCTATGCCTACTACCCCTAACAACTTCAATTCTTCCTACTTGGACGAATTGTATAATCAGAATTCATCAACATTGCTTCCAATTAGTTGCTTAAAAGCAAATACTAATATAAATAACTATAATCAAATACCAGTAATGGAATCAAGCAACCATTACAATCCGTTTTTACAATACATATCGACAGAGCTGCCTGCAACACCATCAACACCTTTGCCTACATTTCAAGCAACACCAACATTTAGTGGTCAGAATTCTTCATCAGCAGTGCAGAATGACTTGAATTCCGATCCGTTTGGGACGTTTCCAAGTAGTGATCAGATGTTAAATGGTGCAGTGAATCAGAAGGATTTTTCGGATGAACAACAATTGTGGTTACAGAACCAAAACAAGATCATAGCTAAGCACATGTCTTAAACCTTTTATTTGCTCTTGTCACCTTAGATGCCAATTTTGATTTTTTAGTTTCCCTTTTTGCTTTTATTCTTCACTATGACATTGTACAATCTGCTTTCTCCAGTTTCGAATTTTAATTAGAATAGTAAATTTGCATGATACAAAGTTAAAAACTTTGAAACTACTATCTGAAGAGGGAAGATACAAACTTCTTTTGATTATGTGATTAATTCAATAACTTTTTTTAGAAAAAGGACAGGGGGAAGGGGACATATCAAGGTAAAAGTTATATCAACCAACTATACTATTAAGATTTTCTATTTAAAATGTTAAAATGTTAACTATATCATATTTTCATTTACTTAACAATGACTTTAATATAGCAGATGGAGCTGCTCCTTTCTTAATTAGACAATATTAGAAATCACTATTTTTCCACTAAATTTTTTTAACAGAAAATGTTATTTTGATGGAATGGGTGATAAAAGAAGAAATAATAATGTTTTCATACGAAAAAATTAGGAAACTTTGCACTATCTTAGTGAGAATTTGTTTCCAACTATGCATTTCCCAATAACCTGATTCGATGGAAAATTAATGGAAAAATCATGTTCTATAACACAAATTTTCCTCTGATTCATAGTGAAAAAAACATTCGTTTCTATTAGTGAGAGATCTCTTTTCCGAGTCATGGACATGAAAAATCTTTGGTAGAGAGTTGCTTTTCCCAAATGGCTCCTATGCAGTGCAAATCCGAATTAGTCCAACTCTTATGTGGATAGCGGAAAAGAAAACAAAAAACAAAAAAAAACTATGAGAGTTACCCATTAAGTCATAGAAAAACTGATCTGTTCAATTCAATGAGTTTGGTAACTCAATTATATGCATCTATCTAAGCCTTTGTTTAGTTCCAAACAATGTTAATTCTAACTGAACCCTTCTAAAAAAGATTACAATAGCACTTCAAAATCTTGGGTCCTTTTTGACAACCTTAATTTCCCAACTTAAAGACATTTCAGGGCAACATCACATGAGCCAGCTCAAGATCTTGTCTCTATTTATCAATCAAAGAGTCTGAGAGATAAACTTATATGTAGGCCAACTAAGTTAAACATTATTGATTGGAGTAAGTAATCAACTTTGCCAGACCATATTGGCCACGAAAATTGTAGAAATAGTACTTCAAAATCTATTATGTTTTTTAATATAGGAGCAAGATCAATTACATTTTATTTAACAAAGGTACATATGAAACGTGTCGCGGAATAGTGGTGATTAACTAGCACATAATTAAATATAAAGCAAGTAAAATAAATAAATAAATAACACAAGAATTTTACGAAAATTTGTCCACATTTTTGTAGGACAAAAAGATGTGAAAGACACAAGTTAACAAAACCAAGGGCTCATATTCGACGTGAAGACTATTTGTCAAGGGCTCATATTCGACGTGAAAGACTATTTGTCTGTAACATGTGAAAGAATTTGTTGGTTTTATTGGATCAGTTAGTCACTGTAAAATTATTGTTTTGATATCAATCAGTTCTGCGTGATTTGTGAGAAAGAAAATTAATTTTACGTTAATATTACATATTAAGCGCAATTGGCAAGTTTTATAATGTATCACAATTAACGTATTCGGATGAAACTTATGTATTCGGATGACTGATATTTTAAGGAATTTTTGTAAAATAGAAAAAAGTAGGAATATGATGTAATTTAGGTCTTATACTATGAGATTTATGTAATTTATACTTAATAAATATTTATCTATATAAAGAACATGATAATATGTGATTAATTAATTTAGTGCCTTAAAATATTTTGATATCAAATTTATTTATTTGATTAGACTGTATAATAATATGTGATATGATTTTCAAAAATTAGGACATTTTCATATTTATATAAAAAAATATTATTTAAGAAACTCAAATTACATATTCAAATAAAATTTCAACGTAAAATACTCTAATTCCGTGGTAGAACGTTAGGTAGAGTAAAATACACATAATGATCGAAGGAACATTATTAAGATGACAGGAGTACGTATAGTCAGAATGTTTCTGTAGCAAAAAAATAAGAAGAGAAGGAAATGGACAACAAATTGGCTGTGTGAGCATGTGAGTGAGTTATTAAATGGAGAATCTGTGCTGCAATTTAGCAAACTGATCGTCAATTTCACCAAATATATACTATATATTATAAATGAATGAACAAGATAGATGCTTCTATTTCTGGATCAATTATATTGTCTTATTGCATGCATATGTGTTTTTGTCAGGGAGTCACATGTCATTGTCCTCCACTAATTATTCACATCACATCTTTGTAATTATTGTTCTTTGGCTACCACCACATACTAATATCCGATAAAATATGGAACGTATGAAAAGGAGAAGGTGAAGACATCCTATTTAAACATACTAAAAAGAAAATATAATAAATAAATTGAAATAGTGATTAGAGCATTAAGGGGTTGTTGGTAGCTAGCTGGATAAGAAACAAGTTATTCATATTAATGGTGAAATGATCTGATGTACCTTTCTACTTGTATGCATTTGTATTCTGAATCATTAAACTCAATGAAACTCTATGTTTAAGTCCTTCTGATCGTTGATCAAGCTTATATGGCAACTTAATTATTGAGTTGGCACAAATATGTGATGTCACACATAGAAAGAGCGTGAAAGATCAAATTTTAGACTAAAAATATTTTTTTTTTCTTTTTCAAAATAGAATAAAAAGAAGAAAAATAAGAAAATTAACTTTTTCACAGTTCTTTCTTCTTTTCCACCCCACTCATCCCTATTTCTTTTTTTTTCTTTCTACTCTTAAACCCCTATTTCTCTTCTTTCTCCCCTTTCCGGCCCTTTCCAATCTCTTGTTTCTCTCTTTTTTCTTTTCTTTTTTACATTTTCTTCCTCCCGGGAATAGAAACGAAATTATACTATTGTTGAAGATCTATATTTTCCTTTTATTTTCAGGGTAATTTATAACCCATAAAGTGATAATGATTCAACAATCTTGAAAGATGAAAAGTGATTGTTGAATGTCTTTGTGAAATTAGGTGAAATGTGCTATGTAAAATTGTGTACAAATATTAAAGTATATTGATGCATTTTAATGGTGATTTGTTAACACCAATGGGGAAAAGAGATTTATGGTGGTTCAAGTGGTAGATGTAAATGTTGGTAAAAGAAATACGATTAAAAGTTGTAATGAAAGAAATTTAGAAAAAAAAATCGAATGATAATTGTTAGTTATTTAAAAATGTAATGATACTAGTGAGAATGGAAGGTTGTGGTGGTATCTCTAATGTAAAAATCAAATGGAGAGAGGTGGAGGGATGAAGGAGTAATGAAGTGAAAAAGAAAGAAAAAATAGATTTTGTTTTGAAAAATAATAATAAGTGATATGTCATTTAAAATATGATGTGGATGTTGATATATCATTTTTGCCAAGTGTTTGAAGTTCACACACAGCGAAAGGGGTTTAAAATGCTTAGTTTCACTGAGTTTAAGGGTTCAGTTGACAAATGATCAAGTAGACTAGTCCGGAATACAAACTCATATAAGTATAAGGGTCTATCAGACCATTCCGCCTATATTAATTTATGTATAATTTATATGATGTTTGGTTGATAGATAGATAATAAGTTTTTTATATATAAAATTAATATGACATTAGGTTGACAACTTAGAACCCACATAACTAGCTAATACATGTATAAGAGCCCGTTTTGATTGGCTTAAAAAGTAGCTTTTCAGTTAAAAAAATAAAAAATTGGGGGAAACCTATTTTTAGTTTTTTTAACTTATTTTAAGTCATTTTTCACCTTGTCAAACACTTTCTGACTTATTTTAAGCCATTTTTTAACTTATTTTAAGTTATTTTATATATTGTCAAACACTTTGAGAAGTCAAAAACTGATTTAAAAATAAATTTGACTAACTTTTAAGCCAATCTAAACAACCTTTAAATTATGTGAAATTTTTGTATTATTTTATATAGGACAAAAGATGAAATAACTAAATATATGTATAACTAATGTACATGAATAATTAATCTATGCATAAAAAATGTAGGATTTCACTTCTAATTATTAATATTTGTATGACTTTAACTAGCTACGATTCCTCAATTCCTTGATGTTCTATTATTTAAGTCTGCGCGATTTAGGCACATCTTGATTTTTGTTTTTGGTCTAGCACTCCACGTGATTTGCCTTCATTATTTTAGTGGGTTTTTCATCATGGATTAAAGAATAATGATTTTTAATATACTCTGATTATATAGCATTGATAAATTCAAATCATTTCAGTCAAAAAGAAAGAAACAGATACTTTAGAATGTTTTGAATCATTAATGTGGAAACTAAATCTAGAGTTTGCTTCTTGATTAAATAATTAGAAGTAATTAAGTACTTTGCAACAAAAAATCTATCATCATGATAGACCTTTTTCCAAGTGAAAGATTCTTCTCTAAGGATCCAATGAAACTTTTCATCTTACTTTTGATTGTATACACTGACTACAAAAAAAATATATATATTTGCTTATTGAAATTTCTTGAATCAGGTGGGTAAAATAATAATGTTTTCATGTAAGTATAATTTTAAAAAAATTATATTATTTCAATAAAAATTTATTTTTGATTATACAGTTTTTGACTGATTCAATGAAAAAATTACGAACTATAGCATAAATTTTTCATTAATTTAAGGCCATAAAAACGTTTGTGTCTAGTGAATTGACATTCACAGTGAATTGACATTCTCCTAATGATACCTTTTCCCACCAATTAATGCTCTTTTATATTGTGGGAGCAAAAATCATTTTCCTTTTGTGTGTTGGTGCCTTTCATCATTAGACCATGTTAATGACTTAAAGGACACTGGGTACCCTTTAGAAAGATATATCCATTGAAAGATCTCGAATGTACTAATAATTCCTCAAATAATATCATAGAATTTTCACAAGACTTGCAAAGAAATATTGAGTGAAAAGCAAGTTCCATTTAAGAAAGATGGATAGAAAAAGATCACTTGTTGGAATGGATAGCATATGGTGATCATTTGGATCATCCACCATTGATGTTGGATATGCTGATAAAGGGAAAGGGCTCATTTTACAATAAATAGAATCATATCGGTATTAATAATATAGAAAATAGTTATATGTGAATCAGCTATCAAAATATCAAAATGGACATCAATTTCTATCCAAATTCATTATTTATTTTGTTTTTTATCAGGTATTTGGTACTCGTATAAAATTCGACTAAATTTAATCTAGCATCAATTCAGACTCCATACTCAAGGAAGCTCAAACCCAAAACCTTTATTTAAGGAGAAAGAAGCTATATATATTCATTATTATTCCTTCTTGCAAGTGGCCAAACCATCTTCTTTGCAACTGTTTGCTTTAAAACCCCAAACCCAAAAATTTGACTTTAGATCTTACTTTTTGGTATTTGCATATAAGTTTTACCTATTTTATATTTCATAAACCACACTTTCCCTTTCAATCTTATTTATTCTAAAATAGATGATGCCTTTCTTCTATATTAAAAAATATTCAAAATTAAACATGCTCTTATATAGTCATAATAATGTCATAGTATGGTTAAGATCCATGTTATCAAAGATAATTTTGAAACATTTTTGAAAAAAAAATAAATTATTCTTTGTTAAACTGCCACTAACTATTAAAATACTGTCATGTTAAAATGTTTATCAGTATACCACCACTAAAATACCTCCATGTCCATATAAAATAATGATTCAGAGAAAGCATTAGAAATGAAATTTGCATATAAACAGAAAAGCCAAAATATAGCAACATATACTAGTAGCTAGTAAGGTGATGTCAACACCAACTAATTAATGAGATACTAAAGTTGCAAAAAATGTAAAAAAGAATAGTCTGAACTGAAAGTAGCTTTACAATAAATTAGAGCTAGCTGCTGATATCAAAATTCAGTCTATCCCCCCTCTACTTCCTTTCTCATTCTTCAGTTGGTAATTCACAGTGTCCATACTCTGCAAAAGAATAAATAACAAAAATATAAATAAATAAACAAACAAAACGTGCAACATATACAAGAAAAACTGAGTGGGTGAAATGTGCAAAACAAGACCAGTAGCTTTCAAGTACCAATAAAAAGAAAATATGATCTACAAAAAGCAAACACATAGATGTATAAATTTATTCAACGAAATGCTTTATTCTCAGCTTTAACGTACCAAACCTAAATCTTTTACTATCAACCAAACACCATTCATAAATACTAGTGTCATTTTGACAACAAGATATTGGAAAAACAAACATAAAAAGATTCATTCCCACCTCTATGAGATACTTGTAACCTCCGAATAACAATAGATATTAACCAACTCTATCTATAAAATATAAGACAGATAAAAGAAGAATCACTTAATGTTCTTTTAATGTTCTTTTATCTTCGCTAACAGTTAAACCTGAAACCTCATAGCTCTTAAGTATTTCAATGACCACTAAACCATAAACTTGAACGTCATAAACTATGATATAAAGCTAACCATAACTCGACTAATAGTATGAAATACTATTTATCTAACCTCCCACCCAGAACAGGTACGGATTATTAACCCAAACGTCTCCATCTATCACGTGCTGTCCCTATGACCAGCCTGGATTGCACCATTAACTAATACTTTCTCCATTTCACAAAAAGTGATCTGATTTAACTTGACACGAAATTTTAAAAAAAAAAAAAAAAAATTTAATTTTGTGATCATAAATTAAACTACCCTTCAATTTTGTGGCTTAAAATATACTACGTGAAAAACTGAAATTAAAATATTATAAAAAAGAAATAAGGAGCCTAAAAAGAAAAGGATGTTATTTTTTTTAATTATTTAAAAAGGAGTATTACTTACCAACAAATTTAACCTATATGTGGGGCCCTTACAAAGTACACGTTAGCAAATTCAACCTTTAAAGTGCGCCACACGTTAAATTTAGTAATTTACCATCAACCATTATACCTCAAAAGTCAAACGTGTCACAGTAATCAAGGTTGAAAAAACGCAAAATCCAACACGATAATTAATTAATTAAATAAAATAATAATAATAATAATATTTATTATGGAGAAATGTTCTGGTGTACTTACTAGGTTGTTGATGAACAATGAAGGCGGCCCCACCAAAATAACACGAACCCATCGCACGACCTTTTTTCTGATAATAACTATTGAAAGCGAATGACGCATGAGCCTCTAATGTGTTAGGATTGTAACACGTGGATCCTGGTTGAATCGAACGGCAATCAGCTCCACCCTCACCACAAGCATAATCTAGAGCTGCTTGTAGGTGATCCTTCCCCGCTTCTCCACTCGCTACACACCATGTTTGCCCTGACACATTCACCTTCCCGCCTTTCTGCGTTCTCTGGTCGCCGGCCACCGGTGACCTCCGGTCGACGTAATGCTTTAAACCTTCCATTGTTAATGGTATGTTGTAAACTTTTCGCTCATTCGGGTAGAACAACCCGAAGTTTCTCTCGGAAGTTGGACCTGGTTTTTTGTTCTCGTTGAAAAGAGCAAAAAGGAAGACGGTGAGGTCTTCTTTAGGTCTTAAGGGGGTTCCACCACCGATGAGTATCCGCCGGACGAGGTTTCCGTTGTACGACGCGGCGTTGTCGACTGTAGCGCCGATTTCGGTGTCGTCTCCTTTAGATGGCCAGCCAGTTTCCGTTACAACCATTTTGATATCGTTGTACTTCAAAGCCGACAATGCAGCAAAAACAGCGTCGATTTGGGCATCAAACAGGCTGAAGTAACGAAGTCCGTTACCGGCGTCAACAACGCCGGGGTTTTCGCGGAACAAAGCATAATCAAGAGAAATAACATCGGAATTCGACTCATAAGCAAAAAAAGGATAACAGTTCACCATTAGATAAGATCCCGTTTGCCGGAGGAAATCCAGCATGGGTTTAATCACAGGTTCGACCAGTTCGGATCGGAACGACCCAGCGGAAGAAGGGTAAGAGTTCTGCAAAGCACTAAGAGCAACAGGAGAAGAGATTTTGATTTTGTCATGGAAATTATACTTAACAAGAGCTTGATGAACATTCTTCATAGCGGGTACAAGAAAACGGGTCGTGTTGTGTGGGTCAACAAAAACTTCATTTCCAACAGCAATGGATTCGATTTGAGTAGATGGGTAATAAGCAGCAACATTTTTCTCCACCCATGAGTAAGCAAAAGATGGCCGTTTAGCGGCATTGTAGAGAAGCTCATTAGGCAGATTTACAGTAACTTTAATGTCAGATCCAGAAAGAGCTTTGAGCACAGCTGGGTCAGTATCGTAGACCTTCACACGCTCAACGCCTTGAGATTTCAACAACGCTATAACTTTCACTGCTGATGGTAAGTTATTAGCTACACGGCCATAGTTTATCCCAATTGAACCAGCATCTGCAAATGCACCACAA
The DNA here is from genome assembly GCA_037074985.1 of Solanum bulbocastanum. Taxonomy (NCBI): domain Eukaryota; kingdom Viridiplantae; phylum Streptophyta; class Magnoliopsida; order Solanales; family Solanaceae; genus Solanum; species Solanum bulbocastanum. The sequence goes on along the minus strand of CM073603.1, from coordinate 40,277,515 downwards.
AAAAAGATGAATTAAGAGAGAAAATTATGTTAATGTGAAGTTAGTGAGAAAAAATTGAAGAAAATGAGTAGTTACCTGCAATGGAGGAGAAAAGGGAAAGGGAAAAGGCGAAGAGGAGAAGACAAATGGTGAGTTTTTCCATGCTCTATTGCTTGATGAAGAAACAGAGCATGAAAGTGAGTGGTTCTTTAAAGGGGTTGTGAGGGTAATAGAGAGCTAGAAATTAGGGGGAAGTGTGTGTATAGTGGCATAGAAATGATAAAATGGTACTTTTTTGTTTGAGGTAAGTTCTAAATAGTTCTTTCAATAATGTGTGTAATGGTTTTTATTTTTAGGTTTTGTTAAATTTAATGCTTTTAATTTGTGTCGTCAAAGATATGATGCAGTGAATGAGACTATTTCTAAACTTTTGGATTTATTTTGAATATAAAAATATCTTTAATAGGTAGTGTTTCTCTTCGAATAGAGTTGCAGCGGCACAAATTTAATTAGACTTCAATATAAATAGCAAGAAATTAGATGAAAGCCAGAAAAAAAAAACTCTATTATTATTTCTATCAATTAATATACTATAAGAAAAAATTAGTTTCATATTTTCGTATAGTGGAGAGTGAGAATTGAGAGGGGATCGAGGAGATAAGTGGTGGGCCCTGCGATTGATGAAGAAGCCAATGAAGTGGAAGGAGCAGAGCACATGGCCCCCACTATATTCCAAGACCCCACTTAATCGACCGTTTCTTAAAATAGGCGATGCCTGTTTAAATTGTTGAACTGTTGATCTGAATATGTACACTGATTTCATTTTCAACTAAAAAGCCCCAAAAAAGTTATAGAGATTTACTGTAGTTGATTGAATCATGATTATTGAACTTAAAAAGAGATTTGTGCCGTTGATGAGCTTATACTTTTGTATCCTTCTTCTTTTTTCTAAATCTTTAAATTAGTTTCTAAGTCATTGTCTCAAGAAGTTAAAAATGATATATTTAGTAAAATTTCTGAAGTAGGATTTGGACAAATTAGAGTATATCCAGTTTTATTTTTACCTTATAAACTTGATTAGAAATCTATAATTATAATTTGCTTAATGACAATTTAAAGCTATACGTTAAGAGAAGAGAAGAATGAGCAAAACTAAAAAAGATAGGAGAGATGAGTAAAAGAAAGAAGCCAACGAGATCCAAAAAAAAATATGGAGTAAGGCATGAAAGAGATTACATCGAATTATTTCACGAATACAATTTGTCACAACTCTAAATGTAACACTTGAATTTGTCTTCTTTAAAGAAGTACTTGCCGACTTGTTCAACATTTGTCTTACGTGTGATGCCTCCAAAAACAACACTTGCCGACTTGTTCCTGAAAATGCTAATTATAGAGCATGCCAAAATAAAAAAAGAGTGATCACTAAAGATTAATAGAACCAATGTTTAAATATATATTTATATCTTTGAAATATTATTTTCTATACAAATATAACTTTTATTTTACTGAAATGAACTGCTATAATATTTTATTGATATGAAGTTTAATTCCTAAATTGATTTGAATTGCATATTGATTGTGTTTCAAAAAATAAATTATACATGTTAGATATTGAAAATAAATAATTTTAATTATTTAATATTCTGATATAAAGATAATAACTTTACATGTATGTTCAAACATTTTAATATCAAATTCAAAATATTCTAATCTTAATAAAAATAAATAAAGACTGAATAATATAAGCTTTATAAGTTTGAATCACAAAGGTGGATTCATTGAGAGAGCCTTAGCATTTTGACGTAACTAAGAAATTGGACATTTATTGGCCCCGAGTTGGGTTAAAATTGAACAATAGATGGATTATGACGTGATTTTATATTATTTCGATTAATATATGTTAGATCTATTTGGATAGCCAATATTCATTCAACTTAAACTTACTATTCTATATGATATTCCTTGTCATAAATTGTATATTAAAATATTTGATCAAAAGAATGTGTTGTTATAAAGATGGTTATTGTTATTATAAAAAATTTTAAAAATTATTATAGAGAAAGAGAATTTCATAAAAATTGTTTGTGGAAAAAATTTAATTATTATATTAAAGTGTTATTATATAAATCCTATAGAGATTTGACAGTATATAAAATAATAAAGGATAATGCTAAATGGCCAGAATTTGGCCAGAAATTTAAAAAGTCTATAATATATTTTTTTTCAGTAAATTGAGCTTTTTAAATTTTTTTTAATTAAAATGTATTAAAGTTAAAAGAATAAAAATATTCAAAAAGATAAAATAACATAGTGTGAAATGTGTTATTTTACCATTCTAGCAAAAAAAAAAAATTCCAATAATAAAAACATATATAACTTGGGCGTTGGTTACATGAACAATTTCAAAGTGTCAACCCCAACATAAAAAGTAGTGGTTGTACCGAGGGGCGGATCTACGTGCAAACCCCCTTCATCGAAAAACTACACTATAATAGGTAAAGTCAAATTCTGGTTTTATGATTATATAATCCGCCGGGAAAGGCCGAGTTCGATTCTCACTAAGAGCACAGTTTACCCAAACAAATGAAAAGGCCTCATTGGTTCAATGTGAAGCCTTATCATTTTTTAAAAAAATTTCATTATTTTCCTTTTTCTAATTTGTCTTTGTTTAAATTTATTAGCCACATTTTTTGTAATTTTTCTTTTATTCTTTTTATTCATATTTTTCATTTTGTTTCTACATAGTTCTCTTTCTATGTACTAAGTTGAAGAAATGATGAATTATACTTAAATTTTAAATTGAGTTTAAAAAATATTTATATAAAATAAAGTAAATTAAATTTAACCGAATGAAGAAATATAAAAATTGTGAATACTTTTTTAACAAAATCTATTTAATTAAATTTTCTTCCTTTAATTTCATTGTATTTTTTTCAATTTTATTCTAATGAGATAAAAATTAAACTAATCTTATTTGGTTTATTGATCATTTGTTTTTTACAAATGACTAACCTAGTAAATTGAATTAAATGAACTAAAAATATATTAATGTCATTTATTTTATTTATTTTAATATGTCAATTTTTACCCCTTTTAAAAGATCTTGATGATTTTTATAGTAAAATATGATTGAGAGGCCACCAGTCTACTATTTTTTTAATAAAAAAATCAAAATAAAATAAAACGCGAAACTTAAAGAAAAAAAGAACAAGAATTTGAAAGAAAAACTCGATGGAGCAGGGTAAAAAGTAAGAAGAACCTAAACGCGGTATAACAAGACAAGTTAAATTTAGTGAGTTAAGATTAATATTTTTCTTTCCCATCTCACGTGTTTATTACTTTATACTTCGAACCCCCTTCGAGAATATCCTAGCTCCACCACTAATTGTACCAAAGACAAATTTAATAATTATTACTTACGTGGAAGTAAATTGACTACACGTAAGGTAGAGAAAAAACTCTTTGGGTAGTTTAATAGTTTGGTTAGAGACTTTAGAGTGGTGCGATTATTAGTAATGTAGGAATTAATTATAAATAAATTTATGTATTATTGTATGCAGATATTAATTATATATGTATTAATTATGTGCAATATTAACCAAACGTCATATTAATTTTAAACATGAATAACTTATTTTCTATCTACCTATGAAATGGCATATAAATTATACGAAACATTATACATAAATAAATTAAATCTTATTCAACTATTAAATGACTCCTTCAATGTACGTACAACTATTTATCATGTATTTACAATTTTTGAACCCTAAACTCAAATCCTAGTATTAACTAAGTTAGAAGAAAATATTTTAAATGATCGTTCAGGTTATTAAAATTATATATATTAAAATCATTTATTTTGAATATTGTTTATAAATTATAACAAAAAAAATAATTATTTTTTAATATTGTTTCTCTATAAATAATTCCAATTGAAGAATCCAATTTTTGGTAGCGGCGTGATGGGGGCCGACGAAAAAACTATGGAATATGACAAACATTAATATACATTTAAAATAAATAGCTATATATATATATATATATATATATATATATATATATATATATATTGTTATATGGATATAGCTATACAATAAATAGCAAAGTTAATTATATACAAATAAAAATAAATATTAAATAGGAAAGTTGTTATTACAAATATAATTAATTATGTCTAGGCACATTTTATGTGATCAATTTTCCATATTGACCCTCATTAATATTTTCTCTTTCATCAATATCTCTATTTTACATATTTTCTCCCAAAATTCCTTCCAATTTAAGATCCTTTGGATGATTGTAGGAACAACTTTTGTGATTTGAATTCATCAAGTATCTTTTAAACATGAAAAACTGAGCACATAAAATGTGCCTAGACATAATTAATTATGTTTGTAATAATAACTTTCCTATTTAAAATTTAATATTTTTTCTTATTATTTATATATAATTAACTTTGCTATTTATTATGTAGTTATATCCATATAACATAAAAAAAATAAAAAATAAACTATAGCTATTTATTTTGAATTCATCAAGTATCTTTTAATTGGTCTTTTCTCTCTCATTTCTATGAATATTATATTTGTATCCATTTATATTTTCATCTATTTTTATAGGGATTCGATTAAAGAATTATTTTTGTTTTTTCCATTACAATATATGGCTATAGTTAATTAAAAAAATAGCATGAAGACCATGAGCAAAAAGAGATTAAGGTTTGTGTGATTCAAATTTGTATATAGTAGAATACTTATATACATAGATATTTTATTGTAATATTTGTTTTACAAATAAAAATAAAAGAAAAATGACTGGTTTAAAGACATCACTTAATTTTTAAAGTAAAATTAAGAAAACTATTTTTTCCCAAAAGACAAACAGAAATCTTTTGAAAATATTTAAAGGATTCGGAGTTCATATTATCATTTCGGGAAGGATTTTAAAGCACCCGAAATGCCCGATAACACGTGGTTATTCGATAATTAACTATTTGACCAAAATTGAACATGCATGATTAGTTTAGAAATAAACAAACTCAAGACTTGAAATCATTTCTTAGGAGAAAGGAAAATTGTACAAGGAGTTACTTAAGTAAATTATTTCGAAGTAATTTAAGTAAGAAGACAAGTGTAACTATTTAATTTTTAAGGAAATACAAGTAATTAATTCAAAATGGTTATCTTTTGGGAAATTGATTAGGAAAACTTTAAAATCGACTAACACATACGCAAATAAAAAAATTGAACAAATATAGAACAAATAAAATAGAGAGAGAGAGAGAGTTTTAGGCTCAAGTCTATTTTTTGTCCACATGGGCCAATATTTGAGCCTAATTTCTATTTTGGGCCTTTTAGACCATTTGCACATGTCATAAAACCTGAATTTATTTTGGGCTTTAGACCCAATTTCACTTGTTCTAAAACTAGCATATGATACTAAAAATAAATAGGCTTTTTGGCCCAATTACAACATAAACAAAGCTGGAAATTTTGGTGGGCCTTTTGGCCCTATCTCTGCTGTATATCAGATTGTATCACACTGTATACATCGTGTATATAGCCTTTGATTTCGCTCTGAACACCTGTAATTTAATTTTCATTTCGCTCTCGAGCACCGGAGGACTGACTCGATACTCGAAAATGCTAGGAGGTAAAGGGAAGAGTCCAAATAGATTTGGCGAAGCATCACATGCATAAGAAAAACAGACATAATATATAAGTGACCACCCATTAATTTAATACGGATGAAATGTCAAATCAAAACTAAGCCAGTGCCACTATTCTATTTTTTAAAAAAAAAAAACTAAAGTCAAATTACACAAACTTTAATCCAATACAAGGGAATTAATGACTTTAGGCAATTAATGATCATAGCCAAATATGAACAGAGGTAAACTACTGACAGTGAGCACTTTGGTATGTCTCCTGAGATTTTTAGAACCAGAGAGAATTAGAACATGGTAAACAAACACTAATTCAATATAGCTTGAGGTAACTCAAACAAACAAACCTTTCTCTCTAATCATACAGTAAATTAACTAAGAAAATAGAAAATATAAGCTATCAGTGAGCAATCTTAAGATGCAACTCATATCATTACATATCTCTCAACATACGAAACTAAGCACCCATCTTGGAGTTGAGCAAACAGCAAAAAACTACAAATGATAGGCATCCTTAGACTAAAACCTAAGCAGAAATTGAGACTTAAACTCGATTCAAACACGACACACTAAACAATAGGACAATCATAAAACTACAAAAGGGAGAACCGAACGGGTACAGTCCACAAACAATAGATAAAACAGTATTCAGCCTCCATATTAATCAATTCCCAGATCTATCTCATTTTCCATAAGAGAATGAAAGAAAACATAGATTCCACTACATTTAGATAAGCAGACAAGCAAACGAGAGGCAAATGATGTAACAAATTCAAACAAAAGAATATAAAAGCAACAACGTCATCCGCAAGACAGCAAAACCTTTAGCTCGCAGTAAGATTAAACCATGTAATCGGTCAAGAACACATGTATTATATTATTATCACCACCCAACTAGCGTCTAGCAACAAACAGCCACTGAATATAGATTTCCAATATCGAAAACAGCAACTCGAAAAGGAAAAGAGATGAAGAGAATGCTATCGAGAGAGAAATGTTACCTTCTTCCGGGCAGCGACACTGAGACGAGAACGAGCAGGGAACGATTCCACCACTACAAGGAGACTCCTATCACGCGAGCCAGACTCGGGCAGCAAACAAGGAGTCCAAACGAAAACCCGAACAACGAGAACTTTAGACTAGAAATTTTTCAAGAATTTCTTTGATATAAACTCGACTATTCAAAATTCTTTTGTAAGCTATTCTTTTGTAGATAAATGGTGGCCAGATCTTTCTATATTTTCGCTCAGTTTTTTCTTCCCTATGCTTGACGAATTTCAGTCTTTTCTTGTATTTTTACTCACTGTCCTGCCCCACCTCAACAAATAGGGAGAAATGGGTTTATATAGGAGAAACTAAGGCTGAAAATAGGGAGAAATGGGTTCGCTGGACGCTGCTTCGTCCTGGGTTTCGCGAGGAAGAAGAGAAACAGGGGTCGTCTGGTTGTATGCGTATGTTTGCTGGGCTACTGAATTGGAATGGGAAAATGGGCTGATAGAAATGATGGGCCGAGATTTTGATCAAAATGGCTAACAAAGGGTTTTGAAAAGGAAGCCAAGATATGTCAATTCTAACTTAAGAAAATAACCACGTGAATTGCAATTTCGATCAAATTGAAGTGATTGGTTGAATTTGGCCAAAATTAAAATAAGACGAATTAATGTATATTAATTAATGAGCTTCTTAATTCTAACGAAATAGAATAATTAGCTTAATTGTAAATTAATGATTCAAAATTATAATCATAATTTAAACTAAACTAATAAAATACTTACTAAAATTAAAATCTCTTTGAGATGATTTTCGAAATGTTTATAAAATATACTAATTATATACAAAATTATATAATATATATATATATATTTTATTTTAAAAAAAAAAAAATTATAAAAAAAAAAAGTGACAAAACTATTTAAAATAATTCAAAAAATATTTTGAATTATATAAAGTCAATTATTTCAAATCGTTTGGAAATTTAAGAGGCTTGATGGTTAATTTATATTATGGAGGTCCAAAATTAGGTGTCAACAATATTAACACAAGGTGAAATGGTGATTTCTGAATACAAGTATATCTGGATACATAATTAATTTATCTAATTTAAAAGATTGATTAAGCAATACAAGTTGGCTACATTAATACTCAGACCAATTAATCGTATCGGTCGTATTCTTGAATTTGAAACCTGATTTGAAAACAAAACATTTGTTCCGTGACGTGAGGCTCTAGCTTAAAACTTTGAAACTATACCAAATCATACTCGGCAACTGAAGCATGCAAAAGGGGGAAAAGATCGTACAGTTCCCTACCGAGACAAACTCACAACGGATCCTCCGTACTTGGGAATACCTCTTCCGTGCATCTTTCTCATGGCGGGAACAAAACAACATGGAAAGACATATTTTTATAAACAAATACCTTAGTTAACACCAAGCCTCTAGTATTACAAGAAAAATTTAACCAAAAAGTGATTGACGTTTGTTGGATTTATCAATTTTTTAAACAACCAAATACCTACACACTTTGATACCTACACATTCTATTATTTTTCATTTTTCTTGTTTCTGGGTTGTTCAATGTATCCATCTTTTGTTTAACAATAACGTATTCATATATATATACTATATTGGTGTATTCATTTTTTGTTTAACAACAATGTATTCATTTTTCAAATTGTTGTGTTCATATGCTAATTGTCATACTTTACCTTGTTTGGTATATTAATACATTAAGTTTTTATAAATACTCGTATCCTTGATATATTATTACTTTAAGTTTTATAAATAGGGATACCAATTTGAATTCAAAGTATTTATATGCTAATGATATACAATTAATACATTTTTCTTATTTAGTTCATTGTTATTAAAATTGTATTAGTGTATAAATAGAAAAATAAAAATATGTAAAGAAATACAGCTAGAAAAAGATATAAATTGTAGTTATTTTTTAAAAATAATATACTAATAGCTATTGAACTTTAATAATCTTATAAATATAGTCATTTTTGTAAGTTGCTCAATTAAAAACCTCTACCTACTTAATATCTAAACAAACCATCTTATCAATGCACAAAATTTAGTGACGCAAGCGAGCTCCAAGTATTTCAAGGTGGTTTGAATTATGGTGTGCATTTCGTTTTTCGATTTGATTTAATACTATTTAGTTTAGATTTTTCGGTTTTTTGATATTGAAGAAGTAAAACTCAATTCAAATCAAAATAAATTTGGCTTGATTTGATTTTTCTCCGGTTCGGTTATTCTGTTATGCAATATTTAGAAACATAATTAAAATCGTGCACACCTTTACACCCTGTTTGGATCATTGTTATCCATTGTATTATTATCATACATATAATGTTTCTTTTGATTGTTATTTAAAACGTATTGTATTGTATTGTTAAATTTTGTTGTTACGTAACAATGAAAATCCCCATTTTATGGAACAACCGATTTGGTGCGTTCCCATTGTTAATTAATTTCTTTTTCCAATTATATCTTTACTTAATATTTCATAATACTATTTTACCCTTTACCCTATATAATTTAATCTTTGTCAAACCTCCTACCCTAGAATAATTAAGGACATTTTAGTAAATTTATTAATTATAGTACAGTACGATACAGTCAAACCAAACAATAAAAATGTTATTAAATAACATCAAACAATACAATCTAGACAAACATTATATCTACCATACAGTACAGTACAATACAGTACATTATAAAACAATGGTTAACAATAATCCAAATAGAGTGTTAGTTTGAATTGTTGTTACGAATTATATCCTCACTTTTTCACTCGATATTAGATATCCACGATGAAATCCGAATAAATTTAAATTCACACCAATAAGTACATATTATACCCTTTAATTCGATATAAGTGAATTGTTGAGGTTAAGGTACACTTTTTAGAAACAATATTTAAGTGTATAAATTAAAAGATATTTTTCTAAAAATATTTTGTATTGACTCTTTTCAAATTCTTTTTAAAAGTAGACATAAGTAAAGTAGTTACAAATCTCACTTAAAAAAGGTAATTAACATGAGATGAGTAAAGTATTTTTTATATATTCTTAAACTTTGAAAAATTTACTTATTTCAACGATTCACTTATATTAGATTAAAAAGAGTATTAAGTAATGTATCAAATTACATTATATTGATAAATATAATATTAATATATTATATATCATTTTTCATCATCAAATAACGTCCCACATGAATCATTTGAAGGATAACTTAGTAGAAAAGTAAAATAAGAGGTAAACTATATTAAAAAAAAAGTAGAATAAAGAATAAAATATAATTATTAAATTATAAGTAAAGATAATAAGAAAAAAAAAAAAGGAGAAAAAGGTGATGATGCGATAATATTTCATGAAATTGGAGTTTTCAATGTTTCATAACGATAAATTTAATATTACGATCGATAAAATAAAATTTATGTAATAATCTCCTCATCAAAACATACTTTTTAAACACATAATACATAAATTTACTATTTAACTTAGTAGGTGTTTGATCATGTGATATCATATCATGATATGCAATCGTGAGATGAAATCAACATTTGGACATGTGATTTCTTGCTGATTCTATCTCATGACATGAAATTCCATATTCTCCAAAAAGCATGATTGGAAATTTCATATCATGATTTGGGATTTTTTTAAATACAAAATTGACTGACGAGTTTACATTTTGTTAAAATAACTCACATTTATATATACAAACCATTTATTTCATATGTAAATAAAATTTATAATCTCATCATTACTTTCACCAACATAAAATTTATTATTACTTCAAATTTGGTTAATATAAATAATAAAATAAGAATTAATTTGGTGAATATAAATAAGAACGAGAGAGTAATACTTTTTTGATCTTCATAATAAAAAAACTTCTCTTTTGACTACATATGAAAATGTTTAAAGCAATTTAATATGAAAAGAGACAAAATTGATGATGTATATTTGATAATTGCTACTTTCAATATGTTTTGATTCACATCCTAAACAAGTTGTAATGGTTGATTAAAATATTGGACGAAAAAACAAAAGAAGAGGAAAAGACAATATTGAAAAGGCAAAAAGTTGCGTGGTTTTTACGCGAAGGGTAGAAGAGGAAATAGAGAAGAAAAGAGTACAAGTATAAATAAGTCAAAAACCTCTCAACTGATAATCCTATAATCTTTTATTTTTCCTTGTTTGGTTAAGGCGAAAAAACACAGAAGAAAAAAATGTCTCAAACAGCGGAGGAAGACAAGAAGCCCGGCGGCGATCAAGTTCACATCAATCTCAAAGTCAAAAGTCAGGTCTGCCCTTTTTCCTTTCTCTTTATATTCATGCGCATATTGTCCCCCGCTTAGGGTTTTGTTTGATAATCTTAATTACTTTCTCGGTCACACTTGTTGTGTTGGATTTTGAGATTCAAGTAAGTTTATGTTTAATCGTAAATTTTTTCACATATTTATTTGTAATTGTCTATAATTGTAACTTAATAGTACTTTTATAGTTTTATTTGGCTGTGGAAAAATAAGAAGTGCCACATAAGTTGGAATAGAGGGAGTATGTGTTAGATTCGGTCTACGTTTCGAAGATAGTCATGTCCGATTGTACTTTTGTTTATATTCCTGCTTGATTATATGTTGCAGTTGTTTCTGTTTGTTTGTTCATTGTGAAAATTGAAAAAAAAAATAGTTTTTGTTTTCAAAGTGAAAAATGATACTCTATAATTGTTTGTGGCCATGAAGTAAATTAGAGTTGTTTCTGAATTTTTGTGAGTAATTTGGAGTGGAAAAAACTGGACTTTTTTTTGTTGTTTTTGGAATTTCTGAAAACTCTCGAGTAAAGTGAAAACAGATTTTTTTTTCCGGAATTTTCTGGCCAAATGTGCTAATTTTATGGCTAAATTTGTTTGAGATCATGCACTGAGTCATTTGATAAGATCTAAATTACTTGAATCAAGTAGAAAATTCTGTGCGGAACTGAATAATTAAACAGTGAACTCGTTTGTACAAAAAAACAGTTACATATGAGTTTCGGTGTTCTTGCTAGCTGCATTGAACATATTTTTTTGGTCATATGGTTCAATTGTTGTTTCATTTTGTTTGCTTTTTTATTTATTCTTTTTAAATTTGGTTTGGGCTTCTTTTATGCTGCAGGGTAAGTTATAAATCTTCTATAACTGAATTGCGAGGCTAAATTTGTTTGAAAACGTGAACCGACTCAGTCGAAACTGAATGCTTGAACAGTTATCTCATATTTTAGTCACGGTGTTTTGTTATTACTGCTAGTGAATCTTGTGATTAGTCTTGATGTAAATACAGAAGCTTATGAAATGTTTCAAGTGTGCCATTTGTGAGGGAGTTGGGTTTATGTATCATTGTTCTTGCAAAGAATGTATATTAGTAATAATAATGTAACTTTTTGTGTTTTGAGGTGAAAAGACATTCCTCCGCATCATTAATCAAAGATAATCTATGTTTTTCAGATTAATTTTTAGAAAGAGTAGTCATCTTCTTAGGTGCGCGAACTCTTCACTTTTGATGCCTCACCCATGTTGGATTCATCAAAAATACACTCCTTTTGGCGAATCCAACACGCACCTGTTGACATTTTAAAGTGTCCGAGCAACATAAATCATCATTAATCCCTTAAAAACTCTTGTGTGCATAATGCATTATGTGGTTTCAAAAGTCTCTAATTCCTGAGCCATTTACCAAGCCAGGTTTATTATCAACCGTGTCTGATCGAGTGGGTAAAAAGTAGCTGTTTACTCCATAGGGTACTGAACATAATTTTCAATACATGTAAGATATTGTTTGCTCGTGTATAAAGTTGAATACATGTAAGATATTGGCTTCTAGAATAGTCTTTTTCCCTTGTGGGGATTCCAATCATTCTTGTGGGGAAGGGTTATTGTAGGGGGTGAGATTATAGATGATAAAGCGACACTTTTCTTCTGTGTTTGTTGTGTTAGATTGAGATAGTTCTATGTTTTTGATATTTGTATACATCTATTTGATAGGGTATTAAACCAAGGTACTAGGTAAAGTGTAACCGATGGTGTTCGCTGAGGATAATGCCTTAGTCATCAATGGTAGGCTTTGACGCTATGCATAAATTGCTTGCATCAATTAGTGGTAGACAACTTCCCTTAGTCGTATCTATGTTGTTATCATATTATTAAAATTATGTGTGATGGCTTGACAGGTAAGCCCACCTGGAATAAAGTGATCATTTGTGCTGAATATCTAGTTGATCTCCATGTCATGACCTTCACATGGGAACCTACTTACTCTGTCTTCAGATTTCTCTTTGTTTGCTTTGCAATCTGACTGCGGAATGTGATGTTGTGTGTTATTGATTCCATCTTCCTTTCTCATCATTATGGTGACGGCTGTCGGGTAAAGAGAAGTGCCCTCTTGCCTGCCATAATGAATTGGACAATGTTGAGAGATTTACATATGTAGCTTTCTATTGATTGCAGGATGGGAATGAAGTCTTCTTTAGGATCAAAAGAAGCACCCAGCTAAAGAAACTCATGAATGCATATTGTGACCGGCAGTCTGTGGATTTTAATTCAATTGCATTCTTGTTTGATGGTCGTCGTCTTCGAGGAGAGCAGACTCCAGATGAGGTATCTCTCTCTCCCTCTCACTCTCTCAGACCCATGTGTGCACACATAAGACAAAAGAAGGAACAAATAGTACACGAAAAATATAATGTTTTCGTTTTCTCTTTTTCTTTGTACTCTTGTGATTAAATCTTGTTTTCAAACAATTTTTCTTCCTTGCTTCAGCTGGAGATGGAGGATGGCGATGAAATTGATGCAATGTTGCATCAAACTGGAGGCTCAACTGTTTGAGGCATCTCATCTCTTTTGTTTATGGACATAGACTGTGTTTCTAGGTGGTAGACTTTAATGAATGTAGCTTGTGCTACTTTAGGTACTGTAGAAGCATATATAAGCTTTAATGAATGTAGCTTGTGCTACTTTAGGTACTGTAGAAGCATATATAAGCTTTGTGGTTTTGCCTATGTTTAACCCGTTTGTATGAACTCGTATTGCTTACTGTTGCAAGAAGATCTCCCGTTGCTTCTTGTCGTGAAATTGAAGTGTTGCTTGTTCTACCTATAACCTATCTGAGATTACTGTGCATCTCATGCTTTGTTTAATGTGTGAATTTCCATCTTAGATATTAGACGCCACGAGAAACTCGAATCTTGTTCGATATGTAAACGCTTGTTATTCCATTTCCAAGTAAGATCAATCCATCTACTTGAAAATTCGTAATTCCATTTTCTAATAGACTCGTTTGTTTAACAACTCAAGGAGAAAACTAGAGTATTGTTTGATTGGGTTCATAAATTGCAGACAACACAGACCCAATACTGCTACAATCTTGTTTATATCTCTGCTGGATTTAGAGCAGGTACGCGTAATATAAAAGGGAGATGTAACTCCAAAGAAGAGAAATGTTACTTTGCAGACATTGGATACTTGTAACATTTCTACTTTGTATTTCAAAAAGTATCTCCATGTTTGCATTATTTACAAGACATTTTCTGGTATGCTACAAGCTCTAGGTGGAGGCCCCGTCCTTGACACTATTAAGGGGATGACAAAAAAGTAGATAGCAACAAAAAACCTCAGGGGGCAACAGCCAAATAACTGAGCAAAACTATATGATATTTCCCCATGAAGAGATAGACCTTATCCTACATATGCCACCCACGGAAAACTTCCTGGTCAGTGACGGAGTTAACTTTTGCTGTACAAGTTAAAAGGCGCAGAGGTCTCTCTCTCTCTCATCAATCGATCTTTCTGAATTTTCGCTGGTGGTGCACATCTTTTGTATCCACCCACTGCACAAGTGAATAATCATTTGGCATGAAAATGATGAAGTATTAAAGTTACTGAAAATTTTCGATAGCAAGTCTAATGCACAAATACTGGAACCAAGCAAGTTTTAAAAGGAAAGGAGCAAACACAACCCAACCACTACACCATAATGAGAAACGGACATCCTCTGAAAAGGTAACAGAATTTTACCATTTGATAAGATGTAATAGCAAATATGATTAACAAGACTTGAAATGATGTAAACTTACTGTGATTTGTGTTCCAGATGTTGGAGGACTGCGGCCACGTTCTGCAGGCTGTGACCTTTTCCCAGGCTGGGATACTCTTTGTATAAAATCACTCATATGATTATAGATACTGCAAATAAGATGTTTAAGATTCAATCAGCCAATCCAAAAGGTGACTAGGTGCATCCCACGAAAATTCAACATAAACAGTTAAAAATTATTAGTATTTCAGAGTAACAATAGATCAAAAGATCTTTATCGGGATGCACGGAAACAGGACAGGTTTACACTTATTTTTCGCTCTGTGCTGTAATCCCAGCCTTTTTTATGGAGCCTATAAGGTACCAATAAACTAGCAGTCATGTGACATAAAAGGGTGATAAGTACCACATAGTTTGCTTTAGTCCTCCATTAGGAGGCCTATTAGACACATACTGAGCATCCTAACTATATTTTTCTCTTCCTAGTCCAAAATCTAACTCCCATCCTATCAGTTGCAAATGCTACGTGGCAGCAGGCAATGAAGTTATTTGAAAAGTACCCATAGAAGTTCACATTCTAAAAGAAAGACCAGCAAAATAGAGAACCATACCTTAGCCGGTGTCTGTTGCAGGCTGTGAAAAAGGCAACAAAACCATAGAGAATACTTCGAAGAGCTTTGAAAATCTGTAAGTCAAAACTCAGAAGAAATGAATTAGCACGGGAACTTTTAATAATTCTCATACTAGCATCAAATGGACACAAGTGAACTACCTGAGAGAAAAGGTCATTCCAAAGAGAACGCCATATGGATACAGATACTGCACTGGATGTCACTGTAGTCTCCACCTGAGAAGTGACTCGAACTATGCTACTCACGAACAGCCATGAATCCATAATCACTTCATATATAGAAGTACATAAAAAGCCCAGAAGGCTAGAAAAACCAAAGACCAGGCGAATTGGAGCATACGTTACTTCCCACAGAATCCAGAAGATGGGATACAATAAAGAAGTCACTGCAGTTGAGAAAAATCTGATCAGAAAAAAGTCTCACACAGAGAGTACCAATTTTAAATTCATAAATCACATTTTAAGCAACAGAATTGGGATCATATTCCGCAGTTGCACATGTACTTACCAAGATTCCAAACAAACGATGTGGTATACCAGAGAGGTAGTAATAAAATCTCAATGGTTCTTCCCACCAAGGTATAAGAAGACCAGACTGTAAACCATATTACGGAAAAGAAATCTTCCATAATCTGTGCACACATAGTTGAGTAAGGAAGGAAGAATCCCACAAACTCAACAAGTGGACCTGCCATTGGCTGTGTGAGAACGGAGAAAAATGACCGAGTAGTACGCATTGTCATGAGGAACCACCTGAAGGCCTTCTGAAAATTGTGCAGAAATAGCATGGTTCCCAAGTACTGAATTCTTGATACCATTTCCCATGTTTCAATCCAATCAAAAAGTGGACCAAACAAACTAGATGCTGTCGCTTTGAGTACAGGTACATTTTTGTATAGATCATAAAATCCAATCAGAACAGTAACTACAGAGATTATGACATATAAAAATCTTGCTAGAGGGCACATCCATGGGCGATAAATATGGCAAAATACTGGATAGGACTGGAGAAATATGACCCATGAAGGAAGCCCAGCTTCCAGTAGTCTAAGAAGCCGTAAGTCCGAAAGAATGATGTCTCTTAGTTTGAAAGGGAAATCGCGATGATTAAACCGAAACAAAAGCAAAACATCCTTGTACTGGGAGGCTTCAACTACTTCAGAAGTACTTCTGTCAGAGGGCTCACCATGTAGTTGTGATTCAATAGTTTCAGAAAAGGGCTCCTCAGAGAGCATATCAACATTGAATCGCTTACTGATAGACTTCAAAAGTTTTCTTCTCTCATGAGGTCCATCAAGTGGAGTTGGTGTATGCAGAGAAATTTCCCCATTTTCTGTTGCAGGGTACATACTGAAACTTCTCATTGAACTGCAAGGAGATTCATCATCGTCACTTGAATTGGCAGAAGAAATATCACTGTCAGCCACATCAGAAGTCTCCCGAAAAATGTCTTGAGAATCATAAAATACCTCTCCTGTAATTCCCGCAAAATACATGTGAGAATTTCGCAAGCCTAGGAGAGGAGTTCATTAAGTAACATATGAAGAAATGAACTCACAGCAGATTTGATGGGTTTAGTGAATATTTGGACCAAATATTTTGTTTAATGAAAGTGGATTAGAACAAGTTCTATGGAAAGTAAAAATCACTATTACTGAGTAAGAAATTTTCATTTCTAGTAGGACGGTCAGTGAAAGTTCCCTTTCCAAAATGCCAATGGTATTTTGCACTCTCTACCCCAAGATTATCAGTGGTTTTCCATTCACTATATAACTCTGTCTAGATTCCTCCGACCAAGGAAAAATGGTTCATTTCTTATAGGCACACTTTAGAAACAAAGAAGTGGATCTCTACATGCATAAACAAAAGCAAAGAAAAATGTGGGAAGAGCTGAAGTCGTCAGTGGCCCTAGATAGGACCACGTAACTATTTTATTGAATCAAATAAAGAAGCATAGTATCAAATACCATGTGAATAAAGGATACCTATAGTAGATTCCAAACACACTTTCAGGAGATGATGTTCTGTGGGAGTCCCAGAAAACCATGACGACATGCATTTAGCAGCTTGTGCTACACTATCAAATTCCCATCTTTTCATGAACTTTGTTTCTATGGCAAGTGATGTATCTGTCTGCCCAAGAGTTTAAAATAAGTTGGCAGCATACATTTAAAAGGTCAAACAACCAAAAGGAAGTGACTTATACCTGAAGCTCATTGAAATAATTTATACCACGCACATCACTCCACGCAACTTCAAACACAATGAACCCATACAAGGTCCTATGTAATTTGCTATTCAAAATTAAAGAGTTTCTCAATTTCTTTACAGGTAATAGTTCCCTCCTCTTGGACAATGTTGCAGCATCAAGAAAGGGAAACCATCTTCTGACGTTTTCTGATTCACTCGTGCTTAATTCTGGACTAGATTTTATATCCAATATATCTCCATTCTCTTTCCTCTGCTTCCTCCCTCTGGTATTTGCAAAGGGAGATAACCTTGACTGCATTTGGAAAAAACAAATTCCTAGTTAAACATACAGAAAAGAGAAAAAGGAAAATAGGTAAATGATGCACTACCAACCTTGGTAACCATCAATTGCCATAAGTGTGCAGGTTTAGAGACAAGATCTCTAAGCCATGGACGGTTGTCCACCAAGATATATACTCTCTTACTCTCAGGGGCGAGGAAAACGTGAAGATGTGAAAGATAGGATTGCAAGTCCCTGTCAAATATATAAGCAGTATCTATATATTAAGACAACTAAAAAGATAAACTGTTGACTAATGGTTTATAGCAACTTACATAAAATTTAGAACTTAATATGAATTTTAACTGCTATATCAAAATCTCCTAAGATACTAATCCTGCTAATGAACATTAAGTCACCAACATGATTTTTTATTTGCCCAGCGACGCAATAAGCATAAACAGAGCTAGCATACATCTTATGGATTCATCCAAACCCAATAGCTTTGGCTCGGAACTGTGTATGTGTTAAAAAATCCACTTTGATGAGTACAAATTACAGATTGCGAACCTAGTAAATGAAATGCGCAGAATTAGAACCCCAAACTTGAACCTACAATGTTCAAATCGTGGGTTTCACTCTAGTAATAATAAAACCTCTCCTAACCCTTTTAACTTCATTCGGAGAGCCTATCATATGGTAACTTCAAGCAGCTTCCTCAATGATGCAAACACATTCTACCTAAAGTCAAATTCTCAATATGAATCTGTTGATAGAATAAAGCCTGAAGTTCCTTTTGAAACGAAGTAGTTCAAAGTCTTCAGGCTGGTTTTGGGTCTATAACAATGCAAAAAACCATTTACATTAAAAAAAAGAAGGGGAAGTCCTCTTTGTTTTCGATTGTTTGTTTTCCTCATCGACACCCGGCATGAACTAACTTGCCTCATTAAAGTCCAAAAAAGACCCATCTTTCACAACATATATCCTGCCAATTTAATGTAAGTTGGACTCTAACAAACTCCTCCAACTTCCCACAAACTCACCAAAAAGTTTTTGTAATCCCAAATGAGTGGCTGATGAGCAGAATAATATTCATGGTAGAAAACTAGAAATCATCAAGTAGCAGGTAATGAAAATTCAAGATTTATCTTCCGCAAATTTTGCTCCTTAGCTCCACTTAATTAACAAACAAAAGAGTAGCAAGAACCAGAGAATTATCATATATTTGTTTCAATGCAACAAAGTTCCAATATTTTTCCAAGATTTATTGGTATATCTACAGGCAATAAACAAAGACAAGCAACAGGAAGCAAAAAAGTTCCCAGCACACAGAAACATCACAAATTAAAACAAACCCAACAAAAATTTACATATACAGAGAAAGAAACAAAGAAATACAGAATTCGATACAATTCAACACTAAAAAGAGAAGAATTTGATACCCGATTTGCAAACTAGTCAAGGGAAAGACACATTTGCCATAATCAATGCTCCCCATGAACCCCTCTTCAAATTCGCACCACCAATCACTGCTCCATCAAAATCCCAAAAAAAAAAAAAAAGAGACAACAAATTAAAACAACCCACATGCTCAAATTCCTATTAAAAAAAAATCGAATTTGAGAAGAAAAACAAATTATAAAATTCCAATTACCAGGATGAATAAAAATGGGATCAAGGAAATTCCATGAAAAATTCAACTCAGCCAACAACCCAGAAGAAGAAGAAAAACTCAGGTCTGAAAATAAAAATTCGCCACAGGGCTTCTTCATAACACAGAGATAGATGTAACCAAATGAAGAAGCGTGTCAAAAGCGATCAGTAGCCATAAACACCCCACAGTACCATCGAAAAAACAAATTTTTTTCACAGCAGTATGTCAGTGATTGAAAACGACTAAATGCAATCAACCCGTTTTTATACAGAGATGAAATGAATTAATCTATAGATACATATAATCTATAGAATTGGGATTTGTGAGTTGCATTTAAGAAGATTGTGTGAATATTGGGAAACTCAGAGATATTTGAAAAGAAGATTGCTTTGCAGAGAAGGTAGAAATTGTGGCAAACAGAGGAAATGGACACGCTTTTGACGAAAATTGAATGAAGGAAGAAGAGAAAATTTAATTGGAGGTAATCTTTTTCAGTTGGTTTTGGGGAAAGGAAAAAGAAATGAAATGAATTTCGAGTATATATTTTGTTGAGGATCGGATGTCCAAATCAAATCAAAAATTAAATTAAATTGTAATTTCAGTTAAAAAAATTTGATTAGTGGTTTAGTTTGATTTATTTTAATGACGTAAAAAAACTCTATTATACTTGAGTTGGATTGGTTTGATTTTAACTAAAAGAAGTCAACTCAGACTAAACCAACGCAATATTATATATATAATTTTTAAAATATATTTTATATATCAAAATATTTATTTTGATATAATTTCTAATATTTCATATATTTTTTCATAATTTTTATCTTCTAACACATTGTTTCAAATTTTTGGAATTTTGAATTGTCCAATAAAAGTTATAGTCCATAAATATTAGTAACTCTAATAAAACTCAAATCAAAATCAAAATCAAATCAAATCACTACTAAGGTTAACAAAAAAAATTAATTCAACACTAAGAATGACAATAATGTTGAGTATTTGTTCTTTAATTTTACATTGGCCTATAAATTTAAAATACATAACCTAGTTTTATTTTTCTTTAATGTTTAATCATGTAATTAGAACTTATTAAATTTATTTAGCATGATTTAGTACTTTTAAATTATGATCATTTTTATTATGACATTAATTTATAATATTTATTTTATGCAATTTCATTATTTTTTGTTGAATATTTTAGTGTCATCATTCATATCATATTTTGTGTTATTTTCTTAAGAAATATCTTAGACAGTTATATTTTGATAGAACTAAAAAAATATTCGAAGCACAAGTTAATTGTATGTTTGTATGAATACTTCATTAAAAAAAATCGAACCAACACGATCATATACATATAAATTAAGGGGCATAATGGTAAAGACTGGTGTATTGGGAAAATGGATAAATGTAAATGTGTTTCCGTCTCGCGCCAGCATTGTCATTGTCATAGCAGGAAGCCAGCGAAGTCTACACTTTCTATAAATCTAGAAACCACTTCCTTGTTTTGATAGGAGTTAGGAATCTAGTTTCTTCCTTATAAAAGTTGTCAAATTTTATTTTATTACATTAATGAAAAACAGATTTAAAAGAATTGTTACGAAATATTCGAGGGAGGTATGCATAATATCGTAAGCTACAAAGGAGGTCAATGTGATTGAGCGAAATGTGAGAAGAGGTTTGTGAAATTATTTTTTATTATTAATTTTGAATAAAAGTTTGCTCTTGTTTTAATAAATATATGTTTATTATTCAATAGATTGCCAATTACACCGAAAAATAAACTGTATTAAACAAATGACATGCAACGAGCTCATACTTGAATAGCAGAGAAGCAAGGTTTGGAGAAATAGATAATAATATATGGAAGACGTAAGCACAAGGGAAAGCACAACAACGATGTGGTTCGTGTGCATGAAAGATAGGAATATGTTGGCCATATTCTAGAGATCCATTCCTATACTAATCTAATTTGGATTAAGATTTCAAAATCTCTCAATATATCACGATTACCCTCTATCGTCCAGTCCATGGCCCGGTCTTTATTTTGAAAAAATCTTGCAAGAGACTTTTAAACAGTTCTTTTCGGTCTTTCAGGTCCGCCTCTACACAACTAATCAAACTTTTTTTTAGTTAATATAACATTTGTGACTTAAATTGTTGAATGAATGACTATTTAATTAATTATTTCATTCGGCTGCTTGATTTCAATTCAATTTATTTTCTATATATTTGTCCCTCCCTGAGTTTGTTAAGCTATTGTTACTTTTTTCCCTTTTCGGGTTCAAGTTGTGTGTTTACGTGTGAGAAATTGAGAATTACGTAAGATTACAAATAATTTTTGAAAAAGAAAATTTCTTAATTTAAGTTTTTGTTTAAATTTTCAGATAACCGTCTCATATAAGCAGTGGATTCAATGGAATTATTACATCTTCATGATTTTATTTTATTTGTGGTTTTTCATGTTTGATATTAGATGAAGAAATTCAATTAATTAGCATAAGAGACTCTCATGAGAAAATGTTTCTTATCAAAGATTATTTTGATTCGTAAAGTTTAAAGATAAAAATTAGCTTTATTTACGTTGGCTAACATATATGCACATGCTCTTTTTCTCTTTATTCAAGACTGCTAAGAATTTACAAGTGGTTACTTTTCGATTCATTTTTACTTATTAATATTGATTTGACTTGACAGATGCCTCAAGAAATAATAGATAATAGAGGTAATATTATTATATTATTTTTTTATTTTATTAAATTTAATACTTTGAGAAATATATTAAATAATAAATAATATTTAATAAAAAGGATAAAATAAACATTAAAGGTTATCTCTTAATTTTTTTAAACTAAACAAATATTATTAAACAATTATTTTTAATGTTATCTATAAATAATATTTAATAAAAAGGATAAAGAAACATTAAAGGTTATCTCTTGATTTTTTTAAACTGAATAAATATTATTAAATAATTATTTTTAATATAATAAATAACTAATCAGTAATGGATAAGTTAAAAGTGAACGATGAGATGACTTGTACGAGTTTGAACTTGTCCTATCATTTTATTTTTCTTTATGTGTGAATTAAATCATCCTTAGATATATGTGCATTGAATTATTCTAAGACGAGTAATGTTACACATGGTGCATGGAATCTTTTATTAGGTAAAGAGTAATTAATTGATTCAATAATTTAATTAGATAATAATGGATGCCGTTGGAGATATCCCAATATAGTTAAGCATCCACTTCAATGTGATAAACATATACTCCCACGGTTTTATACTCCTTTGTCCATAATTACTTATCAACTTTTTTTTTTATAGTTATTCCTAATTATTTGTTCATTTTGACTAATCAAGAAAGGACAATTTTTTTTTACTTATTATATCCTCAATTAAATGACTAATTACTTTGAAAAATGTAGAATTTTTCATTCACTTCATAATTAATAGGGGTAAAATGGTAAACTCACTATGTCATTAATTGTTTTCTTAATATGTGTGTCAATTCAAAGGTGCACAAGTAATTAGTGACAAAGGGAGTATTACTTAATCACTTTCCGCTTTACACGATGTTTAAGAAATCATAAATAAAAAAATAATTTTATTAATACAACCCTTAAAAAACTTATTGAAAATTTTACAAATAAATGTGAAGACTTGGGAAATTTTACAAATAAATGTGAAGACTTTAAAAAAGAATTAATTGCAAGGAGAATAAAAAAAGAACAATTAATTTTTTAATTCAGTAAGGTGATAAATTAATACGAGACAATTATTTTTATTTTATTATATTCTATAATGAATGCTAACCAAATCGCCACTAATGGTGAGACAATATTTAATTCCATTACTTAAAACCTCTACTATAACTCAACAGAAAATAAAAGATACACCTAAAAGAAAGACCAAGTTTTGTTTTATATATTTTAAAGTTTTAATATAATATTTTTCTTTTTACATATATATAATCATTTTGTTGCAATAATTTATACATTTGCTCCTTTAATCAGAGTTTCAAATTATATAATTTGACGTTGCTTTTAGCCAACGTCTTTCATATTCATAAGATAATAGGAGTATTATTATTATTAGTATTGATAATACTAACTTTATTTTAAGAATTAATTAATGTGTCAGTGCATTTATAGTCCGTGATTGCCATAATGATTAACCATAAAAAAAATCACACTACTAGATGAAATATTTATTTACATAGTGGTTTCAAATTTTTAAAAAATAATTCCATAAATTTAGTAGATCGCTACCACTTACCAGAGAAATTTAATATTATTAAAGGTTATAAAACAAATTTACGATACGATATGATATATTTTATTTGTCATTTAAGATTTTGACATGCCTATTTTAAAAAAATCATTTTAGAACATGAAGCGTAAGGATTATTTGGCTAAATTATTGTAATCTCCTTTTTTAAATGAATGATAATTTTAGTCAAACAGCCCTTAATTAATGTTTTCTTAAGAGAGATATAAATAAAAAAAAATACAAAAAAAAAAAAAAAACTTGAGATGAAATAATTATATGCTTGAGATTTCGACTAAATCGAATTCCGACCTTATGGAAATTTCAATGTAATAATCATTTAATTTTGCACACGACCACCCTTAGGATTTACTCCTACAGTTTACATTTACTTGTTATATTTGGATTTAATATACCTAGTAAAAACGATAATTATTGACATGACTATTTTATTATACAACTTCTATTAATTGATGTTTAGTATTATGTTTTGAAAAATAATTTTAAAAATAAATAATTAATGCTAAGAGTGAAATATAAAAAAAAAATTGTCTTTTTTTAAATATGTTAATGGTAAGCACCACCATTTTCAATCTTAAAGTTAAAAAAAATGATAAGTAAAAGTGAAGAGAAAAAATAGCATCGAAAAAATTAAAACAAGACCAATTCAAGTCAACTAAAAAATAGCTTGATGAAATCTTGAAACATTCTTTGGTGGTAAGAAGGTTTCCCATAAATATTAATCGTGTGAACAAGTAATGGGGACATGGGGTAGGTAATAAATTTATTCCACTTTCAACGAATATGGAATTAATGTTACTTTGGCATAAAGTTTGATACAGGTAATTGTTCCCTTTTTATGTCCATTTGAATATCTCTACGTTTTTCAGGCTGATATTCACAGAATCTACTAATACACCTACGATTTACAACTATAAATTTTGATCCAGATCATTATATAACAAGCAAAATAAAAAATAAAAATACATCAACACTTGTATTTATTTTAAATTCACAATCTACGATGCACTTCCTATCAAAATGGATATTCCATATTTAAAACTCGACTTAAAATCTCTGATTAAAAGTAATAGAGTACTTACTATATCACAAATCGATATTGAAACCTCTTGTAGCTAAAAATTAATAATGAGTATATATGATTAAAGGTGATGAGTATAGGGTAGCTATAGCATCAAATTTCAACTTCTATTTTGCACATGGTAACTAGTATATATGGTAGTGGATAATTTAGATGACAATAAGCATTGTGATTTTTAAATAAATAAAATAAAGAAAAGAGAAAAAGACAACGCATGAGAACCTAAAAAGAAACTAATACTACTACTAAAAAGTGAAAAAAGCAGTGAGATTTTTAATTTCCATCAAGTGGAAATTTTGGACCCAATTATTTACCAAAAAGGATATTCTTTGGATAAGAGGCGCCGCTAGTATGTTGTTTTTTCCCCACATATTTTTAATATTATACACTTACACACATCTAAAATTTTAAAAAACTAATCAGGATTGTGGTAAAGTGATTAGTACTCCTTCATTTTTAATTAAGAAGTTTCGGGTTCGAACCTCTTGGGTACGGAGTCGCCTTTGTTAGGGAGCGCTTTACCCTCTGTGGGACTTTCCGACGCGAATCCAAATTTAGTCGGGCTCCAATGTGGATATCGAACACCAGGTGAGAAAAAAAAATAAAATTCATAAATGTTAACAAAAACCAAGAGTAAAAGACACATTTATATATCATTTTATATAACATTAGAAAATGTCTTGGAGAATTTAGAATTGAGTAATTTATCTTTCGTTGAATAACTTGTGATCTAATTTTACACATTCTCAGTAAGAGGAATACGTCTTCTTTCTCTTCACTACTGGATATGAAGTTGTCTACACTTTATCTTTAATGTGGGATTATTCGGTGCAAATTTAAATTTAGACAAATTCTAATATTCTCTAATTTCTTGAAGAATTTAGACTAGTCGAGTCAATTCATTTTATGATAGAATATTGTAATGATAAAGAGGAACATGAGATGTCACAGCAAACTTGAATAATTTTCACCTTGTAATTTCTTCACTATTCCCCCTGCCCTCCCTCTTCTTTAACTTTTTTTTTTGTACATGAAACAAATTTGGTCCTTTTTCATATAAATTATTTTTAGTTAAATTATAATTGAATTAACATTTCATCTTTTATCACTCATCACGATAAATTAATTTAATTTATTAATTTTATATATTTTCCCTTAGAAATTGCAAATCACAACCCCCAAGTCCACATAAATTATGACCAATCATACACTATTTTTAGCTCGTGATATTGACATTGTGAAATCTAATTCACGAGGGATAAGTTATTCGTTATTTTGAAGGACTTAAAATGCTAAAATTTATTCTTAAAAGATTAACAATTTAAGAATTTTGTAATTTTTGGTTACAATAATGGAATTCCAAATGGCTATTACTGCAATTGCTCCTATAATTTTGGTCCCTCAATAATTTCAGTTAAGGGACCTACTAAGTATTAATTAAAAAAAGGTATTTGGACGTATCTTAATCGTTGGAATATCATGTGGGTACGGGCCACTTTGTTAATCAAGACAAGAATAACAGGTTAAAATATGAGGCTAAGACAATTTAGAGGGTACCAAATCATTTATATCATCATCATCTCAACACTAATCAAAGTCAGATATCTCTTTATTGACGTGTTTATTTTATGTTGAGAGTATTTTCGAAATCCAAACCTCTTTGTTAATCTACTTGGATTTATGTCAAAAACATATTGCTAATTTAAATTTCTATAAATTAAAGAAAATGTCATATAAATGAGTCTCAACATGAATAAATTTGATAACATTATTGAACATTTGTCAAATAAAAAATAAAATTTAAAATTAGAAAAAATATGTAAAATTACTTTTAATATAATTAATTGAGTCCGTGCTGACGTGGATTTTGCATGTAGTATATATATATATATATATATAGATCTGCCCCAGTTGCCGCATGTTATGGTATGGAATACTTCCTATCACTTTCTGACAGATTTGTATAACACAATAATATAGATATAATGTTTTTATTTCAAAATAAATAAATATTAGTGGAGATGTATAATACAATTGGATTTCATGATGCATAAGTTTTTTCTTGATCCACAAATTACCAACTACCCATCTTTTTTAGTTTTCATGTCGCGGTATCATCTTTTTTATGTTCTCTTTTAAGAACTGATGGACGAACGTATATTTTTTTAATTAAATAACTATTGAAAAATCGACGGAATTTGTTAGTTTTGTTCTGTTGGCTTTTATCGACTTTTTAGTTGTGACATTCATATATGGATATACAAATTATGACATTTTAATTGAATATTTGAATTATGCAATTATAAATTATTCATATTAGACACTTTAAATTTTGAAGAAATTTATGTGTCACGATTCAACCCACTGGATCGTGCGGGCACCCACTCTAACATCTAAGTAGGACAACCCTCATATCCCAATAGTAAAAACTAAGGCATTTAAAGATACGGAAGCAAGTTTAAATGCAGAAATTATATAGAGTTCCAATAAACTCCAAAGGTTTAAACAAATAACTTAACAAAACTAATGTGGAAGAACAACCCCTAGAACCTGAAAGTCAATGTATCAAAACTCTACTAACGACAAGTCTAAGAACAAGGGGTACAACCCCGAAACTAAACAACACCTTAGACAAAAGTCTGAGTCCGAAAAGAATGAACTTAAACAAGAAAGATTCATGACAGCCTGAAAGAACTGACTCACCCTTGAATTCGGTCATGCTCAATAGTCACCTAGTTGAAATCTATCAATAGCCACCTGAAGATGCCCTGTACTCAACAAAGAAAGAGCAAGTGCAGTATCAGTACACAACCACAGTGTACTGGTAGGATCACGCGGCTATCTCATTAAGTGTAACATACATTAGTCAATACAACAATATAATCACATGTACATATCGAACATATACAATATCATCAACATATACGAACAATGAACAACTTCACGATTCTCACATATCATAGTTATATCAATTTAGAGCAACATATTGTCTTCCAATATCAATCAGCAGTAGATATGAACAAACTCATCACAAGTAGATATACAACACAATTCAATGTTCCTCTCACAGAACCCAATTCAATGGTCCTTTCATGGAACTCAATCCGAAACAATTAGCATATCAGTTCGTGGTACCCGATCCAAGTTAGTGTGCCGGAACGTGGCAATCGATCCCATATTTATGTCGAAACGTGACAATCGATCCAATATTTATGCCGGAACATGGCAACCGATCCCATATTTATGACGGAACGTGGCAACTGATCCCAGTTAGTTATGCCGAAACGTGGCAACCGACCCATTTAACACACCACAATCACAATCACGAGTATATCTTCAAGATCATACAATTAAGTTATGATTTCATGGTAATCATCATTTATTTATCTCTTTTACAACAAGTGTAATCAATAATGCAACATTCATATACATACATATATCATAATGAAACAAGAACAAATATACATCACACAATCATAGAATCACAACCATCACCTACCTCAAAACAAGCTTGAAACCCTAAGAAACTTAATCCTTCCCTTTCCGGATTCGTTCCACTTGTTCTTGCTCTGCAAACAATCAATATAATACGAAAATCAATAAACAATCATTAATTACCCGGATTATTAACAATTCTATGAACTCTAGATCAAACCCATGATCCCAATTAACCAAATTATGATTGTTTTCACCATATAATCTATAACAAAATCCTCCCCCATTCTATTATGTTCTACGGATCGAAAAACGTATTCAGGGAGTGAAAAACTTATCTTTAGCCTCAAGAATGGTGAAAACTGAATAGGAGTCGCCTAGGGTTCGTTCCTTAGCTCTAAAAGTCGAAAAGTGCATAATAAGGTCGTTTAGGGGTTTATTGACGACTTTAATTCGAGTCGTGCCCGCCATAGCGGTCATCACCTCACTGTAGCGGCCCCGCCAAAGTGGCAAAAAGTGGCGCCAATGCGTGTTACGCGAGACAGAGAGCTAATTCAAGAATTCCAAAATTCCCATTTCACAACACACCTCTAACCAACGACGCTCAGAAAATAGCATTCACGCTAAGATCGATTCCGGAAGTTCTACACACTCAAATTCAATTCCGTAAAGTTGTACGGATTTCTTAATGAGTTATCTATCTCCTCATGAAATCAAAAACACAAATACTTCACCCGATTGCTACCAGATTTTCCTACACCTTAAAGACTCCGATTTCATTCAAAATCTGGACTAGGCTAGGAAATCTCAAGTTACTATGACAGTTTTTTCTGGCCCCAATTCTTTCTCCATTGGCTTTTCCCTAACGACGGAATCAGGTCGTTACATTATGTGCCCAATACATGGATAAGTCAACCATATAAACTATGACACGTCCTTTAATATTACCTAGGTCTCAATTGGAATAAATATGAAATTACACAATTTATTGATACTAATATATATAATTAAAAAAATATGATATACTTTAAATAGTTAACTTATCTGATGTGTGAGAGCACGCATAAATTTTATAAGAATATTTGAGTGTGATGCATATATTACATATACATGTGATTACATTATACATTAGCGTGACGACACGGTAATTCCATGATCCACAAATTACCAACTATCCATCCTTTGTTGTTGTGACATTCTTTTACCGACTTTTTAGTTGTGACATTCTTATATGGATATTCAAATTATGACATTTTAATTGAATATTTACATACATGCAGTAAAATATTCATATTACACACTTTCAAATTTTGAAAGACTTTATGTGTCCAGTACATGAATAAGTCAACCATATAAACTATGATGCATCTTTTAATTTTACCTAGGTCTCAATTGGAATAAACATGAAATTTTACTTATTGATACTATCATACTAATATGTATAATTAAAAAATATGATATACTTGAAATAGTTAACTTATCTCGATGTTTGAGAGCACACATAAATTTTATAAGAAAATATAAGTGTGATACATATATTTTATATACATGTGAATTGTGATTACATTATACACTAATGAGACGACGCTAATTTCGTGAACTGTTAATTCTTATTATCCTTAAGTTCTTTGGTTTTTTTTTTTTTTTGCAAAGAGAGCTTTTCAGTAGACTTTACTCATAATTCAGATTGATCGGACTAGTAAATTAAAAAAAAGAGTCAGTGTCTTGTAATTAAATTTACAATAACATTTTTGATTAGCTGCCAAATCAACTTGTTTAGTTTAGTAGGAGGCATCTATCAACTACTAATAAATATAAGACTTGAGTTTTTAGTCATTTTAAAATCTTACATGATTCAATGAATATCACTACGTATATCCAATTTAAACATTAGCCAGGTCAATTTTAATGTGCATTGGCAAACATATTAAGGAATGCTAAAAATGTCTTATAATATGATCAAAATTTTAATAGGATAACAACTTCTGCTGATAATATGTCATTATCAGTCATAGTCGAATCCTAATTGTCACCTACACCAAAAATCTTCAAGAGAGTTTGAAAACTAAGGAAGATTTTTTATTTTATTCTGCAGTTGGAACTCTTGAAAACATGATGATCATAACATTTAAGAATTTGAAATGCAACAAAATGATGTTTTCACTTCTTCGCTCCATATTATTTATAAAAAAATAACTCGATTTTGTATTCATGGTCAAACACCATATAATTTTCAAATATTATTTCACTTTGAAAATGAAAATTATTTTTTTCAAATTTCACAATAATATATCTATTGTAATTTTATAAGTACAGTTCAGAGAGGGTAGGATATACACAAACCTTGTTTCTATCTTTGTGGTAGAGAGTCTGTTTTGATAGACGTACGACTCAATACCATCCTAGAGTCATGTATTGAATAAACTAAAGTTGTATCATGTTTTGTCTAATCAACTTACGTACCCTTATCTCTCTTAATTCATGCAATAACCAACCTTTCAAACTTCCTCACTGACACATCTGTACACCTCTTTTTACGTGTATGAATCATCTCAATCTTATTTCTCTCATCTTAAAAGAGTTCGTCCAATAATGGGAGCATATATTATATTTAACTGTCTTGGATTTCTTTCAAAGCAATTTTAGACCAAAAATTTTAAACAAACAACATCTTAATATCAAGCTATGATTAAATATCACTTCTATATATACACTACTTTAAATAAATAAAATTTTAATGATATTAATGCTCTATTATAACTCTCAAAATATACAAATTTATTCAGGCTATACCTATTAGTAGACCAAGCTATCCTACTTCCAGCCCACTTAAATCCGGACTGGACCAATTCCCTTAAGCCCATATAGGCTTGGGGCTGACGTGCAAGGGATAAAAGTGGATCGGCCTGCTTTTTGGACCCATTACGGCACATAAAAATTAAAAGCCCAGGTCGAGCTCCTCAACTATGGGTGTGTTTGGTATGAAGGAAAATGTTTTCCTATAAAATGTTTTCCTGAAAAAACAAGTTGATTTTTGACTTATTTTCTCATGTTTGGTTGTTGAGTAGAAAATATTTTCCAAATTTTTTTTTTTAGTGTTTGATTTATGAATGAAAATTATTTTTGAGAAAATATTTCTTTTTTTACTAGAGAGTAGAAAATAATTTTTGAATTGAAATTGAAAATATTTTTTAAAAATAAACTTAATTTTTTATGGGAGGTGGGGTGGGGGGCGTAGGGGTGAGATGGGGTAAAAAAATATATTTGAAATTAAAAATATTTTTTAAAAACAAATATAATTTTTTTTGGGAAGTGGGGGTGGGGGGTTGATGGGGGAGGGGTGAAAAAATAAAAATTTGAAATTCGAAATATTTTTTAAAAACACTTTAATTTTTTTTAATTTGGGGGGGGGGGGTGGGTAGGGGAGGGGTGTGGGTGTGGGTGAAAAAACAAAAATTTTAAATTGAAAATAATTTTTTGAAAACAAACTTTAAATTTTTTTATTTTTTTTGGGGGGGGGGGGGTCGGAGTAGGTGTGCGGTGGGGGTGAAAAAATAAAAATAAGCTTTAAATTTATTTTTTTCAACAAAAGAGTTGTAATTTGAAGTTGGAGGAAAATTTTGAAAAATGTTTTCCTTAAGTTTTGAAGGGAAGTCATTTTCCTTGAATTTGAGGAAAAAATAAGTTGATTTGGAAAGCATTTCACCCAACCAAACATGAGAAAATTGGAAAACATTTTCCTAAAAATGTTTTCCTTCATACCAAACACACCCTATATTTGTATAACTTACATAAATCTCATAGTGTAAAAATTAAATTACATCATATCCCTACTCTTTTTCTAATTACAATAATCACTTAAAATTTGTACCTTCCGGATACATAAGACACCATCTGGATACATTAATTCACCATTCGAATATATTAATTCTAATACAAGAAGAATCTTTCTGTTGCGCTAAAAAGGGATTAAAATATGATATTTAATTAAATCCCATAAATTGCGTTTACGTTTCTTCTATCTCTCAATCACACATAGGCAAATACTAATAGAACGGAGAAATTCAAAATTTCAAATTACTCCCTCGTTCGACGAAAAAACCTTTCAGATTTGATTCAAAAACTTTTGTCGAAATTTTGGGTAAGCGAGGTGAGTTATAAAGGATACAAAAGTGATGGAATTGTTGTTGGACAAACGATTTCCTTTTGAATCTTCAAGTTCATCGAACATCCTTTCAATTTTGATTTAAGATTATCAAAATTTTTGAGATTCAAGATTCTTTCTTCTCCCAGTTCATCGAAGGTCCTTTCAATTTTGATTCAAAATTTTTGAAAATTTTGAAATTCAAAGTTCTTTTCCTAATTTATTGAAGATTGTCAAATTTTTTGAGAAGATATTGTTGCGCCGTAATTTTCCTATTCATAGAAAAATCACTTTTTGAAATGTTCTAAGTATAAAACAATTTGAGAAAAATACTTAGAAAAGAGTCGCCACTTAATTTTTTAAAGAAATTAAGAAAACTTATAATTTTCAAAGATTTAAACAGAAAAAAATCATTTAAAAATACCAAAGAGGGTTCGGGGTTCAATTTACACTTCGAGAAGGGTTTAGGCATTCGAAGTGTCCGCTAACACGTGGTTGACCTGCAACTTGACTAAAACATTTTTTGACTAATTGTTTAGAAAATGATAAAATAACAATTCACAATAGTCTATTAACTTTAAGAAGAAAAAAAAAGACACATTATTTTATTTTATTTTTTAGGAAAAGGGGCCTAAATATGAAATAATTGGATTAAAATGCATATGAATAAAATTTTAATAAAACTAGATTAGTTAAAATTCATATAATTCATTTTTGAAACAATACATTAAACCAATTTAATAAATTAAACATGGAAATCAATTTTAATTAATTAACTAACATTTTTGCAAAAAATGATCAAGTAAGAATGTATGTGTGTGTGTATATATATATATATATATATATTATCATTGTTTTTATTATTTAAAAAGGGTCTTGACTAATATTTTTTAAAGTTTATTTGAGAAAAAATATATTTTTACTTGAACAATTTTAAAGTGAATAAAAAGTGATTAAGTAAAAAGCTTAGCAATATTATTTTTTAGAAGCAAAGATTTAACTTAATTACGATGCATAATTTGACCGACATATTTGACTAAATAAAAAAAAAATCAACCAACGCAAAGAAAATAGCTTGTCTTTTAGGGGATCTAATTAAGCTAATTAATAATTAAAAAGTTAGAGTTAACAAACAATAAATAATCACAAATAAATAATTAATAGAGCAATTAAATTTGGGCCTTTTGGGCCTATTTCGTTGGGATTTTTTGGACTTTTGTCCAATCCCGTTTTTGGTATACACTGGCTGTATATCAGTGTATATCAGCGTTTTTTACACATTTCTTGCTTCCGAACACCTGTACACTGCCCAACCCTGTATATCAATATTTTCTCCCTGTATATCGGTGTATACTGATGTATACAACCCCTGTTTTGGGCTTCTGAATTAATTTTCAGCAAAATGAGTGATCTCCGAGACCTGTTCCGAATGTATAGGGGCTGACTCGATGAAAAGTATTTTTTGGTCTTTATGACCCTCTCGAAATGCAAGGGGAACGAAATAAAAGTTCGTGATGAGCCCGGGCAGATTTCACATGTAACAAAAGAATGATAAGAAAATTAGAATTTGTTATAAATAATAATTATAAGAGATATCAATTGGATGTAAGCTAAGATTAAAATCAAAGATACAAGACAAAACAAGGTGTCATTGACTAAACAAACAAGCCAATTAATAAAATTTATTACATTTTTTGCCAAGTAGGAGTATTCACACGACACATGATTTAATAAAGCTAAATCACATGGTAGCGCCATATCAAAGCCACATGCCAAGTCAGAGATTATACATTCAACATAATATAAACTAATCAATATGACATATTATCATGAATGAGCATACGACCTACAACTACATAATTAATTTTAAGGAAAAAGCAGCCCCACTTAGATAAGTGTTCCTTTAATTAACTAGACAACTAGGCACGTAACACTAGTCTTAGAACTTAAGGCAACCAACAAACATAACTCTAAAAATAATTCATTCAACCAACACCAACAAATTAATAATGCAAAAACGCTTTTTAATTCTATTTATAGTTGAGATTTCCCATTTTTGGGATAGTCAAGTCATGATCAACTTGTGATCACATGACTTTGCATAAACCTATAGACCACTAATAGTTTCATAGCAAAACATTTAAAGGAGAAAATGCATACTAGTGACAACAAGTAACAAAAATATATGGGTCAAGGCATGCTCTTATCACATGAATTGATATGACTTAACTTTAAAATGGAACATATGAAGCTAAGAAAACAACAAGATCCTAGAAAAACAATTTGTGATGGACAAACACTTAACTCATCACTACAAAATAATACACATAAATAACCTTTCTTCTCAACCAACAGTAAACTTTAAATAATAAAGAAAGATGCATATTATAATCTAACATGCTTAAGAAAATGAAAAAAATAAAAATAAAATAAAATAAAATAAAAATAAAATATATATATATATATATATAAGGAGAAACAAGGACGAAAGAACAAATACGAAACCAATGAGCCAAAGCTTAGCCGACTACTATGCCCAACAAACATAGATTAAACCATATACAACCTTAAAACGAGCAAGAGAATTCCCTTCCAATAGTTAGATTCATACCACATTTGAAAACAACACAAAACTCCAAAGATCAGTTTATCTTCATGAGAGGCCAAGTATACGACTATCTAATGCATTTTGACGCTTTCTAAGCACACAATGGAGACGTGAACATTCTTTCATCAACAACAAAAACAGAACATCATCATACCCATCCAATGAAACAAGCTAAGACTCGAGGCGGGCATAATGATCACGAATTCGAAAAAAATGTAAATAAAGAGATGGTTTTAACGATAAGCACTAAATCATCTCTGAAAACGAAATCTTTGCCACCATTTCAGGAAAAGGTAAAACGAATACTAAAGACAACATTTCGCCTTACACATACAAGCACGCATTAAATATATTAATGACAAATTTACTTACAAATTTGTTCTTATGTGTTAAAGCTAATTACTTTCAGTTTAAAAGAAAACTAAAGAACAGTAAAACATAATGCAAATTATTGCAACAATTATTTCAAGAGAAAATTGAAACAAAGTGTTTAATATATGCATCCTAAGGCCAAATTTGTTTGTTTTTTATAATGAATGAGCTCTAGAAATAATTATTTATTTATTTATTTTTTTTTTTACAAGTCAAAAGCACGTAAGAGGACACTTGTATGAAGAATAATCATATATCCTATACACAAATTAGCAGTAATACATTCTTAAAACTGAAAGAAACTATACTTCCAAAATTGTATACGAAAATAAATTAAAAATCGGATTCAAAGGTCACTGACCTGTTTTGGGGCAGCGAAACAGGGACGAGACGAGCCAGCCACAAAGACGATTCCACCACCAAAACGAGATTACAAGGATTCTTATGAATGAACAAGGAAACCACACTATAGTCACACGAATCTTTCTTCGATTTCAAATGTATTTCGTTTGTATTCTTGTTGTTATTAGCTTAAGTAACTTTTGTGTATTTTTTCTCTAAAAAATCCTCCAAAAAAAATAAAAACCCCTTCCGAATGAGAAAAAGAGATGTATATATAGGGGAAATTCTAGGGTTCAAATTGGAGGGGAAAAGGGTAAAATTGGGATTTGAATCCGACCTTATTTTCAAATTCTTCCCCCAAAGGATGGGGAAATGCTGTCAATGGAGTTTTTCAACTAAAATCCCCAAAAACTCGGATGAAAGATCAAAGCGGACTGATGGGGGGCTGCTGGAACGGTCTCTTCCTTGCGTGAAGGAGAAGAAATTATGGGCAGTGGGGTCACGTTTGGTGCTGCTCTGCGCTGAAGTTGCGTGATTTTCGTGTGTTGCAAGGTGTGGGTCGTCTGGTTTCTGCTGGAGAAGGTGAAGTTGGGGCGGTGGGTTTTTTGGAGTTGCTGTTGTATGTATTGTTGAAGATTTGTGGGCTGGGAATTGTTGTTGTATGTTGCTGAGAGGACTGGGCCGGGTATGAGGAGGATGGACCGTTTGGTATGTTGTGTAATGTTTTGCTGGCTGTTGTGGGAAGGGCTGGAATAGGTTTTTGGGCCATTTGAAAAAATGGCCCAAGTAGGAAAGGGTTGAATCCCTTTTTTTAAAATATGGGATTTAATTTAAACGAATTAACATTAATTAATTATCGAGCTTCTTAATTTTAACAAAAATATAATAATTATTAAGATAATTAATTTAATTAATTAACTCAAAATTATAACTATAACTTAAAGTAATAAAACATTTAACTAGAATGTAAAAGCGTTGTGATGATTTCCTAATATTTATAAAATAACGTGATTGTAAAAAATACACACATTCATTATTAAAATTATTAAATTTATAAAAATATTTTGAAAGTACTTTGGATTTTATAAAATTCATTAATTCAAAATTACGACCCTTACAACTAATAAAGTATTAAAAATATAAAATCTTTTCGAGATGATTTTTGAATACTTGTAAAAATGCATTAATAAAACATATATATTATAAAAAGTGACAAAACTATTTAAAATAACTTACAAACAATGTTATTTTATTTTATTACATATATATATATATATATACATATACATATTTTTATTTTTATTTTTTATTTTTTTTTGGAAATTTTGTAAAAATTAATTATTTTAAATTGTTTGAAATTGAAGAAACTCGATAATTAATTTATATTGTGGAGGGTCAAAATTGAGTGTCAACAGATATATCATGAATATGTTTGTTAGTTAGCATTTTACTATTTATGTATCTTGTTTATTTTTTTTATGAATTGCCATCACCATAGGCAGTACCTAGGTGTTCTGGGTCTGGCTTGACCCCTCATTCTCATTCCAAAAGTTGTACACTCCTTGTGTCTTTGTTCTTAAGCATGTTTACAATGACCAGCGAATCCAGTTCTAAGTGAAATTTTTTGTATATTCATTACTTATATACCATTTGAGTCTGTAATTGGCAGCAACTACCTTAGCTTGGTCATTGCTTGAACATTAATAAGTATTGTATTTATACTAAATACATTAAATAAATAATTGTTGCCCATAAGATGTTAGATTTGAGATCGATACAATACCGTGTGATAGTTGTTATGTAATTGATACATTTAGTATAAATTTGAATTTAAGTATCATTTCTAAAAAAATAATGCATGATACATTACTATTTATGTATCTCATTTAAATTGATAAGTATTGTATTTATACTAGATACAATAAATAAGTAATTGTTGCCCAGAAGATGTTAGATTTGAGATTGATACATTACCGTGTGGTAATTGCTATGTAATTGATACATTTAGTATAAATTTGAATTTACGTATCATATCTAAAAATTAGTGCATAATACATTACTATTTATGTATCGCGTTTAAATTGATAAGTATTGTATTGTTACGGGATACATTAAACAAGTAATTGTTGCCCATAGGTTGTTTGGTTTGAGATCGATACATGTAGTATAAATTAATATTTATATATCATGCCCGTTTAATTTGACGTAGCTAAGTATCATATACAAAAAAGATATTATGAATATGATAAAACAATGATTTAGTTATAAAATAGTACTGCACATACGTAACAAACATATGATACATAGTCAATAAATTGAGCCTATTGTTCGTGTTTTCCTGTAAAAAAAAAAAGAATTGAAAAAAATAAATAAATGAAAAACTAACTCTTGATTAACTTTAAATCATTAACTGAAGAGAGAAAATATTTAAAATTAAAAATAAATGAGTGATAAAGGTTACTGGTGATCCACTTATTTTAGGCATGAAAAAGGGAGAAAATTAGTGGAATTAGAAGATTGAAAGTTATGTATCTGAAAAGGAGAAAATTTGAGAAAAAAAAGGGATTTTGTAATTTTTTATAATAGGCCAGCCCAAATTGTCCAACCCAACCAAAGAGAATAAAGAAGCCCAAATACGAACGGCGTCTCAGAATTAGGGTTTCAACAGGCACACATCTATTTAAACAGCTATTCACCTCCATATACTCGTTCATTCAGCTAGCGTCTTCTAATAATTCTCTGATTTAATTTTTAGGTTTTTGTTTTATTAATTAGGTTTCGCTCCTTTGTTGAAAGTATAGCTATTTTTTCACCTATGAGGAAGACATCCCAGGAATAGGAAGTGCCGTATGACACTTTAAACAGCAGCGGCGGCGCAGTTTCCACTCTCTTTCCCATCCACCATTCATCGGATTCTATCCAGTCTCCGTTCGATGGTCGGGATCTGTGTCTTTCTGCTCCGCCGCTGTGTGTGTGATTTGTAACGGGTCTCTGAGGTTTCTTCCATTTTTGAATAATTAATACTCTTTATCGGTCCGATGCCACGTCAACGGTAGCAAAATGCGATGACCGAAGATGCTATGATTGGACGAATAACAAGTTTTAATTAACGTTTCGCATTCTGATAGGAATCTGTGAATGGATTTTTCCAATTCCTTCACGGAGCCGTTTCGTGCGATTACATCCCTTTTCAAATTTATTTCTTTTCAAAACAAAACAAATATTTTAGTAGCCAATGATGATTTTTATATAAATATTTGGAATTACCGTCTGAACATTATTGATGTGTGATCGACTATCTGAGGCTTCGCTATTAAATTTCATCTTTTTGTTGATATTACTTGGTGTTTATTTGATTTATATGTTTTACAAACTTACTGTACTGAATTTTTCATATTTAGTAATGGTTCAATAAAAAACTGCAGGTGATCAAAATCTTGGACTAAAATTTTGTTGATAGTTAAAGGCTCGGATCCCTCTTTATTAAATTGGAACTTAATTTTTTGTGATTATTTCTGATTCAATCAATAAATTTAAAATTATGTTGTTTTTTAAAAATGGAATTTAAATCAATCAAGCTTATGAAAATTATAATAAAATATTTATTTTTAGTCATTTAACTTTTGATCCATAATTAATCATGAAAACTACCGCTTAATAGAATACAAGTATATAAAATTATAAAAATAAGTAACATTAATGTGGTTTTGTCCGCGTATAAGATTTCAAATCAGTACTACCTTTTTTTTCATTAACAAAAAACAAAACTAACTTTAAAATCTACATGTGAATAAAATAAATAGAATTTCGAAAGAGCGAAATATTTTTTATTTTGTAGACGAAAATTAAACGATAATGTTAATTTGTAAAATCTAGAGGATCGACTAATATTTGTTTCATTATTATAACTACTATTATTGTTATGAGATTTGCACCAACCTATAATGTAAGTTTGCTACTTAATGAAGAGGTGTTTGGATTGATTTTAAATTTATTTTTAAGTTAATTTTTAATGTTTGACAAATATAAAAATTAACTTAAAATAAATCAAAAATAACTTATAATAAATTGAAAAGTATTTGTCAAAGTCAAGAATGACTCAAAATAAGTTTAAAATGGCTTAAAATAAGTTAAAAATCAAAAGTAAATCTCCTCTTTACTTTTTATTTTTAGACTTAAAAATTTAGTTTGATTTTTTATTTTTAATTTAAAAATTAATTTTTTTAAAGTCAATCCAAACGACACTAAATCCATCAAACAAACGTCATCACAGCACACTCCAGTGTCTTGCCATAAGCAGAATGTGAGCAAATTCAATAAAAGTGTAGTAAAACTACAAATTCAACAAGTGTAGTAAAAGTGTAGAAGTAACTGAGAAATTGTGTTGACAAGGGCAATACCGTTTTGTAGGTTCTGTTTTGATTGTATAGATTCAATTTCTGTATAATTAAATACATAAAATAATTACTTAACAAAAACAAAAATGAGGCTATTCAAACGATTCAATCAAATCCAAGCTTTGTATACGGTGGTATTTAGTAAATTTCTAAAAGCGAAAAGGGTCTGATATACCCTTCAACTTTGCTTTTTGGAGCTAATATGCCTCTCGTTATGAA
The DNA here is from genome assembly GCA_037074985.1 of Solanum bulbocastanum. Classification (NCBI taxonomy): domain Eukaryota; kingdom Viridiplantae; phylum Streptophyta; class Magnoliopsida; order Solanales; family Solanaceae; genus Solanum; species Solanum bulbocastanum. The sequence continues at coordinate 40,237,137 of CM073603.1, read as the reverse complement.
AGTGATGTAAGATTAAATACTTTAGGATCTTAAACATGATAATCTTATATAGAAATCGTTAGGAGGCACATACCTGATGAGGAAGACATCATCACAGAGAGAAGCGGAAGCGTTAGTTGTAAATTGGTTTCTACTTCCTTGCCCTAACTTTATGTTACCACAATAGTCAGCGATGAAATTATTGTAAAGAATACGTGGTAACCCTAATGGGTGGAGGGAGGATCAATTTATAGAGGTTATGATTTAATCTGGTACGTCCATCAAGTAACCAATGTGTGGACGAGATCTATTCTTTATTGAATATTATTTATGGTATTACTTGGTTTCCAAGTAAACTTGGGCCATAAGTAAGAATTAATTAATAATAATTAATAATAATTCCTACATTCTTCCACTTGGCCCAATGACCATATATAACATTAATATTTAATAAACATTAGTTGCGTATACAATAAATCTCTTCTATAATGTCCATCATATATAACAAACTATTAATGCGAGTTATGGCGGTTGTATATAAATTTTAAGCTACATACTTCCTTCCATATACTACTACATTAGCAACTCATCATACTAGGTTCATAAGCTATAAAACATATAACATTATGGTCCACAATAATGTCTCATAGAGACTTATCTTTTAATATCTCAAAACAATAATGTATACACCATTATGAGAAACAAGAAATTCATTAATGTATATCAGAAGCACATAATTTGAGCTCAGAGTGTAAAAACATCATAAATGCATCAATCATAAGTACAACCAAGACCCATTCTTTGAACATGTTCTTTAAATGTCTTTGGTTGTATGTCTTTTGTTAATGGATCTGCAATCATGAGATCAATTTTAATATTCTCAAGTAACACTCTTTGTTTCTGAACTTCTTCCTTGACGGTAAAGTACTTCAATTCCATATGTTTGGCATCTTTGGAGTACTTATCGTTCTTGGAGAAGAATACTACTGCAGTATTATCACAATAAATTTTCAGCGGCTTGGTAATGGTGTCGATAACCCCAAGTCCTGAAATGAAGTTTCGCAGCCATAATGCATGAATTATGGCTTCATAGCATGCCACAAATTCTGCTTCCATTGTGGATGTAGCAATGACAGATTGCTTAGCACTCTTCCACGATATTGCTCCTTCAGCTAATAGGAACAAGTAACCAAATGTGGACTTTCTAGTGTCAACGCATCCAGCAAAATCTGAATCCGAGTATCCAATAACTTCTAAGTGATTGGATCTCCTATACATGAGCATGTAATCTTTCGTTCCTTTCAGGTACCTTAAGACTTTATTTGCAGCTTTCCAGTGATCAATTCCAGGGTTACTTTGATATCTTCCTAGCATTCCGACCGCAAAACTAATATCCGGTCTTGTGCAAGTTTGAACATATATCAAACTTCCAACAATAGAAGAGTAAGGAATTGTTTCCATTTCTTTTCGTTCTATATCATTCTTTGAGCATTGCATGAGATTAAATTTGTCCCCTTTTTTGAATAGGAACTATTCCTGCTGAACAATTGTTCATGTTAAATCTCTCTAGAACTCTTTCGATATAACCTTTTTGAGACAGTCCCAATAATCCTTGTGATCTATCACGGAATATTTCTATCCCTATCACATAGGATGCCTCACCCATATCTTTTATTTCAAAGTTCATAGAGAGAAAGTCTTTCGTCTCACGCAATATGCCTAAATCTTTAGCAGCAAGTAAAGTGTCATCGACATACAAAACTAAAAATATAAACTTACTCCCACTAATCTTTTGGTATATGCATCGATCAACGGTAATTTCCTTAAATCCAAAAGATGTTATGGTATCATTAAACTTTATATACCATTGTCGTGAGGCTTGTTTGAGTCCATATATTGACTTCTTTAGTTTACATACCATTTGATATTTTCCTTCAATTTTGAAACCCTCTGGTTGGTCCATATAAACATCCTCCTCAAGGTCTCCATTAAGAAAGACAGTTTTCACATCCATTTGATGTAACTCTAAATCATAATGAGCTACTAAAGCCAAAACAATTCTTAATGAGTCTTTCTTTGAGACCGGTGAAAAGGTCTCTTTATAAACAATGCCTCATTTTTGAGTGTATCCCTTGGCAACAAGTCTGGCTTTATATCGTTCAATATTACCATTAGAATCGCGTTTGGTCTTGAAGACCCATCTACATCCGATTCTTTTAGAACTTTCTGGTAATTGAACAAGATCCCAGACTTTGTTGTGTTCCAGGATTTTAACTCTTCATTCATGGCATTAATCCATTTATCAGACTCAGTGCTTTCTATGGCCTGTGAAAATGAAATCGGATCTTTATTAATTCCAATGTCAATATCTGACTCTTGCAAATAAATCACATAATCATCAGAATGGCCGATTTTCTTTCTCTTTGAGATTTTCTTAATGGCACTGTTTGTGGTTCATTTGTGTCAGATATTTGTAAGTTAGTTCCTTCTTGAAGTGTTTCACCCAAATATTGTTCAACATTGTTAAAGTTTTCTTCAACAACAGGAACAACATTTGTTATTGGTGTGGAAGTAGGTACATTTATGGGCAATGAAATATTTACCCTTACCTCATTAATTTCCAGACTTTGTTGTTCAACACTCCCACTAACTTCACCATTCTCAATGAATTTCGCATTATCGATTTCAACAATTCTCGAACTATGATTTGGACAGTAAAACCTATACCCTTTAGATTTCTCTGGATAACCAATAAAGTAACCACTTACCGTTCGAAAATCTAATTTTTTTTCATGTGGATTATAAACTCTACCCTCTGCTTGACAACCCCAAACATGCAGGTGTCCTAAACTAGGTTTCCTTCCCATCCACAGTTCAAAAGGGGTCTTTGGAACTGCCTTACTAGGAATCCTGTTTAATAAATATACAGCAGTTTTAAGAGCATACATCCACAATGATTTGGGTAATGAGGAATTACTCATCATACTCCTCACCATATTCATAAGTGTTATATTACCCCTTTCTGCAACACCATTTTGTTGAGGTGTTCCTAGCATAGTATACTGTGCACATATGCCATGTTCTTCAAGGAATTTTGCAAATGAACCTAGACATTGTCCTGATTCGTTATACTTTCCATAATATTCACCACCTCTATCTGATCTAATGATTTTCACTTTTCTATCTAATTGTCTTTCAACCTCATTAATGTACACTTTGAGAGCGTCCGCTGCTTGAGATTTTTCTTTCAACAAATAGATAAATCCATAACGTGAAAAATCATCAATAAAGGTGATAAAATATTTTTCTCCACCAAAAAATGGAACATCAAAGGGTCCGCAAATATCAGTGTGTATAATTTCAAGAAGCTGAGTGCTCCTTGTGGCACCTTTCTTGGTACTTTTGGTTTGCTTTCCTTTGATGCAATCCAAACATATGTCAAGATCAGCAAAATTTAAATTCGGAAGAATTTCATTATTTACTAATCTTTTTAATCGTTCTTTGGATACATGACCCAAACGTTTATGCCACAAATAAGCAGAACTTTCATTTAGTAAACTACGTTTAATTCCAATATTTTGATGAATAGTAAACAGAGATTCAGAAAAATTATTATCGAGTTTCAATCTATATAAACCATCAATAAGAACACCAAAACCATAAAAAATAGTATTTTTATATAAATTGAAACATCCATATCCAAACTTAAAATCAAATGTAGAAACATCAAGTCTTGAAAGGGAAATCAAATTCCTAGAAACTGAAGGAACATAAAGAGTCTGTAATAGATCAAGGTGATGTCTAGTCTCCAAGATCAATCGATAAGTCCCTATGCCTTCAATTTGAGCCTTCATGCGATTTCCCATGAACACGAAATCCTTATTTGGATTTGTAGTTTGGATCGTAGTGAATCCCTGCAACATAGTAGATACATGAGTAGTTGCACCAGAATCAAGCCACCAAATATTATTAGGAACTTTTACTAAATTTGATTCAAAACATACAAAAGCACTAAATGTACCTTTCTTTTCAAACCAAGCTTTACGTTTCAGGCAATCTTTCTGATAGTGTCCTTCCTTTCTACAGAAACGACACACATCAACCTTAAGTTCCTTATGAGCATCCTGTGGAACTTTAGCAGATGCTCTCTTTTTCTTAAACTTGTTGGCCTTCACTTTAAATCCTTTACTAGCTCCTTGACCTATGAGGTTAATGAAATGATCTCCTTGTTTCTTAAGTCTTGACTCTTCTTGAGTAAGCATACTGGACAATTCACTGACATCCCACTTATCCTTAATAGTATTATAGTTAATTTGGAATAGTCCATACTCAAGAGGCAATGAGTTCAGAATGAACTGAACTAAGAAAGTGTCATCCACTTTCATCCCCAAGGTCCTAAGTCTTGCTGCAATGTTAGTCATCTCGATGATATAATTTTGCAAACTACGCAACCCATCAAACTTCATAGTCGTGAGTTCAACCATTAGTGTACCAGCGAGAGACTTATCAGCAGAATGAAAACGTTCTTCCACAAACTTTAGGTATTCCCTGGCACTTTCTGTTTGTGGAATAGTACTCTTAATGTTGTTAGCAACAGTCATTTGCATGAGCATAAGACTTAATCTGTTAGAGCGTTCCTATGATTTATGAAAAGACTTCTCATCCTCACTGCTCTTATCAGTAATGGTAGTAGGTTTGTCATTCAGCAGAGCCAAGTCAAGGTCTATTACACCTAAGTGGAACTGTACTTGTTCATGCCATTCAGAGAAGTTCAGTCCATTGAATACAGTAACAGACGAAGCATGCGAATGAAGAGGAATAACTGCAAAAGATATACATGCTCACAAATTAAAAATAATGTGAATTCAGTAAAATGATAAAAGTACATCGTAATTCTTCTTTGGGTAGATACTACGACACACTATCATAATTTAAATGCCATTTTTTTAAAATCTTTAATAGGCAATTAAATATATTTAACCAAACATATACGACATCTTTGGATATACAATATATGTTTGACTGAAAATATTAATTTACCTCATAATGTTCACTATTCGTAGAATGATTAATTCATCTTTGGGTAAATTCTTAAGTTCTAGCAATAGTGAAAGTCAATTTATCTATTTATTTTCAATATATAGGCATTTACTTAACTTTCATAGATAAATGACAATTTTATGAATGCATATTTTTCTTAACCATTCTAGTTTGGCCACTTTGGTGACTAACAAACTATACAAATACAAATGCACACATAATATCATAAAATTTTGTGCATGTGAATAATTTCATACATTTTAGTTTGACCACTTTGGTGACTAACAAATTATAAAAACATAATACATGCATCAAGTGATCATAAATATGATATGTGTAGACGTTAATTTATCTAGTTTGGCCACTTTGGTGACTAACAAACTATTTTGCACTAAATACACATATATTATTTATTGCTTAGTATAACAATCACTTTAATTTATTGCACAATCTAAAACAATACATAATTTTTATATTATGGGAAGATTAAGATTTTTCAGAATTTGTCCAAATTAAACTCTGCTAACAACACTTTATTAACATAAGAATTCAAACACCTTAAATAGTCAAGCACAAAATTACGCTACTACAAAAGGATTCAACAATAAGTTTGAATATAATTTGATTGGACAAAATTAAACTTACAAGAAATTTTCTCATTAAAAGTGTTGCTAATCACAAATTATTAAAATAACAAATAATAAGTTGCACGTAATATTGAAATTCTTATTAACTAATTAGATTATTTATACACGTGTATTAGATTCCTAGCTTTTAATGTCAATAATGACTTGAAACAACTCAAGGTCATATATAATTTTATATGGAATCAACAGAATCATTATGCATAAGGTTAAACGGAATCTGATGAGATAAATAAATAAAAATTGACTTATTTCAATTAATTGCAAAAGATATATGAAGATTATCCGTTCAAACAATCCAGGCTCTGATGCCACATGTAAGATTAAATACTTTAGGATCTTGAACATGATAATCTTACATAGAAATCGTTAGGAGGTACATACCTGATGAGGAAGACATCATCACAGAGAGAAGCGGAAGCGTTAGTTGTAAATTGATTTCTACCTCCTTGCTCTAACTTTATGTTACCACAACAGTCAGCGATGGAATTATTGTAGAGAATATGTGATAACCCTAATGGGTGGAGGGAGGACCAATTTATAGAGGTTATGACTTAATCTGGTACGTCCATCAAGTAACTAATGTGTGGACGAAATCTATTCTTTATTAAATATTATTTATGGTATTACTTGGTTTCCAAGTAAACTTGGGCCATAAGTAAGAATTAATTAATAATAATTAATAATAATTCCTACAAGTGACTCATATATACCTTACAAACAGCTTACATATACCCTTATCAATACAAAGTGAACTAACATATATATATATTTTTTAATGTAACGTTTTAGCCGTATAGGCAATTTTATTAATTAAAACCAATTAATAAACTAGTACTGGCCAAAGCCCAAGTTAACAATCAAATCTATTTCTAAATAGCGAAGTACACTACTTAAACTTTCTATATATGCTGCCTCCTTGGTCTCTGCTTTGGATCTTCCTGTCGATATTTCTATCTCTGTTGATGCCTTTGTGTATTTGGCTTTTGGATCCTTCTAGTTCGGACTCTTAATGATGGGATTTGTGCTTTTTCTGTATTGATGATCTTTTCTTCCATTGTTGGAAGCTGTTGAAATGAATTGAATAATTGCTAGATTTGTCATATATGTTGTATTCTTACCTCTATTTCATCATAATCTTTTGCTATTTCCCAAGGTACTTTCCAAACCCCATTAATAATGTTTACCATCAGCAATGACTCCGACTCCACCACTAGTCTCCTTACCTGCATTTCAGCACAATATTTCATCGCCTTAATCTCCGCCTCCACAATTGTTTCCTGCTTCTGCATATATTAAATCCCCTGTGTTATTCCTCAAACAGAATCCATATGCTCCTACCCCTGGGTTCCCTTTACATGCGCCATCCCTGTTACACTTGATCTCTCCTTCTCGAGGTAGCTCCCAATCTACACAGCCTAGGTTTGTAGTCGCCTAGAATCTTGACTATGTCCTTCCATTCCTTTCCTTGCATCTTTATCCAATGAAATCTTCTCCTGATCGTGCACTGGATGATTTGAATCACTTGTTGTATCATTCCTTGGAGTGATAAATCCCACAACTACATTATGATGCTTGTTTCTTTTGTTAATGTCTCTTATAATCACTTGGGCAAGCAACATATTTTCCGCTATACTTCACCCCTTTATAAATCCTATCTGGTTTTTTGAAATTATTGCTGGCAGCACCTCCGATAATCTTCCATGAATCACCTTGGATATCACCTTATTTATGTAAGCGCTTAGACTAATTGGCCTTAGATCCATAAATCTTGTTACTTGTTCTTTTTTGGTAATAAGAACTAGATTTGTATGGGTCACATATCTCGGCAATTCCCACCCACAAAAGAAAGCAATTACCATTTGAGTAATATCCTTCTTTATAATCTCCCAGCAATCTTGAAAAAATTTACCTGAGAAACCATCCGGACCACACGCACTCTCGCTGTTCGAAGAGAAAACAGCCTCCTTTATTTCTTCCTCGGTGGGTGTTCTGTCCATGCTTTCCTTTTGTTCCTCTGTAATAAGCTTTGCAATACAATCCAACATTTTCTGATCATCATATACAATATCTTGTGAAAACTGTTTTTCAAACACTTTCACAGCTTCCTCTCCAATACTCGTAGGATCCTTGAGCAGCACCCCATGCCCATTCTCCATCTCATTTATATGAAGTCTCCTTCGCCTCCCTTTCACATATGAATGAAAAAAATTCGTGCTTCTATCTCTATCATTGAACCACTTCATCCCTGATTTCTGCGTCCAATATTCCTCCTCTAACTTGTAGTATTGAAGCTCTTCCTCTGCCTGAACTAGTTCCTTTCTGTTTTGGTTTGTACTATTAATCTCAAATTGTAGTTCCTTCACTTTAACAACATCTTCCATGGCTGCAACCTTATGAAAAATGTCCCCGTACGTTTCTTTACTCCACGTAGATAACACATGCTTCAAACGATTCATCTTTTCCTTAACTATGTAGAAAGGGCTTCCTTGTATATCACTTTTACATATACCCATTCATTTAACGAAAATGAAAAAAATTAGTTTTAAATTTATATTTTTGACTTTTGATTTTTTTAAAAGATCATTTAGGGGTATATATGATTTTTCTAGCAAAATTTCAAGGTATGTAATAATTTTTTTCGGACATAAATTATTTTTTGACTTCTTGATTATCATTATTTGAGTTTCTTATTCTTATATTTTTTTTTCATTCCTTAGTGTAAAGAAAAAAAATTTAAAACTAGTTTTTTTTGTAGCTATATTAAAATTTAAAACTATTTTTTTTGGATATATTGTAATTTAGTTTTTGTATTTGAAGAAAAAAATTGGGTCATCTATAATAAATTTTACAAGAATATTAGCAAAACTTAAATAAATTTGACCATCAAAATAATAAATCTAAATTAGTCATTGAAACAAAAAAAAAAGTTAAACTAAAATTAATTTTTTCACTCGTTAGAGGAAAAGGGTATATGTGAGTCACTTGTATAATAGTAGGGGTATATATGAGCCATTTTCATACCAAGCGGTATATCGACTCTAAATGACAAAGTTGAAGGTATATCATACCCTTTTCCCAAAATAATTGTATTAATCAAACTTCATGGACAATACCAAATTGGTACTTTCCATGCTAGTTACACTTTCAGATAATGTAGGAAACTTATGTTATGTCGTAATTTTACTATTTTTTTAAAAAAAACACTTTTTGAAACGTTCTAAGTAGGGGTGTACAAGTCAAACCATCAAGTCAAACCGAACCGACAAATCAAACGAAACCGAAAAAAAATGGATTTGTGGTTTGGTTTGGCAGTTGAAAAAAAAAACAAATCACTCTTGGTTTGGTTTGGTATTAAAAGAAAAAAAACCAAATCGAACCCAAATCAAACCGACATAATATATATATATATATATATATATATAAAATTTATTTATAGATAAAAAATATTATTTATAATCTACTTTGTTAATATATTTTTAGTTAGTTTATAGTTTTCAATGTTTATATATTTTATTTCAAACTTGGGCTTCCAAAATTTTGTAAATATTATATATATAATTTTATTTTATTTATAGATAAAAAATATATTATTTATAATCTACTTTGTTAATAAATTTTTAGTTAGTTTATAGTTTTCAATGTTTATATATTTTATTTCAAATTTGGGCTTCTAAAATTTTGTAAATATTATATATATAATTTTATTTTATTTATAGATAAAAAATATATTATTTATAATCTACTTTGTTAAAATATTTTTAGTTAGTTTATAATTTTCAATGTTCATATATTTTATTTCAAATTTGGGCTTGTAAAACTTGTAAATATTTTATTTTGTATTAAGATCCGAAGTTACAATTATATTGTTATAGTTTTTCAAATTCGAAGTTAACGCTTTACTTTGTAAATATTTTGTTTTGTATTCAGTTTGACTGTATCCTTTAATCTTTATTAATTTAACATTACGAACGTTGATATTTCAAAAAAATATTTTATACTCATGTGAATTTTACCGTCTTTACGAAAATTTCTATTCATTTAACATTTCTTAAGTTTAGCTTATCACACATGTAAGTGAAAATATATTTGATCTCTTTTTGAAACACTGTTTAGTTGTAAATAAATAAAAAAATCGAAAGAGCCGACTAAACCAAAACCGAAAAAGTTTGCGTGGTTTGATTTGATTTTTAAATTTAATAAACCGACATAATTGATTTAGGTTTTTTTAAATGAAAAATCAAACCAAACCGACCTATGTACACCCCTAATTCTAAGTATAAAAGAATTTAAGAAAAATATTTAAAAAAGAGTCATCACTTAATTTTTTAAAAGAAATTAAGAAAACTTAATTTAAAAAGGCCTTAACAGATAAACCTTTAAAAATTTAGAGAAAATGAATAAAAGGTTCTTATTTCTATTTTAAGAAGGTATTAGCACTTAAAGTAGCCGCTAACATGCGGTTATCAAACGACTGGAAAAAAGTTTTTTGACTAACTTTGAAAACAAACAATTAAAGAAAGGTTATTTTAATATATTTTTGCTTGCTTACTTGTTTTATTTTTATTCTATATATAAATATGCAATATTTTGAAAAATCACCTAAAAGGAAAAAGAACTCAAGCGATTAAAGGTGCTAAAGATCAATTTTGTAGAAATAGATTAACATTAGAACTTCAATAATATAACTTATTTGAATCGTTTTAAAGATCATAACCTAATCCAATTTAGTCAATAAAGGAAAGAAACTATCTTGAATTAATTGAAAACAAATGAAAATTTCGACTAAAATTTAATTGATTATAAAGTCAAGGGTTGATAAAATCAAATAAACCAACACAAAAGAAATTAGCTCATCTTTTGGGTAATTCAATTAAGTTATTTAAAGTTTGAGTTAAGTCAAATTAATATTTCACAAGCAAATAGATGAGAAGCAATATTAAACTGAAGTGATAGTTGCAATTGGCCATTTTCTACCAAGTATGGCATTTTAGACTTAGAGTCCATCTATCTGTTGCCAAATATAGCTTCACTTCGTGGGCTTTTGACCCATTTTCCCTTGGATTTTCCTGTATACTAACTTCCAATCCATGTATTCTAGCTTCCTTGAACACATGATGGAGCTGACTCAAAATGATCCAACGATGAATGATTCCATTATGAACTCAAACGAGGTTCATACACGATAAACATGGAAGAAAAATTAATAATTAACTTATAGTAGAATTAAAATTCAAGGAAAGTTGAACATATAACATATTAAATTCCAATCTTCAACTAAATGGCTAGTGGCATGCTAGACTCAAATATCAATTGATAGGGAAAAAAATGCAAATAAATAAAGAAAAAAAAACGCAAGTCTTTCTAAACAAATAAATGGAACCCAACAATGACTAAACTATCAAATTTAAGAAGGAATGTTTTTTAAAAAATAATAATAAGAATTATTATAGCCGACTTCACAATTACGTTAATTCTTATTTAAATTTCTTAACTCCTAAACTCTCATGGTTATACAAGTAACACCTAAAGTCATGTCACTAAACTATTATTATCTTGACAATTAACACATATCATGAAAGAAACACGCTTTGGCAGTAGCAAACAAAACAATACAAATGTTATTTTTCACTACCAATGATTGACACTTAAATTTATTTTTATTAAAATAAAATAAAATAATAATAATGATAATAAAGTAATGTAGTCAAATGCCTGTATGAATCTAGAGCAATGTAATAGAATAACAAAACTCATGTTATCCACGGAACAGAGGATTCACAAGGAAGGGAGCCAACGTGAATTTAAAGGTCTACTGATTCAAACAAATAGAATGGAAAAGGAGTCCATAAGCTCAAAGTTTAGCCAAAATATTTTCAAAAAATTGTCTCAACATTTACAAAGTATCAGCAAGTTCATAAAAATCTGGAAACACCTTGAGCATATGTTACACCCCAATTCTCTTATCTACATTGATCTTGACACATATTAAGGTATAGATGAAATTTATATATAGACGAAGAGGTGGTGCAACCATCATCAATGTGGGTTATAATATAAAAAATAACCAATGGTCTAAAGAAAGCATGAATCCTAATCAATTTAAAATAATTATAATGATACTACATATGACAAGAAAATGGAGGCAGAACCGATGACTATCACTATATTGAGAAATTAAGATGAGTTTAAGCCAACAGTGAATAAACAAGGAGATGAAGTTTAGCTAAAATGGCGAAGAAAGAGATATCAGCGTGAGAAGATTTAAAAATTTAGACCACAATATCCTTAAATTGGATTACAAAAGTTATACCACACCTTATGTGAACAATAAACTAGCTAGATGTATGATGAACAAATAAAGTCGTAAGCTCAAGAAGGAGGACAATATGGCGAATTAAAGCCAAATAAACATGAGCGAGATTCAAGCCAAGCAACAATAAAGGTTAAGTGTATCTATAACACAAGGTTATGCCATCATCGATATGAATTCATGACAACAAATCCTAATAAAACAATTAAACTTTCCAGATTCTCAAACGGCAAGGGAAAGTTATCACTATGAAAGAAACGTAACATATTTCAGAAAGAGAAATGAAAACTCATATGCGAAAACAAGAAATAAGCAGCAACACACACTCATCTTATAATCCTATCGCGAGAGAAACAATTATAAAGCTCGATGAGGAAACTTAAAATACCACACACAACTTCAGACACAATAATCTGGGTGTACCTGAAGCTAACGAAACAGTAAGAAGAGAAACAAGTTTTTACCTTTTTGAAGACAACGAGAGAAAAGCGATTCCACTTCCACCCCACCAATAGACGAGTAAAATAACTTGAAAGAAAAATCGAGAATCTTAGGCTCAAACCTTCGTGGGTTCGATTTTGAAGAATACTATTCTCCAACCTTCAAATTCCAATTCTCTGTCGGTTTCTAAAATGGCACCTATACCATGCATTTATAGCAAAAAATAAATAAAGATTTGAATTCAAATAGCCGTTTGTGCGGGAGATGAGAGATTGATTGGAGAGCATGGAAGGAAAAACAAGCAAGAGGAAAACATACCCCTAAAAATCCGGACTCGATGTGATAGCTCCGATTCGCATCATATTTGGGTGAGATTTTTATCTAATACAAAGTCAACAAATCAAGCTCAAGGTCTGCAATCTTTAAATATGGAGGGAGGGACTGTCAATGGTGATGGGCGGTGTAGTTGGATGAAGAAATTAGAGTTCTTGGTATTGATTTTTGTGCTTTGGAGGAAGAAAGGGGAGAGGAGCGTGTCTTTGGCGAACGATGGGCTCGTTTGCTGGGTTTCGAATGATTTGGATCGCGATTTGCTTAGTTTCTGGGTTTGGTTTCGCTATGGAGAAGAAGAACGATGTACAGGGGTCGTTCTTTTGTTTCCGTATGCGTTTGGTATTGTACGATATTGGTGGGCAGGGTTTTCTGGAAAAAGAAAGAATTGGGTTGGCTGTTAAAGTTGTGTTTGAAGGGATTGAAATGGACTAAATGAATTGCAATTGTCCATTGAAATAATTACCAAATTGAATTTACTTAGTAAACTCGAGTAATAAATACATTAAGCTAAGCAAAAGGTGATCTACTATGTAGTCTTCTTGACATGGCATATCAAGTCAAGAGGGCGAGGCTCCCAGCAATGGGGGGAAAGGGGAGTGGGTAGGCGGGCTCCTTTCACTTGACTGGTTAGTTAGGATTTTTTTCTATGATGTTCGAGATCTTTGTCTCACAGAGGGCGAAATGAGATCTTCTTGGAACAAGGTTAGAGACGTTGGACGGACCAGTTTATAAGACGAATTAATATAATTAACCAATGAGCTTTCTAATCTTAACAAAATAAAATAGTTAACTTAATTTCAAATTAATTTTTCAAAATTATAATCATAACTTAAAATAAACTAATTTAATAAAATATTTAAGTGAAAACAAAATTTTTTTGAGATAATTCTTCAAATATTCTTAAAATATACTAGTTATGTAAAACATATTTATTATTTAAAAATTATAAAATTACTTAAAAAATAACTTGAACAATATTTGAATTTTTATAAAATTAATTATTCCAAATCATTTGAAATTAAAGAAGCTCGAAAATTAATTCATATTGCATAGGGTTAAAATTGGGTGTCAACAACTTACACTAAGAATCTGTTTGATCCAATGGTAAAGCCAGGATTTTCAATAAAGGAGTTAAAAATCTAAAAAAATAAACACACGAAGTAGCCGAAGGGGGTTCGACATCTACTATATATACCTAAAAAATTATTTTAATCATGTATAAATCATATAATTTTTCGCCGCGGGGGGTTCATCGAAAGGTTGCTCCGCCACTAATTTGAACATGCGATATGAAATTATGATATGAAACAAATTGATATAAAATTAAAGATTTGGTTGAATATACAATTTGAATTTCTCAACTAGTATATTTTTTCATAAATATGCAAACCATATAGGTTGTAAAAACTACTCCATTATACTTGTCCAATTCTTATACAATCTTTCCAAATAATTAAACTATAGTTCATAAACAAGATATCAGAATATCCCAAATGGACCATAATGACAAATCACACATCTCTATTTTCTTTATTAGTATATATTTTCAATTATAAACTTCCACATATACATATTACTTATAGCTATATACATTAAAGATCCACTAATTATATGTATATACATATAACTTAACATATCACTTTTCAACAGTCTCTTACTCTTTGGTGATGAATGGCAGTCTCACTGAACCATTCCAATGAAAAAAGGCAGTACGCAGGGATCCTATGTCACCCTACCTTTTAGACTTAGCTATGGAGTATTTACATTGTGAGTTAGTACAGGCAACAAGAGATAAAAGTTTTCACTTTCACATCTCTCACATATGCTTTGCGGATTATTTGTTGATGTTTTGCAAAACCAAGGTAAATTTAATACAACTGATCTACATGCCTTTACTAAGTTCTCAAATGCTTTTGGTTTGCAGGCAAATTGCGACAAGAGCTCTATGCAATTTTTAGGGGTAAAACTAAATGTTAAACAGGAGATTCTAAGGTTTTTGGGCTATAATGAAGATAGTTTACCCTTTAAGTATTTGGGCATCCCTTTGTCTTTAAAAAAGCTCACAATCAGTCAATGTATACCGGTAGTATATAGAATTACAAAAAGAGTGAAATGCTGGATTTTCAAACTACTTACTTATGCTGGGAGATTACAATTAATTAAGTCTGTGGTGTTTGGTGTGCAAACATATTGGGCCCAAATGTTCATTCCCCCTAAGAAGATTATGAAACTAATTGAGCAAATTTGTAGAATTTACTTATGGACACGATCCATTGAAAACTCCGAAAGAGCTTTGATTTCTAGGGAAAATGTGTGTCAACTTAGGGGTGCAAGGGGCCTGAATGTCTTACATTTATGTGGCTAGAACAAGGCAGCAATATTAAAGCAATCACGGGCTTTAGTTTTAAAGAAGGACTGTTTATAGGTTAAATGGGGTATACATATACTATATGAAAGATGATGACCTCAGTTTGTGTCGAATCCCATCAAATGCAACTTGGGTTATCAAGAAGATCATAGAGGCAAGAAGATATATTTTGGCTATCACCTCTATTCAGGTGATAGGCTGAAAAAAATGGTCTACTACAAGAAGTTCAACATAAAATGTATGTATGCGACGTTTAGACCATAATACCCCCAAAGTACAATGGAAGAGCTTGATATCTCACTCTGTAATCCATCCACATCACAAGTTTTGCTTATGGCTAGCCCTACACCAGAGATTACCAACTGTTGACAAACTGCAAAAGTTTGATATTGATGTTCCTGGTGCTTGTGTGTTCTGTGCAGCTCTTATGGGAAACCTGTCTCACTTATTGTTTGGCTACCCAATGACTAATTCACTGTGGAGTAGAATGTTAAAATGGACAGGTGAACATAGGCCTATTGGTTGGTAATAAGAGGTGGCTCATGCAGTAGGCTGAGCTAAAAAATGCTTTGGGAAAGGAGGCATACTCAACAACTTATTTGTAATAATGGTTACTGTGATGTGGAGGGAAAGAAACTTGTTGCGATTTCAAGGTGGTCATTTCCAAATTGATAGAGTACCAAGAGAGATTGCAATCTACATACACACAAGAGGGACAAGACAGAAAAAGTGGCAAATTTACCTTCAAAAGTTGTTTATTTACCAAAAAAAAAAAGATCCACTAATTATCCATTAATACAATACATTCACATAATCACATAATACAAATAATTTATTCACTTTGAACATGAGTCTATTCTTACAAAATTTGAAATGATACATTTTTTAAAACAAAATATAAATTTACATATCAATTTCAAACGCTAATATGAATTTAAAATCATTATATGAAATTTCACATCCAATCACAAGCAAACACTAGCAATTGTTAATTTCATAGCTCAAATTCTTGATTAATAAATTATAAAAGGAAAAATTGCTCAAGTCAAATATTAGTTATGTATTTAATGAAAATAACTATATTTTAAAAAAATTACAATAAAACACTATATGTTGATTATTATTATTATAGTAAATCCCATGTATATAATCCAACTCCTAAATAAAGTCAAATTTCACTCTCCTCAATCCCCCTCTCTCTATTCATTACCACTTCTCTCTGTTTTTGGATCTATCCATATCGTATACTCTCAATCCTTTGTATTTGGGGTTGAGAGACTGAGGAGAAATTTTTGTATCTATCCATATCGTATACTCTCAATCCTCTGTATTCGAGATCGGGAGAGGGAGAAAAGAGGATGTATACAATTATATTCGTTGTATTTCGATTATAATTGATAGAGATAAAAAACAGTTATGCCTTAAATAAATATAAAATACAACGCAAAATAAATATAAAATACAATCCTCTCTCCTCCTCTCTCATTCTCACTCGCCTCTCTCCTCCCTCTCCCGATCTCTCTTGCCTCTTTCCTCCTCATATGAATCAGTTTATATTTATATTTTGAAACCCGCAAAAACATACAACTAATACAAATGCGTAACATACCAAAATATAACTGTGAATTGTAATTAGTGAAACGGTAGCTAGGAATCCTATTTAAGACCTAATATTTGTTATTTTTGAAAGTTTCTCATTTTATAATGACATTTTTACCCTTGTTAAGCTGTTGCCCCCACCAAGAAAAATAAAAAAATTGGAGGCCCAATCGGGTCCAGAGTATCAGAATTAGGGTCTCCCACACCTGGTCTTGTCTATTTAAACTGATATTCCACCTCTCAAAACTCTCATTCATTCCATCTTCCTTCTGTTCCTCCTTGAAAATTTTACAGTGTTTAATACCTTGTTAGTGTTTTTCATGTTTGATTTAGTAGCTAATTTGCATCGATGAGGAAGACATCCCAGGAATAGGAAGTGCCGTATGACACTTTAAACAGCAGCGGCGGCGCAGTTTCTACTCTCATTCCCATCCACCGGTGATCGGATTCTATCCAGTCTCTGTTCAATGGTCGGGATCTGTGGCCTTCTGCTCCGCCGCTGTATGTGTGATTTGTAACGGGTCTCTGAGGTTTCGTCCATTTTTTAAATTATTTTTACTTTTATCGGTCCGATGCCACGTCGACGGTAGCAAAATGCGATGACCGACGATGCTATGAT
Source organism: Solanum bulbocastanum (assembly GCA_037074985.1). Lineage (NCBI taxonomy): Eukaryota > Viridiplantae > Streptophyta > Magnoliopsida > Solanales > Solanaceae > Solanum > Solanum bulbocastanum. Next base: position 40,219,801 of record CM073603.1, on the reverse strand, counting down.
TGGACCAATAACACGTTTTAATTGACGCTTCGCATTCTGATAGGAATCTGTGTATGGATCTATTCAATTCCTTCACGGAGCCGTTTCGTGCGATTACATCCCTTTTCAAATTTATTTCTTTGAAAACAAATACTTTTGAAGCCAGTGATGATTTTTTATATAAATATTTGGAATTACCGTCTGAACATTATTGATGTGTGATTGACTATCTGAGGCTTCACTATTAAAACTTTGCTTTATTTTGATATAATATATATTAGTAAATTTTTGATTTATGTTTAATGAATAAATTTTTCAGGTGATCAAAATGTTGGACTACAAATTGAATTTAGGACAATTTACAATATTACTATCAATATGAGAAGTAATGATACTTTACAAGGAAATGAGAAGATTAGTTATATTATGTGTACAAAATTGATTGCACAAAAAGAAGTCATCAATGACCAATCTTTATGTTTTAGCTATTATATAACATTTTGATACTATATGTATTTTTGACCAGTCATTCTGTATGCCATAGTAATATTTTCCATCCTTAGTTGTCAAAAATTGATATGGTTTGCAACAAAAGAAAATTATATCAACTATTTCATTTGATCCATATGGAATCAGGTATTGCGAAACAAAGCATGCCACCAACTCAAGAAATCAATAATATTGTCTAAATTGGACCAGTAGATACTTCTTGATAGGACATAATTTCCATACTAACAGAGCTCTTGGACACCTACAAAATACATGATCAACTGTTTCTGATTCTATACAACACACCTTTCAAGCATCGTAAATATATGATAATGTTAACTAGTGAAGCATTTAAAATGGATTTCCTTAAAAAAAAAAAAAAAAAAAAAAAAAAAGAGAGTTTTTCAACTGAATTGAGGTGTATTATTTCTTGCATCACTACATAATTTTGTCAAATAACGAATTTTTTGTTACATGCGCTGCCACTTCTAATGCCTACTTTATTTTCAGAATAATTCCTTGGTTCAATTCACTGCAATTTCTAATGCCTATTCAGCGTCACTCGAGTAGCTAATGGAAGGGTTTATAGAGGAGACAAATTGACAAAATGGGGAGTCACAGGGATTAATAGAGGTCCATATGGCAAAACATTCTGCCTATGCCAAGTGGCTAGGTGGCCGAGTTGGAGTCATAATCAAACATGTCGCTTGCTTGATGGACTTAATTATAAAAAGTAAAGTCATGCCTTTACTATGATCAGCTATAATTTTTGACATGATGATAAACGTTTAATGAAAAACTTAGTTAGGAATTTCTGAATGGAGTTAACTAAAAATGAGTATTTGATTTGGCGAAAATGAAACTACAGCATCTTTCATAGAAAAGGGAGATTATAGAGGAGTTGAACAGATTGTTAGTCCACAAAATTCATTGTTCTGGACTAAAGTTTGTTCATCTAGCTTTGGGACTAGGAAAATGGAATTAGTACCCTTAGAAGATTCTTGTAATTAGGATCAAGAGCTTATCATTATGTCGATGACATAACTTTGTTTTCTTAACTAAGTCCACCAAGCTCATTACAACATAATCTACATAGATTCAGCAATATAACTTTTGACTTGTCCCTTTTAGGATACTACAAATCAACACAAAGTAAAGCTATAACTATTTATAAATGAGAAATTCTTCCTTTGCAATGAATAAAAAGATAATGAGATAGTTAATAGCGTAAATAAATGACCTAAATATTACCTAAATTCCAAAAATAATGAATTAAAGGTTACAAGGATTACCGATGAAAAATAATAAGTTGCTATGATGCTCTAAAGTCTTCGAACGGGCACAAAAGGAAATAGAAAAGCTCGGCAGTGGGCAGCACACATTGGCAATTCACAAATATTGTTATGTCAATATGTATTAAAATGTTACTCCAATAAATTAGAACCTACAAAATGGTATTGCCCTTATCAACACAGTTTCTCAGTTACTTCTACAACTGAATAACGTCAACATCCTGCCTATGATTATAAGACCTAAGAAAGGGTTGGGTAGCCCGATCAGATTGGAATCATGATCGAGATATCTGCGCCTCAACCTAAATATATATTTTACTCATTTTTGTCATTTTATTATAATTTATTATATTTATAATATAGATATTACACCAACATGTTTTGTTATATAAATTCATCCTATTTATAATAAAATAATTACTTACAAAACAAATTGAGGTTTTTCTAATATTAGTTTAGTAAACTTCTCAATAAATATATAAAGTATCAATAAAATTCGTGGATTATACCGAATTGGTACTTTTCATGCTAGTTTTACTCTCAGATAATGTAGATAAACTTACACTAAGGACCGATTTGAACCCGCGATATGAAATCAGAATGATATAAAATTGAAATTTTAGTTGAATATGCAGTTTGAATTTTTTAAGTTGTATAAAAAAAATGCATAAACATGCAAATCACACATGTTGTGAAAACTATTAAATTTGTCCAATTCCTATATAGTCTTACCAAATGAGTGAACCATAGTTTATAAACAAGATACCGAAATATCCTAAGGTGCCAAATTGACAAATCACATATCTCTATGTTTCTTTTATAAATAAATATTTTTCGATTTACAAACTTTCAAATATACATAAACTTATAAAGATACACTATTTAACAATAGTAATAACTAATTATTCTTTAATATAATTCTTTTACGTTATACAAACAATTTATTCATTCCGAACATGATTTTTTTTTTCTGATTTGAAATTGAAATCATGATTTCAAATTATCATATGGAATTGCACATCCAAACACCAACTAACAATTGCTAATTTCATTGATCGGATTCATGATTAATAAATTATAAAATGACATTTTAACCCTTGTTAAGCTGATGCCTACCAAGAAAAATAAACAAAAAAGGAAAAACTACTTAATAAGACATATTTCACTATCATATATTCTTACTTTATCTCTAGTTTAAGAAAATTACACGTATTATCACTTTAAATATTTATATCATATATTTTCAGGATTTAATTTAGATACACAAATCCCTTAAAATATGATATTAAATAATTATCTTAAAATTTAAACTCAATAATTAGTGGTACATTAGAAATTCAAATTGTTTTTTCATTAAAATTTGAACTCCTTATTTTCTCATTAAATTTAACTTCGAATTAGACAGAGGCATAACGCTTCGGATGGTGAAATCAGATTGTTTTGTGAGCTTCTTGTTCCATAAAATAAGGTGTGGCGCATTGCAGATATTCTCTCCTTTGAATATCACAATACAGAGGTAAGCTCTAATCTACTAATTCCGCAATGCAATAAAGTGGTCTTCGACACCACCATCTATGACATACCTCAACTTCAACAAATTTTTTACTTTTTTTCATTATTTTCATGTATCTTGTTTTACATCATGTTCATGTATTTGAAATAGAATTATATTGCTGTAAAGTTTGATTTTATAAACTTTCACAAATTAGGTTTTTTTTCATTGTAGGGTCTTCCTCTACCAACATTCAAGTCAAAACTTTAAGATACAAATGAAGGAATTGATGAAGAAGATAAAGTTTATAATTATAGAATTACTATGGTTTATAATTTTGTTATTTTAGAAAAACTTGTGAGAGTTGATACGCAAGGATTCTATAAATCCCTTTGAGTTGTTAATTATTCATCAATTAAGCCTTTAATTAGGGAAATAAGTTATACCCCTTTAATTCAAAGTAATAAATGGTGCATCTAGACTTTTAAAATTGATGGATACATGTATCTTGCGAGTGTTACGACCCGATTTTGAAAACTAAGGTTTCAAAACCATTTTGCAACTTTGGCAAATTTTTGATTTTGGAAAAATTACAATTTGAAAGTCACCACTTAACCATTTTAAAAAGGAGGTTTTGAAAGAAAATCTTTAAAATAAAACCAAAAATAGGCAAGGGTTCAAACAATTCTCTAAGGAAAAGTTTAGGCATCTTAGAGAATCCACTATCACGCGATTGACCAATGGATTTAAAAGTTAGCTAATTTAAAAAAAAAACTTAAATTACTTGAAATATCTTCTTTTATTATTATTATTATTATTATTATTATTATTTTTATTATTATTATTATTATTATTATTATTGTTATTATTATTATTATTGTTATTGTTATTGTTATTGTTGTTGTTCTTATTGTTCTTATTGTTCTTCTTCTTCTTCTTCTTCTGAAGAAGAAGAGGTCGATATACCTCATAATCTTGACTTATTAAACAAGTGGACAATTTCTAAAGTCCCTATAAAAACCATTTATGATTATGATTGGTTTGATAAACTATCTTCAAAACAAATGATTAAAACAACTGAGCAGTCTCTTGCTTTAAATTCTTCTGAACAGACTATTCGCTTGTTAAATGAATGAGATGTGATTTTTTTATAAGAATCAATATAATTTTCTGCATATTGGTATGGTTCAAATTGCCTTTAAACCTTTAACTCTTAAAGGGTTGCCTGAGACTTTCCTAGCTGCTCTTCGGGATGCTAGAAATTTAAATTTTCGTCAGTCTCTCATGGGTTCGATTGAATCTACAGTGGCCTATGGTCCAGTATATTTTAATACGCAACCTAATTTGCAGTTATCTCTTACTGATGCGAATATTCTTGATGCTCTAACATTAAATGTTAAAACTCATGGTTATAACTATGCACCGGGTTCAGAACTTATCTGTTTATCGTACAGAATTTATTTTAAGTTATTATCCACCCTTAATCCTAAATATAAATTATATGATATTTCCAATCAAACTATTTTGGTGGAAACCAATTTTGCAAGGTCCAAGGTCACTACTAGAAGACCTATTAAGTGGGAAGAAATAGATTTCCCTACTTCGTGGACTTTAAATTCGGTTATATCCCCAAATCAGTTAACCGATGCTGTTACTACTTCTGATCTTTCTCATATTTCTCAAAATCCCGATGGCAGGATTAGTATACAATTTGCAGATAATAGTTATACGCCCCATAGGCAGTCCTTTAATGATAACAGACTTATATCTTCTGTAAGTATGAGACATTCTTTGTCTAATCGTCGACTTTTGCCTACGATGAACCATATTTCTCCGATTGATCCGATTTATGGTCCAGCTCGAAATCGGGCTGCTTCCTTACATACTATGGGTTCCAATGGAAACTCTGTGGTCGAAAAGGTAAGGATCGACCCAAAGACAAATATAGTACAGGTGAATAATGATGGATCTGATAAGGAGATCCATACTGCTTCTGAAATGGAGTTTGATTTAAACAATTCTTAATGATTTCACACCAAATTGATTTTAGTCCAGGTTCACTGGCAAGAAAACATATTCAAAAAGAATTTTTTGATGAGAGATGGAATCGGTTTAAAACTTGGTTCTTTGAAGCTTATAGCAAAGAAGATTTAAATTGTATTTCTCAAGAGTTTTATGAAACTTGTGTTTTGCATAATCAAATTATGTATTTTGTTCCTTGGTTTATAACCACTTATTTGCCGTTATATATTAACATAATTGAAAGAACTTATAAAGATGGGAGTGGTAATCTTTTAAAAGCTATATATCCTCCTAAGTCAACATTTGTTTTACCAAATAATACTGGTATTACTTTTTCTGCTTTTCAAAAATTTATTGAGGAAGATATTGCCTCAATCAGTATTAACGAGATTAATAAATTGATTACTCAAAATAATTATTTAAGTCTTTATGTTAAAGTGTTAGGGGAGCATATTAGTTCTCTTGACAAAAAACTTGATGATTTAACTACTTTAATAAAGGATATTAAGACTGATATAGTCAAAAATGAGTTTAAGGCAAAAACTGATATTGCTTCAACTTCAAAATCGTCTGATAATCCTACTGTAGTCCCTACTCATATTCAAAGGCCGATTGAAATCTCTGATTTTAAACCAACTTCTTTGAAAAACTTAGAGGATCTTCTAAGCGAAAAATTTTCTAATTTAGATATCGGGGAACTTGCGGCTAAAAAGCTTGCTGGATTAAATGTTGGTCCTATGGATTTAGCATCTAGTACTGAAATACCAGGTGATGCTTCAGAAGTTAATAAACTCAGGGGTTATCCCAAGAAGAATAGCAGCTACGCTACAAAACCCAGTATGAATACCTACTACTATCCTCGTCCTACTCCTCAAGATGTCTTGATCGAAGAACGAGATTGGAATCAAACAAATACGTCTTATAGTGGATCTGAAATTTATGAATGGAACTTAGATGGGTTAACAGATCGACAGTTAACTATTACGATACATCGGATGATGATGTATTCCACTATTTGTAAAAGTGTTAAAAACACTGATAGAACGATTTGCAAGATGATTATTGCAGGTTTTACAGGTCAACTCAAATGATGGTGGGATAATTATCTTACCACAGAAGAGAAGGCTGCGGTCATTAACGCAATAGCTGACGATGAAGGAGTTGATAACCTAGGAATGGCCTTGGTAAAAAACAGAGAAGATGCGATTTATACCCTTATCCTTACTATTTTGGAACATTTTAATGGTAGATTTACCAGCCAGCATGAAACAGTAAGAACTATGCTAAACGGTTTGAGATGTCAAACTTTGGCTTATTTCAGATGGTATAAAGATACTTATCTTAGTGGGGTTATGGAACTATCCAAAAATAAGCTCCAATATTGGAAAGCTAAGTTTATTGATGGACTTCCTCCTCTTTTTGCAGAACGAGTTAGAAAAGTTCTAAGAGGAAATCAGGTTGATATACCTTATGCCGTTTTAAGTTACGGAAAAATTATCGGAGTATGTACACAGGAAGGATTAAACCTGTGTAATGAACTTAAAATGGCAAGACAGCTTAAGATGGATAAGCTAAAAGAACGGTCTCAGTTGGGAGATTTCTGTGAACAATTTGGTTTACCAAATCCCACACCGAAGAAAGATAATTACTACAGATCGTCAAAAGACGAAGATTCTTCGGGCAGAAGGAGAAGATCTAAGCGAAGACATAGATCTAAGGATGATCGAGAGGCTAGAAAAAGCCATCGTAAATCTAAAAGATTTACTAAAGATAGATCGGGGAGAGATCTCTCTAAAGTAAAATGCTACAAGTGTGGTAAACTTGGGCATATTACTCCAAATTGCAAGTTACACAAGTTGAAAACTTTGGAACTTGAAAATGACACTTATGATAAGATATACAGTATGTTATACACTTCAGGTTTCAAAGATGATTATGAATCAGATACAAGTTCTAATATAGAATTATTTGATTCCTCTGAATCTGATCATACTAATGCTTGTGCTACTTGTCAGGGTAATGATTGCACCTATGAAGACGACGAGATCTACAAATTGCAATCCCAATTTCAAGATTTCAATTTAAACACCATCACTTCTGATAATGTGATTGAACTTCTTAAAGAAGTCACTGATAATAGGCTTCGTGAGAAAATTATTAATTTGGCCGTTTCAAATGAAACTAGTTCTTCAAAAATTTTTGAAAAACGAAATATTGATTTAAATGATTTTCATTATGAAAGTCCTTACTCTTTAAAAGTGGTAGAGGATCGTATTGCAAAAAAACATAATGTTATTGGAAAAGATTCCTCTTTTGATGATTTAAAATTTGAGGTTGAAAACTTGAAAAAGGAAATCAAATTTCTTAAACAAAGTCAGTTGATTTGTGATCACCGTATTACTCAGATTGAGATTAATAATACTGACGAAGATCGGTTTTCAAAAAATAAAGGAAAACAGGTTGAAAGTGATAATCTTCAGCTTGAAAGTTCTGATCCTAAGCAAGATTCTTTTTTAGGAATGATGCAGATTGTTACAGCTCATAAATGGTATATTAAATGTACTATTTTAATTGATAATAATTTCTCAATTACTAACATTGCAATGATTGATAGTGGTGCAGATGTTAGCTGTATTCAGGAAGGTTTAGTCCCGACTAAATACTTTCAAAAAACAACTCATTTAGTAAAATCTGCTTCAGGTCATGCTCTAGATATAGAGTATAAGTTATCTAATGTGAAGATCTGTCAGAATAAAGTCTGCATTCCGCACTTCTTCTTCCTGGTTAAGAATCAACTAAACCCTCCAATTATACTTGGAACTCCTTTTATAAATGCAATTTATCCTTTTACAGGAATCGATGCGAAAGGCTTTTCAGCAAAATACAAGGATAATGAGATAACATATTCTTTTGTTACAGATCCGGTAACTAGAGATATTAATGCTTTAATAAAAATGAAGCAGAGCCATATGGACTCATTACAATTGGAGTTATTCAGTATGAACATTGAAGATTCGATGAAATCTGCTAAAGTAAAAGAAAAAATCAAATTGATTTCTGAGCAGATGGCTGTAGATATTTGTGCAGATCATCCTAGCGCTTTTTGGGATCGCAAAAAGCATATTGTGACTCTTCCATATGAAGAAGGATTTGTAGAGGATGATATCTCTACTAAATCTCGGCCCTGTCAAATGAATGCAGAGTTAGTAGATTTCTGCAAAAATGAGATTGATAATCTACTGCAAAAAGGTTTGATAAAACCTTCCAAGTCTCCTTGGTCTTGCACAGCCTTCTATGTTAATAACGCGGCTGAAAGAGAACGAGGTGTTCCGCGGTTAGTGATTAACTATAAACCGTTGAATAAACACTTAAAGTGGATCAGGTATCCTATTCCTAATAAAAGGGATTTATTATCAAGATTATATGATGCCAATATATTTTCAAAATTTGATTTAAAATCAGGATATTGGCAAATACAGATTTTTAAAGAACATTCTTATAGAACTGCTTTCAATGTCCCATTTGGACAATACGAATGGAATGTCATGTCGTTTGGTTTGAAAAACGCCCCTTCTGAATTTCAGAAAATTATGAATGATATATTTAACCCTTATATGGAATTTATTATCGTCTATATTGATGACATTTTAGTATTTTCTAAAACTTTTGAACTACATATCAAACACCTTGATATTTTCAAAAAAGTTGTAATTCAAAATGGCTTAGTTTCTAAACCAAAAATGAGTTTGTTTCAAACAGATGTTCGATTTCTAGGACATCAGATTTGTCAAGGGAAGATTACTCCCATTCAAAGAGCTATTGATTTTGCTGATAAATTCCCTAATGTCATTACAGATAGAACTCAACTACAGAGATTTCTGGGAAGTTTGAATTATATTTCTCCATTCTACAAACATCTTTCTAGAGATTTAGCTCCATTATATGACAGACTGAAGAAATATAATAAGTCTCTTTGGAATGAGACTCTTACCAATTTGGTAAAGGACATTAAGCGAAGAGTGAAATCACTTCCTTGCTTAGCACTAGCCAACCCTACTTGGCAAAAAATTATTGAGACAGATGCGTCAAATATCGATTATGGAGGAATTCTTAAACAGATTAATCCTCATGATAAGAAAGATTATTTGATTAGATTTCATTCTGGGAAATGGAACGAAGCCCAGAAGAAATATGCGACGGTAGCACACGAAATGTTAACTATCGTTAAATGCGTTCTCAAATTTCAGGACGATTTATACAATCAAAAGTTTTTGATAAAAACTGACGCTCAATCAGTCAAATTTATGTTTGACAAAGACTTTAAGCACGATGCGTCAAAATTAATTTTCGCTAGGTGGCATGCACAATTAGCCCCTTTCAATTTCGATATTCAGTATAAAAAAGGAGTTGATAACCTAGGAATGACCTTGGTAAAAAATAGAGAAGATGCGGTTTATACCCTTATCCTTATATTTTGCTGAAAAGCCTTTCGCATCGATTCCTGTAAAAGGATAAATTGCATTTATAAAAGGAGTTCCAAGTATAATTGGAGGGTTTAGTTGATTCTTAACCAGGAAGAAGAAGTGCGGAATGCAGACTTACTTCTTCCAGATAATCTTGAATCATTTTTTCTTTATCGCCTTTTTGAACGGAGATCTTTTTTTTGTTTTCCTTTGCAGGATCTAGGACCTGGCGGTAGTCCGCCCAGTCATAGATCAAGCAAGTCAAGCATCCTTAAGCTAGCGGTAGTCCGCTTGCGAAAGAATCGAAATATACAAGAATTTTTGCATAGTTTTTCAGACTGCATGGTAGACCTTTTACCCGAGCAAAGGGTCTGTCAGAATTTAATACATACTACTTATTGAGCCCATGTGCCTGGCGATTCTGACCGGGTATAGAGTGCCCTACTTATCAAAACTCATCTTTCGGGCTAAAACCACGGCTTGCCAGGCGAAGTCACTAAGACAAAGCCAATAAGAGTAGTGCTAAATTCGATCAAAACTCATCTTTCGGGCTAAAACCACGGCTTGCCAGGCGAAGTCACTAAGACAAAGCCAATAAGAGTACTACTACTACTACTACTACTACTACTAGTAGTAGTAGTAGTAGTAGTAGTATTACTATTATTATTATTATTATTATAAATCTTTTTGATACTTGCACATTCGTATTATCTAAATAATTCAAATGTTAAAAGTGCCAAAATAAAATTTTAACTTAACAATTTATTCAAGTCAAGTTTTTGAGTCGAATAATCAACACAATCACTTAGGCGTGGATGTGAAAGCTAAATACTAACTATGAAAGAATATAAATAATTCTCAAGTTAGTCTTGAAGCTTAGATTGCATCAATTAAAAATGTTTGAGAATTTGAATACTTGAAGCAAAATTAATAACTAAATAGAGAACTTCCCAAGGATTTATCTAAATTAGATATAAGAAAAAAAGTGTTGGCATTTCTAAAACAAATTAAGAACATAAATCAAGATAACAAATAACAAGAATCTAGGCCCTTGGCCTAAATGCTCTTTGTTGCTGCTGATCTAAGGACTTTTTTAAGTCTGAAAAGAGTCCAATTTTCAGCCCTTTGGGGACGCTGTCATCCTGCTGGTTTGTTGGGGGTTTAACCCAATTTGCTCTTCATTTTTCTGCCTTTTAGAGGCTGCTGCTCTACTAATTATGGGTTTTAACACAATAGAATATTATTTACTCTTTCGTGACTTCATGGAGGTTAACTCGAAGAGGTCAAATGCAAGAGAATGGGAGTTCAAATCGGACTCAAATAAGGATAATTCATGCAAAGAAAACAAAGAAAAAAAAAGAATTAGTAAATAATCAAGAAGAGGGCTGATACTAACTTGACATGTAAACAAACTCAAACAACATTTAATAATTCACCTCAAATCTGCCCAACTAAATTGAAAGCCAACAGAAACAGAGAAAACAATTAATTTTCAATTCTAACACATTTCTTTCACATTCAAATCATGAAACAACGTAATCATAAATTACAGTTGCACATTTAAGCAAAAAGAAGATCAGAAAATAGATACGGAAAGGGGACAGTTGATTATTTACCATAAAACTTAACAAAACCTTAGAAAGAGTTAAGGTAACTATTTAAGAAGAGCAAGAATACTAAACACACATAAATAGCTATCTTAAGATGCTTCAGCACATAGAAAGTAAGAGGGACAACTAAACTTGAAACATGATTTCATCTAGCATGAGTTACTGAGAAAATTTAACAAATTCCAACATTTCAAAGAAATGGAAAGTATTTAAGAGAGGCAGTGACCAGGTCACAACAATAAATCTAATTTGAACTTGAGAGCATGTCTTTCCCAGATGACCGAAGCTACTAATCCCATCTAAAATGCAATCTTCATATCGAGCAAATGCATCATATATCTTAAACTAGGAGGATATATATTTAAAAGAAGGAATTTTAAAATACAAAGACTCCAACAAGCTTGACCATTAAGCATTGAATCAATCATATATTTGCAAGCTATCGAAATACTAAAACAGTAATAGGCACATATGTTGGGCTTCATAAGAGTGCAGACAACCAAATAATATAGGCCAAAACTTAAAACTCAAAGGGGAATTTTACTACATAAGCTAAAATTTACTCAAAAGTAATCAAATTAAAGCTAAACAGTAAACAACAAGGACTAAGGCCAAATAGTAAGCAACAAATATAGCAAACAATCAGATTATGGCTTTCAAGATTAAGCTAAACAAAGAACCTAATTGGCTATCCAAAAGCTGGACCTAGATTTTACAAATTCCATGTTGAACATAGAGGAACAAAACCTTATACGAGCATGAAACTTACGTAAATCTATGGATTCACGACACACCCCCAATCTGAACTGGTAAATAAGAAAACCAAGTCAAGCTATAAGGAAGTACATAATCATAGTTTAAGAATTCAAAATTGGAAAGATAAATAAGAAAAAAAAAACAAGCATTTTTCACTTTTTAACCCAAGCAGCAACTATACTTTAAGCAAGGTACAGGAAATTTATACTATTAAATTGATTAAAACTCAACCTGATAACTAATACATGATTAAGAACATCTAGACGACTAAGCTCAAGAACATACCAAGCATGAACTATTTTGGACCACGACGGGCCGACAACAGTTGAAACTCAAACACATAGGAAAGGGGAACTTAAACGAACTATGAACGGAAGAGGATAACTAGCTAAAAGGGTCGTACACATATTTGGAGAAAGCTTAGCAAATTTTATGAACGCAATCTGATGGGCATCAAGAAAATGAACCAAATAGAATGAGAAGTTTCGGTATTCAAAGGACCATAAGAAGATTAACGATGACCAAAGAAAGAACAAAATTCTAGATATTCATACTACGAATCAAAGCAACAAAGAAACCATCAAATTTAAGCTACTGGGGACATAATCAAACAGAAGAATACAAGACAGGGGAAATAATTTCTAAACTAAAGCAACTAACGACCAAACAAAATTCTACATAACAAAAATTAGGCGAAAATAATAAGATCACACGAAGGTCACCTGGTTCTGGGCAGTGACTGAAACTCGAGCTTTGAAGGCAATGAACTTTACCACCAAAATGTGACTGGAACAGTCGAGAGCAGATAAAATCTTAAACTACGAACTAAGAGCTCCCAAAACCTTTCCGGGGGTGCTCTCAGTTCTTCAGCTCTCTGAAACCATCCCCTTGAACAGTGAGCAAAAAAGGGTATTTATAGGGGAGCTTATGGGTCGAATTTGAGGGGAAAACGATATGGGAGAAAGGGTGAAATCAAAATTCGAAATTCAAAAATCCTCCCCAGGATAAAGTTGGGATGGCTGGCATTTGTACCAATCCTCAACGGAATTTTGAGGGGAGCCATCCGATTTGGTGCAAGGACAAAATCAAAAGGAGATGGAGACATTTGGAAAATTTTCAAACGGCTCTGTACGAACAGATAAGGGAGAAGCTATGCGAGGATAGGTACGCGCGAGCTGAGCTCGAGTCGCGATTCTTTGCTGCATTTTGCACGCGTTTTCTAAGTTGTTATCGTGAGGAAGAAGAACAGTACAGAGTCGGTGGTTTTTTACTATTTGCGTCGGGTACTGTTGTACGCTGCTGTTGTGTATGTTGTATGTATTGGGTGTGTCTTTTATATTAGCAGTCGGCTGGGTCAATTTGGTGTAAAGAAAAGGGTGGTGGACCGAAAAAAAAGAAATGAGAGGAAAAGGCCCAAGACTTGGTCTTAAAATGGGTTTAAGGTGAGGTGAAAGATGAGTTAGATTTTAGAGCTTAAGAAATAATCTAATTGAGTTAAAATAATAAATTTGGCTAAATTCTAAATAAAATGAATTAATATTAATTAATTAACGAGCTTCTTAATTTTAACGAAATAAAATAATTAACTTAATTGTAAACTAATGATTTAAAATTATAACCATAACTTAAACTAAACTAATTTAATAAAATACTTAAATTAAAATCTTTTTGAGATAATTTTCAAAATGTTTATAAAATATACTAATTATATACAAAATTATATAAAACATATATTTTACTTAAAAATGATAAAGATGACAAAATTAATTAAAAGCAACTTGAGAAATATTTTAAACTTTATAAAAACTAATTATTTCAAATCGTTTAAAATTTAAGAAATTCGGTGATTAATCTATATTGTGGAGGTCCAAAATTGGTGTCAACCGCGATTAATGATACATGTATCTCAACTACTCCTCTAATTAAGGAAATTAGTTGCTACTAATTAATTTAAACAAATAAAATATGTATCTCGATTTTAAAATTCAGCATATACTTGTATTTCACGGATTCAAACTCATGTATCCTAAGCAGGAAATATGGTAGATACTTGTATCTCAATTACTCCTCGATTTTAAAATTCAGCATATGCTTGTATTTCACAGATTCAGACTCATGTATCATAAGTACGACATATGGTAGTTACTTGTATCTCAAGTACTCCTCTAATTAAGGAAATAAGTTATAACTAATTAATTTAAACAAATAAATATGTATCTCAATTATAAAATTCGACAAATTCATGTATCTCCAAATTTAAACTCATGTATCCTTAGTACGAAATATGATAGATGAAGTAATATTTGAAATTATTGAGAATCTAATTAGAACTTAACTAATGAAATTTATATAGCTTAAATAAAAAATTTAGGCCCAAACGGGTCCAAATTAGGGTTTCATCCACCTGGACTTGCCTATATAAACTGATATTCACCTCTCTAGCCTCATTCATCCACGGCTTTCTCTGTTCCTCCATGAATTTCTTATATATTGTATAGTATAACTAGTTGATTCATTGTTAGCTTTTTTTCATGTTTTATTTGTTGAATTTGTAGCTATTTTGCACCGATGAGGAAGACATCCCAGGAATAGGAAGTGCCGTATGACACTTTAAACAGCAGCGGCGGCGCAGTTTCCACTCTCTTTCCCATCCACCATTCATCGGATTCTATCCAGTCTCCGTTCAATGGTCGGGATCTGTGTCTTTCTGCTCCGCCGCTGTGTGTGTGATTTGTAACGGGTCTCTGAGGTTTCTTCCATTGTTGAATAATTTATACTCTTTATCGGTCCGATGCCACGTCGACGGTAGCAAAATGCGATGACCGAAGATGCTATGATTGGACGAACAACAAGTTTTAATCAACGTTTCGCATTCTGATAGGAATCTGTGTATGGATTTTTTCTATTCCTTCACGGAGCCGTTTCGTGCGATTACATTTCTTTTCAAATTTACTATTTCTTTTGAAAACAAAACAAATATTTTTGAAGCCAGTGATGATTTTTATATAAATATTTGGAATTACCGTCTGAACATTGTTGATGTGTGATCGACTATCTGAGGCTTTACTATTATTTTTTCATCTCATCTCAACATTTGTCTTTAAATTTATGACTAAATCTAATGTGATAAAAAATTTCATGTTTTTAATGTTTGCACAATCCAAACAATTAGAAGTGAGGAAAGACTAATAATTATGAGTATTAAAACTTTTTCAATACGTAATAATTTTGGGAGTGTATAGTATTGTGTCAAAATCAATTTGTTAATCTGTTCAACCCATTTCGCCTGCCAATTCATGAGTTCATCCCTTGAAAATTTGGTTAAAAGTATTTTTTCAATTTGATATGTTATATATAGTCCTACTAAAATATTTTAAAAAATCAATTAAAATTGGGTTGAGCATGCCCCTTAAAAAGTTTGTTAAGTTACTTTATTATCCATAAAATATCTGCAAATATCAAAATAAATTGTGCTATATCATTTTCCTATTAGTATCGATTCAACTTATTAAAACCAAATCAATCAAATAACCTATAGATTTCTAAGGAAGCTTCTGATTCTGCAAGATTGTTGGACAATGACAATAATTAGAATTGTGACTGCCCTTGAGACAGGTTCTAAAGGAAAAAGTTGCCAAAGAAGTTGGTTTTGTAGCTCGGTACAGGCAACAATTGTGAACAAAAAAAACATGCTTTAGCTATCTCAAAATTTGCAATAAATATCTTATGTTAACTTTTGTTAAAACGGAAAATGACTTAAAATACCCTTGAATTATTTAAAATGATTCAAAAATATTCTTTGTTGACCTTTTGGCTTCATAATACCTTTGACGTCAATCTTTATGGCCCTATAATGTCCTTATTACAGATGACTCCGTTAGCAAGTATAATTAGAATTTTCATTTAATATGTGGTACCCTGTGATTCGTTAGAAATTTAATTAACCTAAACAAATTAAATGTTAACCCATTTTTGGATCCACTTATTAATCCCTACCCGCCCCAACTAGAAAGCCCATATCTAAAGAGGCAAAACTCAAATACCAGATTCATTTTCTCTTTCCTTCTGTAATGGAGAATTCTTCATGGACATAGCTACATTAAGTTTTCCAAATTCTCAAATTTTTTCCGTAGAAGACATTTTATTAAAAGGCATGCTCCTTGATCTGATGGCTTTTTAGATATTTGAGAATCAATTTAAGGAGAAAATTGATTCCCCTTTGCAGAGAACTTGCAGAATATGTTTTAATTTTTCCAAACTCCTCATCATTGTGTACTTAATTTTCTTCAGAAACCTCATTCTTTACATCCATTCCACCAAAAATCAACATCTGTTTTTTCTATACGAAAGAAAGCTCCGCCAATGTTTCTTCTACCGAAGGGTATTACAGGGCGGTAAAGATTGATGTCAAGGATATTATGGAGCCAATAGATCAACGGAGGGTATTTTTGTATCAATTTCAATAATTCAAGGATATTTTAGGCCTTTTTCCGTTGTTAAAAATATACTAAGGGCTTGTTTGGTGTGAGGGATAGGTATAAATAGTTTTGGGATAAAATTTAGATGTCTTTGTTTGGTTGACATGTTTGGGATAATTTATTCCACCATTTATAGCATAGTGATGTGATAAGTTATCCCGAATAAGTTATTTTAGGATAGTTTATCTTGAGATAACTAGTTTTCAACTAAACAACCCCTAACAATTTGAAGTTAAAACACTAAAAAAAAAACTGGTAAACCAGTAGTCAAAAAAATTGAAAAACTAGCAATAAACTGGTAAACAAGTAGTCAAAAAAGTTAAAACTGGTAAACTAAAATAACAAAGAATTTAGTAAAAAAAATAAAGCTTAAACACACATGAGCACTGTGATCTCGTTGGAGTATAACCATTAGTTGGTAACATTCTGATGTGGAGGGAAAAGTTTAAACTTGAAATATAGGTATATATATATGAGTAGAACAAAATTACGATAGAATATGGAGATTTAGGAGAAATGTGCTTGATACATATATTTATTTTTGCGATTAGTTTTTTAAAATGGGCATAACACATATATTTATTTTAGGGATTAGTTTTTTTTAACTTTCAATGGTTAGTTTTTTTGATAAAAGTTTATAGAAGAATGTTTATTACAAATTTTGGGATAACTAAAGAACTTTTTTTTTCCACAATTATAGCATAAGGATTTTTTGGGTTATACATGATTTTAGCACAAACCTTAACAAACTAGTAATGAATATATTGAGAAACTACCAAGGTAACTTAAAATGGAAAAGAAGAAAATGGAAACAACAATAAAGAGTCCGGCACAAAAACAAAAATATTTTGAACCTTGCACATCAAAAGAGACCCTTTCTAAAAACACACATCAAACAGACAGTTTGTCCATTTATGGGGCATACTACAACTACTATTTTTTAATGTTGTAATCTCCATCAAATTCATCCAAACTAATATTACACAAATCTTAAAGGTAATTTGGCCATAAATAGGACTATAATTCTTTTTGTTAACTACTTACTTGAATATACATCTTTTTCTCAATTTTAAGTGTATTATAAATTTTTTTTGATAAATAAAATCATTACTTTTTTCAATAATAAAGGTATAAAAAAACTTGAGCAAGTTTTTCATAAAATAAATTTCACTATTTATTTGCCTACAACAAAAGTTAAATAAAACTACTAAGGTCGACGGGACAACAATTCCTCTTATGACCAATTTTCCAACATAAACTACATCATTGTGTCATGCGACCTGGAGCAATATTTATTTCATTTCTACGACATTTAGTATTGTTGAGTCTAGAGGTTCTCAAACATGCTCATTATGTTTTTCTTCAAATTCTTTTAGTAATGTCGTCCTTAGAAGATTCTCATCTTCTACAAATTTCATATTGATGTGTAAAGTCGTTGTATCACCATCGAAAGAGGCTTTCCTCACCCGTGAAAGAATGATAATGTTTCATTTATGAGCATGTTTTCTGTCCATTGAAAATAATCGCATCCATCATTTTTCGGAAATAACAAAACAAGAATCAAGTGAATATCCAAATATTTTGAAGTGGACAATTTAATTCTTTTACCTTTGAATGTGCACAACTCCAAAACTAAAGATCATAATTTCTTGGACTCCTCAATGTATTCATTTTACAATACTCTTTGTATTTACAAACATCTGGTTCAACTGAATATACAAGCCTTCCGAATTGTTGAGACATGACAATCAAATTTCAAAAATCAAAATATAAAGTATGAAAAAATAGAAGATGAATGAGAAAATGTGAAGTGAATAACCCATATTTATGATTGAAGAAAGAGATATAACTTCATGTGAGAAAGAAAGAGATATATATTCACGTGAGCGGGGTTAACAAAAAGAATTATAGTTCACTCATTTGTGGGTGAACTGTCATTTGTTTTGTGTGTATTTTTAGAGACGATCTCTTTTGATGTTTATGATTCAAAAAGTGTCAATTTTGATATCGGACTCCAACAATAAACACAGACCGACAATTAGTTAGATAAAAAGAAAAATAATTAAATATAGAGAACCCACGCAAAAAAGCCTAAAAATCTTTTCTATTTTGAAGTAAAATCAACAAAGATGACTGGAGGTATAAATAATTTGTCATTTCGTCAAAAAATCTATTTAGACAAGTACAATCCAACATTTTTGACTTGAACAAAATTAAAATTTAGAAATTCTACTCTCCCTAAACACAAGGGTACAAAGAGTACCAAGTTTAGTTTTTTCTAGTGGAGAAAACATTTTCCAAATTGGCTTGCTGTGATTTTATTCCACTTTCTTGGATAAGAAGAATTTCTCAGTGTCCAAAACCAAATTTTCAACCTCCTAAGACCTACGTAAACAATGACGATACGAATATTTTATCACAATAAAAAATATGTTTTCCTCTTGGATAGTGTATAAATAGTAGTAGCAAGTATTTGTGATTTCATTCATAATCCAACTTAACTATTCATTTAAAAAATGGAAGGCACTAATGATGTGGTTCTACTGGATTTCTGGGCAAGTTCATTTGGGATGAGGCTAAGAATTGCATTGGCATTAAAAGGGATCCAATATGAAGGGAGAGAGGAAAATTTATTTGATAAAAGTCCTCTGCTTCTGGAGATGAACTCTGTTCATAAAAAAATCCCTGTTTTGATTCATAATGGCAAGCCCATTTGTGAGTCTCTTATCATTCTTGAGTACATTGACCAAGTTTGGCATGACAAATATCCCTTACTTCCGTATGACTCTTATGATAGATCCCAAGCCAGATTTTGGGCTGACTATATAGATAAAAAGGTATGATTGTATGTTCCTATTAGTAGTCGTTGTATTGCTCCTGTAGTTTCTTGTCCTTCACAATCTATTAGATTTGTATCTGGATTATCGTATTATTTTGTTACTATCTGTTGTTTGTTGTACTTCCATTACATCACAAGTAGCCCCTCCACGTCTGAGGTAAAGATAATATATGTGTACACTCTACCCTCCTCAAATCTCACTTTGTTTGGCTACACTGGTTATATTGTTGTTGTTGATAAAGATGAGATATGTGTACATTCTACCCTCCTCAGACCCCACTTTATTAGACTACACTGGTTATATTGTTATTATTGATAAAAATAAGATATGTGTACACTCTACCCTCCTCAGACACTGTTTTGTGAGACTACACTAGTTATATTGTGAGACTATCTGTTGTTTTTTGTACTTCCGTTACATCAAAAGTAGTTTCTCCACCTCTGAGTTAAAAATAAGATATGCGTACACTCTACCCTCCTCAGATCCCACTTTATGAGACTACACAAGATATATAGTTGTTGATAAAAACAAGGAACAATTTCTCTTTTACTTTTACTGATTCCTTTACTACTTATGGATGTTTGCAGATATATAGCACAGGAAGAAGAGTTTGGAGTGGTAAAGGTGAAGATCAAGAGGAAGCAAAGAAGGAATTCATAGAAATCTTCAAGACATTGGAAGGAGAGCTTGGAGACAAAACATACTTTGGTGGTGATGAGAATTTGGGTTTTGTGGATGTGGCTTTGGTTCCTTTCACTAGTTGGTTTTATTCATATGAGACTTGTGCAAATTTCAGTATAGAAGCAGAGTGTCCAAAACTAGTGGCATGGGCTAAAAGATGCATGAAAATTGAGTGTGTCTCAAACTCCCTTCCTCATCCTCACAAAATCTATGCTTATGTCTTGGAACTCAAGAACAAATTTGGTGTAGCCTAGCCTAGTTACTCACACCACTTTGATCGAGGAAGCTTAGTAGCTCAATTGGTTTGTTATGTGAACTTTTTCCTTGAATTAATGTAGTGTACGCCAGAGTGAATTTACTGTGTAATTTGTGGCGCATGTGAACCCATGATTTTTCCCGAAATTAGGTATTTTGTACTGTCACATAATTTCTTTGCATCAATAGTTGGTTGAGTTAAATAAATAAAGTATAAGCTCTATATGTGATCAAGTTGATATTCTTAAGAGCTTTTCAACTGAGGTTAATAGTTCCTTCATATATGTATTTTTGTTTATTGGAACTGAGAAAACTTGGCACAGAATGGGGGCAAAAGTCATACTCAACACTTCAAGTTTCAAAAGTCTTCATCCAATCGAGCAGCTATTTTAGGCATGTCCAAATAGGCTTGAAATTACAATTCATTTTGAAGAAAATCTCTCCTTTTTTACATAAAAATCGTTGCTCCTATTGATCCCTCAACATAATATACTCAAAAGCAAAGTGAGGGAGAACTTTTTTTTTCTTTATTCATCAAATTGCAATAGTTACACAACATTGATCAGTAAGCTCTACAGATTCCTACTTGGGACCTTGCTAGCCAATAAAAAGGGTGGTACACGAAGCATCCCATGTTCACACATCAATATTTTGACCTGTAGAACATCAGACTATTGAACGTGGGATCAATAGGTCAGATGGAGACAACTTTACTGTTGCACCAAAGCTCCCTTTCTGACCTTGCTAGCAAATGACCACAAAAAATCGAAGAAATTCAGGTTACAAAAATTAGCTTGTGATCACGAGTCTGTAAATAAAATGATGCCTTCTGGAGACCCATTCTGAGACTTTTATCTATCATGTTAACTTAATTGCAAAAGAGAAGTAGGCTTTTCACCCTTGCTACGTAGGAGGAAAGAACCGGTTCAGATTGAATGGCAACGTATAGAACTCTTCGTTTCTGTTATCACCTCTGAAAGTTCTGAACTTCACCCACCAAGGCATGCCCCGGTCTTTCTTTGCTTTCTCCACATCCAATGTGTTGTCAAGAAACACAGCAACTATTAGCCCCACCATTGGAGGCGATGTGAATATGGTGTTGACAAATGCATTGAACTGCAAATCGAAATGCCAACATTTCAGACCAGTTTTACAACAACAACAACAACATTCTCAGTGTAAGTCCACAAGTCGGGTCTGCAGAAGGTAGAGTGTGTGCAGACCTTATCCCAACATATATAATTGAAGATGCAGTTGATTTAAATAGTACTCACCCATCCGGCATTGGTTTGAACAAGACCGTGACGAGCTGGATACCAATATTCATTGAAAAATTGTGGAATTGATATCCCGAGGAACAGTGATAGTCCCGTTATTATGAGATTCCTCATACAATTCAAATTTGTGAATTGAAGAAATGACAATCCAACGGAGCCTGCACAAGTGAAACCAACCTTACTATCTGGAGAAAATTACAAATAAAACTATGTTATCTGAAATAATAGCATACCTACAAGTCCAAACAGAACACAATACAGTGCAGCATATATTGGGAAAGGTATCGATGCAAAAACAGCCCCAAATTTCCCTGCATACAGCAAGCAGTTTTTTTTTAAATGTGCAGTCAAACATCTCGGAAACTGATTACTGATTCCATATTTCTGAAATTCAACATTAAATACTAAAATTATACCAAAGGGAAGAATTAAAAATATTTAGGAAAATATATAACTTGATAGAGTGTGAATGTACTAACCTAGCATAGAAAAGAATATCATGAAACCAGCAGAAATTTGAACAACTCTTCGACTTCCAACTCGAGTCAATCCAAGAAGTCCCACGTTTTCTCTGAAATGAATTGCGATGGTTACTTCTCACCTATAAATCATCCCAAACTACAGAAAGTGCTATATTGTGATGCCTGAATTCTTACACAGAAACAGTGGAACCAGTGCATGTTCCAAAAAGTCCATCAAGCAAAATGCCTATTCCCTGCAAAATGAAAATCAGAACAATAAAATGTTTGTTTTTTTAAAAAAAAAATGAACTTGATCAAAAGAACCCCTAATAATGACATAAGAGCAACTTAAGTGAGAATCTGCTTTTACAGTTACGAAATTATTGGCGACAAAATATTAGTATCAATTAGTAACTTCCCAGAAATGTTGTCTAATTCTCCGCAATTAGAAACAGCAAGGCGTAGCACACAAGAAATAAGAAAAGCTACCTGCCATCCAATGCCACGGCTTAGTACATAGGCAGGAGGTGGAGTGGCAATTGCCAGACGAGATGCCGCCATATAAGCTCCGGTTGACTGCACATAGTAAAAGTCAGAAAATACCGTTTCCCATATGACAGAAAATGTATCTTCATCAAGTGAAAATAATAACTAAGACGAAAGCAATTGTATTGCAATGATCTCACATTATTCAACTTTAGAGGCATTCATTACGATTTTCATTGAGAAAAGATTAAAAGATACAAAAAGGAGTTCAAAACAACCAATCTAAGGAAATCTTCAAAGAAACAGTCCAAGCACAGTAAGACAAATTTGGCTAAGTACTGATCGTCGATCAGCTATCAATAGCAGTTAGTAAAATATCCTCGCTGTCTGAATCATTTCTGTTCATTTTTGCTAAATGAATAAAGAAAAGAAGCACGTCTGTTAAGTACCTCAACCATTGAGACAACAACTGCAGACATCATAGCAAAAGAATGCCCCGCTGCAAAAGTAGGAGGACCCCATTGCAGGGGATATGGGAATTTGAACCTGAAATTACATTGCAAAGGGAAGTTTAAAATCATTGGGGCACATCAATAATTGTATTTTGAAAGAACACCAAGCACTAAACACACCATGGAGCAGTAGAAATGAGATTTGCTCTATCAGTGCGGCAATTATGTTGAGTTATAGCATGTTTGCCATGGTACGCCCCACTAGCCGTCAGAATAATGGAATATATCCAGATAATGGAAACACAAATCAAAACAGGGAATCGCTCGAAAATTGGAAAATCCCTCATTGGTTTAACATTCTTTAGATACTGCAAAAAAAGAAGTGTTACTTGAGTGAACTCAAGAGAGTATGAGTGAGAAATGTTCCATTATTTTAAAGCACCACTTACTTGTGACAAGCCAATGACCAACAATAGCATTGGAAGCCCAATTTCAATGCAATTCCCTAGCTGCAAATATGAGCAAACAATTCATTAAAAGAGGGAAAAGATGATTCAGTTCACCGCTTGTTTTATGAGTAACTAGTGAGCATAACTCGAGGGTCATATAAATCCAACAATCTAAATCCGGAGAAGGAAAATAAAAATTATACTTAAGACTTCATGGCAGAAATAAATATTTCTAGAACTTGAAGCAAATCATAAACCAGACAAAAATCAGCTTATTAAATCTTTTGGTTATAGACCGTTAGCACGCCATATTGAATTCTGAATACTTTGCTCCAGTCAGGAAAACTAAAGAGAAGACTTATAGAACTTCAAAAAGAATCAAACCAAGTTCCAACAATGGTGAGAAAGAGTTAACAAGAAATAAGTTCAAGACAAGTGGCTTCCCAGCATAACAGTGGCAAGAAATACTTACTGCAGGAAAACCTCGCTGAAACAAGCCGAAACCAACTAATCCCACAACAGGTGCCATCCCAAGGGGACTGAAAAACCTGTAAATGAGCAGCGAGCCAGTCAAGAGTATGGCCAAGTACTTACTCTACTTAAACTGAGCAATAAAATACCAGTACCATACCGTGAGAAGAGCCCCCAAACTTGGCTGTATCCCAAAATAATTTGAATGCTAGCTGCAACAATTAAAGCTCCTTGAATAGCTCGCATCGTATGTACAAATCTCTGCGGTACAGTTAAATCCTTAAACATCTTTTTGTAGAAGATTATAGGTACAATATGAGAAAGAACTAAAGTACGGATCATTAAATCTCAACTGATCAGGTTTACAAAACCAACACAGCCTAGGCAGTACATAATTTAATTACTGATGCCATAAGGATTGTTTTCAGATGAATCACTAGAGAAAACATTAAAAAAAGGTATAATTTGTGTGCAATGAACTGGAAGAAGAAACATAAACAAGCTCACTTGCTGAATTTTCCAGTATATATCAGTCTTAAAAAAGGACTAACATGGTGGCGTAGCATTTTACAGACTACAAATATTTTAGCCTTCAAAGAGTCTGCTGATCATTGAAACAAATCTGATTGAGAAATGACCGAGTTTCAAACACTTACTACATGTGGATCACTAATTCGTTGAAGATGTGAGTCGCTAATTATATAGACTATAGGAATAACATATGCAAAGGAGCCTCCAACAACAGCGGGCAACCGAGTTCCAAACAGTGCTTGGAGGAGTGTATTTATTCCAGCCACAAAGAGTAGCGTTTGTATAACCCTTGCTTTGTCCCCCTGAATAGAGAAATGGCAGATCTTTTTGATGAGTAAATGACCTTGAGATTTCACTGTTTTATGCTAATACAGAGATATCAGTTCTTTCCACTGTTGCACATGGACTGTGATACGTATGATAAGATAACTAGAGAATCAGCTTACATCTGATCCGCCCATTAAGGGTACAAGCGCTGAGGGGATCATCACACTTGTTCCGAGCACTAATATGTAATTTTGAAAGGCTAACAAGATGGTTTCAACTGCAGATAAGAAAAATTTTCTTTATTAAATACACAAGGTGATAGTGATGACACTTCACATTGATGTTGTCTAACGATTAGTTAGACATGACAGTTCAAAACAATAATAAGTAACAACAACTAAAACTACTACAACGCCTCAATCCAAGCAATTTAGGGGCGGGACTGTTCAAAAAGAAACGAAACGAACACTTGCATAACCTATTAAAGATTTTGAACTTTTCTATACTACCAATTGTTTCCCCATGTTAAATACACAATAATCTGCACAAGAAAAGTTTATATTTGTAGCAATATTTGAATAATCAGACAAGTCCCAATGTTAAATGGCACTAATGTGTCAGCATTCTTCTAAAACCCAATTGTTTAGAGATTAACTGAGCAAAGGTTTCATCAGCCATTAGACCTTCCAAATATCCTTGAATTGAACTACATTTATAACAAGCCTTACACTGCAATACCAACCAGAAAAACTTTCTTTTGTTAAGAAATGCTAGGAAAGTGAACTCCCCTATCAACCCCAAAAGCCCAAAATTAAGCAAGATAGCAGTCATAAACAGGAATTAAAATGTCAAAGTTTCAATCTTTAATACAACAAAAGAAGAAACATCAAAAGCCCAAGATTGAGCAAGATAGCACTCATAAACAAGAAATAAATGTCAAAGTTACAATCTTTAATACAAAAAAGAAATCTTTTTTTTTATCAAAAGCAAGCCAACCAGCATTCACAGTACCCCATTTTGAACCATCAAACAATTAGTAAAGACAATTAAAAACATCACCTTTATAGGCACACAAAAACACAGAACCCCAAAGAAATGTTTCAAAAGTTGCCAACTTTGAAAATGTTAACCTTTCTCTCATCAATTCTAAATGGCCCACTCCACTCCTCCAAGGGAAGTTAACAAGCAATAACAAGAACGTCCCCAGCATTGTTTTTTCACATTCCAAACAAAACTCAAAACCAATGAAGACACAAACTGCAAGTTTAGAGCAAACATGAAGTAAAAAAAAGAGAGAAAATATACCCCATGGAGGATTAGAGTCTATGCAGTACTCAAGGTCTTGAAGTTGTTCCATTGGAGGATGAGAAATGTCAGCCATTGTAATTTGGTTCTATTCTTCCTCTTCACAGAATCAAAACAAAGAATATAACATAAAGAAGAAAGAATATTAACACACACACAAAAACACTAAAGAAAATAAAAGAGAGAATATTTGTGAAGGAGAGAAAGAAAGCAGAGAACTAAGAACAAAGTAAAGCACAAGCCAGCAGCAATAGCACTAACACTATAACCCCCCAACCCCACAAGTTCAAAAGAGAAAAATACATTAAAAAATTACTACAAGAATTTTACAAGGAATAAATGTCCCTCAGTATATTATTTAAAAAGAAACATTCACATTATAGGGCGTTGGACTATGAAAATTGTGAGTATTTTAAAAAAATAATAAAAACAATGTCGACTCCTATAACCAAACATGTTTTTCTAAATGTAACTCTGAAAAAATTATTAAAAAAGTTATGATCAAATGCTTCAATGTGATTTTACTAACCTGAAACCTTCAATTAAGAAAACTAACTAGCTAATTGAGCCTTTTTAGTCTATTTTTTGAAAGTTGTTCAACAAAAAAAGGGCCTGATTATTGATTATATTACAGAAATGCCACTGTTATTGTTGGGTCCTACAAGAGTCAAAACTAAAAAATGGAATGGTAAATTTCATGTTTCATCTTCCTCTGTGTCTCTTTAATTTTTGAATTTTAAATGTGAAATTCTGTTGGAAGAGACTATTCATGTAATTAGGACTCGTTTATCAAGTACTATTTTAGTTACTTAATGCCAATTTAAGTAAATAATTTTTCTTTGTGTGACACGGTTTTTGTTTCAAAAAAGGCGGACAAAAATATTAATTTCAACAGTTTGATTTGCCTTTTTATGAATTATTATATGTGGAATGTGATTTATATATGTTTGTTATTTACATTTAGCTTATATATGTCAAAAATATGGTGGGTATAAGATATCGTCATATAGTATAAGATAAAAGAAATTATAATTAGTAATATTTAATTTTGTTTTTCAGGATCCAAAAGAATCAATATTGACCAAGAATATGAAATGTATTATATTGTCATTAGTGCTTCATATTTATATATATATATATATTTTATTTTTTTTTGAAGTGTGCATTTTTGACAACGTAAACGTTGTTTTTTTTAAAAAAGATCCCTATTACATAGGAAATGGGCAAAGTAAATTTTAACCCAAAAAAGAATAAGTAAGATTAGAATATATATTAGTCCTTCAAACTTGTAACTTGTAAGCTTCAGGATTAATGATCGAGCTAAAATTTTGATTAAAAAATATCAAAATTTAAAGTAGTAGCTTAAAAAAAAAGTTGGTATTACAGAAAAATGTTACCTGATTATAGAATGTTTATTTTCCTAATCTCCCCCTCAATACATGAAAAAATTACAAGACGTTTGACCTAGGTTCCTAAAAAACAAAGCATCATTTTTTGGGGGAATTTAAGAGGTTATAGTTGTATTTAGTTTTATTTTATTTGTAATTTATGAAAATGGAGTTGAAAACAAGTTTGAAGCACTTTGTAAAATTTGGAATCAACTCCAAAACAGATTTGTAAATTTTATAATTAAAATAAAGTTAAAAAATAAAAATAATTATCATGATCAAACAATTTCAGACTTTTTAATGATGCTAATCTTTTAAATGAACATAGACATATGTTTACACGTAGCTGATCGATCAGTATTTTGAAGGCTCAAAACCCATTATATAAAATCTTTCTACACATTTAAGGAATCAAACTAAATCAACTCTAATTAGGGGATTAGACTCAAAAAATCTCATCAAGTACACATTTAAGTGGAAAATTAATAATTTTGCAGATTGGTATTGGAGGGACAATAACTTTTTTTTGTGGGGAAACATAAGATATAGAAAAATACAACAAATGGTGGGGAAATTGTAATGATAATATATACTGGTAACTATAAATTAAGGTATCTTATATGCTTTTTGTTTGGTCATCATCTTTGAGAAAATGGAAAAATCATTAATCAATCTTTTTGGTTTTTGTGCATAGAATTAGATAACAAGTTGTTTAATCAACTTGTGTAATCAAGTATTATATCACTACACTTTCAGTTACTGAAAAATTATATTAGTAGAAAATAACATCATTAATTTTTGCGTATACTGTACTAAGTCATTTCCTTCATAATTAGTACTATCTTATTTATTGGTGTTTATTTTTATTTTTTTTTCTACTAAACCGACTAATAAATATGAGTGATACAATATAAGCGGATATCATCGAATATCGAATGAAAAAGTAAATATATATAAATATTTTCTTCTAATCCTTAACACCTAAAACTTACGAAAGTACCACTTGATGTCTCATCTCCGACTTTAATTTTTTAATCTGAAAAGGGCCTAAAATACCCTTTAACTATGCGAATTGGTACAGAAATACCCTTCTTTTACCTTTCGGGTCTAAAATGCACTTGACGTCAACCTTGGGCTCTATTTTACCCTTATCTTTAACCGCCTAAATTCATTAATGATGTGTCACTATCCTATTGGCTATCCTAAAATTAATTGAACTAATTAAAAAAAAAAAAACATATACCCAGCCAATAGCCCACCCATAAACTTACCCAAATACTCAAACTTTTTGGCCAAATCTGTCTCTATTTTTATCCCCAAAGATCAATTCATCAGAGCTCCTGATCATGATCAGTAGGATTTTAACTCCAAAACAATAGAAGATACTTGAGCAAAATTATCTACACGAGGGAGAAAGTTCTAGGCAAATTTGATAATGCTCTCTCTCTCTCTCTGCCTATGAAATCTGAACTTATTGAGGACATGACGTTAAATAGAAGATTATGAAGGGCACGAATTAGATAGAAGGTTATGTTGTAGTTGTAAAGTATCCATTACAAGAACTCAGACCACACCTGGGAAGTAAAATCAATAGAAACATTGGTAGATTACTTTCACAAAAAAAAGAAAAAAGATGAAGCAGCATCTTCAAGTAATCCCTATTACCATCTTCAAATTGGCATCTCTAAGTCAAATCAATAGATGAGACTTCCAAAATTACAGACCAACATATAAGACTTCTAAATTGTTCCTTTTTTAAAATTAGCAAGTATAACTTTTCTGAGAGCTTGTAATTAGAGGTGTATATCCACATTCAATAACATCAATCAACTAAATTTCCATGTGTTCTACTTCTCAATCATAACTTAAATCAATCTAAGAGTGATAGACAAAGGAACACAGACAAAAGTAGCAGTACCACAACTTTACAAATTAAAGCAGCTTAGACATTAACAATTAGACATTAGCAATCTCCCGTAGTCCTTGACAACTTCGTCTGGAATCAAAGAACATAACATCTTGACAAAATAATTGTAGTTTGAGTATTTGGGTAAGTTTACAGGTGGGCTATTGGGTGGGTATATTGTTTTTTTTTTTTTTAAATTAGTTTAATTAATTTTTAGGATTGCCAATAGGATAGTGGCATATCATTAATGAATTTAGGCTGTTAAAGATAAGGGTAAAATAGAGTCCAAAGGTTGACGTTAAGGGCATTTTAGACCTGAAAGGTAGAAGAAGGGTATTATTGTACCAATTTGCATAGTTAAAGGGTAATTTAGGCCCTTTTCCCT
This sequence comes from Solanum bulbocastanum, assembly GCA_037074985.1. NCBI lineage: Eukaryota > Viridiplantae > Streptophyta > Magnoliopsida > Solanales > Solanaceae > Solanum > Solanum bulbocastanum. The sequence goes on along the minus strand of CM073603.1, from coordinate 40,190,066 downwards.
TTTTTAATTTATTTGTCTTATTTTTTTGAGTTTGTTTTAAAAAGAATGGTTTTTTAATTTTTTTGGTAATTCTTTAATTAATTATAACTTTCACCAGTCATGTTTAAGGCAACACGACTAAAGTACATTTTGGTGAATTTTATACTCCCTCCATCTATCTTTACTTATCCACTATATTATTTTGGGATGTCAATAATGTTTGTCCAATTTATAAAATCAATAAATAATTTATTATTTTGTGACTATTTTACTCTTGCTATTAAATACTACTATTCATTTTTCAACGTTTAGATGACTTATATTTAATAAGAATAATTTGGTAAAATTACTCTTATCATTTAGTATTTTTTTAATCCTTGTATCAATTTAATAGTGGAGACAACTATTGTTAGACAAGAGAAGTATATCTTTAGTTTAAGATCACAAAATTTTAAAATTTCCTATACTTTTTTAAATTACGTAGCCAATTAAAATCAGACAAACAAATTAAAACGAAATAATATACTATAACACTTCAAGTATGGAAAAGATTACACATTCAAATTGGTATGTACATTATGTTGAAGGAAGAAAGGTGCATACCCCACAAGAATCAAAATTGAGATATCATTCAGCTGAAAAATCAAACTGTTTTTGCACAAAAATTTAACTAAATCATCATAACCTTAAATCTGACATTGCTCTACAAATTTAAGACATGACACTTTTTTACTTTTGGTCCACCAAATTTGATTCTCTTCATTTCTCTTCACAAAGTTGCAAATCATTTCCCCTCTAATTATATAGTATTATCATTCTACACAAACATTTTCCCTAACAACTTTTTTATATATATACTACTATAAACTTGCATACATTTCATTTTGGTCAATTACCAAAAAAAGCCATTAGAAAGTTGTGTTGCTTTATTTATGAATGCTTACTGACCAATCAATTTTTTTTATGACGAGAGAATTCGCAATCGCAATTATTTGAGTGCGCACAAGATAAACCTCCACTCTTATGTAATAGCTCGTAACATGAACTAGACAAATTTGGTGCAACGTGCTCGACTTAAAGCTTGGAGATCTAAGCTTTTGAAGTTGTAATTGTGGAATTTGAATTTGTGTTTGCACTTTTTAAAAAATTGATATTTGAAGTCTATAAAGTTTTGTTAAAGACAAATTCTCAAAATGTAATTCAGAATTTACGATAAAACAAATATTTAACGATAGATTCTTAAACTTTGATGTGAAATCTATTGTTAAATGCTAGATTTTGAGAGGTAGGTAAAGGGTAAATAAAAGATGAAGAGACATTGATGTTAATTGATCATGTAATTTACTGCAAATTGCAGTTTGTAGTTGTTGGAGATTTAATGAGATCTATACAAAGTACTATACTGCAGTGTTTGCTCCTTGTCATCATTGTATATTTGTACTACCACTACTCTTCAATGTCCTATCCTATCAGTAACTACAATATTTTTCCCTTCAATGAATGCCATATTATAAAATATTTTTTTCCAAATAATTGTTAGTATTTTATTTGTTAATATTCTTTCTTAGTTAAAAATAATTCTTTTTTTTTTAATTTACCCTCAGTATAAGATGATTTATACACATTAATGTCATAACTTATTTTGAAGGGACAAATTTTAATGGTATTTTTACTTTCTTTCTTAAGTTGTGTCTAGTAAAATACTGTTACAATTTAATACCTCTTAAAATTGTGATGACACTCAACTATCACAAATCAGGCTAAACCAAGACATTTGATAAGCAGTTCAATTAAGCTATAGCAAAACATTAAAGACTAGCAATAGTAAATGTTTGTTTAAACAAGCTTATAACTTTTTGACTTATAAGCCACTTTATCATATAAAAATTATTGACAATAAATAAGAGATATGGAAATTAATAAGCAACTAATATAGTGAAGCACAGAGAATAGACAAGTACATTTCAACTATGTTGTGACCAAATATATAGAAATGGAGAGCAAATTTATGCTATTTCTTATAATTGAAGGGTAAGTATGACATTTGACCCTTTCACACTAAATGAGAAGTGATCTACCCAAAGAAAGTCGAAACAGAATTTGAAATTTACAATTTTTAATAATCTCAATTTTCTTTTTGTATATGTGTCCAAAGGGAATCGAATTTCTATATAGAAGGATAGCTAAGCTTAGGTGAGTTTCTTCACTATCATTGGACCAAGTGACTGTTTTGTTATTAAGTTTTCAACAGATATTTCTTATATATTTAATAGATTTTTTAATATAAATATAAAATTTACATAAAAGTTATTGAGTTCCCGTAAACCCGCTTCCAATACCCTATATCCACACCGTGTACAAAGAAGGTTTTTTTCTGAAAAAGAAGAGATGGTGACAAAAAAATATGAAAAAATGTTGTTTTATTTGCTTTTTGTAGAGAAAAGCCAACTTTAATAACAGATTTTGTAATACTTGAGAATTACAATACAAAAATAGCATATGGTAGTCAATTATTAATACCAAAAGTCATGAAAAATGGCTATTAGCTTTCGGCTCCGTTTTTAGGGATTGAAATTGACCTATTAAATAATTAATTTTGTTTTATAAGAGATACTTTCTGTCCCATTTCATATGTCAATTTTATCATTTAAGGGCAAAAATGATTTTATGTTTTGACTGTTATTGTTCAATATAATACTTTAATCAATTATATATAATTAAAAAAAAACTGTGTGATTTAATATGTTCATGTGTTGCTAACTATATAAGTTTTTTTAAAAAAAATAATAAGAAATCAATGTTAAATTCATAGAGATGTTTACCTTCATAGTTCGAAATATACCATCTTTTTTGTTAAATGTACTCTCTTAAAAAACAGTATTTCAATTATTATTATATATTAAATCAAAAGTAAGGTTACATGATAAAATTAAAAAAGGCTTAAATCGTGTCATTAGTAAGAAAAAAGGACGCGAGGGTTATTTTATTTGCAATAAAAGAAAATTAATAATGTGATTATTTAGTAAACATATCTTTATTGGAAGATGTTAAGTTTATTAGACTAAAATATAGATATACGAAAATAAAATAAAATATACATGTGTTTTAGTTAGAAAATTTGGATAAATTTTTACTTTCAATTTTGACCTTAGCTTATTTAAATGATACTAGGAGATATATGGATTAGTTAATCCCACATATATAGATTATGGTATAAAAATGATACCATGATGTTAATTCCAAAATCAAAAATTCTACTTTAACATGTGATAAAATAATCATACATTTATTCCCTTTTTTTCATAGTTCCTTATCCTTATAATCAAACGACACCTAATTGGTAATAGGAAATTGAGGATTATGGACCACAGGATTAGCAAATGATTAAAATACTAACCCCAAGATTAATGAATTTGGAATAACTTGTTTAACCTTATTACCTTCCATACACCATCAACCAAGACATCGATTTTCAAGATACCCCACCTCCACCCCAAGTAAATAAATCCCAACAAAATCGAGTTAATTCTATTGTTGAGTTAATTATATATTTTTTATTGTTGAGTTAATTCTATCTTTTATCAATTAAGTGCAATGCAAAAGATACAAGTCAAATATATGAAAGGAGAATATATATTCGTTTTTTTAAAAAAAAGAGTTTATGTAAATGTGATGTAATGGCATTTAATGCCATAAAAAATCATAATCCCTTTTTTTAATTAATTCTATTTGCAACTTCTCTTGCAAATACTATATAATAAGTGTTTTGGTGAACCAAAACGGAAAGGAAACATCTTCCTCCTTTCCTCCTTTCTTCATTTTAGAATATTTTTTGTGCAACCTCCAAACTTTCAATCACGAGTGTACGTGTTTAAAAATAACTGTGAAACCTTGAGGAGCGACTGGTTATAGCGATTTGCATCCATGTTGGATCGAAATCACTTTTAAGGCAATGAGACAGACACACAATGTTTATAATAAGCTATTTACTGTTTTGTAACTCTTGTCTTGTATCAATATTTCGATTTAAAAATAACTCTTGTCCTCTATCGGTAGTGTTTATAAAGTACTCCGTAATTGTTAGTAATTGCTTCAATATGACTAATTGACTATCCATTTGCCAAAAAAAGGGAACAATTGTATGTATGATTCGTATGGAGGAATTATTCTGCAAGTGAAACTGTGACGTCTTACATCAATTAGACGTAATAAAATTAGAAGAAAAAAAGAACTTTTTGAGATAAAACAATGGATGGTGTGAAAAGGAAGATAGAAAAAAGGGAAGAAAAAGAAAAAAAAAATTGCCTTCAAAAGGATTCCAACTTTTAAAGATTCTGGAAAGATAAGTTACATATTTTGTTTTGAAGCACAAGTTATATGTTTTGTACCATGAAGATCTTATCGACAACCTACTTGTAAAAATCCAAATTGAAAAATTCAATTTCTATTGGTTTGATTTGATTTATTAATTTAAAAAATATAATTAATTTGATTTCATAATTAAAAAACGCGAACCAACCTAATCTATGTACGCCCACTTATTTGTGAGAATGGTATAAAGTCCCTTTTGATTTGTCACATTTAAACTTCATTGTGATTCTCATACTCAACTTAAATTATGTTGAAACGAGAACTCAATTATTATATAGAGATATAATGTTTTATTGCACATATCTATTTATTTTTTTGACAAAAGAGGGATGCAATACGAGGACTCCCCGGGTGAAATGCATAGTTCAATGAAGTATCAAATTTCTGTCAAGAAGTACAAAGTATAGTCATAAGAAATAAGAAGGTACAAAATTCTGTAATTCAATCAACCAAATAAGAGTAACAAGGTGAAGACACAAAAAAAAGGTTAACAAGGACAATAAATCAAGAAAGCACACTCTGAAATCAAATCAACTGATCTTACTGAGGCAGATATTATGACCCCACCACCTAAAATAAATCCCACTGCAAAATCCTTTTAAAAAATATTAATTTTACTGGTCTTAATAAATACTCTCTAGCGTCACAATTTATGTAAATAAGTTTTACTTGACATTAAGTTTATGTATTTCCGCAATTCAAACAATTGCTCTGAAGAATAGTTGAGTATTCTGCCTTGTGAATGAAAATTCCCAGTAGTGCATTACTCCAATTCACTACACTTGAACCGAACCTCTCCACCTCTATGAGGTAGAGTAAGATTTACGTACACTCTACCTTCCAAATCTGCAATGCTCGTTTTTCTAATTATAAAGCGTGGCTAAGTGATCCAGCTCACATTGGACCTAGTGCCCTTATCGTTTGGCCAAGAAATATTAAGTGGTGACGTAGGCAGGGAAATATAATCTCTTTGTTTGAAGCTGAAAATGGTGCCAACAATTTACAGGGAACCTAAACATAATGTACAATGCCCTTGGAAGAAGAAAAATGACCTTTTTGAGTTTGCAGAACAAACATAATACAAGAGTGATATCAAACTATCATTTACAATGTTGCTTTAACTACTAGTATAAAATGAAATAAAATCGCGCATAGAATAGTGTTATGCACACTGTTGCTCGACTTTTGTTCCACAAGCCCCTGCAGTTTCTCCAGGATCCCCAATTTTTCTTCAGCTTGACCCATAAGATGAGATTATTCTGAATTACGTTTGCCCTGAAATTTGGGATTTAGTGACATTTCAATCTCTTCAAGGGATCGACCTTTAGTCTCAACTATAATGAAGTAAGCAAAGGCTGCTGCCAACAATGAAACAGCACCAAAGCTTCCATAAACTGGAGCAACGCCAAATTTCTGAACGAGTTCTAGAAAAAACAGACCCACCAAGAAGTTGAAGACCTGTTCATTCACCATCAACAAGTCAAGATAAATAGAAACATGGTTCGTACACACGACCTAAGTACTTAATAGATTGCAGCAAACTGATCTGAAGCACTGAAATGACACACATGATCTTGATACATACCCAATGAATGGAGAAACTAAAGGCCATTATCTTCCCCCGTGTCCTGCTGCTGCTGAGTTCTGGTATTATAAGACCAGTTACTGGCCCAGCTCCAACAGCAAAGGTGAATATATACCTATATCAGAGTGAGATGTTAAAGAGAGAACACAGGGAAATTCAAATAGTATTCTCTGAGCATTTTTTGTATTGATGCATACAAGATTGTTCCCAGTATTGATAAGTTGTTATTTATTTCACCGTCCATTGGAAAGCTGATAGCATAGACAATCAGAAACATTGATAAAGCCTGCAAAAGACAGATTGAATGGAAGTGAGTCGAGTATTTTGAAAAATGAACGCAAAGCATTTCACTTTTATTTTTCCCTTCCTCTGTTATTGGGCCAGAAGGTGTGGGGAAGAAATCGGGAATCAGAAACATGCTATTATTGTGCCAGATGGGGGTGAAGGAAGATTTTGGGATCCAGAAACATGCCATTATTGTGACAGAAGGGGGTGAAGGGAAGAAATCGGGACCAGAAATATGCCCCTTCAGAGAGCAATTTATGTTGATCTTTTACTATGGGAGAGACATTTCTTTACTCACCATTCCAGCGTAGCTTCCAATTAGAAGTCTCTGCCTCCCCTGCTTATCCATCAAGTATAAAGCACATAGTGCACCTGCAAGAAGCACATAGCGACAACTAAACATTATCTTGGAACGACGTGAAATTTAGCAGGTCTTGTAAAGCGCGTCTCAAGTGATTGAACCCATTACATACCGGCAAAGTTGGTCAGTCCCACATATAAGCTTGCTAAACCGCTGTTTGAGATTCCAACATCTTTGAAAGTCAAGGATGAAAAGTACAGAACTCCATTTATACCAGCAAGCTGTTGAAGTACAAACAAAGCACCTCCAATGGTAGCAACTGCAGGAAAAGAACAAAGTTGAAGCCTAATTTAGAGGATTGACACTTTTATGTGCATGCTCGTACAACATGCATAACATCAGCACTCAGCAGATTATGGCACATTTTACACCAAGATGTGTGAGTATCCAGCACGCCAGGAAAAAACTTAAGACAACAGTGGAAGATATTAACCATGGGCTCCAGCCAAACAAGTTATAGTGTAACCAAAAATCTGTAAAGGGTAGTCTTGAAAAACAATCAAAGAACATTACAACTTTCAATGAGTTGGGCAGATGATAATCTAATTAAATGCCAGACGTCATTTTTAAAAATGTTCAGAAGTGTTCAACTCTACAAAGTGGAGGCAGCTGTTAAATGTTGCCGGCTAAATCAAATTAAGAGCAATCCCGCGGAGCACCAGATGTACACTATAGGAGAAGACTCATAATATTATCCCAGAAATGTGCAGTTTTAAATTTCAAGCATATTTTCATGATATTCCCCTCAAATCCCCAGAATAAAACGCATAAGAAGTTAAGTGACAACCATCAAATTCAAATCCATCTACTTGAATCAAACAAAGAAAGAAACTGGTTTACAATGTATGGATATTTTAGGCACCTGATCGGATCAAAATTAGCACATGAAAGCTTAATATATGAAATCTAAACTAAACCTAATAAAGGATCATGTATTAACAAACCACCTTCATACAACCTCTAGAGTGTGGCTCCTCTAGGAGCTCCAGCCAACTGCTGTTCAAGTCATCCCCATCATTCTTTAGGACAGACTCAAATTCTTTGATAGCTTTATCTACTTCTGATGAACCCCATAAGTTATTGATGACTTTTTTTGCCTCATCGAGTCTCCCGGCCTACATATATCTCTGATAGAAAAATTAACAGCAGTACATATTTAATACAAACATGCCATGAATTAAATTGATACCTTGCAAAGCCAGCGAGGGCTCTCAACGGAAAATTGCATACCAAGAGCTAGAATAAATCCTGGAACACTAGCAATATAGAGCATTGTCCTCCACCTGCCAATGTTTGGATCAAAGCACCCACCATTTGAAGCATGAATATTGTTTTTTTTTTTGGGAGAATGGTAACAAGTGCATTAATACAAACGAGAGACAACACTAAGGCTGTGCAAGCCATATTTACAAGAGAACAACATCCCAACTATGTCCATCTAAGTTCATAATAAACCTAGCATGTCTACTAAAGATTCTGCCTCCTCTACATGGAATGTGAAGCATCAATTTCTGTGCTTGTTGCATTATATCTTGCCTACTTCTGGTAATAAACTATTAAAAGGACAAGAAACTAAGGGGTTGATTGGTCCACAGTCTGATTATGCTTGGATTATAATGTAAGCATTGCATATAATAAACAAATTTTCATGTGGTGAATAACAATGTATGAATTTTCATGCTACAAGTAATGATACATGGATTGTTGTAGGGATTGCCTAGTTTAAGAGAACTTTTGTCTTTAGATACTCTAATCGACATAGTGCTAAATTGATGATATGTGTATGCTTACTCCTTTTTAAAATAATAGGTCGAACCTCAATTATAAGTAGTTGCCTTTGGAGAAGAATTTGAAAAATTGGAGGAAGATATTGAAGAATAAAGCTAATTTGAATATGACTTGACTCTCTATTCTTTTTTTTTGAACATGACTTGAAGTGTGTATAAATCTTTTTGAACGTGACTTGATTCTATGTATAAACTTTTTTGAACATGTCTCTCTGTTGATGTCATAAACATAAAAGATAACAGATTTTACTTTGTTTAAGTTGGCTTATTTTACTCTCATTGACTTTAAAAAGTTGTATTTTGTATCATGATTACTGAAGAGGCAAAGATGTGGAGTAAGAATAAAGATAAGTTTTCTTATGCTTTATGTCAAATTCTTTCAATTATCTTTGTTGTACTTTAATATGTTTTTAATATTTAGTTTGCTACTTTGTTGTATAAATTTTAGGAGAATGGATGAAGTATTGTCCATCTCGGAGAATCCAGTCTAGCACTCTAATTGCCTGAATGGAAGATTGAATCACATGCCCTCTACAAACTACATGCAAGTTCTTCCATAGAATATCTCTCATTATCTAGGCATATTTTTGGTAGCTATACTCTTAGAATTTTTTTGAATTACTTTTTACCGAATCCCTGCATCCGTATCCCTACCCATGAATCCTAAAATTTTGATCATGCTGAATCCAACCTCAATATCTGTGCCCGTATCCGACACCGGAGTCTGAGCAACATAGGTTTTACAAGAAACAAAATGCTAGAGTTTTTATAGCAAGATTAGTTTTTCTAATCCTCAAACTAAATGACCCCTAAAAGCATTAGAAAAATAAAATGAAAGAGGGAGGAGTATCAACTAGTTCATTGCTAGACAACAGCAAAGGTTCTGCTCATCCACATAACATTAGAAGTTGAAATGTAAAAGTAATATATAGACTTCAAAAACAGAAAGGCATTAAATGCATTGAAAAAGAATTAGATAGATTAGTCAACAGATATCTATTTCAATGCAACAACAAGATCTGTCCCCCAAGGGGTTAAATTATTTTTAAGGAGTCTTAAATTCAACGAAGATGGATCTAGTTTCCAGTAAAGATACAGAGTACCATCACACTTGCAATTTAGGAGCTCTTGCAACAATGCAACAATGCAACATAGTCAATTCAAATATATTCCAACAAAGTTCTGTACACTGCCTGTAGCATGGCATTTATTATGGAACGTAGTGGGAGAGAAAAAGATAATTACGAGTACTCACCAGTGGGGATCATTTTCCGAAAGAATTGCCAAATAAAGTGATGCAATAATACCAATGCATGTACCAATTTGGCATAACGTCCCCAGGGAGCCCCTATAATTAGTTGGAGCAATCTACAACACAAACATTTATAATTATCTGAGAAATAAAATGTCTCTCTGACTCACTACAGATATCTAAGAGAGCAATAGATATGTATTGTCAAGCAAAACAGTCCCACAAATCCTTCCCAAAACAAATGGTCACTCTCAAAAAGTTTTTCCCTCCTCAGTAAAGGATAGCTCATGACCAAGAAGAAGGGAGAAATTCATCAGTCCCCAAAAAGATTCAGGGAAAGTGCGCACAAAACTTGCAAACCAAAACTATCATCTTTCTGCAGCAGCAATCTTCCAAGATCTTCTAGAGTCTAGTGGAAGATGTCTAAAAGTACAATTTTCACCTTAAGAAATTTTCGTTTTTTTCTTCTTTTCCCAAAAAAAGGCAAAGTTATGACACATATATAAGCAAATTTCATCCTAGATTGACACAAGCACACGTTTTCCAATCTGGAAGGGCAAAAGTAGCCCAAACCACATATTAAGTAGTTTATTCTGATTTTCCCCTAGTTGCAACAATCAGACTTACCTTCCCATGCACCCCAGAAATGAACAGAAAAGCCAGATGTTAGCATCGATGCCAAAGCAGAACTTTTATTAAATTCCAGAATGAGGTCCTAATAAAGAAATTATAAGTTATTAGAGGCATTACCTCAGAAATATAAATTGGAACTAGTACTGTATTAACACCAATTCCAAGGCCAACAAGGAATCTTCCCAAGAGCATTTCTTCAATGGACTGAGCTTGTGCACTGTCAATTCAAGGATACCAGACATGATAAATGGCAATTATTGAACAAGAAGCAAATTATTATTATCCTCTTTCCAGTTGTTAGGCATAGACAAGAAGGTTTAACAATTGAATGAGGGTATAACCCTATTTGCAAATGTTGAAACATGTTAGCTTCTTAAGTAATGAAAAATCTTACCACCTAACAGTTCCATTTCGCATGAGATAATTATTATTTGGAGGGTCATAATTTTCCTTTACAATGTTTTGCTGTAAATACTAATTGTCAAATTGTACCCAAGTCATGGATGACCTAACCAACACAATACAAGATGAGGTCCATGGTGTATGCTATTTGCTTATAATATTGCGCTAATTGATGAAACTAGCGAGGGTGTCCACCAAAAGCTTGAATTATGGAGAAGCACTCTAGATTGTAAGGGGCGTTTGATTTGCAAAAAAAAAGTTATCCCAGGGACTATAATATGAAAATTAAATAATAATGGGATTATTTAGTGGATATTTTTTTTAATAGATGTTTGGTTCATTGGCTTAAAAATGGGATATACAGGGTTTATATAGAACATGTTTTGGGAGATAAATTTGGAAAAACTTCTATTTTTAATTTTCACCATAACCTTCTTAAGCACTTTGGAAGAAGAACTTTGAAGAAGGAAACTTTTGACATTTGGTTGTCTTATCCCAGGAGTAGCTTTCCTGGGATTGTTATCCCACATTGAATGTGGCATAAATTAATACCAAAATTGTGGTATAACTAATCCTGGAACTACTTATATCAGAAACAATCCGGAAATTAATGATTCCACAGTTTATCCTGAGATTATTATCACTTATCTCAAGAACCAAACAACCCCAAAGGATTTTAGGAGAAGTAGAAGTAAGACAAAGTATATATACTGCAAGTTTGGTCTGCATGAAAAGAGTGAAGTTGAGGTGACATTAGATGAGGTTATGTTGCCAAAATGCAAATAATTCAGATGTCTTGGCTCGTTGTTCCAGAAGAATGGACTGAACACTCTTTACAAAGATTGAGTGGACAATGCCTGAGCACACAGCTGATCTACTAAGTTGCTGGATCAGAAGAGAGGGGGGGGGGGGGGGGGGTTAGCAAGAGCCAGAAGAAGTGGTGGAAGATGATACCTTCATGTATCTGGTGAGCATATGGAGAGAAAGAAATGGGAGATGCTTTGAAGATAAATCAAAGTCCGACTAGATGACTTTGTAAATTTCTTAGGAGCTTTGTAAATCAAGATTATCTTCTGTTTCTGTAACAATTTTTGGAGGTGGCAGCATTCCTTAATGCTGAGGAATACAACAGTACCTTATGTAAAAAAAATGATACATATTGAATCAAAATAGGATGGTTGAAATAAAGAAGAGCTGTCAGGTTGTTACCTCATAGAAGAATTTCTACCAAAGTGAAAGAAAGATTTTATAGAATAATTGTAAGACCAATAATTTTATATGTAAGTGAGAGTTGGGCCGGTAAAATCCAACACATCCACAAGATTAGTATCACAAAAGATGTGGATGTTGAGATAGATGTGCATTCATACAAGATTGGAAATGATCACATTCACAATAGGTGCAAGTAACACACATTGAGAATAAAATGAGAGAAGATTGCTTGAGATGGTTTGTACATGTAATGTGCTGACCTGCAGATGTACCAATTTGTAGGTGTGATACCATGGTGAATGAATGTACTAAAAGGGGACAAGGTATAGATCTCCTGGAAACCATACAGACTTAAGAAAAGATAAGGCACATAGAAGAATAAGATCTATAGATGTGATAACAAATAGTTGGGAATATGTTTCAGTCATGCTAGTATGTTTACCTTAGGTCTTATGCTTTTTAGTAGTCATATGGCCCTAGTAGACATTTTAATGTCAGTAGAAAACTAAGAGAATTTCTGCTGCTTTTATTTTTATTAGTAATTTTAATTGGAAAAACAATGTCAATGAGAAATTCCTATAACCAAACCCAACTTGTTTCGGAAGGCACAACTGTTGTTGTATTCATTGTCAAATTCTCTATGTCCTATTTGTTATCCCAACATTATGCCAAGTTTCATAGAAGGAAATTATTTGTCTATGTTTTCTAATACCTTTCACTTTTTGCTAGAGAAAACGTAACATAGGAGTACTACTATTTTTTAGGAGGATCAAATTCTTGATAAGCATAACTTCATCTCAATTTTCAAGATAACTTTTTTATAAAAGATAAATTACTCTGTCAATTCTAAGACCAGATAGCAGTTGAAGAGAAAACATAGATTAACACGAAGGGAGTAACCTTCGTATATTTTTAAATCTGAAATGTTTTGTTTATGTACTTCCTAACCCATTAATAACTGTAAATATTTTTTCTCAAATGGAATATGAATCAATGTTCAAAATAAGCCTAAACATTAGGAAGGTGGATCATACTTGGAACTGCATAATTATTTCAGGGTAAGAGGAGAATTTTGCACCTTTCAATTGCAAAAAGAAAGATAGATAATAAAGCCAAAATGCTTGGTATAAATGAATTACCTTACAATTGCCCCAAGAATAAGTGGTACTGTGTCAATTTGAATAGTGCGACGACAACCAAGTTTATCAACAAGGGAACCACAGGCTACGCTTCCTATGAATGCACCACCAATAAATATGCTTACCACAAGTCCTTCAAGAAATGAATTTCCCTCAAACCCAAGCTCTTTGGCAATCGACACTATAGGACCATTCATTACTCTACAGTATACAGCAAAAACTGAAAATTAGCCGCAAAAGCCTAGAAAGCATACAAATTACTTCAGAAGTTTTCCGGCTAGGCGGCTACCATGGAACAAAATGCTAAAGTTTTTACAACTTCATTCACTATATGAGTTGCAATGATCAATGGTCAAAGTTTGTTTAGTTAAAAAAACATTCAAGAGCCCACACCAGATGCTTTTTTCAGGGATAATGAAGTGTATGTATGCAAATGTAAACATCATATTTGAACTTCACCATACGAAATTCGTTCAAATTAGTTCAAGCCTAAGCAATATATTCATGAGAAAAAGTGTTTTTGTTAGTACTCCCGCCATTTAAATTTGTTTGGATCTTGTGGTCTTACACCAAAGACATGTAGAACAAAGGCGAACCTAGAATCATCTTTATGGGTTCTGAATTTTACAATGACGATTTGAAGTGATAATAACTGGGTTCTAAATTTATTATTTGTACATATATAACAAATTTATTAACACAAACCAAACCCGCATGCGGACTACTAGCTCCGTCCCTATATAAAATGTACCAAAATACCATTTAATCTCGTGATCTTAAACATGATAAGTGGAAAATTAGAACTAAAGAGCTGTCAAAAAAAGGAAAACATTCTATTTGAAACGAACTAAAAAAGAAAGTAAAACAAACAATATGAAACAAAGCAAGTATCTTTTTAATAAGGAATAAGAAGAAGAACTATTATAATTACCCAATGTGATAACCAAATAGGAAATTGGCCATTGAAGCAGTCAAAACATGAGGAAAGGCAGGTAACCACCCCAAATCCCCTCCATCATCAGCAACAATAACCTTTACTTGTAACAACTCATCTTCATCATCTGAAAAAAAAAACTGAACTTTTTATCGATTCAATCTTGAAAAAAGAAACGCAAATAGAATATAAAAACAAAAGAGTAAATAAGACCTCCAATCTCTGACTTCACATCAAAGGGTTTCTGTTTGCTGCTAGCAGAAACGTTCACCTCTCTGGAAACTGAAAAAGAGGTTGAATGGGGAAAAGGGTATTGTTTATTTCTTCTTATATGGTGAAAATAGTGATGTTTTCGATCGAAATTGGGCGTGGAGAAGCATTGAAGTGGGTGAATTGCTAGTGCTTGCAGCATTGGATGAAGCTTCTTGTTCTTGCATTGTGGCAAAACCAGAGAGTTGAATTAATCACTGAAAAAAATCTTACGGGTCTGGTGCACTAACGGGTTTGAATTCGGGTCAAGTGAACCGATAGGGGTCGTTTGGTAGGGAGTATTAGGAGAAATAGTCCAAGTATTATGTGTGGTATTATTTAGTACTATGTTTGGTAGGAATTTTGGGTCTATGTATAATCAATCCATGTATTAGTTATACATGGATTAGGGTGTATAACTAATACCTTCCATTTGGAGGTATTAGTTCTAATACCATGGGACTAATCTAGGTAAAGACAAAAATACCCCCTCAAATCTTTTTAATCATTTTGTTTATTTTCTTGATTTTATGTTTTATATTTATACTAATAAATTTATTTAAATAAATTAGCTTACAAATTTTATTATTTAGATATAATTTTTTGTTTCTAAAATATGAGTTATTTAATCTATTTATTATTAATATAAAATATTATAATCCGACTAATTTGCTAATGTTGATGTATGAATTTAAGAACAATTCATGAGTCAAATATTGTCTCTTAACGGAAGTCCATTAAACATTACACAAGTAGTCTAAAATAGTTTAATTTATTTTGCTATACTTATTATTTATTTTTATTTTATTTATTTTATTTTATGATAAAGAGTTTTTTTTTTTTTTTATTTATTGATACAAAACAAAGTTCAATAAATTTTCTCTATAAATTATTATAGTTGTGTGACCTTTTGAGATATTAACTCCAATTTATTAAGATGACAATTATTTACTCTCAAATAATTTAAGTGAGAAAATAGTTAACATGACAATAAAAATTTCATTCTCCTAGCTAGTTAAAATGTTATAAAAAAATAATATTGTCCATCAATTATCTACCTTGACTCAATTACATGAAATAGAAAATCCCATAATAACTCAAGGATATAGTTGGAAATAATTTTTTTTGTAGAGTTTTAAACCACACACAAAACTAGATAAGAAACAATGAACCAAACACTTGATAAAAATAATTCCTGCATTATCAATCCCTGCATTACTAATCCCTGCATTACTAATCCCTGCATTATTGATCTTTGTACCAAACGACCCCATAGTGATTTAATGACAGAGACGAATTTCGTCATTTATTTATTTTGTTTTTAAGTGGTGTAGCCACTTTGAAATTAACTTTAACATAGTACTTACTACTTAGATAGGTGTGTGGATCAAAATGATTCTGAGAGATTCATCGAAAATAGTCTAAGATCAAGTCAATATAATTTTAAGAAATTTGGCATATTAATATTAATTTTTGAGACATATATAAGATATTTAGTTTGTTAAAATTCAATGTCATATAGCATAATTGAATTTATGAGAAATAAATATACATAATCAAAGTGCGTGAAATAAATATAAAATATATAAGCATAAAATTTAATTATCGCATTTATTAGTTAGATCACAAATATCAGAATGAATTAATTGCGATGAAATTTAGCTATCACATTCCTAACAAAACAATTTTCACATGTTGGAATTTTAATTTTTGAGAAAGATCCCAAATATTCTTTCTTTTGTCAATTTATTTATTCGATTTTGCTTTATATAATTTAATATTGCATGTCATATAATATTTTAATATAATTATTGCTAGAATAATATATTATTACCCAACCGTCAACATAATGATGGAGATCAAATGGTAAGACAAATAAGTCTAAAATAAACACTTGGAGTTTAGTCGTGTAGCATGCACGTTAGGCAAATTAGGCAAGACAATAGTCAAACACATACTCCATTTTTTCCTCCCCGAAAAAAACAGAAAAAACTCTATGGGCCCTCCATTTACGGTGGACATCTTCTTCTAATTTTCTCCCAAAGCTTCACTATATTTGTCTTCTTACCATTTTTAAAATCACTAATCTTTTTCAACTTCTAACATTTTTCTTATTTTACTCCCTCTCCTTCAATTTCAATTATGTGCCTATTGCTTGGATTTTGAGAGTCAAATAATGTAATTTTAATTGTGAATTTAAATATGTTAACTTTATATTTTTTATAAAATAAAATTTACATATTTAAAAAATACACAAAAAATACGATAAATCATAATGATTGATAATTTAAAATATTTTATGGATTACTATTACTGAAATACTCCATCTATCTCAAAATAAGAGTTACTTTAACAAACAAAAAATATCTCGAAGTAAGTGTTAGTTTAGTAATTATTTTAAATAATTATTAGTACTTCTTTTTAGTAGTGTTCAATTCTCAAGAACATCTAATAAAATATGAATAATTTAGTACTCATTTTTCTTAATGAACATGAAATGACTAGAGTACTTATTTGAATTACGAAACTCAAAAGGTATCATATAAATTGAGACCAAAAAAATGAGTAATAAAATATACCAAATTTGCTGAGATGCTTGCCAGTCAGGGAAAGGAAATAGAATTCATAGTTTCATTTGTCGGAAAATTATATATAACGCAACAATAATTTATATATGTATTATACATAAGCTGTAACATTTTTGACGTGAGAATTTTTTCTGGTATAATGCTAGAAAAAAAAGGTTTAGAGCCAAAAGGACAAAAAATTTGAGCAAAATTTCAAAAGGATAATAAAAATTGAGGATCAAATCAAAAGGGCAATATTTGGATGGAAAAGTGGGCATGCGCCACCTTATAAGACATATGTCAGTGCGTGCCTTCCAACCAACGATTTAACGACGTCCATTCTTCCATTCAAATATTGCCCTTTATGTTGATCCTTAATTTTTATTGCCCTTTTAAAAAATTTACTCAATTTTTTTACCCTTTTGACTCCGAACTCCTGAAAAAGGTTCAAAAGGCACTTCACATTACTAGCTCAAATTTTAATTATAATATTAAAAATATTATACCACCGCACTGTGTACTACTTTAGCTGCAAACCCTTTTTTATTTTTTTATTTTATTTAATAAAAGGTCTTTAGCTGCAAACCGAAAAAAGAAACATGGCTTCTTCTTTTCTTTTATATTTGAGAAGCGTGGTTTTAATATTAAGCATCCCCAATCATTCTTATTAATTATTGTTATTACTATTATTATCATAAAATAAATAAATGTACCTTTTCTTTTTTGGCTTGTTAAAGAAAAAGGAATACACGTATTCTAGTTTTTATATTTGAGAAGCGTGCATTTAATATTAAGCATCCTCAATCATTCTTATTAATTATTATTATAATAATAAAATAAATAAATGTACCTTTTCTTTTTGGCTTGTTAAAGGAAAAGGAATACACGTCTTTTAGTTTTTATATTTGAGAAGCGTGCATTTACTATTAAGCATCCCCAATCATTCTTATTAATTATTATTATAATAATAATAAAATAAATAAATTTACCTTTTCTTTTTTTGGCTTGTTAAAGAAAAAGGAATACAAGCATTATAGTTTTTATATTTGAGAAACGTTTATTTAATATTAAGCATCCCCAATCATTCTTATTAATTATTATTATTATAATAATAAAATAAATAAATTTACCTTTTCTTTTTTGGCTTGTTAAAGAAAATGAATACAAGCATTATAGTTTTTATATTTGAGAAACGTGCATGTAATATTAAGCATTCCCAATCATTCTTATTAATTATTATTATAATAATAGTAAAATAAATAAATGTACCTTTTCTTTTTTGGCTTGTTAAAGAAAAAGGATTACATGTATTATAGTTTTGAAATTTGAAATAAAAGAAGAGCTTATTTTTGGTCTCTCATCATTGGTCTGCCGGAGTAACACACGTCTTAATTTCAGATTAAGGTGTGTTATGTAGGACGAAAAATGTTTTCCATAAAAATAGGTGAATTTTTAAACTTGTTTTCTTATATAAGATACTTAAGTAAAAAATATTATTAATTTAAAAGTATTTATATATAATCTAGATAAATACTATGAGAGTTGATGAAATCAGTGTGTTGATTATCGCTTCGACCGAATACATTAACTTTGATTCAAATTCTGAATTTATAGTAAGAAATTTACTGAATATATTAAAAAGATGTTAATTTAGAACACAATAATTTTTAAAAAAAATAATTCAAATCTATAAACTTTGAATTCTGTCTCCAAATTCATTATCCACAAATCTCAAATTCTAAATTACGGGGTTAAATTTGTTTTAACTAAGGGAACATGAAAAAAATTGATTTTTTCCCTCTAACTAAAAATTATTTAAAAAGGAGCTTAATTTTATTTTTTGTTCTCATGTTATCATTTGGTCTGCTAGAATAACATATGTGTCATGGCCTAATTAACTTAAGGCAGTTACGCCATAATGTTAGTAACTACCAAATCTCTAATTGATAATTATTGCAATCAAAACTTTATCTTATTTTCCTTTTGTATTGAAGTAGGTCCACCGTTCTTGTATAGTTTTGACCAAAGAATCCAACTTTGTAAAAATATAATATTAAAGTATATTTTCTAATGTGGTTTCAATTACCTAAATCTTCGTCCTAATTATCGGAAAACACATTCTTTTCTCCTTGTCTAAGGTTGACTAACAAATAATAAAAATAATATTGTATTTATTTGTGTTTTAATCTTAGTTTATGTCGTACTATACTACTATTTAAATATGGGGTATGAATTTAGGATGAAGTGACTTATGTTATGAAAAAAACAAGGAAACAGTTCAAAAAATAGATTAAAATATCGTGTCATAATTAATTGGGTACTGTATATGCATGATTCTAAACGTTTTTAATATTATTTTAGTTTAATTAATTTAATCCATACAATTTTAGTTGGTTGTTGGAGAGAAGGAACAACTGCTAATTCAAGATTTTCCATAAGGGGTACTTAAATTAGGAGCATTTTCGCCCCCTCTGATATTCGCCTTGCTAAATTAGTATAAATACCACTTGTGAAATTAATTTTTCTCAATTCAATTGGACATAAAAAAAAAAAAATTAAAAAAATTCTCTTAATTTTATTTGATGATGGATTTAATTCGCTCATAAGAAGATATTTATTTTTTGGAATATAAGTGATAGTAATATCTTTTAAGAGCAGCATTAATATTACATAATAATTTACGAAATGCAAAGTTGTCAATTTATTTAAATTAGAAGATTGTCTTCCGATTCCTAAAAATGAGTGGAAATTTCTACATAATTTCCGCATGGGTTGCATGCCAATAAATAGAAGGGCAAATTACAGAATCACATATTTTTAAGGCAAAATTACAATTTATTTCTTAAAAGTTTATAATTGTAGAAATCTCTTAAACGGATACAATAATATAAATGCTAATACATTAATCTGATGTGCGAGATACAATAATATAAGCGCTGATATATTAATCTGATGCACGAGATACATTAATCGTTAAGTAAGATACATTATATTTTATACATGATATACTAATCTGATGTGCATTTTATACATGATACATGAATCTAATGCGCGAAAATGAGGGATTTTGGAGATTTGTAAAACTTATAAGGAATAATGTAGTAAGTAAACTAAAAGGTGGATTTCTGTAATTTATATACTTTCTCCTTTCAATATATTTAATATACTTTACCTTTTAGTTCAGATTATAAAATTAAAAAATATTTTAATACATTTGACATATATTTAATTTAAAATCACAAAATTCATGATTTTTTTTAAATTTTTTTTTATGTCAAGTTAAAATAATACCAAAGAAATTAAAACGGAAAAAGATGTAAATAAATACTCTATCGTACTAATATTGTGTCGGCAGCAGTCAACTTAAATTATTCAAAGAGGGACCACAACTAAAAAAATTCTAACGAGTAACATTTGGCAGTAGATTTTCACTTCATTGACAAAAAGGCCAAGTACATATAACATTATTGTTCCACATACGTGTATTTTGCTTACACATATAAAGAATGTTTCATCGATAAGGATTATGATAGAGTGATAAGTATTTTTTTATTTTTATTCAGAGATTCTGCATTCGAGTCTTCTAGAATACGAAATCATCTTTGCTAGGAAGCATTTTACTCCCTCAATGTGGGACTTTCGGGCGCAAATCTAAATTTAATCAGACTTCTGGCTCCATTTTGGATATCAGACACAAATCTTGAATTGAATTTACCTAATAGTAACTGATATAAAAACCAATGATTAAATTAAATAAAAATGTATAAGTATTGAAAAAATGTCATAAGACTCGATTTACCACCCTTATATATAAGAAAAATAAATATATATTATTTCATGCAAAATGTAAATTCTTACTAATTATCAATCGATCGATTTGTGTGTATAACTTAAACTATAAATAATAAAATGGATGAATTTTCTTCTCTAGTTTTAATCACGTAACCCAAACTTGTTTGGCATTTTCCCTTTTTGAACCAACATCAACGCAGTAGTACAAGGAGATTGCACTACTACTTTTATAAGAATAATGACAGCGGGATGAGGTCTTAGCCCAAAATCAGGGACACGAATCACGTTGAGAATAAAGTTAAAGGTAGCCATACTCCTATTCCATTCTATTTCTCTCTCTTTCAATTTATTTTTCTATAATTTTAACTTGACATCGTTTAAAAAGTAAATCAGTGATTAAATTAAAAATATATAGAATGTATTGTAATACCTCTCAATCTTATGAGGCTAAACATTTTATTTTATCACAATTCAAAAGTTGAGGTCATGATGACACACACCTTAAAAACTCCCAAAAAGATGTGTAAGTCGAAAGAATACACATACGAGACTCTCAAAGGGAAGTCAAACCACAAACAATAGAAAAACAACAAAGAATATCCCCAAAACCTGATAGCATAAATATAAACAACATCTAATACATTTCTAGAATCTAAATACATTTCTAAGTCTTCGAAAAGAAAGTTAAAGACTTCAAAAGAATTGATGGAGACTAATGATGATCCGAAAAACAAGATCTCACCACAACTCCGAAAGAGAGAACTCCGCTGAATCTCATCAACTGATACGAGGCTCATCCTAACTAGGATCTGCATCAAAGAATAACAAAAGTAAGGGTGAATACAATCCACATGTACTTAGTTGGTACAAGTTGATATTCAAGAATTATCAAAAAGATTTTATTTTCGAAACAGACTAAAAATATAGAGTGACATGTGGATTATAAACGTAGAAAACTAAAATATGGGGATAATAAATATTGTGGCTTCCATTTTCAAAACCAACAAAATTCAAGTAACAAACCGTTACAATTTTAGAATTTTAACCATATCCCCACCCCCATCCCCACAACCCCCAACAAGAATTTTCATTTCACTTAAAGGAAAGCGACACTAGACTACACATCTACATATTCCCCTCACTAGACTAAAAACAGAGCAAACACTTATGCTCATAACTTCTCCTTTTTCTTCACTCCTAAAACCTCTTTAGGAGAGTGTCAGTAGAAGGAGAAACAAGCAAACAGAAAGAAAAAAAAAATATCAATTTCCATCATGAAGAGTTTTTTTTTGCACCATTTTTCTCTTCTTCTTTCACTCTCCACCATTTTTTCTTCTTCTGCTATAGCTTTTGATTATGCAGATGCTCTTTCCAAGAGTCTCCTTTACTTTGAAGCTCAAAGGTCGGGTCGATTACCTTACAATCAACGCGTCACGTGGCGGGATCATTCTGGTTTAACTGATGGTTTAGAAGAAGGAGTAAGTATAAACATTTGATTTTGATATAAACTTGATGTTATTCGGAGAAATTAATAATTTTTGAGATTTGAAATTAACAATGTAGGTGGATTTAGTTGGAGGTTACTATGATGCTGGTGACCATGTGAAATTTGGTCTACCAATGGCATTTACAGTAACAATGTTGTCATGGAGTGTTATTGAATATGGTGAAGAGATTTCTTATGTAGGAGAAATTGAACATGCTTTTGAAGCTATCAAATGGGGTACTGATTATTTCATCAAAGCACATACTAGTCCAAATGTATTATGGGCTGAGGTATGAAATTAAACACAATTTATACCTAAACATATTAATTTTTTTTTGGATAAAATTAAAAATTTGTGATTTTTAGGTTGGAGATGGAGATACTGATCACTACTGTTGGCAACGTCCGGAGGACATGACAACTTCTCGTCGATCATTCAAGATCGACGAGAATAACCCCGGCTCTGACTTAGCCGGGGAGACAGCTGCCGCAATGGCAGCTGCTTCTATTGTGTTTAGGAAAAGTAATCCGCATTACTCTCACTTACTATTGCACCATGCCCAACAGGTAATATTATAATTGATTAATGAATTTAAGTTACATACATCGACACGATCGATGGACATTAATTAATGAACATGGGTGCAGTTGTTTGAGTTTGGTGACAAGTACAGAGGAAAATATGACAAAAGTGTGGGAGTAGTGAAAAACTATTATGCATCAGTGAGTGGGTACGAAGATGAGTTGTTGTGGGCAGCATTATGGCTATACAAAGCCACCGACAAAGAAGATTATTTGGAGTATGTAATTAACAAGGCAAATTCATTTGGAGGTATTGGTTGGGCTATTACTGAGTTCAGTTGGGATGTTAAATTTGCTGGTCTACAAATTATTGCTTCCAAGGTAACCGACACTGACTGTTCTTGTTCAAACTTTTCAAAAATATTATTATTGTGCGTTCGTATCAAGTCATGAGGAAATATTGTGAATAGTCTTTTTCAACTCTCAGTTCATTTTCAAATGTTTGAATTTGTTGGGCCATCATGTTTTGTGTACTGCATTAGCTTCCAATATTTCAATTTCAAAATCTTATAAAACGTGTATCTATAAAGAAAATGTACAAGAGAATGTACACACTTTTTAAAGTAAAAGAGTGCTTGTGTCAAATCTCATTTGGTTGCTTTTTGTTAGGAGTCAAATGTGGAATAATACTTTTACTTCTAGGTGGGATATGCTTTTTAACTTTATGGTAAACTAATTAATGTGGGTAGTAATAAGGTTTTTTCCCCACCTGGTGATTGATATCCATATTAAATCTAGATTTAATTTAGAATCACGCCAGTAAGTCCCACCTTGGGGGTAAAACATTTCTTAACATGGCGACTTGTACCCAAAGCGACTCGAATCCAAATTTTTTGATTAAAAATGGAGGAGTACTTATTACTCCACCACATCGTTATTGATATGTAGTATTAATTAAAGTTGATAGAAAGCTATGTGAAGTGAGCGCAAATTAAGGTATCATAATAAATGAAGGACTAAATATATGTGGTGGATAAAGACATAGATAGGGGCCTTGGAGAACAATGTCACATGCATATTCATAGGTCATTTGACAGTACCTTTAATGTAGGGATCTTCAAATCAGATGGTTAAAGCAAAAATAGGTAAAAGAAGAAAAAGTGGATGAATTACCTCATATTTGTTCTAGCTACTCCACACTCTAATTTAATTTCTTTATTGAGTCGATTTGGGCGGAACAATAGCAAAGCTCAGATGATAATGCAAATGTGCGATAAGTATAGCAAGTTTTATAAGTGAGCTAGTGTTATAAGACACTAATTATGAATAGGAAGAACTTTTTGTGAAATAGGTGATAGAGAATGAAATTGTAATCATAATTGGACTATAACTCTAATTATGATACTTTGTCAGTTCTAATTTATGTGCTTTCTTTTTTCGTCCATCCTTAACAAAAGTCAACTTTTCATATTTGGAGATAATTTAACATTAAAATTCCTTTATTCATCCCTAATGAAATGGTAAAGGAAAAAAAATTGGTCAAGGAGTATTTTAGACCATAAATTTCAATGTTTTTTCTTTTTAAACATTGTTAAGTTAAATATTGTCACATAAATTTGGATGGAGGAAATAATTACGATAGGGCTTAAAAGTATTTTAATTTTTTTTTTCTTGCATATGATATGATGTAATATTTGTGATGAAAACACTGCTGGTTTGAGTTCCCACAAACATTGAATTTCCATCTACCCAGCTTGAAAATTTTGGAAAATTATAACAGATTTGCCCCACTTTGTCTCCACTTGCTGAAGTTTCCTACTACTAAATAAATATTGCATATATCTTTATATTTGATGTAATAAATATAATAAAGCACTAAAGTATTTTTATATCTACTTAGATTCAAAATTTAAAAGAACACTCTTTTTTAGCATGATGAAAATCCCCAACCCTTCAAAAAATGGAATTATGGACATAACTAATAAATTGATTTGACAACCCACTGACTAGCAGCACACCCATACTTGACAATATTTTGATAGTATTTTTCTCTAACTTATTTGAGGCTGAAATGTAATTATATAAAATTCTCAATGCAGATACTACAGGAGAAAAAGCACAACAAACACATCCACATACAAGAACAATATCGTTCGAAAGCCGAACACTACATATGTTCATGTCTCAACAAAAACAACGGCACCACCAACGTCAATCGCACCCCAGGAGGACTACTATACGTCCGTCAATGGAACAACATGCAATACGTATCGACCGCAGCCTTCCTCCTCACATTCTACTCAGATTTCCTTAAAAATTTCGACCAAAAAATCATCTGTCATGGAGGAATAGTTGATCATGAAGAACTATTCAATTTTGCTAAATCCCAAGTGGACTACATCTTGGGCTCAAACCCAAAAAACATGAGTTATCTTGTGGGGTTCGGCCCAAATTATCCAAAAAGAGTACACCATAGAGGGGCCTCAATTGTGTCTTATAGAGAGAACAAGGGCTTTATTGGATGTACACAAGGGTATGATTATTGGTACAACAAAAATGGGCCAAACCCAAATGTTTTAATTGGGGCAATTGTTGGTGGGCCTGATAATCAAGATGAGTTTAATGATGACAGAGCAAATTATGTGCAAACAGAGGCTTGTACATATAATACAGCACCTCTTGTGGGTATTTTTGCTAAGTTTAATTTTTTGAGTCCACCATTAATTGCATCTTTCTAAAAAAAAAAAAAAAAAGTATTACACAAAAATAATATAGTTATAGAATATGTTTACTTATCTTCTTTTCTTTTTTTGAATTATTTGTGTATTTTTATTTTTTTTTTGGGTTTTCTTATGGTGGCTAAATTTGGCAACAGCCTCCATATGATATCACACCTTGTGTAATGTAAACCCCAATTGTGCATATGTGATAATGCGAGTACGAGACTTATGTATTAAATCCATGCATTTTTTTAATCTTGTTTATTTCAATATTAAAAAGGGCCTAAAATATCCTTAAACTATTGAGTTTGATACAAAATTTAACTTTTCAGCTGTAAACTGACC
The DNA here is from genome assembly GCA_037074985.1 of Solanum bulbocastanum. Taxonomy (NCBI): domain Eukaryota; kingdom Viridiplantae; phylum Streptophyta; class Magnoliopsida; order Solanales; family Solanaceae; genus Solanum; species Solanum bulbocastanum. The sequence continues at coordinate 40,164,445 of CM073603.1, read as the reverse complement.
CCCCGATGTCAGCATATTAACCTTAAAATACCTTTATTTTTGATGGTCACATTTGAAAATATAATTAAAGGTTTCATTTATTACGTGAGATGATTTTATTAGTGTGATTTCTAATTAGCCCAGGCTAGTTAAATCTTAATCCAAAGTCGGATCCACCTAATAACCCTATACCCGTCCTGCCTAAAAACCCATTAAACTAAAGGGAAAAACCCTAAAGAGTTTCTTTTTTTTTTAGGAAGATTGGATAAAACCTACACAAGCAATCAAATGGTTATTTTTAGACTATTCATTTCAATTTTCGTTCATGCATGTCTAAATTTTCTGGGAAATATTTAAGTAGGATTGGGTTAGAAGAATCAGAACAATATCATTTTGAAAGGAACAAGTGACTTATAGCTTTCATTATACTATTTGTCCACATCCATGCACCATAAGGCTCCAATGTGTCCTTTTCTGATTTGTTGGACCATTTTTGTCCAGCTCTTAATAACAAATTTAACAAATATATCAGACTATTTTCCCTTTTTAAAAATAAAATAAAATTTAGAGATAAGTATTGAAAATACTCCTAAATTTGACGTGAATTATTACTTTAGTCTTTCAACTATTAACAGTCTTAAAAACACTCCTCTATTTGAGTAAGTAATTTAAAAACACTCCTCTTATGCCACATGTCCTCCACCTATGCGTATATGTGAAATTTTCTATTGATGTAGCGTACACATAGATATAGAATAAAAAAAAAGCAAAAAACATTTAAATAATTAAATGCTAAAATTTAGTAAAGAAGAATTTAAAAAAAATATTTTTTTCTTACCTCACCCCATCTCCTGCCCAGGTACCCCAATTCCACCACCCAACCCCACCCCTTCACCCCCCAAAATTTTTTAAAAGAAGATTTTTTTTTGGGGATGGGTGAGTAGTGAGGTGTGAAGCTGGGGCCTAGGGGTATTGGTTAGAGGATGGGGTGGGGGTGATAATAAAAAATAACTTTTTAAAAAGAAAAAAAAGTTCGTTTATCTTCTTAAATTGCTAAGTTCTTAATATTTAATTATTTAAATGTTCTTTAAATATTTTTTCAGCTACATATATTTATATATATGCCATGCCAACAGAAAATTTCACATGTATGCACATGTGGCATAAGAGGGGTGTTTTTAAATTCACTTAATTAAGTAGGTGGTGTTTTTAAGGCTGCCAATAATTAAGCGACTAAAGTAATAATTCACGCTAAATTTAGAGATATTTTCAATACTTATCTCAAAAAATGATGAAAACTCTCCGGATGTGGCTTTTTGTATGGTTCAAAATGAAATAATGAATAATGAGCTTTTGCCTCTGTATAATATTCTTCCATATCAATTTTATAAAATAATTCTACGTAGCGTTCTGTGTTTATTATGATGTTTATTATGCAAATTAAAAACTACCCAACTACCAATAGGACGATGTCCAGCTTGTCTATTTGCTGAAACTACTTAATTAGTAGGCCAATATATAGTTGTATGAAGCGGTGACAACAATCATTTCTTCCTTATGTTTGATACAACTGTTAGTGTTGGAAAAGAAAAGGAAATCGAAGGAGAAAGTGAACAGAAAATAGAGCAAAAGAGATTAAAAAACTGTTGCAAATTCCTTGTATTTCTGATGCATAACTTAAGCAAACAAGACAGCCTATAAATAGGCTTAAATTGAAACTGGAAATACTAAAATCTAGGTCCACTAACCCACTAATTTGCTAATCATATGCAGCAATATCTAATCTTGCTTAAATAAAGGAAACTAACTAACAAACTCCTAAAGACTTGGTCAAATATTTTTTGAATCACTTCTCAACACTCCCCCTTGATTCAAAAGTGCAAACTCCAAGTTGACCTCTGAAGAACTCGTGCATTGCTTGCAGAAGTGACTTTGTGAAGATGTCTGCTGCTTGCTCATTCGTATCGCACGCCTTCAAAGTAATTTCTCCAGTAGAAACAAGACTTCGAATATAGAGATAGTGAATATCAATGTGTTTTGTTCTACTTTGAAATGCCGGCTTCTTCGTCATCGCAATAGCAGATGTATTGTCATAAAATATCTCCGTTGCACTAGCTTGTTTCTGATTAAAATCTGCAACAAGTCTCCTCAACCAAACTACTTGACAAACTGCTGAAGTTGCTGAAATATATTCAGCCTCTGAAGTTGATAAGGCCACCACTACCTTCTTCTTTGAACTCTAGGAAATTGCTTCAGATCCCAGATTAAACAAGAAACCCGATGTGCTCTTTCTATCATCAATGCTACCTGCCTAGTCACTATCAGTAAAGCCAGTTAATGTGAAATTTGTTACCTTAAAATACCAAATTCCCCGATCTATTGTCCCTTCGATATATCTCAGTATTCTTTTTGCAGCTCTAAGGTGAAGCTTGCTTGGACTGTGCATAAATCTAGACATTACTCTAACAGAGAAAGCAATATCTGGCCTTGTATGAGACAAGTAGTTTAAACCACCAACTGGACTTCTAAAATAAGTTGCATTTTCCATTTTAGTACCATCATCATGACACAACTTCTCATTGATATTCATCGGTGTAGCAACAACTTTACAATTTAACATGTTAAATTTTTTCAAAAGATCTGTTGCATAATTTTCTTTGTGAAAGGAATATGCCATCCATTCCTTGTTTCACTTCAAGACCAAGAAAATAATGCAATAGACCCAAATCAGACATCTCAAAATTCTTCATCATGCAATCTGTAAATTCAGCAATGATAGTCTTACTTGAACCCATATATATCATATCATCAACATAAAGACATACCACCAAAAAATCATTTTTTCCTTCTCGTTTTATATAAAGAGTAGGCTCATTGTTACTCCTTTCGAAACCACTCTCCTGAAAATAAGAATCAATTTTGAAGTACCATACCCAAGGCGCTTGTTTTAAGCCATAAAATGCCTTTTTTAACCTGTAAACCTTATCTTCTTTCCCATTAACTACAAAACCTTCAGGTTGTGAGACATAAACTTCCTCTTCCAAATCACCATTTAAAAAGACAGATTTAACATCAAATTAGTACACTGGCCAATTTAATTTAGCAACCAAAGCTAAGAAGGTTCTCACAGTTTCAAAGCGGGCAACAGGAGAAAAAGTTTCGTCGAAGTCGATACCTTGTTGTTGGGAATAACCCTTTGCGACAAGCCTTGCCTTGTGCTTTTGGATGCTTCCATCTGCATGATACTTGGTTCTAAACACCTATTTGAGCCCAATAGCTTTCTTTCCTTCTGGCAAATTGACCAAATCCCAGGTTTGATTTTTTTAGATAGCCAACATCTCCCCTTCCATAGCTTTGAACCATTTATCTTCTTTTTTAGCATCGTTAAACCAAATAGGATCTGAAACAAGTAAAGCAAAAGTACAAGATGTATTGTCAGCATACTTTGGATTTAGTTTTCTATCCCTTGTTGATCTTCTCAACGGAATTGGCCCAGCTGAAGGTTCTTCTATCGTTGGAGAAGTTGTTGGTGCCAACGATGAGGTAGTCGATGAACCCGCTGGTAAAGGATCCACTGGTGAATGATCTGCTGCAAGCTCTTGATCAACTTCATCATCAATAGGCAATAATTGAAAATTTGAGCTTTCATTCCCAGAATTAAAGCTCCAGCTTGCTGCCTCATTAAACACAACATTTCTATTGACTATAATTTTGCCACTTACTGGATTATATAGCTTATAAGCTTTGGATTGTGTGCTATATTCAACAAAGATATATTTTTCAGATTTTTCATCAAGCTTACGTCAAGCCTGTGAATTCATTAAAGCATAAGCTATACATCCAAATGCACGTAAATGGCTTACCTTGGGCTTGTTACCTCTCCATGCTTCATATGGTGTTCGATTGAAAACAACTTTGGTAGGTGAAATATTCAGCAAATAGACAGCAGTGGCAACAACTTCAGCCCAAAAGCACTTTGGCACACCTCTAGCTTGCATCATGCTTCTGCCAATCTCGACAACTGTGGTTCTTTCGTTCGGCTACACCGTTTTGCACCGGTGTATAAGGTGCTGAGCATTCCAGTTTCCTCACAGAACGAGCTGAATTCATTTGACATAAACTCACCACCTCTATCTATCTGAAGAGTTTTGATTCTACATTCACTTTGCCTTTCAACAAAAGATCTAAATTTCTTGAAATTCTCAAATGTTTCAAATTTAGATTTCAAGATATATATCCAACTCATACGACTATAATCATTAGTAAAAAGCAGAAAGTATTGACTTCCCCCTAAAAACTCAACGCTCATAGGACCACACAAATCAGCATGTACTAACTCAAGACAAACAGAAGCTCTCCAAGACTTGACTACAAGAAAAGCATTTTTACTTTGTTTTCCATAAACACAACTTTCACAAAAATCATGATTCTCAACTTTTGGCAATCAAAAATCATTTCCTTTTGGTTCAATAACTTCAACCCATTAACATTTAAATGCCCATAACGCAAATGCCAAAATCTAGTTTCAGTATCTTCACTAGCGACTTCAAGCATTTCATATAAAGAATTTCATCTAGTACACACTGATTTAGGAATTTTTCTAGGTGGAAGATTAAATTCATGACAACGATTTTCAAAATCTTTGCGCCTAGACTTAACTTGACATTTAAAAATAAAATGACATGCAGTTTCAACTTTTATGCAACCATCATCATACATTGCTATACCATCTCTAACAATCAAATTATATATGTGTGCAGCACACCTAATATGAAAACCATCAATATAAATAGGGCAAAGAGACGGTTTTAGTATTTCAACAGCAATTCTATTATTAGAAGCATTATCTAAGGTGACACTACTTATTTTATCACAAATTTCATAGTTTTGTAAAACATCTATAATTGTTTGAACTATATAACTACCGATTTTATTCATTTCACAACATTTATAACCTAAGATTCTTTTTTGCAGTGTCCAATTTTCATCAATCCAATGTGCAGTAATAGTGAAATAATCATTACCATTTACACTACGGCCCATATCAAAAGTAATATCTATTTTACAATTATTATAATAAAATAAACAACAAAGATATTGAAAATTCTGAGCTTGATAATCAAAGATAGACTTTTTAATTGTATTTCTAGTAAAACCTTTAAAATGTGGATTATACACAATTTGAATATAATGAATAAAATCGGGATTTTCAGCAAAACTAAATGGCGAACCCATAACAACAATCATTTTAGCTAATTCTTCAAGATCTTTTTCTCTACTATATGACCGTTGTATACTAGAGCTAGAAACATTAGAAGGATTTAATTGTGTTTGGACCATATTAAAGCCCTCTACTCCTACATTTTCAGGAAGGGTGGTACCATTCTTTTTAGCTTCGGCTACAGCTTTAACATGCAAAAATTTATTTTTACAACATGACATTAAATGATTACTCAAATGTCCCGTCCCACCCTGTTTTCCTACAACTTTATGATTCATTCTATGTTTACATTTATTATAAATAGCTTGTGTTTTATCTTCATTTTGAGTCATAAATTGCCACACAACTGATTTTTTAGCGCGTTCTACCTTAGTCCTAGGATGCACGGGGGGAACGGGAGAAGGACAACAAAAGGGAGCGGGAAGGGAAGAGGGATTGTGAGTGGGAGTAGCCGTAGCTGGCTGAGTTTCATCATTATCATATTCATCAACATTATTATCAAAACTATCAATATAATCATTAACATTATTATATTCATCATCTTCAGGTAATTCCTCATCCAAATTACCAAACCTTCTTTGTAAATGTTCATGATAAGGACCTAATCCACTGTTACTATCAATATTAAAAACACTATCATCAACATGCGTATAATCATTCGTATTTATTCTTAATTGAGAAGTTTTTTTAGTTGTAGATTTAGACGTACTATCGATTTTTTTATTTTTCATGGATTATGAGCTCCATAAATTAGTGATCGAATCAACTATTGTTGTTTTACCCTTCTCAGCATTGTTTTTACCGAAATCCATATTCAAATATAAAAAGTAGTAAATTATATATAATACGAAAATGTAATGCAAAGTTTTAAACAAATAAATAACTAAATAAGTAGAGACTAGAGACTAATTACTCATAAAATAAATAATTAAATGTAAACAAATAAATAACTAAATAAAAAGTGAGTTGGAACGAATGTACCAAACGTCTACTTAAAAAAGTAGATGTGTATGACCGAAAGCCGAAAATTGAAAGTTGAATTTTGAAGCTCCAATTTCCAAAGACCAAATTCTTAATTTTAACGAGAATAAGAGATTAGAGAGTAGAGAGAATAGAAGATAATATTTTTGTGAGTGAAAAGAATGAAAGATTAGGAGTATTTATAGTTAAAAAAAAGGGATGAAAATGTAGTTTTTAGAAGGTTGGGGTATTAAAAAAAGTTTGGGGGGTAGGGAGGTGTAAAGGGGAGTTATGGGGGTGAAAGAGCTGTTGGTGGGGCCCAAAACCCGTTGTCCAACGGCAAATAACATTTTAAAAAAAAAAATTTAAACTACCGAATCGTACCGGACCGGGACTAATAGGTAAATCCTGATTTCCGTCTCGTTACCTCCCGGACCCGCTACTTACCGGCACTAACCGATACAAGCTGGAACCGAGACGGAACTGGTAACAGACCGGAATCGGAACCGGCACCTCCCGGTTTCGTTGCCACACTTACTTCTAATAGTGCAAAAATCATCATCAAAAGAAATTGAGTATCCGCTAAACCATTAGTTGTCCAATGCTAAGCAAATTATGAGATAGACTAGGAACAAACATCACATCTTCTAAAATCTTGGCATTACCTTGGCTGGTCATAATGCTGACAGTACCTTTGCCTTCAACTTGAATCTTTTTGTTGTCTCCTAGCCTCAAGTTTGATTTTTTGGACTCATCAAGCTCTTTGAATAATGATCTTGTCCCAGATATATGATTAGAACATCCGCCGTCCAAAATCCAAACATCGTTAGGAATATGTTTTTCACAATAAAGGGCCATAAAAAACTTACTTTCATCATCATTTTTCTCTACAAAACTTGCTTGGTTATTCTCATCCTTTTGTTTTTGCCAACAATAAGCTTCCTTATGACCTGGTTTTTTGCAATAATTGCACAAAAATGTCTTATTTTGCTTCTCTTCGTTTGATACTCCTCTATCTCGACCTCTTCCTTGGCCTTTTCCACGATCTCTTCCATGGAAACCACCTCTGCCACGACCACGATTAGAAAAACTTTCTGATTTATCTTTCTGATGAATGGACTCCCCCTTCACCTGAAATGCCTTTTCTTCATTTTTTTTTCATGTGACCTTAGGAGCATTTCTTCATGAGCTTGCAAAGAACTCATTAGTTCATCAAAATAATAATCAGATAAGTCATGAAATTTCTCAATTGCAGCAATAATATGTTCAAACTTTGGAGTAAGTCTCCTTGAAATTTTTGCAACAACAGTTTCTTCAGATATATCTTCAGCATAAAACTTCATTTGATTAACAAGAGAGAAACTCTAGACAAATAAGTTTGAACAGATTCATTACTTTTCATAGAAAGAGTTTCAAAGTCATGACGGTAAGTCTGCAATTTTACCGTAATCACTTTAGTTGGACCTTGATCCTTCTTCAAAATCTTCCATGCCTGTGAAGACATGGTTGTTGCTGAAATTCTTGAAAAAATTGCATCATGGACTGCTTGTTGAATGAAGAACAAAGCTTTGACATCCTTCTTTTTGATCTCTTTCAGTTTTTCTGCCTTTTCGTCAGAGTCTGCTTGATCCACAAAGCCTGTTCCACCATCTCCCAAACCCCTTGTGATTTGAAAAGAATTTTCATTTCTATACTCCAAAACTCATACTTTTCACCAATGAAAATTAGCATGAGTGGCTGTGAAGATGATGAAATACCATTCACTACCATTTTTTCTTTTGCTCTCACACTTCCTCTCTTGTTTCTCTCAAATACTCAATTGATATAAACCTCACGGTTCACTCAATTTCTTTAAAAAGAACCTAACTCTGATACCAAATTTGTTGGAAAAGAAAAGGAAATCGAAGGAGAAAGTGAATTGAAAATAGAGCAAAAGAGATTAAAAAACTGCTACAAATTCCTTGTATTTCTGATGCATAACTTAAGCAAACAAGACTGCCTATAAATAGGCTTAAAATGAAACTGAAAATACTAAAATCTAGGTCCACTAACCCACTAATTTGCTAATTATCTGCAACAATATCTAATCTTGCTTAAATAAAGGAAACTAACTAACAAACTCCTAAAGACTTGATCAAATATTTTTTGAATCACTTCTCAACAATTAGGAGTACTATTAATCAATAATTGATACATACAAGGGTAAAATTAGCATAGAAATATGTCCATTTTTTTAGACTTGACTAAAATAATATGTAAAAGACACCCAATTAAACCAACTCCAGCCCCGACCATAGAGAATTTTATTAATTCAGTTGATTTGCTTCTTTATTAAAAAAAAACTCGCCCTGTCAGATATTAATTGTCCTGAGTTTCTAACTATAAATAAGTTTTACTTTTCCAAAAGGAAAACATATAATCTCCATATTTGACTAATCATTTTCTTGTAGAAAAGAAAATTTAGGATTCTATAAATAGAGACTCATTTCTTCTAACTTAATCAGTATTTATAGGGGTTTTGAGAGTTGTGTGAACCTCCTTGTATCCCGATTGAATTGTTTGAGATTATTTCTCTCTATATTTTGTACTCTTATATTTATAGTGGATTGCTCATCTCCTTTATGGATGTGGGTCGGTTAACCGAACTAGATTAAATCTTTGTGTCTTTTGATATATTTCTCATTTGTCTTCTGACTCGTGATCTTTCAAGATTTGCTTTGTTAACTTCCGCTTGACACCTAATTATTTTGGACCTAACACGCCCCCATCCAGGGTATATATAGTTGTATGTAAAGTGTGGAATAAACACAACATTTCAAACTTCAGTATTATTAGCATATTTGAGCTTCTTGACATAATATTCGTTCTCACTGTATCAATGAGGGCTAGAGAACGGAGACCTGAGATAAGCAGAGGCGGACCCATCCTTTTAGGTGGGAGTGCACGTGCATCCGTTAACTTCGGAAAAAAAAAATATATATATATATATATGTATATCTATTTTGAGAAACTGACAGAAATTAAGATATAATTAACCCTGCGCCATAAAAGTATATGAGTGCCATTTTGGTATTGGTACAAGCTAAAGGATCCCCATGAAACCTGGGTTCGAATCCAACTAGAGTGTTCATTTCAATAATATTGGTGCACCATCCTGGATTTGACTGTGGGATAAGGACAATGCAATGAGGGGCCTGCGTAGGATTATGAGAGAAAATAAGCAAATATATGGCCAAACAAGTACCAGTTAGGTGGACCAAACAAATTAAATCAGAAAACGAATAATCATCCATTTTACCAAAATCATAATCAACATTAACATTTACATTACATTGTTTGCTTAAACTTTAATAAACGTACTTAATTTTTCCTGATATAATGCAAAAGTTAGATTTCTAAATAATTTGACACTCCCTGTTTCAAGAGTTCACGGAAGGAAACAGCATCAAAAAAAGTTTAAAATGCTTGAATCTTACTATACACAGTACACAGTTTCTTCCAATAACACGAGAAATCACAACAAAAAACATACGTTAACAAACTAAAAAGAGTTTTTTCTTTTTCTGTTACTAGAATTTTAACATGATTTTCACCTCACAACTAAGCATGAGTTCTCTGTCCTTTACAAACTTCTTTTTTAGTCGTTACGTCCTTTTTACAAGAAATTTTCATTTTTACACATAAGATATATATACGAACCTATATCAACTGCTTCTCCATCTATCTAGCCTGTGTCAATTCACTACCAAAGCTCAAAAGCTTTAAACTAACCAGATGTAATTTTTTGTAAATAAAAGTGAGAATTTTGACGACTGGTCCCATTGTGAAGAGATAAGAACAACCATGTACATTCAAAGATATGTCAATTTTTCCAATCTAATAGATTGTGAACTTTTTACGACCACAAAATGATGCTTCCAAATACAAACAAACCTGCTGCAATCAGTCAATACCTTCCAACTTTAGAACACATATGTAGCAATGCTGCTACAATTTACCTTTCTATCTTTTGGCCTAATCATTTATTCTCACAATTTTCTTTAAACTAGAAAGTTCAGAATCCAAATATAATATCATCTCCTTCTCTCTGGAGGCTCTATTACAGCAATGGTAATTAGACTCAGCTTTTCTCTTCCAGTTTATAGAATATAATTATGTCTATGCTTACATATTTCTTGCAACTCTTTCTCGAATAACTTCACTTTTTGAGCTTGAGCGTGTAAGGTCTGCGTACATCTTACCCTTCCTAGATGTCACTTGACGAATAATTACACTGTGTATACTGTTGTTGCTTACATATCTCATCAAAACTTTCATTTAATCATGTACAGGTTTTGGTTGATAACAATGCTGGAAAAGATGGTGCAGAAGATGGTAATCTGGTTGATTTTCGAGGAAATCCAGTCGATAAGTCTAGGACAGGGGGATGGCTAGCTGCAGGACTTATCCTAGGTGACCTTCCTAACATAGAACTTTGTCTAATATCTTGAGTGTGTAATGTTTATTGCAGTCACATAACTGAAGTTTTTATTGTAGGAACTGAGCTATCAGAAAGGGTATGTGTTATGGGGATATCGATGAATTTAGTCACATACCTGGTTGGAGATTTACATCTTCCATCCTCCAAATCTGCCAACATTGTCACCAATTTCATGGGGACACTTAATCTTCTTGGTCTTCTAGGTGGTTTCTTGGCAGATGCTAAACTCGGACGTTATCTGACTGTTGCAATCTTTGCTTCAATTGCTGCTGTGGTAAGATTCTTGAGCAAATTAAAGATAGAGAAGTTTCGTATATCAACAAGTAAAATCTGAAGGTGTTCATACTAATAGACAATATGTAGCCTACATGTCTGGTTTTCGAACTGGTAAAAGATTTGCAATATACTTAAGTGAATTACATGTAAATCTTGTTTCTCTTAGAACTTCTTCTACATGTTATTGTCCATTAAAGAAGTAATAAAATACCGTTTTAATATACGAGAGCTTTCATCATATGTATCTTGTGTCTAACCAGGGGGTTACGCTGTTGACACTGGCAACATCCATTCCAAGCATGAAGCCCCCTGAATGTAACCCAAGAAAAGGTGGTCACTGCATTGAAGCCAGTGGCCAGCAGCTTGCTCTTCTGTATACTGCGCTATACATCCTAGCTCTTGGTGGTGGTGGAATCAAGTCAAATGTCTCCGGGTTTGGTTCAGACCAATTTGACTCATCAGATCCTAAGGAGAACAAGTCCATGATATACTTCTTCAACAGATTCTATTTCTGCATAAGCCTTGGTTCTCTGTTTGCAGTGACTGTGTTGGTGTATTTACAAGACAATGTAGGAAGAGCATGGGGATATGGGATATCAGCAGGCACGATGGTCCTCGGAGTCGCTGTATTGATTGGTGGAACGACGTTGTATAGATTCAAGAAGCCTCAAGGAAGTCCTTTGACTATCATATGGAGGGTTCTGCTTTTAGCTTGGAGGAAGAGAAAGCTTACCTACCCTTCTGATCCTGGCTTCTTGAATGAATATCACAATGCAATAGTCCCACATACACATATGTTGAGGTAAGCTTATCTAACTAACTGTAGTCACCTAAATAAGACTACTATCTACTATTGATGTAAAACACCGATAAACATAGAAGATCATGGACTAGACCATCCCAACATAGGATGGCATCCCGGTATCGCTAGGCAGAGCTAGTCAACCCAAACAGAATGCACAAAATGGGCAATAGACATCACAAGTATGGAATCTTCAACCAACATATATTCACAGGCAATTGCATCTTAATGTAGTCGCTGAATTTTTAACATACACGGACAGGATTAACCTGAATGTAGTAGTTTTAGTACAAATTAAGAAATCATCAAATGAAACTAGAAGCAAAAACCAATTACTTGATATTAATAGAAGCTAACCAGTACTTGTTATCAAATAGGTGTCTTGACAAGGCAGCCATTCTTGATGACTCTGCAGCTGCAAATGAGGATAGCAAGAGCCCGTGGATAGTTTCAACGGTTACGGAAGTCGAAGAAGTGAAAATGGTGCTTAAATTGATTCCCATATGGTCTACATGCATACTTTTTTGGACAGTATACTCTCAGATGAACACCTTCACCATTGAACAAGCTACCTTCATGAACCGGAAAGTTGGCAACTTTTCCGTCCCTGCAGGTTCCTTATCCGTCTTTCTCTTTATTAGCATACTTCTCTTTACTTCCATAAATGAAAGAGTCACTGTACGTATCGCCAGAAAAATCACTCACAACACCCAAGGAATCACAAGCCTTCAGAGAGTTGGAATTGGACTACTACTCTCTATTGTTGGTATGGTAGCTTCAGCTTTGGTAGAAAAATGCAGGAGGGAACATGCCATCTATCTCAACTTCAATATAAGCGCGTTTTGGTTAGTCCCTCAATTCTTCATAGTAGGTGCCGGGGAAGCTTTTGCCTATGTAGGACAGCTAGAATTTTTCATCAGGGAGGCACCAGAAGGGATGAAATCTATGAGCACAGGTTTATTTCTCAGCACACTCTCGATGGGATATTTCGTGAGTAGCTTGCTAGTGTCACTTGTACAGAAAGCAACAAAAGGAAGATGGCTTAAAAGCAATTTAAACAAAGGAAAGCTGGATTTATTCTACTGGTTGCTAGCAGTTCTTGGAGTAATTAATTTCTTTATTTTCATTGCATTTTCAATGAAACACCAATACAAGGTGCAGAAACTTAGCAGTATTGAGGATTCTGCAGAAGAGCTCGGGAAATGGAAGGATTTGACCCTCGACAACAAGGAAAAGAAACTCGAAGCAGACGAGAAGGTGGAAGCTTAAATACAGCATATTAGCTTTCAACGAATGATTCATTTCCAGAGTTTGTACTATAGGACCGTATTCAGTTATCAAAGACATCAATAGTACAAATTTGCAACAAGTCTTGATTTCTGTTTAGATTAAAACCTTCGTTTCTTTTCCTGATACATTGGATGTTCTAAGGATATTATAGTGCAGAAATATGATCAATTCAGAAAGCACGCACAACGTGATATTGATACTTCAAATCATGCTGAAGTTAGAACCTTATCATATTTCTTGTTTTAATTAACAGCTTAACAGCATTCACTTTTACTTAAACATAGCAACATTCTTTATTGACTTTATATATTTGTCATTCTATCACGCCAAAAAGGTTTTCCCCTTTAATAGAGAATATTATGTTTTTAAATCAGCAGTATTACCATTATAAACAAAAATTTGTTACCAATAATATTACTTCTTCCTAAACATTCATTTTTTTTTTCCAAAGTTGATTAATTAATTAGGCACAGTAGGGACCACAAACTTATTAATTGAGGCTTCCAATTATGATATTAATTCGTAAATGAATGAATTTTCATATCACAATAAATTACACATTATTTTACTAAAAATTTGTAATTGCACTCCTCAATTTAAGTTCGAAATCTAGCATTACATCTTAGTTAACTCTCCATGTTAGAATTACCGACATCAATCAATTAGATTAAATTTTGTGAATTTTATTTATTGACTAATTTAATCCTTTATTATTATACTTAACTTATTTCACATGACGGATATAAAATCCACCTCCATGGTTTCCACGTGAAAACTTATAAGTATCCATAAAGCGGTGTTTTCTATCTCAAGAACGAGACACAGTTCTATCAACTAATTATTATTTCACTAATGTGATTTGTCATTACCCAATCTATTAGGAATATATTAACTCATAATAGACCATTAAACTTGTCCCTGAATTTCATTTTGGCACTCCAACTCAACTTTGTTCAATTTTAACCCTTCAACTCCAATTTTTATGTTCCATTTTGGTACTTCTAAGTGATGTGGCAGAGTGTGTGCATCACACTTTCTCTAAAAGAGTGAAAGACCCAAAAAAATATTTTTTTAAAAACTAATAAAAGATTACCCTTCAACTCTATTTTCTTTTATGTACCATTTAACACAAAATACTAATTTTATGATTTCTTTATTTCTATATATGTTATTCAACTGCAATATTGCATTTTAAAAATCGGCGTTCATCCGTTAGTTATTGTAAAAAATTAAAATTGACGGATGATCATTGATTTTTTTTTTAAAAAGTAACAATTTCTTTTTAAGAGTTTTTCTATATTTTTTCGTGAAAAATAGGCGACGAAAGTGCGTCAATTTTCTTTCTTAAGAAAATCAATGACAATCCAATGAAGTCTATCGAGTTTCAACACTTTTTTGTAGCGTTATTAATTAGCAATTAACATGAGTTTTTTTTACTCGTATTTAGTTGATTGAAAAATTAGAGAGCTGATATTTGGGCTAGTCCAAATAGACTAGATATGAAAAAAATGAGGTGTTGTTTAATTTAATTAATTGTTTAAAAAAGAAAACCAACTCACTTTGGTCGATATTTTTCACACAATAATGTACAATTTTTTATTTTTTTTTAAAAAAATGATGCATGTTCATCCATTATTATTATTATTATTATTATTTTTAAAAAAATATGACATTGATTTTTAAAATGAAAAAGTGGAAATGAAGAACATAAATAAAAATAAAGAAATCATAAATTTAGTATTTTGTGTTTAAATGATGCTATAAAAATTAGAGTTGAAGGATTACAATGGAACAAGGCTAAGTTAGCATGACAAAATGAAAAATGGGGGCAAGTTAGAGGAGTTGTGTATGTATTTGTAATTGGTTTTTGTGCCATGTCATGGCATGTGAAGTACACACATCCCACTTTGTTGATTCTTTGGAAAGAAATGTCAAAATGGAACATAAAAATTGGAGTTTGAAGAGATAAAATGGAACAAGGTTGAGTTGGAGTGTCAAAATGAAATTTAGGGATAAGTTTAAGGGTTTGCATATGTTTGGCAATTAAAATAATAAATCAAACTACATAGATAATAAAAATTAAATCAAGATTAAGAGTATAAGTATACGTAATGGACTAGAGAAGTTGTTTATCTATATTCAGAACATAAACGAACATCTCTAATTGGTCCGTTCAATACACACATAATGTACTAGCGGCTAGCGCAAGAAGTTGGAATTTAATTATTCTCATAATTAAGATCGAATTATATTTAATATTGTGCTACAATTATCAAGATGTTTGTCCAACTTCATCTTTGATTGTGAACATTTAATTTATAACTTATAAAGACCGACAATTTAAATCTTCCGCATATGAGTTAAATAACTCCATACACAAAAATTGTCTACTATATAAGTAATGGACACACATATTAATTAACACAATGATCTATTTAAATAAAGACTTTATTATATAAACTAAAATGAAATAAATAGTCTTTACAAGAGATTATATAAAATACTATAACTCAACCATATAGTTGATAGTATATTTCAACTATTAACCATATAGTTAATAGTATAACTCAACCATATACCATATAGTTAATAGTATAACTCAGTCATATAGTTAACACTATAACTCAACCATATAGTTAATAGTATATAAAATACTATAACTCAACCATATAGTTAATAGTATAACTCAACCATATAGTCAATATATATCATATAGTTAATACTATAACTAAACCATATAGTTAATATTATAACTCAACCATATAGTTAGTAGTATATAAAATACTATAACTCAACCATATAGTTAATAGTATATAAAATACTATATGGTATATTAACTATGTGGCTGAGTTATACTATTAACTATATGGTTGAGTTATAGTATTTTATATACTATTAACTCAGCCATATAATTAATATACCATATAGTTAATACTATAACTCAATCATATAATTAATAGTATATAAAATACTATAACTCAACCATATAGTTAATAGTATATTCCAATAATCGCGACTCCGAAATTAGTGATCGTCACCTTCACCAGAAATTGCACATTGTTCTGCTTTGTTTAGCACTTGAACCACTTGAGAGAGATCTTTTTATAAGTAATTTATAAACAATTAATCAGCTGAAGTTTACTATGCCTACGGAGAAGGTATCAGCCATTTTATTGTATCTTACCTAGGGGTGTCAAATGGGTGGATTGAGTTGAAATTAGAGATATTAAAATGAGTTGAAATTGAAATCGAGTTGGGTCTTGACCCGTCCAAATTTATTTTGTGCTCAAATGGGCTAAAAAACGGGTTGAGTCTTGACCCGCCCAATTTGACCCGATTAATCACAATAATTTTAACATAGTGATATTTAACTTTTATAATCACAATTCGAATTTCAACTCAATTTTATTTTTAAAAAAGTAACAAATGGATAGATAAATTATAAAAGATGTTAATAGATAATAATTCATACCTTTAATATAAGAACATATCTTAGTAAAGAGTTTTAAAACTGGTTGAAATTGGAGATTGAATTGGGCTCAATTGAGGATTCTCTTAAAATAAGTTAGACTTGAATGATTTGAGACAGAGGCGGCTCAACATAATTCGAGGCCTAAAGCGAAATTTTAATTAGAGGCCTAAAATTTAAATAAATTTTATCTGTATTTATTTATTTTTCTAAATTTTAAGATGTAAATTATTTCTTAATTTTTTTTTATAAATGATTTTTTCAAATACTTTTTTTAATTATTATTTTTAAGCAAGACTTCATCAATTCAACATTGAAAAACATCATTTTATTGAGACAATAATTATATGAAACAATAATATAGTTCTATAAGTACTAAATTGATAAATTTTAAATAAAGATAAGAGTTAGAATCATAGAATCTGATTCAAAAAGTTGATAACTTGGTATACCCTAATATGAAAAGTTACGAAGAAATAAAAAAATATTTGTAATTTACTTTGTTCAACACTTTTCGGCCATTAATTCATATTTTTGACAGAATATTACTCTAACTATCAAAGATTTGAAGAAATAGAGTACAGAAGAAGTAAAAAAGGATAAATAATATGAGTGTTAACGAAGAATATATATATATATATATATATATATATATATATATACACACACACACACACTTTTTATTATAAATAATTAATTTTTTTCATGAAAAATTAAACATGATTTTTTTAATAGAAATTTGAGACCCCCAAAAATTGGGGGCCTAAGGCATTGGCCTAAAAATTCATAGGCAAGAGCCGGCCTTGAGTTAAGATTGAATCCAATTCAAATTAT
Source organism: Solanum bulbocastanum (assembly GCA_037074985.1). Lineage (NCBI taxonomy): Eukaryota > Viridiplantae > Streptophyta > Magnoliopsida > Solanales > Solanaceae > Solanum > Solanum bulbocastanum. The sequence goes on along the minus strand of CM073603.1, from coordinate 40,147,134 downwards.
CTTGAGCCCAACCCTTATAATTTTGGACGAATTAGGCAAGTTACCTATGTTTGGGTCCATTTTTACCCCCTTTGGCTTAGTTAGTTGGTGCATAGTAGCTTTAATTATAAAGTTTTGTTTTTATTCGATATTTTATCCATGTCTACAAAGTACAAATTACGAATACAGTGATCAAGATAACATAATACCAAAAACATCCTCATAAGATTAACTAGCCATGGCTTCCACTTTTCCATATTATATTATATGTGTAATCATCTCAGCTAGCCTCTATAAAACCCCAAGCATTGGGTATGTATTATTATCAGTAAAAATTACAAGATTAATACTTACTAAATAAGGATTTATCTAAGTTTTAAGAAAGATATGGTATGTATAATCATGAGCATGCACATTACAGTTAAGTTTGTTGTCAACATTGCGTTGATCTCTACTATTCTAAGCATGGCTATTTGGTGGTGGCGCCGCTGCCGTAATGGCAACGACACATTACTGGCAACGGCACCGCCCATAAATTTATCCATCGAACTGACCTCAGTTGAGGACGTCTAACTAACAAGCCCGTCAAAATTCACAGGTAATTAACAACATTCTTTTAAACTATCTCCATTTATCTGATCATATGGATAGTGATGTAGTAAAATAATTGCTAGAGTATTGCCTTGATTTTCTTGAAGTTTATTTTCCATATATTATTGACTTTTATCATTGGTTTAACTAATTATAGTTAATGATGTATGAAAAATAGATTTTCCTTGGATTTTTTTTGTTTGGGACTGACAAATTTGTGATGACTATAGACAGTGACGGAGTCAGAAATTTTACAAATGTACAAGTGTTAGTGACTGAGCATTTTAATATTATTTTTCTTATTAAATTTGCTCATTATTTTGGTGTCATAATATTGCCTAATTACTCATGAATTGGTGTCTTAAAATGTTGAATTAGGCAGCATGTTCATTTGCTGCCGTTGGAGGCATTTGTTACACTCTCTTTATTTTTTACTCTTTATTCCTCCATTATTCTTTGTAACTTATGTAACATATGTAACATATGTAACCTCTATGCCATTTATCTTCACTATTTACTACCCCATTATCTTCCTATTCATTGCTAGGAAGACATCTCCAACTATAAATAGTGGTGGTCTTCATTTGGTTTGTAAGATATAACACACAAGAAAAGATAAGAGTGCATAAAAATTAGTTAAAAAAGAGAGTTCTTATTAGTTGAAGGGAGGTGTTCTTTTTGTGGAGCTTTGGACTCAACTCTTGTCTAGAGTTGTTGAGTTATATTTTGTGTGAAGGTTGTTGTATCCTGGAGGGGACAAGTCAAGAACGACTACTGCTGGACCGGTGAAAACATTTGCTGCAGTTGGCTTGAATCTCCTTAAAGAGAGCGAGATATCCGCACCTCAGCCTGAAGAGATTTATTTCTTCAATTTTATTTTCAATTGTAATCTTGTATTTTTTTGTTATCTTGTAAATTTTTCACTAACAATTTTAAGGAGATTCAGAGATGGCTACAATTGAAAAAACCGCGGATGTCAAGATGGGAGATCTTAACAAGCCATTTCGGTTCAATGGTAACCATTTCAAGAGATGGAAGGGTAAAGTACTTTTCTACTTAAGTCTTCTCAATGTTTCTTATGTGTTAACTGAGAAGAATCCAAATAAAGTTGATGACACATCGATGGATGATGATGAACTTATTTCTCATCATGAGAAAGTGGAAAAGTACGATGGTGACTCCTATAAGTGTCGGTATTATCTTCTTAATTGTCTATCTGATAATTTTTATGATTATTATGATAGAACTTACTCTAGTGCAAAGAAAATTTGGAAAGCATTGCAGAGTAAGTATGATACCGAGGAGGCGGGAGCGAAAAAATATGCGGCTAGTAGATTTTTTCGTTTCCAAATGGTGGACAATAAATCAGTGGTAGACCAAGCTCAAGACTTTATAATGATTGTTGGAGAGCTTAGGTCCGAGGAGGTGAAAATTGGAGATAACCTTATTGTTTGTGGCATAGTAGATAAACTTCCACCTTCTTGGAAGGAATTTCAAAAAACTATGCGCCACAAACAAAAGGAAACCTCCCTTGAATCCTTGATAATGAAAATCCGTATGGAAGAAGAAGCAAGAGGCCAAGATGCACTTTTACAAACAGAAGAGAATAACATCACAACGAAGGTAAATTTAATTACTTCAAATAATCCTACTCCTGAAACTCACAAAAATACTTCTTTGAAGCCTAAGAAGAAAAAGTTCAAGAAAAATAATGGTAGACCTTCCAAGAAAAATAATGGTAGACCTTCCAAGAAAAATAGTGGTGAAAATAACCAAGCACAAAATCAACAAGTTCAAGATAAGGGACCGTGCTTTGTTTGTGGCAAGAGTGGGCATATTGCTCGATTTTGCATATTCCGAAAACGTGGTCCTAATCCTCAGGCAAACGTTACCGAAGAACCTTTTGTGGCGGTGATTATCGACATAAACATGGTTGAGAGTGTTGATGGATGGTGGGCTGATTCTGGTGCAAACCGTCATGTCTGTTATGACAAGGACTGGTTTAAAAAATATACTCATTTTGAGGAGCCCAAAACCATCATGCTTGGTGATTCACATACTACTCAAGTACTTGGAACGGGAGATGTCGAATTGTGTTTTACTTCTGGAAGGGTGTTAACTTTGAAAGATGTACTTTATACACCTTCTATGAGGAAAAACTTGATGTCTAGTTTTCTTCTTAACAAAGCAGACTTTAAACAGATTATTGAATCTGATCAATATGTAATTGTGAAGAAGGGTATTTTTGTGGGAAAAGGGTATGCTTGTGATGGGATGTTTAAACTGAATGTTGAAATGAATAAAGTTTCTACTTCTGTTTTTATGCTTTTTTCTACTAATTTTTGGCATGCTCGTTTGTGTCATATAAATGATCGTTATGTTGGAATCATAAGTAGTTTAGGATTAATCCCAATGATTAAAAAGAATTTTGAAAAATGTGAGGCTTGTAGTAAAGCCAAAATCACTAAAAGACCTCATTTTCAAGTTGAAAGAAAAACTGATTTGTTAGAATTAGTTCTTATTGATATTTGTGAACTTGGTGGAATTTTAACTCGTGGAGGTAATAGATATTTTATCACTTTCATTGATGATTTTTCTAAGTTTACATATGTTTACTTGATGAAAAATAAAAGTGATACTTTTGAAAATTTCAAAACTTATCTCCATGAGGTTGAAAATCAGTTTGGAAGAAAAATTAAAAGAATTAGAAGTGATAGAGGCCGTGAATATGAGTCAAATGAGTTTAATTCTTTTGTTAGATCATTGGGAATAATTCATGAAACTACTCCTCCTTACTCTCCTTCATCTAATGGAGTAGCGGAAAGGAAAAATAGAACTTTGGTTGAATTGACTAATGCCATGCTTATTGAGTCACATGCACCTTTAAATTTTTGGGGTGAAGCTATTTTAACTGCTTGTTATGTGTTGAATCGGGTGCCTCATAAAAAGTCTAAATTGACACCTTTTGAATTGTGGAAAGGTTACAAGCCAAGTTTGGGATATCTAAGAGTTTGGGGTTGTCTAGCCTTTGTGAGGCTAATGGATCCCAAGATTACAAAGTTAGGTAAGAAAGTTACTACTTGTGCTTTTCTTGGTTATGCTTCAAATAATATAGCCTATAGATTTTTTAATCTTGAAGATAATATTGTGATAGAATCGGGTGATGCTATTTTTCATGAAAATAAATTCCCTTTTGATTTTAAAAATAGTGGGGGTCAAAGGATTGAACAAAATATTTTGTCACTACCTAGTTCTTCTACTTCTACTTTAAAAAATAAAGAAATTAATGATTTTGAGTTAAGAAGAAGTAAAAGAACTAGAGTAGAAAAAGATTTTGGTCTTGATTTTTATGTGTTTAATGTTGGAGATGACCCTCTCACATTGAAAGAAGCATTATCTTCACATGATTCTATATTTTGGAAAGAGGCTGTAAATGATGAAATGAAATCACTGATTTCTAATAAAACTTGGAAGTTAGTTGATTTACCACCGGGTTGTAAAACTATTGGTTGCAAATGGGTCTTACGAAAAAAGTTGAAACCGGATGGATCTATCGATAAATATAAGGCTAGACTAGTTGCAAAAGGTTTTAAACAACTAGAAGGCCTAGAATTTTTTGATACTTTTTCACCAGTAACAAGAATTACATCCATAAGACTTTTAATCGCTATGGCTGCAATTTTTGATTTGCAAATTCATCAAATGGATGTAAAAACCGCTTTTTTAAATGGAGACCTAAATGAGGAAATTTATATGAAACAACTCGAGTTTTTTGTTGAAGCAGGCCAAGAAAGCAAAGTATGTAAACTTACTAAATCCCTATATGGCTTGAAACAGGCACCAAAGCAATGGCATGAAAAGTTTGATTCCTGCTTGATTGAAAATGGTTTTAAAACAAATGAGTGTGATAAGTGCATATATCATAAGTCTTGGAATAATTCACATGTGATTATTTGCCTATATGTTGATGATTTGTTGATCTTTGGCTCTAACATGAATATTATTGATGAAACTAAGAATATTCTTAGAAGCCATTTTGATATGAAAAATCTTGGTGAGGCAAATTTTATTCTTGGAATAAAAATAACAAGAACATATGATGGAATTTTTCTTGACCAGTCACATTATGTTGAGAAAATTTTGAAAAAATATAACTTTCTTGATTGCAAGCATGTTGCTACTCCTTTTGATTCTAGTGTTCACTTATTTCCTGTTGAAAGTGAAAATTATATAGTAAATCAAAAGGAATATGCTAGCATAATCGGAAGTTTGAGATATGTGACTGATTGCACTAGGCCTGATATTGCATATGCAGTAGGAGTACTTGGCAAGTTTACAAGCAAGCCAGGTAATGAACATTGGCATGTTGTAACAAGAGTTATGAGATATTTAATTGGAACGAAAAATTGTGGTTTGTTCTATAAAAAATATCCTGCTGTACTTGAAGGTTTTTGTGATGCAGATTGAAACACTTTATCAGGTGATTCGTGTTCTACCACTGGTTATGTATTTACTTTAGGTGGTGGTGCTATTTGTTGGAGATAAAAAAAGCAAACTATAATTGCTAACTCTACCATGGAGGCTGAACTAATTGCTTTAGCTTCAGCTAGTGAGGAAGCGAATTGGTTAAGAGATTTACTGTTTCAAATACCTTATTTTGAAAAATCAATTCCTCCTATTTTAATACATTGTGATAGCACCGCTGCGATTGGTAGAGTTCAAAACCGTTATTACAACGGTAAATCCAGACCTATAAGGAGGAAACACAGTAATGTAAGATCGTATTTGACAAATGGTACCATTAATGTTGATTATGTCAAATCTTGTGATAATCTTGCAGATTCTCTTACTAAGGCCTTAACGAGAGAGAAGGTCTGGAGCACATCGAAGGGGATGGGATTAAAGCCTATAAATCCTTGAGTCATATATGAGGAAACCCAACATGGGGACTAGAGATCCTATAACCAGGTTCAAAGGGAAAAACTAATCATATGATGACTTGTTGTGAAAAAAAAATGTACTATCTTTTTATTCCCTCCCTATGATGTGAGTGCATTGTTTCCTGTAGTGATTTGTGAAGGTTGAGTTGATAAAACTCTTAATGAATATTTGTTGCCCGTGTGGGTGGAGTGTTAAACTTATAGGAGCACTCTCGACAGATTTCACCTATGTGAGTGTGGAAGTAGGTCGCTTCCTATGAGAATTGGGCTTATTCTCAAATGCACTCATGAAACCGGGATAGCACAAGGCCATAACGTGCTGGCTTTAAAGCTCATGTCAACACCTTGATTATTATGTGTGAGCAGTGATATTTTATTTCCCTTAAGCAGTCATAGTTCAAGTCTGAGACCACTACGACTCTGGAGTAAAATTTACTGTTTCACTAAGTGGAGGTTCAATGCAGAGCACACCTTCGTTATGCATAGTAGTCTTTCTTCAGCTGATATACTCTCTTGTCTAATATTAAAATGAGTGGGGGATTGTTAGTGACTGAGCATTTTAATATTATTTTTCTTATTAAATTTGCTCATTATTTTGGTGTCATAATATTGCCTAATTACTCATGAATTGGTGTCTTAAAATGTTGAATTGGGCAACATGTTCATTTGCTGCCGTTGGAGGCATTTGTTACACTCTCTTTATTTTTTACTCTTTATTCCTCCATTATTCTTTGTAACTTATGTAACATATGTAACATATGTAACCTCTATGCCATTTATCTTCACTATTTACTACCCCATTATCTTCCTATTCATTGCTAGGAAGACATCTCCAACTATAAATAGTGGTGGTCTTCATTTGGTTTGTAAGATATAACACACAAGAAAAGATAGAGTGCATAAAAGTTAGTTAAAAAAGAGAGTTCTTATTAGTTGAAGGGAGGTGTTCTTTTTGTGGAGCTTTGGACTCAACTCTTGTCTAGAGTTGTTGAGTTATATTTTGTGTGAAGGTTGTTGTATCCTGGAGGGGACAAGTCAAGAACGACTACTGCTGGACCGGTGAAAACATTTGCTGCAGTGGGCTTGAATCTCCTGAAAGAGAGCGAGATATCCGCGCCTCAGCCTGAAGAGATTTATTTCTTCAATTTTATTTTCAATTGTAATCTTGTATTTTTTTGTTATCTTGTAAATTTTTCACTAACAACAAGTGCTAAAGTGAATATGCCATTCTTTTGTTTGGATTGATGAGATTGTGATGACTATAGGAAGTTTTGGAATGAAAATTGTGCAATTGTTTTCTGTGGAGAAACTCTATAATATAACAAAATTATTGTTTTGTGTCACTAACAAAATCGGCACTAATTATTGTTTATAATTTGTGTCAGATGTGTTAATGAAACAATCTATCAAAGCAGCGCACATCAGCAATTAAGGAAAGGAGTGAAAGATATTCTGTTAATGTTTTTAATTAATTAATGTGATATGTATTTGGTTTTTATGTAATGTGATATGTATTCTATTAATGTATTTTAATTAATGTGATATGTATTTGGTTTTTATGTAACAAAAATATTTGTTGCTTGCAAATAAACCATTCTTCTTGTGTTTTGAATACGCGACAGATTTTCCATGTAATATTATTTGTTGATACTTGCATTACAATTTACAACAAGTTTAATCAATTCATTTCGTTGAACGTTGAGTTATCCAGAGAATTGGAGATCAACTCCCATTTTCTTTTTTAAAAAATATAATATACCTATATTTTAGAAATTCTAAATTTGCTTTTAATTAAATTCTTTTATTTAATAATTTTTTTTCAATATATAAATTCTTAATTAACAAGCCACCGTTGAGCAATTTTATATTGACTTATATTTATTTTCATATAATTCATAAATATTTCTTATATTATTCATAGTTTCTAGAGTATCTTTTAACATATTATTTAGTGATTGAGATTTAGAATTTTGAATGGTCCAATAAAAATTATAATCCATAAATACTAACTCTAATAAGCCTTAAATCAATACTAATGCTAAAAAAAATAATCAATCCAATACTAAGAATGACAATATTATGAATTATTTGATCTTTATTTTTTTACATTAATTTAGATAATTTTAATAATTTTCACAACTTATAAAATTTTATATTTATATATAAAAATACACCTAAAAAAATAGAGTACACAAATAAACGTTTCATTTCATCTAGTCAAAAAGACAGAATCTCTCGGGATTGTTGAGGATGCTTTTCAAGTGGGACATGTTGAGTCCATTCATTAGTGATTTTTGAAAGAAAAAGAGAGAGTTCTTTTTTTTATTTGGTCATAATAATTTTTGAAAGAAAAAGAGAGAATTTTTTTTTTCTATCCACTTTTGAATTGACACACTTATTAAAAAGATAATAATTGACATAGTGAATTTACTATTTTACTTTTATTAATTATGAAGTGGAAGAATTATAAAGGTAAATTTTTTTTGTCCTTTTTTGATTTGTCAAAATAGACAAGTAATTAGGGACAACTAAAAAAAAGTGGACAAATAATTAGGGACAATGGAAATACTAATTTGAGAAGATTATAAAAATTTCTCTTATTGGTAATGTATTTATGTTTTTCCAAAAATAAATAGAAACTAATTGATAGTGTATATATATATTTTTCCAAGGGATACAATTAAGATTCTTACCTAAAATGCACGAATAAACACTTTTAAAAAACTTGACCATAGTGCTTAGAAGTAATTTTTTAAATTTATTAATTGAACATAAATTGTTTCTCACTGAATATATTTCTTTTGAAAAGCACTTTTAATTTTTTTTTTTCAAAATAAATTGATTTTAGAAGCATGATCAAACGGGCTAAAAGTTGAATTCCAAATTTTTAAAAATTACTTCGCTAACATGTATAAATTTCAAATAAAATGATCTCTTTACAAAATATATACTCTAACCAAATAGTTATACATTTTTATCTTCAATTCTAATTTCATAAATTTTAAATTAAGTGATAAATATTTGAAATCGAATCGCCAAAGTTTTGCTAAGTATTTCATAAGTGCACTTTTCATGAATTTCCTCCTCCTGCTGGCGGAATATAGCACCGCTTACCCGGCTTTAGAATAGTTCAAAAGTGGCAGCAATTCAAAATCATAACTAACTCTCCACTTTCTACGATTTCACTTGAAAAAAAATTTTAACTTCACATTTTTCTCACATCTCTCATCTTCTCCTTGTCGTCACACACACATTTCCACAGGATCAATTGGTTAAGCACGAAAAACATGGCAGCAACAGCCGTCGGCCCCGGACGATCGACCTCGTCGTACAGCGAAGTCCAACACAACCGTCTCATTGTATCGCTTCCTCTGCCTTCTGTCCTCAAAAAGCCCTTTTCAGTCATTGATGGCCCTCCTAGTTCCGCCGCTGGAAATCCAGGTTTATCTCACTTTTCTATGCATTAGTATGTTTATAAGAGGAAAATATTTTATATGCCCAGTGTAATTTAACTGATTCCAACGTGTTGCTCATGCTATTTCTCGGTTTTCAATTGTGTACTTGCTTTCTATTTTTGAATTTTTAGTTCATCCATTGTGTTTCATATTTTTAAAAAACGTGTACCGTTGTTCAAACCTCAGTAGAGACAAAAAGCACTAGGTGATTTCCTTCATCTATGATAGTGTTGGTGGATAGAGTTACCTAATACCTATTGCTGGTGGGAGTTGACACATATGCACGCAAGTTGGCCCTGAACCAAGGTTATCAAAAAACAAAAGAAAAAGTGTACCATTGAATGTACAAGGAAATGGAAATAATCTGACATTCACTTGATGTGTAGCATGAACATTATTACTAACTTCTTACTCTAGTCTCTAGTTGGTTCATAGATAGTTTTATGAATTTCGATTAATTGGCAAGCTTCATAATTTGATAACGGGCCTGCATCCATGATATAATTAAGCTGATTACATGTTTGATGATCTGAAACTTTTTTTGAAAAAAAAAGAAACAGAAGGATGTAACACTGAGATTACATTCTATTTAATATGACACTCTATCTCATAACTCGGTACAAAAAAGTTGACACCATTAGATATTTGGAAACTCATTAGCGTTTTATATGCTTGTATAGGAATGGTAGTTGAAGACCACTAGATACCAATAGTATTTATAGAATGTTAAATACTACTCATATAATATGATACATAGATGCATTTATTTATGTGGTAGTATAAGTAACTAGTAAATGAGTATAAGGACTCTATCTTTTTATATACTTGGTACCAAAGTTAGGCCTATCTAATTTTGGACTAAATTAAAGTTATCCAAAATGTTACATCAAAGAAGCACAGACTTAGGTTTCTACTTAGTGCATGGTTATTATTAGTCGTGTGGTTTTCCCAACCGTGAGTTCTGTGCCAAATTAGGTGGTGTGGGGAAGATTAGAATTAATTTCATCTTGAATCTAGCACCAACACAAGGTACTATTCCTCATAAAAGAATTTTATACTTTTTTTTTTTCTGAAGAGCTTTAGTGTGGTATAGCCAGTTTGAAAATTTGAAGCAAATAATGACAAACAAACGAGGCTAATCTAATTTTGTGCTCAAAATGGAGGTAAGTTTTCCATATAAAGACATCACACATGTTCAGTTTCCCATCTCATTAGCCCAAGAAATAGAACAATGCAAAATGTCCTGTTACAAACAAGCCTTTTTTAATGCTTAGCTTCATATTCAATTTAACATCATTATTGTAGGTGAAATTGCAAAGCTTTTTCCAAATCTGTTTGGGCAGCCTTCCGTGTCATTACTTCCAGGTCACACATCTGGAGCTGCATTGGATCATACTCTTAAAATCGGGGTTGTATTGTCCGGAGGACAGGCTCCTGGTGGGCACAATGTCATCTCTGGAATTTTTGGTGAGTTCTTTTCCAATAGTTCTTACTTAATGGTATTTACTTTTTTTTGCAGTTCTGTGCATATGTATAGTTATTAGTACATAAGCGTATATCTCAGCAATTAGTTGACTATTTTTCTTCTAGACTATTTGCAGGAGAAAACGAAAAATAGCACACTCTATGGATTCAAGGGAGGTCCAGCAGGGATAATGAACTGTAAATATGTAGAGTTGACAACTGATTTTGTTTATCCTTACAGAAATCAAGTAAGAAGTTTACTTTCCATCATCCAGTTAATATACATGGTCTTTGTTTGCACATGTTCCAAACAAAATTTTCTCTAACAAATTATGCTTGTGGACTTTTATGGAAAAAATATTTTTCCATCCAGAGTTATCTGTAACAATATGATAGCAGCCTATTTAGTTTCTGATGTGGGAACTTTGCACCTCTTTTTTTCGTAATTGAATTTTTCATTAATCGCCAAGTAAGGACATCACATTGCTTAGTATAGCATGTCACAGCTAATTAATCTCAAGGAGAATACACACTCTCATCATCCTACACATCAGTGCTACCTTTCTAGATGTATCATTATAAACTTCAAATTGACTTCCAATTTAGATGATGAGTTTCTGTAGTAAATTTGTAATGCACCCTCAGCCCTCGCATTGCAGACACATAATATTTCTCTGGCAATGCTTTCAAGCTCCATTTTTTTTCCTTCAAAAATCCGGAAGTTCCTTTCTCCCCATATGGCATGTATATTTTCAGCATACGTCAATTTGAGAAGTTTTGTCCATTGTGTTTTACCTCTTCTGCGACTGGTTATCCAAGAGACTGCTGCCATGAATTGATCATTGTTTGAATTTTGCAACTTGATTAAGTAAACCTCTACCTTCGATTTAGTGGATATTTTATCCTTATTGTTTTCTCTTTTTGATTTACTGCCTGATTTTACTTCTTTAGAACATGTTTCATTGATAATATTTTGACAGGGTGGCTTTGATATGATCTGTAGTGGTAGAGACAAGATAGAAAGCGATGAACAGGTTGTCTTTCTTTTCTTTCATATTCAAATAGTTCTGTATTTCATCACTTATCAACTTCTTTTTATTTCTTCTATTTTTTCAACGCAAACTATGCTTCATTGTAACTCTGTCTGCATAATGTTTTTGTTTTCTTCTTCTTCTTTTTTCAGTTTAATCAAGCTGCAGAAACAGCTAAGAAACTTGACTTAGATGGGATTGTTGTGATTGGTGGAGATGATTCAAATACAAATGCTTGTCTTCTAGCTGAGAACTTCAGGTAAGTAATATCATTATACTGGACTGGCTCATTGTAGTCACCATTGGCGTTCTTCTCATGGAACTTTGTTTATTTGGTGCAACTGAAGGGGTAAAGGTCTGAAAACACGGGTTATTGGATGCCCAAAGACAATTGATGGTGATTTGAAAAGCAAAGAAGTTCCTACTAGTTTCGGATTTGATACTGCTTGCAAGGTAATTGTTTTCCCTTTTGCCTTATTTCCTAAATCTTAGTTCCATTCAGTTCACATTATTTTTATAAATAACATCTAGGTAGCACTTCTCTCTTGACCTTTAATTTTTGTTACTTCTAGTATAAGAAACACTTTGAAATGGTGTTACTTCAGAATATTTTTATGCTATGTCTGTCTTATTTTCAAACTTTTATGGAAGTATTTCACCCAAACCTTGTTGCTTTCTTAGTTTTCTTAGTAACGACATATTATCACACAAATTCAATAACTTCGGTAGGTTCCTCTATCTGTGGAATGTATAGATTGAGATTATCCAACTTCACAATTTCGGTGCAGATATATGCAGAAATGATTGGAAATGTCATGATAGATGCTCGTTCAACAGGAAAATACTATCACTGTAAGTACATAAATTGTGGACAACTTGGGATACTACTTTATACATGCGTAACTTTGAGAACTAGGACTTGTTTCTTCGAAATAAATTTATAATTTTAACTCTCAATATTATTATTCATGTTCTTTTTATCAAGCAATTTATGGTTTCTCTAGTTGTAAGGCTTATGGGTCGTGCTGCATCACACATCACATTGGAGTGTGCTCTTCAAACCCATCCAAATATTACCATCATTGGTGAAGAGGTAATTGTTTTCCAAATCATTGAACATATTTTTCATGCATGTATGCAACATATTACACTTATATGTGCCCAAAACTTGAAGAGAGCATTCAGTATTCTCCTAGAGTTCATTACAAATGCACAGTTGGAATAAATTTGTAATGAAGAAACTCTTTTAAATAATGGGTTATTTTTGGAAGTTCATTTTTATTCAAAGAGTTTCTCTAAGTATCTATTGTATACCGTGTCTAAGAAAAGGACCTTAACTTACCACTTGAATTACTAGGTAGGGACTTCAATGCATGTCATCGAGATGATTAATTGCATTAAAATTCCATTTCCATGACTTGTTTTTTTTTTTTCTGAAAACTATTCTGAAAAGAGGATCATGCCAAGTATGTTAGTTAGAATTAACTTTATAGGAACTGTTTCGTGATTTTTCCCTAATATTGACAAAGGTACTGTTTTGCCACAGGTTGCAGCCCAGAAGCAAACACTTAAAAGTGTTACAGATTACATCGTAGGAGTAATTTGTAAACGAGCAAAACTTGGTTATAATTATGGGGTTATACTAATACCCGAAGGCCTGATTGACTTCATTCCAGAGGTTCAAACTTTTAACTGTAGAAATCATATTTCCAGTCTATTTCTTGTTATATAACTTTTGATCATGGTTTCCTCCATTTCACTCAGTTCTCCTTTCAGCTTGTTCTGTCTTTTGCATCTGATTTAGTTGATTCGTTTATCATCATGAATAGGAAAAATCAATAAAATGTTGTTAAGATTATCTCTCTTATTTGCAGGTGCAACAGTTGATTGCAGAGCTCAATGAAATCCTTGCTCATGATGTTATTGATGAAGCTGGCAGTTGGAAAAAGAAACTCCGAAGCCAGTCTCACGATCTCTTTGAACTCTTACCACAAGCAATTCAGGAGCAGTTACTTCTTGAAAGAGACCCACATGGAAATGTCCAGGTACTCTCCTTCAGTTCGATGGTCGTCAGGCAAATAGGACAACTGCTCATTTAGTCAAGCCATACTATGTTCTTTTTCTTATAGTACATTTTCTTTGCAATTTCTACAGGTTGCCAAAATAGAAACTGAGAAAATGCTTATTCAAATGGTGGAAGCTGAACTTGAAAGCAAGAGGAAGGAAGGTTCATATACTGAACAATTTAAAGGGCAGTCTCATTTTTTCGGGTAATTGATACCACTTATATTTGACTTGTGCACTTCTGATTTAATAACCTATAATAGATACGAGTACTTAGAACTGCTTTCCTTAATTTATCCTGATAATAGTTCTTACTTGACTCTGTTTGCTTTGTAGTTACGAGGGTAGATGTGGTTTGCCTTCAAATTTTGACTCCAACTATTGCTATGCATTGGGTTATGGGGCTGGAGCACTTCTTCAGTCTGGCAAAACAGGCTTGATTTCCTCTGTCGGTGTTTCCATGCCTCCTTATATCTTCCCTCCTTTCTCCCTTCCTTTTACGTAACTATCTTTTATGTTGTACATCTGGAACTAGATTAATTGCAATTTATACTGACACACTTGTTCATATATAGGTGGGAAATTTGAAAGCTCCAGTTGAAGACTGGACAGTCGGTGGAACAGCACTAACATCTTTGATGGATGTGGAAAGGAGACATGGTATCAACCTCCTTCCTCTCTTGTTCATTGAATATGGTGTTATGGTATATTCTCCCTATTGATAAGCAAAAGTTTTAGAACTGCGAAGTGCCTGATTTTGCTGTTCAGACTCTTGCTCTTTTGTTTGAATTATTTAGCTGAATACCTTAGTGCTAAAAGAAACTATTCAATTTTTTCTATTCTGAAGCATCTACTTAGTCATTTAAAGCATATATTCAGGCAAAACTCAACTAAGGACAAGGGCCTTTCTTAGTCCTTCCAATCTATATGGAAACCATTTTCCAAAACAAAGCAAAAAGAAAACTGAATTGACAAGGAACAGCCAAATGTTTGAACAGGTAATTATAATAATGGAAAAGTACCTTAGCTTACATCATATGAAAGTTTCACACTTAGAGATTCTGTGTTTGAGCCTTCGGGGGATTGACACCCCTCGCTTATATGATGATCCATAACAAACTATATAGACAAGGCCTTGGAGTGTTAAGAGTCACACATTAAATTAGTACTCTAGTATTTAGCTCGATGACATTATGAGCCTCTCAGTACGAGTAGATCTAGGATGTAGAATCAGTAATTCGAGTTCTCAAAGCCAGTTTGAGTAGCTTCCACTATAGCCACTGGTAATTTGAAGCTGTGGGTTCGATTCTCTTAATAAATACCAATGATCAGGGATTTGCAGATATATATACAAGTTCAGAGCGGAAAGTAGTAGTCCTACATAGACACTAGGTCTGCCCTCACCTTCCAGGCCTGTCATGTTTTGGCTAAGATTCCATTCTATATTTGTGATGAAGTGATCAAACTTTTGCAGGTAAGTTCAAGCCTGTGATTAAGAAGGCAATGGTGGAACTAGAAGGTAAAAGCTCCATTACGCTATGAATCATACAAGCTATGGTTACTTACTACTCCCTCTATTCCATATTAACTGAATTTCTGAGGCAATGTACACATATTAAAAAAAACATTCAAGAACATAATTTAAACCATAATTTTCACTATTGCCCTTTGTGAAATCATAAATATAACTTTATAATTAGTGTAATTTATCTCCTAGAAAATATAAAACTTCAATAAATGAAAGTACAAATATTAAAAAAAATTTCAAACATCCATCTTAAACAATTCAATTATTTTGAAGAATGAAAAAAGCCTAAAAAATTCAATTAATGTGGAATTGAGGGAGTATCTTTTAGTAGAATCCTTTCTGCTGTAATTTTTGGGTAGTTAAAGCCTCACAATTGTTCTACCCCCAGGTGCTCCTTTCAAAAAATTTGCTTCCTTGAGAGAAGAGTGGGCTCTAAAGAATCGATACTTCAGCCCTGGTATGTCTTTATTATTGTTTCTAGAAACGTGTTAAGTTCTTTTAATTCAATACATGAATTTTAACCTTCAAAAGCACGTATTAGCCACAACGTTGAGATTTTTTTTTTTCCACATACAGAGCTAATTAGGCTATTGATGTCCTTGTTAATTTGAAATTGTGGTTGTGTGGTATCATTTTTCATCTGGCACAATCTTTATTGGGTATGGTTGCCAATATACCCTCCTCACTGATACACCCGTACCTCACAAGTAACATATTCGCTGCAATGAACCGTCATTGAGTACATCAAGTGATAAAACATAATGATGTTAGCAAATCATATATCTGATTATCCTGTTGACACACTTTTTTCCTTCTACAACTAAGGAACACTCTATCGGAAACAATATCTCTATCCCTATAAGGTAGGGGTAAGGTCAACGTACACTCTCAAACATCACTTAAGCTATTGCACTGGCTATGTTGTTATTGTTGCAACCAAAGAACATTAGTTCCAGCAACGACTCCCCTGTTTACTCATTTTTTATTTAGGATGATTTGTAAGTTCTGCATAGGTGTTTGATGGTTTGTGTTCATTGTGTGCTTATTTTTTCTTGTTTATGTACTTGCGAGCAGGTCCGCTTCAATTTGTTGGCCCAACATCAAATGAAACCAATCACACTTTAATGCTGGAGTTGGGAGCCAAAGCTTAATTGATTCCCAAATCTGAACTCGAACTTCTGCTCCTTTGACATTTTCATCAAAGCACATTCATCCTATATAGCAAATGGACTCAGCAGATGGCAGAAACTTGCTTACAGTCACAACATGCTGGTTATTTCTTGGAGAATTGTTCATCTTATTCTTGGACGGGAAAAAAAGTTATTCATATTATTCAACATTATCTTTTGAGAAAATTGTTTTAGTCCTGCTGTAAATTTATTTTCTCTATACTTAGCAGCTAGCACATTTCTGAATCTAAAAGAGATGCTCTCTACTACTAAGCATTAAAATTTTGTGTAGTCTGACGAACGGGCAGCCAAAGTGTACACTTGTCATGCCTTTGTTTAACTACTACTCACTCTGTTTCAAAATAAGTGGTGTTTCACAAAATTTATAAGACATTGATTTTTCTCTTCTAATTTATTCTTATTTAAATAAATGAAATTTTATAACTAAGAAATCGTTGAAGATTAACTTCTTTGTAAAGACTTTTAATTATGAGTAAGTTGATAGTTTTCTTTTCATTTTAAAAAATAACACTATCACATGAGTATAAACAGTCTTTTTCTGTCGTTATTTATCAAACATTTGATAGGCATTTCAACAAAAAATTCCACGTCAAAAATTGGATGTTGTTAAAATAAAAACAAACCTTGAAGCAAGTTTAAAGAAAGAAAAAATGAAAGGAATTTTGATAGAGTTGTCGAGAAGAGTTGTTAGACTCCCAACTAATATTGTGAATGGACGATTGTATTGCTCTCCTCCTTCATCTTCTTCTCTACCTCCCAATAACAAGCTCTTCGTCGCTGGTACTATGATTTCAATTTGGCTTAATTTTGTCATTTCATCTATATATATATATATATATATATATATATATATATATATATATATATATATATCAGTTTATCATATTGTGAGTATTTGCAGGTTTGTCATGGTCAGTCGATGAAAAATCTCTAAGTGATGCATTCTCCTCTTTCGGGCAAGTAACAGAAGGTAATACAAATTGCTTATGATTTACATTACAGTCTGTTTCTTCAGGAACAAAGGTATATTTATGTTGCACTCTATGTATTTGATAAAATGCCACAATGGAATTACTTCTTTAAGGAAGGTGCAAGTGTCTGTTCTATTGAGGGCATGAAGGAGCTAGGTACCACCAATGTGTAGAAAGCAGTGGACTCATGCGGTTAACTTATAAAAGATTAAGTTCATGGTATTAATTTCAATGAAGCTTAAATCATGGTATATAATAGAAGACGTAAGTTAGCAGTGAATTTGAACAGAGTATATACCTGAAAGGTTCAGGGCAATAAAATCTTCTGCAAGCAATGGATGACTCTGAGACGGTATTAAAATTGGTAGAGGGCAGTTGACTGAAAATGTAATGGCAAATGATTAATGATTAATGGGGCTGCCATTGATAAGAAATACTGTTTGTCTTCTGCTAAGTGTCCTTTCTTGAATTGCCTTTCCATGTTGCCTCTGGAACACAATTTTTAAAGATTATTCAACCGGAATGGACTCACTCTGGTGTGATTAGATACTTATTGACCAACTTTCTCTGCCTTTACTCATAGCTTAGTAGAGACAAAATTGTCCACATCAAGCAATGGTGTGCAATCTTGAGAAATATTTTTCAAACATAGGCTACCAGAAATATTTTTCAAATATAAGCTACCAATATAGTCACCCTTGGTTCTGCTTCACTCGAAGTAAAAACTGGAAGAATCAGCTTGAAGATGCACTTCGCGTGGGATGAAGGAGGTCTGTTGTAGAATTCTTATTGGTTTAGTATCAAGTTGTTAATAGAGCTATGGTTTTGTAAACTGAAGTTAGCCCTTTCGTAAGCTCAAGAAGCCCTTTTGACAGTAGATTGCTAAGAAAATGCAAGAAAGACTTAGAAAGATTTAGAGAGCTTTGGAAGAAGGCTTTGTATTACTTGTGGAAGATTGCTTACAACTTTGTTGGATGATTTACAAATGAGAGACCCTCTATTTATACTATTCCCTAGGGGTCTAAGTGCAAATAATAATTACATTACAAGTCCCTATAATATTTACACTTTAGTCCTAATCTAGAATTCTCTAATAGTTGAGAGAATTCTAAGCCTTTCTAAGACATTCTAGAGTCTTCTAAGGAAAGATCTAGGGAATTTTAGAATCTTCCACTAACCTCTCCATAACTCTAGATTCTTCCTCCTTATTTTATGCCAAACTTGAAGGGCAAAGTGGCGGATCATGATACTCTCCCCCACCTATTGATGCGACAACCGCGTCACATAGACAATCGAGTCTTGTATTTTCGTATGCAAGACCAGTAGTCCATTGACTAGATCAATACCCTTATGCAACTCCCTCAGCTGCTTCCTTATCTCTTCCAGCTCGGTCTGCTTCAGCTTCCTAAACTTGCGTTTCGCCTCATAGATGGTGTTGTTAGGGAAGAAAGTCTTCTTGAACTCCAATCGGAATTGCTCCCAAGTGTTGATGGTGCAAAGTCCTTTTCCCATTTCCGACTCTTTATGCCTCCACCATAGCATGCCCACCTCTGAAAGATACAACACAACGGTGTTGATCTTTTTTTCATCGTTCTTCACTCAGCTACACTTGAAGTAATTCTCCAAGTGCCATAAGAAGTTCTCCACCTCTTGTGCATCACAAACGCCTTTGAACATAGGTGGCTTGGGAGCCTCAACCTTGGCTTTCCTATCTCGGTCGAACGATCCTCCAACTTCCACGCCCTCCTTGAGTGTTTTCAGTTCAGCCTTCATGGTCTCAAACGTGCTTAACGCCTTCATGATCCAACACTCCAAGGAAGCAATGACCTCCTTCATCTCAAACTTAGCGCGCCGGCGACCCTCCAACTCCTTGTGGATGTTGCCGTTTTCCTCAAGGGTGAAGTCCTCTAGAGTTTTGAACTTTCCATTGACCTCGTTCATACGCCGGCCTAATATCTCCACTGCCTACCTTGCCGTTTCAACCCTTGCGATCCACTCATTTCCGGCTGTGACGTCAAAGGGCTCCTCGCTATGGTCATCGTCACTTGCTTCGGTGGTCGAAGGTAGGTGAGATGTTAGCGTCTCGCTTAGGGTGGGGTCGATCAACATTTCCTTACTACTATTGTGGTGCTTCTTTCCCTTGCGGCTCTTTTTGCACAATCCAGTCGGACATTGGTGGTGCTAGCGGCGTTAAAGTCTCCTTCGTTGACCATTCCCTTAGTAACAAACCTTTGCTCTGATACCATGTTGTCACGGACTCAGAGTCTCACTAATGTTCCGTGCGGCACTCGACAACTTACTCACGAGTCTTTTACGGCTTTCTCACGAATCTTTCACGGTCTTGTAAGCTCAAGTAAGCCCTTTTGACACTAGATCACTAAGAGAATGCAAGAAAGACGAAGGCTTTGTATTGCTTGTGGAAGATTGCTTACAACTTTGTTGGATGATTTACAAATAAGAGGTCCTCTATTTATACTACTCTCTAGGGGCCTAAGTGTAAACAATAATTACTTTACAAGTCCCTACAATATTTACACTTTAGTCCTAATCTAGAATTCTCTACTAGTCTAGAGAATTATAAGCCTTTCTAAGATATTTTCTAAGGCATTCTAGAGCTTTCTAAGGAAAGATCTAGGAAATTCTAGAGTCTTCCACTAACCTCTCCATAACTCTAGATTCTTCCTCCTTATTTTATGCCAAACTTGAAGGGCAAAGTGGCGGGTCATGATATACTGCTCTAGTCTCTTCAATATTTTGTCAATAACATTGTCTTGCATGATATTATTGATTGTCAAGATTTTCATTTTCTTGTTTCTTTTTGTATGAACATGTATGTACATTCCCATTATTTCTGAGCTGAACTTAAATTGCCTGAATATCTGTTTTTTCATGTCTAGTAAGGATAATGTATGATAAAGAAACTGGCCGATCAAGGGGGTTTGGGTTTGTTTACTTCTCAAAACACGAAGAGGCCAGCAGTGCAAAAGACTCCATGGATGGAAAGGTGAGCTATCAACTATATACTGTGATATTTCAGCCTTGTCACAATGGCATAGAATTTCAAAATGACATTAGTTTTCTTTCAGGCTTTTCTAGGTCGTCCATTGAGGGTAAGCTTTGCCCTTGAAAAGGTTCGTGGTGCACCTGTTGTTGTTCCTCGACTTACAGGCACTGGAAATGCTGATAGAAAAACTCGTTGAGTTTTATTTGCGGTAGTGTCCCTGGCATTGAGGAGTGGTTTTCTGTAGCATTTTCTCGGTTTGGTGAATATCACATATGTTACTGGATCAATTACCTGATTACCTCCATGTACGCTTAATAAAAGGCATTTGTTCTTTGCAAAAGCTACCAGGAAATGAAGCTAGTGCTGGGGTGGTCTTGTGGGAATTCACATTATGTTGACTAGAGTTCGTACTTACTATACTACCAAAAAACAATTAGAAATCTTATGCTGCAATCAGGAAATTGGTGTAGCTTTCTTTGTGTACCCTTCGTTTGGTTGTTGGTTATAGTTATGCAGGTAAGGTTTAGTAATTCATGTATTAGTTACTCATCATAACTTATACATGCATTAATTAAGCAGAATTGTAAATTGATAATCAAACGCCGCACTTGATATGTTGAATTTATATTCATTAATATAGTAAGGTTGTTTGTTGTGGTCAAAAAAGAAAAGACAGAAGGAAAAAAGACAAATATACCCCTGAACTTTGATAAATGGTACGTATATGCCCTCCGTTATACTTTTCACCCATATTAGCCCCTGCCGTTCAATTATTGGTAAACCTGCCCCTCTCACTAACGACCCTCTCATTCTGTACACGTGTTTAAATCCTAAGTAACTGCCCGTTCGACCATTGCTTTTAACCCATACACTAATAACCCGCCCCATAACCCAATTCCCACCCGTTGTGACTAGAACAGTACCTTAAGAACAAAAATGGGTTCTTGATTTCCATTGAAATTGACATTTCCATGGTGAAATGAATGAGCATTTAAGTTGTTCAACTCTAGAGGAAAAATGGGTTCTTGATTTTCATTGAACTTGACAATTTTGACCACTGAAATGCATATAGAGCTAAAAATGGAGTCTTGACACTAAAGGAATCTACTGCAGAGCTAAAAATGGAGTCTTTACTAAAGGGCTCTAATGCAGAGCTAAAAATGAAGTCTTGAGACTAAAGGGGTCTCTGCCAAAATGGATTCTTGATTTGGTTGGGTGTAACCATGGATGAATGGGAAACAAGAAAGTCCAAAGTGCAGAGCTAAAAATGGAGTTTTGAGACTAAAGGGGTCTGCAAAAATGGATTCTTGATTTGGTTGAGTGTCACCATTGATGAATGGGAAACTAGAAAGTTCAAAATGCAGAGCTAAAAATAGACTCTTGACACAAAAGGGATCTACTAGAGAGCAAAAAATGGATTATTGATTTGGTTGGGTGTCCAAACTACAAAGTTCAAAATGCAGAATTAAAAATGAAGTCTTTACACTAAAGGGATCTACTGGAAACCTAGAAAAAATGGATTCTTGATTTGGTTGGGGTGTCACCATTGGCGAATGGAAACAAGAAAGTTCATTAAAAATGGAGTTTTTTTTTTTTTATTATTATTTGAATTTTCATATGACAAAAGTAGAGCCTTTTCTTATTTCATGATTAAATCTTGAAATGTAAAAGATCCAAAAGACATTTTCCTTTCTGTCTATAAAAGTTTTAACAAGATCACTATCAACACAAGAATCTTCAGATCTATCAATTAGTGTCATTATCATCAATTGACAAACAAAAACTTTGACCACAAAACTATAAAATCAACAACTCCAAAACAAACTCAATTTATCGAACTTTCTCATCACCATCACTACCCTTTTTTTCACTCTTCACTACTACTTTTAGGGAATCGGGTGGGAATTGGGTTATGGGGCGGGTTATTAGTTTATGGGTTAAAAGCAATAGTCAAACGGCTAGTTGCTTAGGATTTAGACACGTGTACAGAATGAGGGGACCGTTAGTGAGAGGGGCATATGTGTACCTATAATTGAACGAGAGGGGTTGATATGAACGAAAAGTATAACGGAGGACATAAACGTATCATTTATCAAAGTTCTGGGGTATATTTGTCTTTTTTCCCAAGAAAGAAAGATAGCACAACTAACTTGCCACACTTTGGCTTTATTAGTTCTATCATTGATGCTTAATAATCGAAAAAAGTCAGAATAGTATAAAAGCTTAGCTTCATTAAATTAAAATCAAATAGAAATTGTCATTGATGTTATTGAACCTGGTCAATCAGGCAATCACATCTTTTTCATACTCATATTTGTAACATAATTTTAATCGATTATAAAGCCAATATTAAGACTTTTGCCTGGTTAAGATAAAAAAAAATGTTATAATGAGATTAGTTCTGATAAGGTAAGTTATGTTGAGATTATTTTTTATTGAGTGTTTGATTGGTTGTATTCTAAAATAATATGCATTGCATAAATTTTAAGAATATGTTTTTTGTTTACAAAAATACCCTTCACTTTTTTTTTAATTTTTATATTTACTTGCAAGCTTTAGTTATTTATTCTTAAAAATAAATTTTTCATCTTATTTAGCTTAAATATTTTTGTGTGTGCATCCATGTTGGTATCATATGGATTTTAATTTATTTCTTTTTGTTTACCTTAAAAATAGAACTTTCACCTTAAGTATGTTAAAGTAAAAAAAAGATTTATGAGAAATCAAAATATAAATAAACATAAGAATTAGTTAAATAAATTCATAAATAAAAATAATATTTATATAATGTAATTTTTTAATTGAAAAATATGAAGAATTATCATAAAAATAAGGGAAAATGATCTGAAAATTACTCCAACTTTGGCCAAAATTGTTGTTATGATACCAAACTTTATGGATGACCTTTTGTCCCCTTGCACTATTTAATAGTGTATTTTAAAGGTATATATATGCCCACGTGGACACGTTATCATTTATAATTATGCAATATTTATGATGTTCACGTAAGCACATATATACCTTTAAAATACATTATTAAATAGTGCAGGGAGTAAAAGGTCCTTTACAAAGTTTGGTATAGCTACATCAATTTCGGTCAAAGTTCGGATATATTTCAGACACTTTCCCTAAAAATAAGGAGTAGTGAAGGTTGTGAATATTATTATACATGATAATTGAAAATAATGTAAATATACATGTATGTGAAAAGTGAGGTATAAAAAAGGGTTTAAAGGGATATCTTTGCCATCTACATATTTTATCCTGGGATAAGTTATCCTGTAATTACTATACCATCCAAGGGAGAGATAGCTTATTCCAATACTATTATTACTACGGGATAAGTTATTCCGAACTTGCCAACCAAACAACAAATTAAGTGTCACTATAATTTAATCTCACGACTATTTGATATTTATCCTTTACACCAAACGACCCCTAAATGTTATGATAGCCAACATGAATTGTGGTGCAGTGATTGTACTGCTTTACCCTTAATTAGAAGTCTCGATTCCAGCATCGGACTCCATAAACTGGTTGGGAAAAATATATAAAAAAGATACTCCTATTATGATAAAAAGTAACTTATAATTTTATCCAAAGTGAATTATATTTTTTAAAGAATAATAAGGTCCATCAATATTTTTTATAGAGATCTTTTGCAATAGTACTCTTACATTGCAACTCAATGTAAGTATGAGTTAGACATAGAGGCATATTTACCAATTAGACATCATTATATTATATTATAGGGTCCCTATATTATATTATATCATAAAAAGGAATATTTCTTTTATTTTCAAAAATTCACAATCTTATTTTTCGAACACAAGGTAAATCTATTTCTGTACAATAAGATTTCTTTTGCTTACTAGACTCGATGTTGAACTGTAGAAAATAATAAGCCTAATAATAAAGGAGGAAAAAAGAAATACTCAAATCTTCGGCGGAAGAAACGAATATATACCAAAACTCTACAGTCGTAGCTGAAAAGAGAAAGCGAGGAAGACGAAGCAGCATCAGAATTCAGAAAAAATGGAAAATCAAGCAAATCTCGCCGCCGACGCACAAAGAGAAGAACTTGTCAACACATTCTGTGAGATTACTTCTGCTTCTAAACCTGAAGCCCTTTTCTTCCTTGAAAGCCATAACTTCGATTTGGATGCTGCTGTTTCCACTTTCTTCGAGAACAATACCTTTGCCGCCGCTGCTGCCGTTGATGACGACGATGAAGCTTCTGTCCCTGCTTCCGCCGCCACTAACGTCGCCGCGCAAGGCCGTTCTCCGTCGCGCTCGCGATCTCCCTCTCCACCTCGACCTAGAAACCCTCCAACTTCTAGCCGCGGTGCTGCTGGGAGGAGAACTGGTGGAATTCACTCCTTCTCTGATCTGAATCGTCGTCCTGTTACTGGGTCTGGGAGTGACTCCGATGAGCCTCAAGAGTATTATACTGGTGGAGAGAAAAGGTATAACTGGTGATACTAATGCTACTTTACTATTGGCTTTGTATTGCTTCATTCATATTTAGTTAGTACTAATAAAGGATTGGCATTGATGTTCTATCATTAGTTTGTTTTTGAGTTAGAATTGGAGAAAGTGTTTGAGTATGATATTTTTTGAATTTACTAGTGCAGAAATTTGAGGCCTTTGATGAGAGGAATATGTGAAAATTGTGATGTCAGTATGCTTATCATTCCTGTTTATTCTTAATTTACTGTTGTGTCTGATCAATTTGATCTTGACAATGCAACCGGGTTCCTATATCCTTCCACCAAGTACAAATCATCTAGCTTTTTTTTTGCTTTTACCAAGATTTGGATCTTGGTTTCCATAGTCTTCATTCTATATAATTGATCACTATGTCACACCCTCGGGTGTGTTGATATGTGTATTTTGATATCACAATGCTGCATGATGTTGTTGCTTATCAATGTGACATGTTTGTGTGTTGCAATTTTGGCTGTCTAAGCCAATGGAGCCTTGACCTAGTATTTATGGAGGAGTTGCTTAGAGTTGAGACACTATCAGGTTCAAATTTCGTTGATGTATGGGGTCGAGTCGAACTTATGGATTCAATGTGTTTTCCCTACTAGTGTGTCCTGCATGTTACCTGTTTTCACCATTTCGTGGTGTAAATATTGGAAATATTCCTATTACTATCAATCTCACGATTTGGGTTTGGTTAGGTTTAAGGCTTTATGATATGTTCATGTATTCAAGTATTTTTAAAGTTGTTGGAATATGGAAAAAGTGCTCATCATCGAAAAGAAAACTAAACATGTGGTGCTTTATAAGAATTTGTTTCTGGTTCACTAGATTGCATCATCCAATTCCTTTTTCTGTTTATGTAAGATGGAGAAAGCAAACATTTTAAATACATAATTCTTATTCTTGAGGTGTTCTGTTACATGGATACACTTGAATATTTCGGACTTGTATTGTAGAGACGCAGTGTGCGTTTTTGCTAGTAATTTGCTTATCAAAATCTTTTTGTAGCGGAATGCTTGTTCAAGATCCATCTAAGGCAAATGATGTGAACTCAATATTCGATCAAGCTAGACAACATGCAACTGTTGAAGGACCTCCTGCATCATCTGGCTCTAGAAGCTTTATTGGAACTGCTAGAAGACTTACGGGTGAGACTGTGTCCGCTGCTCCTCAGGCACCTGAGAGTGTTACTCATACCATCACTTTCTGGACCAATGGGTTCACTATTGATGATGGACCCTTGCGGAGGTTTGATGATCCAGAAAATGCCCCTTTCGTAGAGGTAATGTCAGTCATGAGTTTTACCCTTCAAATGTTTCCTTTGGTTGCTCATCTTTCTGGTTCTACATTCACTACACATGTTCTCCTCAGCTGAGTCAACTAAACCTCCTTTTGTTAGAAAAGGTGTTCACAAAAATGTGTGACATTCTAGTCTTTTTGTTGAAACTGTTGTGAACAGTGCTATCAAAGGTGAAAAACACAAAAAGGCTCTAAGGTGCATTGGGGCTTTAAGCACTAATGAAGAAAGTCGCAAATGGAGGAAAAAATAAAAATATGTATGTGTAAAAGGATTAAAGAGGCATGTTGTAGGTTGTAAAAATAGTGGGTTTTAGGTTATGTTGTTTCTCCTATTCTTCGTTGGCTATAAAGCTACTTCCTGTAGCTATGGGTGACAACTGAATGGATGGTTTCCTTCTACTAAGGCAATAACTCCCTCCCCCGAATATTTTGTTTGCTTTTGAATGCTTCAGAGTCAGCCCTCTAGTTACATAACTGTTATAATCCTAATCGGGTCGCCCAATATTCAACCTTGGTTTAAAGTTAGCGACTAGCTAAAACTTTCTCTAAAAGGTACTAACTTAATTCTTCTCTGAAAGGGAAATTTTGAATCAAAGTAACAAGCTAGTACATGTTTAGAACATACCACCCAAGTATTCTGATGTGTATCGAAGGTAATCTCATCCAAGGTAGTGAATTTGAAGCAAGTTTGTTCCTATAGTGTTGAATTTTCTTGGAGATCCATTATCTTTCACTGGAAGGAACTGAGAATCTAAATTTTAAGTCTTCTTAGGTGCTTCTAAGAAGCATATGGAAAACCATATGTTGTGTTCAAGGTCAAATCCTGAAACTGTTTTGCATCTTTCATGTTTATGGTCGTTTATGTCGTTGACTATTTCCCCCCATCTTTGCATTGGCAAAAATTAAGGACATAATATGAAACAAAGATTATTTTTGGTGACTGGTTGTTGAACACTTGAACTTAATAAGTTGAATTAAACTCTTTATTCCTACTCCCTTTTCTTTTGCGTAGTGCACTAAAACCTGATACTCCATAGTAACTATTTTTCACGGGACTGTTTCCCTGAAGTAATTTCATGCTGTCGGAATTGGAATTATATTAACTCTTATTTATTCATTATCTATACCACGCCAGATGTTCTATGGATACAATTATTAGGCAGAACCACCAATGACTTTTGCTGGTTTATGCTTTTTCTATGTTGTGTTTTTCTTTCTCCACACTTGCTCTTAATATTTTGGTATGTGTAATTCAGAGTATCCGGAAGTCTGAGTGCCCAAAAGAACTTGAGCCTGAAGATAGGAGGACGTCTGTCCGAGTTAATCTGACAAGGAGAGAGGAGGACTGCCCTGTACGTCCTTATTTCTCTATTACCAAAGGCTCTCAATTATGCTTCTAAAACCTTTGCTCTTCATGGTAACACTCTTTTCCTTATTTGCAGGTACCAGAGAAGCGCCGTGCGTTATTTCAGGGTGTGGGAAGAACTTTAGGTAGCACTAGCAATGCTGACCAAGTAGACTCAACTGCTACTATCTCATCATTCACCGCAGCTCCATCCCCATCAGTGGGCCTAGTTGTTGATCAGTCACAGCCATCAACCTCAATTCAACTAAGGTTGGCAGATGGTACACGAATGGTTTCGCGGTTTAACTACCAACACACAATCAGGGATATTCGAGGGTTTATTGATGCATCAAGGCCTGGAGGATCAAGGAATTATCAACTGCAGACAGTGGGGTTTCCTCCCAAACAACTCTCTGATCTGGACCAGACGGTAGAGCAAGCTGGCCTAGCCAATTCAGTTGTGATTCAGAAACTTTAGCGGGTTATGATTTCTCTGTTATATCTGCTGCAGTTACACCCAGAATCATGCTGATTTGAATGCGATCATTAAACTACACATACATTCCTAATCACAAGTAGGGCTAGATAATGCTTTTCTTGGAGCCTACTGATGGAATTCTCTATTGAAGTTGAGCAACATTCAGAAAGCTCCTTCTACTTTCCATTGTCGTCTAAAATTTTCGTTTTGTATATTGCATGTCCTTTTCATACTTATGATATGTGTTACTTGTGTTGAGAGTTTGGAAACAATCTCTCTACCTTCACAAGTTAGGAATAAGACGCATATATGTCACCCTCCCAAGACCCCACTTGTGGATTATACCGAGTATGTTGTCTGCATTGTTCTGATTTCCCAACTTTACCTTAGTTCCAACTTCCAACAGAAAGCACATTTAGGACAAGACTTGCTCTGCATGTTTAACATAAGTAAGAATTAAACGGCATTATAAGGCCAGCTCTAGTGGTCTACACTAAATAAATTTCTATGCAAGATTCTGAGTTGCAACAATGGGGCTAGAAGACTTCTAATTTTAGCAGTAACCAAGAGGGTGGGTTCGCTTGGTAGGATGTATAAGAATAATATTGAATAAAGTGTATTCTATAATAATACTGATATCAATTATGTTGAGATTATTTTTACCCATCGTTTAATTTGGTGTATTAAAATGATATGTATGCATAATTTCTAATAAAAAACATTTACAAAAATATCCTCCATAAATACAGTGGAAAGGAAGTGAAAAGGTTTTAAGGTGTAATTATGTCTTTAATCATGCTAATGGATGTATTAGAAGTCTTGCATTGCTAATACTTATATGGTTTGTGATGTATTAGTTATACATAGCATAATACCAAATAGAGTGATATATAGATTAAAAAACTCTACCACATAAAATATTAATAATACACAAAGTTAATGCATAAATTATTTATTCTAATACATTCTATCAAATGATCCATCATAAGCTGAAACGATAAAGTAATACGCTGTTTCCACTTATATTGGTTAATAAGTTATAACTGAATAAACTAATCATGCACACTGGACATATGTTTCATATGAATTTGAAAATTATATCCTTTTGGAATATCTCTTGAAAATTATTTTATTTTTGTTATTAAATCCAAAAGGTAATCGAATATTGACTATATTATTTTTTTTATCACTGTCCTTATGCACTTATAGAAATTTTTGGTTCTCAACAGATAAAATAAACAAAATTGAAAAGAGATACGAGCAACATATTCAAATGTTTTGCTGCGTGTGAAATAGGATCAGAAAATATTAATCCCGATTTAGAGTAGGATTAGTATTTGGGGAACCCATCGGTAGCCTCCTAAATTTGGCACCAATTTACACTTAGACACCTCAAGTAGGGGTCCGTTGTGTCATTTTGACACTTTTTCTATTTTCAAAATCACATATTAAGTGCGTACATCCAGATGCAAGAAGAAGAAGAAAGAGGTGAGGGCATGGGGTTTGGGATTTGGAATAAAGAAAAAAAGAAAGTAAAATTGAGTTTTTAAAAAATAAAATAAAATTTCCACGTGTCACATATCAATTTGTTTATTTTTCCACATAAGAGCGTCTGGATGTACGCACTTAATATGTGATTTTGAAAATAGAAAAAGTGTCAAAATGACACAACGGACCCCTACTTGATGTGTTTAAAATGAACAAAGCCTACTTGAGGTGTCTAAGTGAAAATTGATGCCAAATTTAGGGGACTACCGATGGTTCCCTTTTAGTATTTTAAATCCTAGTTCCACTAGTAGAACAAAAAAATAATAATTTAGAGCCACCATTCTTATTATAAATACAAATTCTTCTATTCACCCTTCTCAGTTGGCAAAGTACGTATCATATAATCTTACAAATATCTCCATTAAATTTCTCAGCTATGGATTTTGCCGGTGCTGCGTATTTCATCCGTCGTCTGCGATTATACCCACAAATGTACGAGCAATTCCTCCGATTATTCAACTGACAAATTGGATGTTGATACTGTCATTTCAGACTATTTCAATTCCATCATGATTTACTAGTTGAATATAAAATTTTCTTGCCTCCACAATTCCGAGTAACATTACCTTACCAGCAGTCCCAAATAAGACCCGATCTGGCTATTTTGAAACCATGTATCGATTTTATGAACAAAGTCTGGTTGTTTTTGGGAGATACATGAAGACAATCAAGGAATTGAAACAAGATAAAATATCTAAAAAGGAGGCTTATATTACAATTGGGGATATCTTTGGTGAGGAAAATCAAGATTTGTTGGATGAGTTTTTGTGGCTCCTTAATATAAGATAAGGTGATGAAATCATGATGCGGCCTCTTAAAGGACATATTTATGAATTATGACTGGTTTCTTTGTGCTTGTTGTGTTTTTTTCTATCTATATGTGAATGTACTGCTACTTTGTTATTATGCCATTTAATGAATTGCAGATAGTTTCATTAATTACAGTTTTAATTCTTCACCCAATTCTGTATTAAGTTGTTTTACTCTAATTGCAGATACTAATGTTACTCTCTAATTTGATACTATTCATAATAATGTATTTATTTCGCTTTAAAACAGTTATTCATTGTTTAATTTGGTGCAGACACTAATATACCCGGTATAGATGTATCTTTTAGAATTCAACAAGCTCTATTAGTATAGTAGTAGAGTCAGGATCTAACAAAAATTTACAAAATAAAACCCAACACAATAGAATACTAGAGAAAGAACTTGACTTTTTTTCATGACTATTTGCAAAACTTTCCTTTTGTTATATGGATGAAGATATCCTCTATTGTTTTTAATGACAATAAAGAGAAAAGATAAACATGGTTGCTTTCAATTTGGCAAAGAAAATGTTAGAGGAGTTATGGGAATTGAAGAAGAATAAAGGTTAACTAAGGGCTATTCAAGGAGACAAAGTTAATGGATGAATTTATTTTTTCTAATGCATCATACTATACAACACCTGATATTGGAACACATTAGCTAAAACGATGAAGTAGTGCCCCTAGGATTATTTAGTTCAACTTTTCATGCTACATATCTAAGATCATAAGATAAAAAGTTATATTGGTATATTCTTTAATTTATATATTTTAAATTTAAGATCACAAGATTTAAAATATTTTCTTATTTTTTGTTAAAATTTCGTATCTATTCAAAACAAGACAAACAGATTGAAATGGAAAGAGTAATAAGTAAGGTCTCATTTTTTGACATGATTTGAAATTGGGTTGATTTGAAATTTGAAGCTTTGTTTGGATATGCAATTTGAATTTCTTAAGCTGTATTTTTTTCTCATAAAAATGAAAAAGTCTACAAGTTATTGAAAAAATCAAAATTTCCCTAGTTCTTATGCATTCTTACTAAATGTGCAAATCATAGTTATTAAACAAGATGTCAAAAATCCTAAGATTTCACAAAGATACATTAACTAGTCAGCAATAGTAGTAACTAAATTATTTTTTAATGCAATTCTTTAACATGGCATAGATGATGATATCTTTACAAAGAGCATAGAGTCTTTTTTTTTTTTTTTACATAATAAAAATAACGGATCTTTTTTTTTTTTTTTTTTTACAAAATAAAAATCTATAGGTTTAGTTCTTCATTTTAAAAATATTAAAATCACAAGTTAAAATCTAAAATCCTATTTTTTGGAAAATTTGTATTTGAAATGATTTCAAATCATACATCAAAACATTAATTTAAATCACCATATAAATTGCATGTCCAAATACCAATTCATTTAGAATATATATTGTCTTAAATAATAAGATTTCTTATATAGGACAATTAAAGAGGTATGTAATAAACAAAAGCATTAATTTATTTTAAATATTATAATAATTTGAAATGAAAATTTAAGATAAATTTTTGGTGATACGACCGTCATCATTATTTCTTTGAGTCATGAGTGATTATTCAACTAACAAATTTGATGTTATTGTTGCTATCGTGACCCAATTAAATACTCTATTTCAATTACACAATGATTTGTTAATTGGTATCAAATTTTTCCGCTTTCATAATTTTAAACATGGTTATCTTTGTTGCATCCTCGACAGCTCCAAAACAGTAATGTTATTAACGCCTACACTATAAAGGAAATTGCATTTGATCTTTATTAAAATGCATGAAGAAAATGTATTTAGTCATTTATTAAAAATCCTAAACTCCTCTAGCTTTTACCTAGGTGGTGGAAAATCTTGAACCATATGGAATAAAAAATAGAGTAAGAAATTTAATTCTTGCATTAATTTTAGGAAAGCTACTTTACATTTAAACACCAAAATTAATGGTCCAATCATAATTACTCTATCCGTCTCATTTTATGTGAGGTAGTTTGACTCGGCACAAAGTTTAAGAAAGAAAGGAAGACTTTTAAAACTTGTGGTCCAAAATAAATAATAAAAATTTGTGTGACGGTAAATCATTTCATTAAGAATAAAATAGACATCTTATAGTTAAATTGTTACTTAATATAAAAATGTATAATTTTTTTTAGGACTGACTTAAAAGGAAAGTAACTCACATAAATTGTGATAGAGGGAGAGTAATATTTTTCTCTCTCATTGTCCGTTTCCTTTTGCCAGATCATTCTTGTATGCACCTTGCAAAATGCCAACGGTGAATTGTTCCTCGTTCAGTATGGGTGACATCTAATCCAATTTTAAAAACCCAACTTCAAGCATATACCACATTACGGGCGTGTGTTTCGGTTACATTTCATATTTAGATACACATAATTAAATGTATCTGCTTATCATGTATTCGAGATGAATATTTTTAGATATAACATATAAAATTTATAACATAATTTGGATAACATCAAAATTATTTATTATTTTTAATTATTTAAATTATTACTCTTTAATAAATATTTTTTTAGTCTTTTCTAAGTAAATAAGATAAGAGTTAATCTAAGCCATAGCAATATTGGAGTATGTATGTATATATGTTTTTTACTTAGATTTTTTATATTAATTAGTCAATGTTCATTACTTTCAAGAATATAATTATTACTAAAAGCAAAAATGTGAAGAAAATAATCAATTAATATTATATATATATATATATATATATATATTATTATTATTATTATTTTAAAAAAAAAAAAAACTTTAAGTTGTCGAGTATGGACTTTGTATGTCTTTAAGAAAAAATAATTATTATGAGTGTTTTACTGTAATATTCATATTAATTGACATGTTTCAAGTCTGGAAAAGTAATTTGAGGATAATTAATGTTAAAGTTAAAACAAAAAAATAGCAAAAAAATGAACATTTATTCCTAAAATATTGAATTAACAGGGAAATATAACAACCAAATACATTTCTCATGTCTCAAGTGGAATTTAATTTCCTCATTGTTTGGTTCTTTTTCCCCATTTTTTTTTTTTTTTTGTTATGATGAAGCAAGAAAATAAAGAATTTAAGAGCAATGAATAGTTGTTACATGAGTATGGTAAAAATTTACAACATATGAATTAATGAATGGAAAAATAACAAGACTGCTCATATGATTCCAATTTTGAATTTTTATTTTGTTATGTGGTTTTTAAAATTTGACTGTAAATATTTGATGTCTGATAATTTTTTGTTTAAAAATGAGAATGGAGAAACTCTGTGTAAGTAAATCTATGTATTATTTTATATAGATATTAGTTATGAAGGGATAAATTACTCATATATTAGTGTCACGATCCAAACTGTCGTGATTGACATCCACACTAACTCTCTGGTGGGAGAACCACTACTACAACTCAATCCAAGCAACTAAATCAAAACTAAGACATTTAAGTACATGAGAGCTGGAAAATTCTAAGGAAAGAAATAGAGTTCCCATAAATTCTAACAAAAGTCTAACAATAATAAACTAACAATGCAGAAGTAATACCTAGAACCTGAAAGTCAATATACCAAAACATCTAACAATGAACCAAGTCTAAATAAGAAGGGATACAACCCCAACTATGGCTAGCAATGGAACCGGGAGGTGCCGGTTCTAGTACTGTTCCGTCCTGATCCGTTACCGGTCCGATTCCGTCCCGACTTATACTGGTTAGGGCCTGTGTCTAGGGGGTCCGGGAGGGGTAACGGGACGGAAATCGGGATATACCGGTTAGTCCCGATTTGGTAAATACCGATTCCAATCCCAATCTGGTCCGGTTCATTTTATTTTTTTTTAAATCTTAAATATAGCCGTTTTGAGAGCATTTGGGCAACGGGTTTTGGGCCCCACCAATGGCTCTTTCACCCCCATAATTCCCCATTACAGCCCCTACCCCCCAAACTTTTTTTAATACCACAACCTTCTAAAAACTAAATTTTCATCTTTTTTTTTTTAACTATAAATACCCCCAATCTTTCATTCTTTTCACTCACAAAAATATTATTTTCTTCTCTCTCAACAACTCTCAAAAGTCTCACTCAAGTCTCTACTAATCTCTTATTCTCGTTAAAATTACGAATTGGAGCTTTCGGTCATACACGTCTATTTTTTTAAGTAGACGTTTGGTATGTTCTTTCCAACTCACTTTTCATTTAGTTATTTATTTTGTGAGTAATTAGTCTTTAGTCTCTAGTCTCTACTTATTTAGTTATTTATTTGTTTAAAACTTTGCATTACATTTTCATATTATATATAATTTACTCACTTTTTATATTTGAATATGGATTCCGGTAAAAACAATGTTGACAAGGGTAAAACAACTATAGTTGTTTCGATCACTAATTTATGGAGCTCAAAATTCAAGAAAAAAAAATAGGTAGTACTTCTAAATCTAAAACTAAAAAAAACTTCTCAATTAAGAATAAATACGGATGATTATACACACGTTGATGAAACTGTTTTTAATATTGATAGTTGTTGGTTGATAGAGGATATTCACCATATCAAGATTTGATCCCTTAAGATCTTAAAGATAATTTTTATAATCTAGAATATCTTTTTCTTCTTTTTAGTAAAATATATGATTTTATAGAATTCTAGATTTCATGGGATCTAGGTGATTCTGTTCCACAATCTCTCATGTATATAAAGCCTTGTATATGATATAGAAAGATATGAATAAAATTATTCAACTATCTTATTCCACATGGTATCAGAGCTTTAGGATTATTCCTTACTAGTTTTATTCATCTTGTCTTGAAATATTTATTTTTAATCTTTATCTGTCCAAAGATTGAAACCATTCAAGAACCATGCCAAAAAATGTGATTGCTGCAACTATTCCAGCCTCTGGAACTGTTTCTACAATTGTAGAGAATAACTCTACAGTTTCATTTGGTGACTTGCAAAACATTCAAGCCTATTATCGGTTGAATGAAAAAAATTACCTTAAATAGGCTCAACTAGTTCGTACTTTTTTAAAGGGTAAAGGGAAAATACGTCACCTTTTTAGTACATGACCATCTAAAGAAAATCCCACGTTTGATGCATGGGATGAACATGATGCAATGGTAATGTCTTGGTTATGGAACTCTATGCTTCCAGAAATTAGTAATAGCGTTATGTTTTTGAGCACCGCTAAGGAAATTTGAATGCATTAAAGGAGACGTACTCTAAAGTACATGATGCTGCCAGGATCTATGAAATAAAAATAAAACTTTCTGCAGCAAAATAGGGAGCTCGACTTGTCACTGCATATTCTAACTTTTTACAGGGGTTATGGCAAGAAATGGATCATTATCAATGCATTCAAATGAGTTGTAAAGATGATGCTGTAATTCTGAAAAGATTTATTGAAAAAGAAAGGATTTATTATTTTCTTGCAGGATTAAATGCATAATTTGATTCCGTAAGAGTGCAAATCTTAGGAAAAGAAGATCGTCCATCATTGAATGAGACAATGACCATAATACGAATAGAAGAAGGACGGAGGAATGTTATACTTGAAACTCAAATTAATGAAGGATCAACTATTGTAGCAAAAGGGACAAGTTCAAAAGAATCTGAAGTTTCCCAATTTGAGAGCACCATAAAGCCCACAGGTTCATACAAACCACAATTCAATAGGGACAATCTTTATCGCACCTATTGAAAAAAAATATCGGCACACCTGAGAGAGATGCTGGAGACTCAATGGTAGACCTCCAAACAGAAACAATAGTGATGGAAAGCAGGCACATTTAGCAAGCAACCCTCAGGCTGATGAAACAAATCCACACTCAACTTCAGCAGGTAGTTGTTCATTGGCCTTCACAGGTATTTTTTACTCTATTGTTTCTAATGTCTCAAACAAACTTTCTCCAATATGGGTGATTGATTCCGGGGCAACTGATCACATGACCAGTTCCTCTCATCTCTTCATATCATATTCTCCTTCTCTTAGCTATAAAAAAATAACTATAGTTGATGGTTCAGTTATTACTGTAGCTGGACAATGAGACATACCACTCGAGAAATCTTTAATACTTAAAGATGTCCTTCATGTCCCAAATTTATATGCAAATCTCATTTCTATCCAGAAACTCACCAAAGATTCCAAATGTCAAGTAACTTTCTTTGCTTCATATTGTTTAGTTCAGGAACAAAACATGAAGGAGATCAATGGGCGTGCTAGTGAGAAAAGTGGTCTTTATTGTCTGGATGTCCACAATGGTGGAGATACAACTAAGAATTCCTTATCTAGTTCATTCTTGTCTGAATCTGCTATGTCCAATAAAGAAAAAATATGGCTTTATCATCGTCGGTTAGGTCATCCTTCCTTTTATGTAATCAAAATGATGTTTCCATCTTTGTTCAAAGATTTGATTGTTGAGTCTTTTCATTATGATGATTGTGAAATTGCAAAACACAAACGGGTTTCCTATCCAATTAGTCACAAAAGAAGTCAAACTCCTTTTCCTCTTATTCATAGTGATATTTGGAGACCCTCTCCCATTCTTAATATTTCTGGTGCTAGATGGTTTGTGTCATTCATTGATGATTGTACAAGAGTAACATGGATCTATTTGCTAAAGCAAAAATCAGATGTTAGTCGAATTCTTCCCACATTTTTTAATCTGATCAAAACCCAATATGATGTGCCTATTAAAAGATTCCGATCTAATAATGCCAAAGACTACTTCAATCAAGCACTCTCTGTTTTCTTCCAAAAAGAGGGAGTTATTCATGAATCTTCATGTGTCAATACTCCTCCACAAAAGGGGATAGCAGAGAGAAGAAACGGTATGTTACTTGACATTACTCGATCACTATTATTTCATAAAAGAGGGCCAAAACAGTATTGGGGGGAAGCTGTCCTAACTGTTTCACATCTTAGTAACAAAATGCCATCAAGAATTCTGAACTTTAAAAGTCCGCTTGATACTCTTAGGAATTTCTTTCCAGTTTTTGAAATTTCCAATAAATTGGTTCGTAGAATCTTTGGGAGTGTTGCCTATGTTCATATTCATTATCAAAATAGAGGCAAATTAGACCCACGTGCTCTTAAGTGTGTTTTCATAGGATATTCTCCTACTCAAAAAGGTTACAAGTGTTATCAACCATCATCAAAGAAATTCTTTGTTTCAACTGATGTTACATTTGATGGAGTGAATCCTTTTTCGGTCATTCTTACAATCAGGGGGAGTCGTTGAAGGAAGAGGGACCTCTAGACTTGTCACTATTTGATTTTTCTATTTCTGGTCATGCCAAATCCTTACCTGAGTTATCATTTCTTCGGTCACCTGAACCTCTAAACCCAAATGAACTCATTAAGTCTCCTAATCTAGATATAGATAATGGAATGCTAGAAAGTAATCTACCATTGCAGGTTTATTCCAGAAGAAAGAGGCTAACTAATCAAACTACTCAGCTGGAATCATCTCCTAAGGTTATTGCTCCTAGTACCCATCCTGCACCTATTGAACCATCAGAAACACCAAACCAAACTAATCATGAAGAACCTAACCAACCTAATGACACGAGGTGATTGCTTTAATCCATAGAGTGTCTTCTTCAGTCTGCACACCATTCCCTTCTTGCTTTCAAAACTATGTGGCACCTTCATATAGATTTCCTTATCTAAGTCTCCATGTAAAAAGACATTTTTTACATCAAATTGTTGTAGGTTCCAATTAAAAGTTGCAGCCAATGATAATAAGATTCTCATTGTATTCATTTTTGCCACAGGGGCAAAAGTCTTTAAATAATCAATTGCATAGGTTTGTGTATAACCCTTTGCTACCAAACGCGCTTTAAATCTTTCTATGGACCCATCTGACTTATATTTCACAGTAAACACCCATCTTAACTTCTTCCCTTCTGGTAATTCCACAGTTTCCCAAGTTTTTTTTTGTCCAACGCTTCCATTTCAACCTTCATAGCTTTCTCCCCACTCTTTGTTTCCTAATGCTTCAGACAAATTTTTGGGAATAGATATTGTGTGGAGGTTACTGAGAAAAGTTTTATGTTTTGGGGATAGATTTTGATATGTCACGAAAAGCCTCAAAGGGTGTTGTGTGCAAGTTCTGGTTCCTTTTCTGAAGGCAATGGGAAGGTCAAGATTTACAAAGGTTATGATCAAGCTAGGGTATCGACAAAGTCAATGAGACCATACCTTGTTCATACGACACTCAGAAACATAAAATGTGACAGTATTATTAGTTTATATTGATGACATCATTGTAACATGTGATGATTCAGAGGAGCTACAAAATTTGAAGAGGTGTTTACTCAAGGAATTTGACATCAAAGAGCTTGGAGGATTAAAGTATTTTTTGGGAATTGAAATGGCACACTCAAAACAAGGAATCTTTATTTCCCAACAAAAATATGTGTTTGATATGCTGAAGGAAACAGGAAAATTAGGGTGTAAACCAGTGGCTACACCAATTGAATATAATCATAGATTGTGCAATGCTCCTGAAGATTCTGTGGTAGATAAAGGCTTGTATCAAAGGCCTGTAGGGAAATTGATTTACTTGTCCCATACAAGGCCGAACATTGCATTTGTTGTTAGCGTTGTTAGCCAATTTATGCATGATCCTACAAAAATGCATCATCAAGCTGTCAACAGGATTCTACAATATCTTAAAGGAAGTTCAGGCAAAGGAATACTATTCAAAAGAGGAGGAGACATGATTTTAGAGGCTTATACTGATGCAGACTATGCTGGTTCATTAGTAGATAAAAGGTCAAGTTCTGGATATTGCACTTTTTTAGGAGGAAATCTGGTGACTTGGAGGAGTAAAAAACAAAATGTAGTAGCCAGATCAAGTGTAGAATCCGAGTTTAGATCTATGGCTATGAGAGTTTGTGAGTTGTTATGGTTAAAGATAATCCTTGATGATTTGAAGATAAGATGGGAAGGACCTATGAGACTATATTGTGACAATAAATCAGCAATAAGTATAGCTCATAATCTTGTACAACATGATCGTACTAAGCATACTAAGGTAGATATACATTTCATAAAGGAGAAATTAAATAATGGACTAATTTGTACGCCATTTGTATCTACAAAAGATCAGGTGGCTGATGTTTTAACAAAAGGACTGCCCAATAATGTGTTTCAAGATCTAATAAGCAAGCTAGGAATGGAAGATATCCATTCACCCGCTTGAGGGGGAGTGTTGGCTGATAGAGGATATTCACCGCATCAAGATTTGATCCCTTAAGATCTTAAAGATAATTATTGTAATATAGAATATCTTTTTCTTCTTTTTAGTAAAATATATGATTTTATAGAATCCTAGATTTCATGGGATCTAGGTGATTTTTTTCCACAATCTCTCATGTATATAAATCCTTGTATATGACATAGAAAGATATGAATAAAATTATTCAACTATCTTATTCCACAATAGTAATAGTGGATTAGATCCTTATCATGAATATTTACAAAGAAGGTTTGATAATTTTGATGAGGAATTACCTGAAGATGATGAATATAATAATGTTAATGATTATATTG
Organism: Solanum bulbocastanum; assembly: GCA_037074985.1. Lineage (NCBI taxonomy): Eukaryota > Viridiplantae > Streptophyta > Magnoliopsida > Solanales > Solanaceae > Solanum > Solanum bulbocastanum. The sequence continues at coordinate 40,107,372 of CM073603.1, read as the reverse complement.
ATAGTTTTGATAATAATGTTGATGAATATGATAATGATGAAACTCAACCAACTACGGCTACTCCCACTCACAATCCCTCTTCCCCTCTCGCTCCCTTTTATTGTCCTGCTACCGTTCCCCCCGTGCATCCTAGGACTAAGGTAGAACGCGCTAAAAAATCAGTTGTGTGACAATTTATGACTCAGAATGAAGATAAAACACAAGTTATTTGTAATAAATGTAAACATAGAATGAATCATAAAATTGTAGGAAAACAGGATGGGACAGGACATTTGAGTAATAATTTAATGTCATGTTGTAAAAATGAATTTTTGCATACTAAAGTTGTAGCCGAAGCTAAAAAGAATGGTGCCACCCTTCTTGAAAATGTAGGAGTAGGGGGCTCTAATATGGTTCAAACACAATTAAATCCTTCTAATGTTTCTGGCTCTAGTATACAATGGTCATATAGTAGAGAAAAAGATCTTGAAGAATTAACTAAAATGATTGTTGTTATGGGGTTGCCATTTAGTTTTGCTGAAAATTCTAATTTTATTCATTATATTCAAATTGTATATAATCCACATTTTAAAGGTTTTACTAGAAGTACAATTAAAAAGGCTATCTTTGATTATCAAGCTCAACATTTTCAATATCTTTGTTGTTTATTTTATTATAATAATTGTAAAATAGTTATTACTTCTGATATGGGCCGTAGTGTAAATGGTAAAGATTATTTCATTATTACTACACATTGATTGATGAAAATTGGACTTTGCAAAAAAGAATTTTAGGTTATAAATGATGTGAAATGCATAAAACCAATAGTTATATAGCTCAAACAATTATAGATGTTTTACAAAACTATGGAATTTGTAATAAAATAATTTGTGTCACCTTAGATAATGCTTCTAATAATACATCTGCTGTTGAAATACTAAAATCGTCTCTTTGCCCTGTTTATATTGATCGTTTTCATATTAGGTGTGCTGCACACATATATAATTTGATTGTTAGAGATCGTATAACAATGTATAATGATGATTGCATAAAAGTTGAAACTGCATGTCATTTTATTTTTAAATGTCAAGTTAAGTCTAGACATAGAAATTTTGAAAATCGTTGTCGTGAATTTAATCTTCCACCTAGAAAAATTCTAAAATCAGTGTGTACTATATGGAATTCTTTATTTGAAATACTTGAAGTTGCTTGTGAATATAGGAAACCGTTACAAATGGTTTGGAATGCTCATAATTCAAATATGACCTATAGACTTGATGATAATGATTGGAATGACATAAAAGAACTTATAGAATTCTTAAAAGGTTTTTATTTAACTACAAAAAAATATCTGCATTTTATTATCCAACTATTTGCTCTGTTTTACCTAATATTTATGCTATTTCTAGTAAATTTTGTAAATTCAAAACTAAACCAAGATTTAAATAATCTATTGAGAAAATTATTGAAAAATTTTAAAAATATTTTATTCTTGTTCCTCAAGTTTATTTAACCGCTTGTTTGTTACACCACATTACTAAGATGAAGGTGCATCACGAATGGTTGATAAAATATATTTTAATTTGGGTATAGAAGATGATGAAACACCTAGTTGTCAAGAAGTTAAAGATAGTATAAAAATTGAAGTTAGAAAATTGTATGACTTGTATAATTCTAATAGAATGAATACAGTATGTAATGAAGAACCTCAAAGTTTTAGGAGTAGATATAATGAAGATGATCTTGATGATATGATAGATTGTTATCTTGAACTTTCTCATAATAATAAAAATGATTTTGATATATATATTAATCAAAATACAGAACCTACTACTGATCTTCTAGAATGGTGGAGCAATCGCGGCAAGGGATTTCCAAAACTTCAACCGGTTGCTTAAGATGCGTTAGCTATTCAAGCATCTTCAGTAGCTTCGGAAGGCGCTTTTAGTGCAACAACATTTCAAATTGGAGAGCATAGATATTCATTAGCAGGAGATAGCTTGGAGATATCGATACTATTTAGAGATTGGATTAATGGCGAGAGAAGGAGTTATGGTCGACCAGCTTTACCAACCAAATTTGAAAATGCTGTTGATGAAATAATGCAAAATTTTAGTGACAACGGCATTGATGCATTGAAGGAACTATCTAATCAACCAATTCTAGATCATGTTACAAGAGAAATGTTAAATGATGTAAGAAAAGATTTCCTTGATACCATGAACTATTAAATTTAAATGTCTATTAGTATGAGTAAGATAATTCGAGGTTTAATTCAAACAGAACCCTTCCTAGAAGGTGACTGTGTAGATTAGATCTTTTAATACTCTACTAATATTTTGTAACTCAAATAGTACTATTTAATTAATATTAATAAAACTATAGGCTATTTGCCTTAATTTTTTTTATTATTGTCTTCAACTTTTATAACTTATAAAGTTTGAAATTTATACTTTTAAACTTTTAAAATTTGAAATTTAAACTTTTATAACTTTTACAAGTTTGAAATTTAAATTTTTAAACTTTAAAAGTTTGAAAATTTGAAATTTATACTTAAAAAGTTTGAAATTTAAGTTTTAAAACTTTTAAAGTGAACTAAACTTTTATACTTTTAAAGTTTAAAATTTAAATTTTTAAACTTTTAAAGTGTGAAATTTAAATTTTTATAGTTTTAAAGTTTGAAATTTAAATTTTCAAACTTTTAAAGTGTGAAATTTAAACTTTTATACTTTTAAAGTTTGAAATTTAAATTTTCATAACTTTTAAACTGTGAAATTTAAACTTTTATACTTTTAAAGTTTGAAAGTTTGTATTTTAAACTTTAAAAGTTTCAAAGTATAAATTTTTAACTTTAAAATTATAAAAGGTTTAATATTATTTGATTAATGTTCCCATATTTTTAATTTTAATAAGTAATTTTTTTAAAAAAATATAGCCGTTGAAACCCGGTTTTCGATTTCCGATCCGGTCCCAATACACGTATATTTTTCTGGAACTACCGGTTCCGGTCCGTCTCGGTCCCAGTACGATTCCGTCCCATGGTACCCGTTTTCATTCTGGTTTCGATTCGGTAGTCTCGCTACCGGTCCCGTTGCTAGCCGTAACCCCAACTAATATACTAATAACTAATAGAACTGTCTAAGTTCGAAATGTGGACATAGAAGAAAGGAGAACTCATGGTTGTCCGGAAGAATTGTCTCACCCATGAATTCGAACGACGATCATTGATCTCCTAAGCGAGGTTTATCAGTAGCCGCCCTACACTTAACAAAAATAAGAGCAAGTGCAATATCAGTACACCGCCACAATGTACTAGTAGGATCACATGGCTATCCCACTAAGGGCAACATACATTAGTCAATACAACAATATAATCACATGCACATATCGAACATAACAATATTATCAACATTTATGAACAACGAACAACTTCACATTTCTCAAGATACACAATTGTGACAAGTAATTGGTCCTCTCATGGAACCCAAATCCAAACAATTAGCATACCAGAATGTGGTACCAGATCCAATAGTTATGCCGAAATATGGCAACCGATCTTATATTTATGCCGTGACGGGGTAATCGATCCAAGTTAGTTATGCCAAAATGTGGCAACCGATCCATTCAACACACCACAATCACAAGCATATCCTCAATATCATACAATTAAGTCATGATTTCATGATAAACATTATTCATCTATCTCATTTACAACAAACGTGATCAATAATGCAACATTCATATACATGCATGTATTATAATGAAGCAAGAACAAATATACATCACACAATCATAGAATCATAATCATCACCTACCTCGAAACAAGCTTGAAACCCTAAGAAACTTGATCCTTCCCTTTCTGGATTCATTTCACTTGTTCTTAGTCTACAAACAATCAATATAATACAAGAATCAATAAACAATCACTAATTACTCAAATTACTAACAATTCTAAGAACCCTAGATCAAACCCCATGATCCCAATTATCCAAATTAAGGTTGTTTCCACCATAGAATATATAACAAACCCCCCCTCCCATCAATATTCACCCATTCTATTACGATCTACGGAACGAAAAACGGATTTAGGGAGTGGAAAGCTTACCTTTAGCCTCTAGAATGGTGAAAAATGAGTAGGAGTTGCCTGGTGTTCGTTCCTTAGATCTAAAAATAAAAAAGTGTCAAATAAGATCGTTTAAGGGTTTATTTACGACTTTAAGTCACGTCGAACCCGCCACAGTAGCCATCACCCCACTGCAGCGACCCCGCTAGAGCGACACCAATCCCGCTAAAGTGGCTTGCACAGAACCAGTGAGCTATTTAAAGAATTACAAGATCCTCATTTCACAACACACCTCTAACCAACTACGATCCAAAAATACCCTTTACGCTAAGATCGATTTCGGGAGTTCTACTAGCCCGAATTTAATTTCGTAAAGTCATACCGATTCTTTAACGAGTTATCTAAGTACTCATGTAATCAAAATCATAATTAACTCATTCGTTTGTTACCAGATTTTCATACACTTTAAAGACTCCGATTTCGTCTAAATTTGGATTAGGTTGAGAAAATCCAAATACTACAAAAAAGTTTTTTGGCCCCAAATTTTACCCCATTGGCATTTCTATAACGATGAAAACATGTCGTTACAATAAATACTAATTTACCCATAACTCGTCAACGAGTGACAAAACTTAGGAAAATAGGCTAAAGAATGAATGAAATAGTACCTGAATCGCAAACAATTGGGGATACTAGTCTCACATGTCTATCTCAGTTTCTCAAGTAGCTTCCTCAACTAGACGATGCTTCCATTGAACTTTCACGGACTTAATCTCCTTGGTCCTCAACTTACGCACATTACGATCAAGAATTGCAATCGGTTCCTCCTCATATTAGAGGTCCTTGTCTAACACAATTGAGTCCCACTTTATGATATAATCCTCGTCACCATGATATCTCTTCAACATGGACACATGAAATACCGGATGAACTCCCGATAAATTAGGAGACAAAGCCAATCTATACGCTACCGGTCCCACACATTCATGAATCTCAAATGGACCACTGTACCTAGGACTTTTCTTACCTTTCTTGCCAAATATCATTACCCCTTTCATGGGTGATACCTTGAAGAATATTTTCACTGATTTGAAAAGTCATATCTCTTACCTTATGATTCACATACTTCTTTTATCTACTTTGGGCTGCTAAAAGTTTAGCTTGAATACTCCTTAAGAGAATCCTTCACTAAATAAACCCCTAAAGGTTTCACATCGTCAGCCTCAAACCATCATATGGGTGATCTACATCCCTTTCCATAGAATGTCTCAAATGGTGTCATATCTATGCTGGAGTGATAACTATTATTATAAGAAAATTCACATAAAGGTAAGAACTTATCCCAATGCCCTCCAAAATCAATCACACATGCTCTAAACATGTCTTCCAATACTTGAATAGTTCATCTCTAACTGTTCATCCATCTTTGGATGAAAGTTTGTACTAAAAGTGAGTTGTGTGCCCAATTCATCATGTAATTTCCTCCAAAACTTGGATATGAATTGGGTACCATGGTCTAAGATGATAGAAAGGGGCACCCCATGCACCCTCACTATCTCTTTTACATAAACTTTAGCCAATTATTCAACATTACAATCTATTCTTACTGGAATAAAATGAGTTGACTTAGTCAATCCATCAACCACTACCCAAATAGAATCAAACTTCTCCAAAGTCTTCATAAAACCAACCACAAAATCCATGACTATTCTTTCCTACTTCCATTTCGAAATTGACATTCTTTGAAGTAAACCTGCAGGCCTTTGATGTTCATACTTCACTTGTTGACAATTTTGACATTTCGCCACAAACTCCACTATATCTTTCTTCATGCCTAGCCACCAATAAATTCGCTTCAAATCTCGATACATCTTGATCACACTCGATTGAATAGAATATCGCGAACCATGAGACACTGCCAACAATTTCTCAATCAAGTCATCTACTCTAGGAACACATATTCTCTCTTTAAAATTGATTAATCCATCCGTATCAAGAGTGGTCTCTTGTGCCTTACCAATAGCAGTTTTCTTTCTAAGTTCCTCCAAATTCCCATTCTCAAATTATTTGGCCTTGATCTCCTCTAAGAAAGTGACCCTTGCCTCAATACTAGCTAACACCCCACCTCTTTCTAAGATGCCCAACTGCATGAACTTAAACTTTAAGGTCTAAATTTCTTTAGCCAAAGGTCGCTTGGATACATTCAAGCAATCTAAACTACCTATACTCACCATTTTTCGACTCAAAGTGTCTGCCACCATATTAGTCTTGCTCAAATAGTATTGAATGGTCACATCATAATCCTTAAGTAACTCCATCCACCTTCGATGTCTCAAATTCAGATCCTTTTGAGTGAACACATGCTGCAAACTACGATGATCAGTAAAATCTTCACACTTAACACCATAGAGGTAACGCTACCATATCTTAAGAGTAAACACTATCGCTGCCAACTCTAAATCATGTGATGAATAATTCTTCTCACGCACCTTCAGTTGACGCGAGACATAAACTATAACATCCTTATCCTGCATCAACACAACACCCAAACCAAAATGAGAAGCATCACAATAAACTATAAAATCCTTACCTTCCACCGGTAACGCTAAAATAGGTACAGTGGTCAAGAGAGTCTTGAGTTTTTAGAAGCTCTCCTCACATTTTTCAGTCCATTCAAATGATATCTCATTTTTGGTCAAATTAGTCAAGTGAGTGGCGATAGAAGTAAAGTTCTTCACAAATCAACGATAATAGCTAGCGAGCCCCACAAAACTCCTAATTTCCGTCACGGAGCTAGGTCAAACCCAATTCTTAACCGCTTCAATCCTTTGAGGAACCACCATTACCCTTTCTTTTTACATGTCCCAAAAATGCTATCGAAGTCAACCAAAATTCACACTTAGAAAATTTAACATACAACATTTGTTTCCCAAGCACACCCAACACAATATGAAGATGGTTGGCATGCTCTTCCTCACTTTTAGAGTAACCAAAATATCATCAATAAAGATTATAACAAATGAATCAAGAAACGACTTAAGCACCCCATTCATCAAACTCATGAACACTGCAGGTGCATTAGTCAAACCAAAGGGCATACCTAGGAATTCATAGTTCCCATAGCGAGTCCTAAACACCGTTTTGGGCATATCCTCAGGCCTAATTTTTAATTGATGGTAACCAGACCTTAGATTAATCTTAGAGAAAACTGATGCACCTTGTAATTGGTCAAAAAGATCATCTATTTGAGGCAAATGATACTTGTTTCAAATAGTGACCCTATTCAATTGTCGGTAATCTATACACATTTTCATACTACCATAATTTTTCTTAACAAACAAAACTGGGGCACCTCATGGGGAAGCACTAGGTCGAATAAATTCTTTATCAAGAAGTTCTTGTATTTGAGCCTTAAGCTCTCTTAATTCTACCGGAGCCATGTGATATGCAGGGATAGAAATGGGGCGCGTACCAGGCTCTAAATCAATGCTGAAATCTATTTCTCTATCTGGAGGCATACTAGACAAATCATTAGGAAACACTTCTATAAATTTCAACACCACAAGAATAGACCCAATGGATGGAGCCTCAATCGCAACATCCGTAATATGAGCCAAATAAGCCAAACAACCCTGCCCTACCAATTTTTTAGCCTGAATAGAGGATATGATCTTAGTTAGCTTAGGCTTGTACACTCCTTCCCACTCTAATTTTTCCTTTTTTAAAATTTCTAAAGTTACGGACTTAGTATTACAACTAAGTACAACATAATAGGGGGACAACCAAGTCATGCCTATTATTATGTCAAAGTTAGTCATATCCAAAATCACCAAATCAATCCAAGTCTAAAAACCCATAAACAAAATAGGACAAGCACGATAGACATGGGTAACTATGACTGACTCTCTAACTAGGGTAGAAATATAGATAGGGGCATCAAGTATATCACAAAGCATATCAAAATCTGAGTCAAATCGCACAGATACATAAGAATAAGTAGAACCCAGATCAAATAACACATTAGCCATCCAGTCACAGACAAGAATAGTATCTGTGATTACCACGTCAGGCGCATCTGCCTCATTCTTGCCTAAAAAGGCATAACACTGAGCCCTATCATCTTGACGAACCACTTCTATGCCTGGTTGCACATTACCTCTGGCTACATTACCATTTCCTTTACCTCTACGGCCTCGTTAATTACCTCCTCGCCCACCTTGTGGACGCCCTCGACCATTATTATCATTTTCTGCCGGTACACTACTCTAGTCTGCTACTACGCGGACTCAAACATACGTGGGTGGGGACAATCTCTCCTCATATGCCCTGGTTCTCCACAGTTGTAACAAGTACGATCAAAAGATAGTTTGTCGCCTGTTGAAGGCGCGACTCCCTGGCTATCCTGAAAATTATGAGATGGAGTTTTCGAGTAACTACCTGCAGAGGCGGGCATAGCAGACTGAATTGGCTTGGCTGCAAGCGTTGGCCTTTCGGACCCTTTGGAATAAGAACCTTGAAAGTTACCCGAGTTTTTGGCCCTTTTTGCTCATGTCTTAGCTTGACCATCTTGCCTCACCCACTCCACATTCTTAACATAGTCTGTCACCTCATTAAAACTCCTCTCTGCAGAAGTCATATAAACAGATAATACTTGCAACTCAAAATTTAATCCCTTGATAAACAAATGAATCCTCTCCTCCTCTATAGTAACCAACTATGAAGCATATCTAGATAAAACATGGAACTTGGCCTCATAAGCAGCCACAGACATACCACCTTGGTCTAAAGCCATAAACTCATCCTTTTTGCGATCCTTTAAAGTTCTAGGTACATATTTCTCTAAAAACAGAGCATGAAATTGGATCCAAGTAAGTGGAGGTAAGACTGAAGATCTGCACTCCATATAAGCTCTCCACCACTGTTTGGCCTCACCTTGAAGTTGGAAAGACACCAAATCAATTCCATGCTGATGAACGATACCCAGTTTATGAAGCCTCTCATAGCAATCCAGAATGAACTTATACGCATCCTCACTCTCAGAACCAAGAAATACAGGAGGCTTTAACTTCAAGAACTCAGTCAACATTTCATGCTCATTACCAGTCATAACAGAACCCAACAAAGGACGGAAGAAAACATCAGTACCTACGTTTCCACCCACCTTTGGAGTAGCGATAACAATAGGGGGGTTAGCAGGAGCTTGAGTTGCTTAAACAGATAGAAGCACTCTAGGACCAACCAATCATTTAAAAAACGACATGATATGTTGAGCTAATACTGGATCGATGAGAGGAATACCTGTAGTCTCAGCTTACACCTCTTTCTTTTGTCCAACTTTTTCAACATTCTTAACCTCAATATCCCCTTCTATCTCCTCATGATGAACGGGAGGGGCCTCATTTTGGGGAGCAATTTCGATCGGAACCTTCTCTCTAGCAGGCTCCACCCTTCCACGGGCTCTACCCCTAGCTCTTCCTCTACCCTTGCCTCAACCGTGACCTCTCGCTGCAGATTCCTCAGTTGGAGCATTGATGGGAGATACGAGCCTAACGCCGTTGAATCTAGTGTTAATCATCTGCGGACAGAAGAGTGAATGAGGTTAAATACTAGTTTGAATCACCAGATACCAATTGGAATCAAGTCATAGCATGAAAGGAGACAAGAGAAAACAAAGAGATTTCCTAAAGTCCTATAGCCTCTTGAAGAAAAGTAAATACGTCCCCGTACTGTTTTGTGAGACTCTACTAGACTCATTTTGGTATCGAGATCAACGAACCTAGGCTCTGATACCAACTTTGTCACGACCCAAAGCGTCGTGATTGGCACCCACACTAACTCTTCGGTGGGAGAACTACTACTACAACTCAATCCAAGCAATTAAACCAAAACTAAGGCATTTAAGTACACGAGAGTTGGAAAATACTAAGGAAAGAAATAAAGTTCCCATAAACTCTAACAAAAGTCTAACAATAAAAAACTAACAATGCGGAAGTAATGCCTAGAACCTGAAAGTCAATGTACCAAAACATCTAACAATGAACCAAGTTTAAATAAGAAGGAATACAACCCCAACTAATGTACTAATAACTAATAGAATTGCCTAAGTCCTAAATATGGACATAGACATAAGGAGAACTCATGGCAACCCGAAAGAATTGGTTCACCTTTAAATTCAAACGACGATCATTGATCTTCTAAGTGAGGTCTGTAGCCGCTTGAAGATGCCCTGTACTCAACAAAAAGAAGAGCAAGTGCAATATCAGTACACCACTACAGTGTACTGGTAGGATCACGCGGCTATCCCACTAAGTGCAGCATACATTAGTCAATACAACAATATAATCACATGCACTTATCGAACATATACAATATTATCAACATTTATGAACAATGAACAACTTTATATTTCTCAAGATACACAATTATGACAAGTCATTGGTCCTCTCATGGAACCCAAACCCAAATAGTTAGCTTACCGAAACTTGGTACCCGATCCAATAGTTATGCTGGAACGTGGAAACTGATCCCATATTTATGCCGAAACGGGCAATCGATCCAAGTTAGTTATGCCGGAACGTGGGAACCGATCCATTCAACACACCACAATCACAATCACAAGTATATCCTCAAGATCATACAACTAAGTTATGATTTCATGGTAACCATCATTCTTCTATCTCATTTACAACAAGTGTGATCAATAATGCAACATTCATAAACATATATATATATATATATCATAATGAAAGAAGAACAAACATACATCACACAATCATAAAATCACAACCATCACCTACCTCGAAACAAGCTTGAAACCCTAAGAAACTTGATCCTTCCCTTTCCGAATTCGTTCCGCTTGTTCTTGGTCTACAAACAATCAATATAATATGAGAATCAATAAACAATCACTAATTACCCGAATTACTAACAATTCTATGAACCCTAGATCAAACCCATAATCCCAATTATCCAAATTAGGATTGTTTCCACCATAAAATCTATAACAAAACCCTCTCCCATTAATATTCACCCATTCTACTACGTTCTACGGATCGAAAAAGGGATTCGGAGAGTGAAAAGCTTACCTTTAGCCTCAAGACTGGTGAAAAATGAGTAGGTGTCGCTTGGGGTTCCTTCCTTAGCTCTAAAAATTGAAAAGTGCCAAATAAGGTCGTTTAAGGGTTTATTTACGACTTTAAGTCGCGTCGAATCGACCACAACGGCCCTCACCCTGCTGCAGCGGCCAGGCCAGAGCGACACCAATCCAGCTAAAGCGGCTTGCACGGAACCAGTGAGCTATTTAAAGAATTTCAAGACCCTCATTTCACAACACACCTCCAACCAACGACGATCAAAAAATACATTTTACGCTAAGATCTATTCTGGGAGTTCTATTTACCCGTATTCAATTTCGTAAAGTCGTACGGGTTCTTTAACGAGTTATCTAACTACTCATGTAATCAAAGTCATAATTAACTCATCCGGTTGTTACCAGATTTTCCTACACCTTAAAGACTCCGATTTTGTCTAAATTTGGACTAAGTTGGGAAAATCTAAATACTACGAAAAAGTTTTCCGGTCCCAAATTTTTCCCTGTTAGCATTTCTATAACGACGGGAACAAGTCGTTACAGTTAGTTATACATGCATTAATTATTTCAAATTCTATCCTACATAAAATAATATATAAATTTTCTCATATAACATATACATGTATTAGTTATGCGAATTTCTAAATGGTCAACTAAACAATATATTAATTTTATATATACATAAACTACCTATTTACTAAAGATTATATAAATAATATAAAAAAAAGTACCTAAATAACGTATTTGTTATCCACTTATCAAACCACTCCTAATTTGGTATTTATACGAACTTATTCATTCGCTAATAGGAGACTTGAGCTCCGCAATTAATCAAAAAAGATAAAAATAAACATAAGTTGGTAGCCTACTCTTTGGATTTTTCGAAAACTTTCAATAAATAGACACTTATTTTATTATATATATATAATCTCTAGTCTCTCCTTTTCTCTTTTTTTTTTTTTTTTTTTTTTTTAACTTTTAGAATTTTAATTTTTCACTTGATATGCTTATGATCAAGATTAAAAGACAATTTTTGGTATATTTCAAATATCTTTAATTAATAACCACATAAATTTAAAGATATTTTTTTAAAATTACATGTCAAGTTAAAATCAAATAAACAAATTAAAATCGAAAGGGAACACTTATAATGCAACTCATCACTTAATTTAATTTCAACTAAGATTAGTAAACCTATCTCATGTGATGTAGAATTAGTTGAGGAGTATTACTTACCATATATATACCAATTATAATAGTTGAATTCATCAAGACAAGTATCAATATTTAGCGCTCTCAAAGTATAGATTATCTACTTTCGAAGAACAATCTCACGCTAAATTTTTCGATTTTTTGAGAAAAAATGGAACCGCCTGGTTTCACACCCAGAGCCATATCTTTCATTCTGCGTGTGCGAATATACCCACAACTTTTCAGCCATTTTATGCGAGTGATGACGGATTTTTCAACAAAAAAATTGGATTCTGCTGCTGCAGATTCCGAATTGAATACTCTATTCCAATTCCATCGCGATTTGCTAACTGAGTATAAAAATCTCGTGTCTACGCATTTAAGATCAAGATTACTTTCTTCTGAACAATCACGAGACAAGCCTGATATGGAAATTTTGAAGCCTTGCATTTATTATATGAACAAAGTGCAGAATCGTTTTGCTGATGAACGGGGTGTTATTATGGCCTATTTGGACACCATTAGATCATTGAAGGAAGGTAATCTTCGTAATGAAGAGGCTTATAATGCAATTGCAAAAATATTTGGTGAGGAAAATCAAGATTTGGTAGATGAATTTGAATTCCTGATTTTGGATAAAAAGGAAATTAGAAAGCAGAAGAAGAAGAAGAAGAATTCATCATCGTCAAGTAATAAGAAAACACTTGATGACTTGAAACGTTCCGAGCTAATGGAAGATGAGATGTGTGAACTTGATATTGACTTAGCCCTTGGAAAAAAAACTGTGGCATGTGCAAACATGTTGATGAACTCAGCAGAAGAAGAGCGGAATCAAATAATCAATATCGATAATAGTTTCAGTGCTGTGAGTCTCGGTTACATTGAGAAAGTATACAAAGAAGAAGATGCTTTTATTCTAACAAGACTACGGGATGATCCAAGAAGTGTTTTGCCTGAAATTTTGGAAAAATTGAAGTCGAAAGAGGACGAACTGAGCAAAAAGTGGAGTGATATTCATGAGAAGAAAAAGAATTGGACAACCTCATTACGTAAATTAAGGAGTATAGCATGATTAATTCCAGTGATTTTTTTAATTTGTTTTGGATTTGCTCTGTTTTCTGCTTGTGAATGTACTGCCTCTGTTTCTTGGATACACTATTTTTTAGACCTAATATATTAATTTTGATTATTATCTTTCTAGCAGTGTATCTAACTTTTGAAATATTCAATATTATCTCTATATTTATGCAACTTCAAATACATTTTTTTGGGTATAAGTATTTATTTTTAATTATATAATTGCAATTTCCATATGACTTATCATACGCGGCCTTACCCGCTTGACTTGTAGATCTTATAAGTAATTCTATGGAGGATTGGTGTATGTAAACTTTTTTTTCCTATCTTGTCTGAGATAGTAAAGTTATTTTCGATACACAATGAATTAAAAAAGAGTTTTGACAAATACAAATATGATATAAGAATATTTGAAAAAATATTTGAAGATTATTTCAAGTTGCATTGTAAACGACTCTTGCGACAAATAGATACTCATTACTGCCCTTTCCACTCTTTTATTTTTTCAGTTTTCTTGTTTTCTTTGGACAAATAGAAAGATTCATATGTGGGACAAAATTTTAAATGACATATATAATTGGTCATATAATCACGCGTACATAGATGCTTAGTTGGTGGGATACCATGATTAACTGAATTTACTCATTTTTTTTCAGAAAAGACTCAAAAATACCACTAAACTATTCGAAATAGCTCATATTTACCCTTAAACTATATTTCGGCTCAAAACTACCCTTTCCGTCATACTATTGGGTACCCTTCTTATTAACGGAAGTCGTTAAATATCATGTGGATGTCACATTGCATGCCACCTAAGCACCACGATTTCATCCATTTCCACATAGACTAATAATAAGATTCCTTATCCCTAATTTTTCCCCACATTTCTCCATTTTTGTCCAGAACTAATTTTTTATCCAGATTTTTTGAAGTTTTATAGTAAAGACTTTGATAGTGTTGTTTGTTGAAAACAACAAGTGTTTTGGAACAGCAGGTGTTGAGTTGAAACTGCTGCTGGTAATGTGAAGTGGAGTTCAATTATGTTGTTGATAATGGAAAGCAAATTCTGGGCTTTTTTACCAGGTTTTAGATAAACTGTTTACTGATGCAGGGTCTGGTTTTGATTCTGTAATTGTTGGGAGCTTTGCAAGGAATTTGGTTTTTGCAGGGTCTGCTTATTGGCAGCATTGCAGCTGTGCAGGTCTGCAGCATTGCAAAGCATGGTTGCTGGCCGCTGCTTGCTGCTGGCTGCTGGTGGTGGTGGCTGCTGCTTGTGGATTAGGAATCTTATTATTAATCTATGTGGAAATGGATAAAATCGTGGCGCTTACGTGGCATCGACATGGCATTTAACAACTTCCGTTAGTAAGAACGGTACTTTTGACCCAATAGTATGACGGAAAGGGTAGTTTTGAGCCGAAATATAGTTTAAGGCTATATATGAGCTATTTCGAATAGTTTAGGAATATTTTTAAGCCTTTTCCGCATTTTTTTTTATCTTCTAGTTGAATTGAATAAATAAATAATATTAAATCAAAATGCGTTGTTAATAGTAAATCCTAACAATTATCTTCAATCTCCAATCCCATCACGATTTGTTGATCGGATTTTCCTTTCTCTCTAACTCCGAGGAACATTACCTTCTTGGCAGTATTAAAACTGTTATAAAGCAGGGTATTATTGGGGATACTTGGATATCATCATGAACTGAACTTTTGTGCTTATTAGTTGTACATCATCACGCACTGAACTTTTCTGCTTATTAGTTATTATTATGAAATTAATAGGAGGAAGAGCATCATTAGTGATTATTCAACTGACAAATTGGATGTTTATGTTGTCGTGTTAGAATTGAATATTCTATTTTAATTCCACCATAA
This sequence comes from Solanum bulbocastanum, assembly GCA_037074985.1. NCBI lineage: Eukaryota > Viridiplantae > Streptophyta > Magnoliopsida > Solanales > Solanaceae > Solanum > Solanum bulbocastanum. The sequence goes on along the minus strand of CM073603.1, from coordinate 40,092,092 downwards.
TTTATTAACTGAGTATCAAATTTTCTTGCTATCAAAATATCGACCATCGTTATTTTTGTTGCAGCCTTGTCAGTCCTGGCAATGCAATATTATTAATGCCAACATTATAAACATATTAAATATGAAAAATATGAAGGAAAATATATTCGGTCATTTATTAAAACACATGAATATATGTGTGTGTATATATATATATATATATATATTCCATCATTTAGTAATGAAAGAAACTTTGAGCACATTGGCTATTTCGGAAAAAGATAAACATATTAAATTTTCATCAAAACATATGAGACAAAACACATAGAGCAAGAAATATGTATGTTTTCACGGAATTACTCCCCTTTTTTGAGGAAGTAACCGTCTTGCGTTAATTTTATGAACAAAGGAAAAATGTTTCATTGATAAAACGGAGAAGGGCCTAAAATATCCTTCAAGTATAGGAAATGAAATAAAAATACCTTCCTTCCACCTTTGAGCTTCAAAATACCCTTCCATCCACCTGGACGTATATTACCCTTTCACTTACCCGATCCAAGGGAGAACCCTTCTAAACAAAATCAATTTACTTTCTGCAAATTGGCTTTCTCTCCACCATTAAAGCCGGAGTCAAAGATATAATTTTTAAATAATTACAGAGTAGATTTTCTTTTTCTTATTCTAATCTGTAGATCCTTGCTTATTAGTTTGTTTGTTTTTTACTTTTACTTCTTTTATGTATTCATCTAGTATACCTATACGTTGTTCCATACTTGTAATGTAAGATGCAAAATTATCTTTTTAGTTACTATTGTAGCATGCTTCCATAGTTCCATTACAAAAAATTCTGCTAAAAACATAATTCATATGCATAATATAACACGGCATTACAAGCGGGCAACAATCACAACCATTTTATCAGCAGACAGTGAATCAATATGTGGTGCATAATGTTGGGGTTTATTTGCCCGAGTTCTTACCATAAATAGGTTTTCCTTTTAGGAAAAGGTTTTAATATTTGAGTAGTCCTTTTCTTGTAGGAAAGGTTTTAGGACTCTATAAATATAGGCTTGTTCCTTCTAACTTAATTAGCATTCACAATGTAGTCCTAGGGTTTTGAGAGTTGTGGTTATGGAGGAGAATTTTGTATACCTCCTTGTATTCCGAGTGAATTGGTTGAGGTTATTTCTCTCTATATTTAGTACTCTCATATTTATAGTGGATTGCTCATCTCCTTTGTGGACGTAGGTCGATTGACCGAACCACGTTAAATCTGTCTTTGTTGGTGTGTTTCTCGTTTGTCTTCTTACTCGTGGTCTTTCGTGGTTTGCTTTGCTAGCTTCCGCATTACACCTGCTTATTTCGGTCCTAACACATAAGCCTCCCTATGTTTTTTTGTCATCTCATCACTCTACTCCTTTTCTATAGCTTGTCTCAATGGTTCAAACCAACCTAACAACAATTTCTTTACATAAGGCAAATTGGGTGTAACATCCGACAATTTGAAATAGCTATGAAGAAGCTTGAAATTTGGAAGTAGCCATTTTTGGAAAAAAAATACAGAATCTGGAAAATTTGGCTAAGTGTGGAAATCAGTGATTTTTGGCCAACTTTGAGCAGTCGTAACTCCTAGATCAGGATGAGTTAGGAGTAGTTCCAGTTATGGTTGCGAAACTTGTGGAATGATCTTTCCAACGCCACTGAGATTGCTCAATTTCGAGTTCGTATGAGCGAGTTATGGCCATTGAAAGTTGGGCAGTTGGCAGGGAATCCGTCCGAAAATTTTAAGGGCATTTTGGTCTTTTCCCTAGCCATTTCTTTTGAGGTTATATTGTGTGTTAGGCTGTTTTTGGATCATTTTATCCTATTTTTAAAAGAGAAAGAGTTAGGGTTCTTGAGAGTGAAGAAGAGAAGAAGAAGAGAAGAAGAGGAGAAGAAGAGGAGAAAGGAGATCAACAAGTTCCCGTCGTGGATTTTCGTCGGGGGTGATCCCTATCAAGGTATGTGAGTTCTTTGTGTGGTTTGATCCTTTCCCCCACACACCAAGCTCATTTGTTTTTATGATTTGAGAAAAGATTGGATTATTGTTGAAGTTGTTAGTTGTTGTTGATGTTGTTAGTTGTGTTGTTGAAGTTATTGTTGGTTGTGGGACATGATTAGGTTGTGTATTTGAGTTGTAAGTTATTGTATGTTGAGAGATTGATGATCCCTAGTGTTTGGGGTTAAATCCATTGAAGTAAGGGTGGTTTAGAGTTGAAGAAAAGAGGGAGAAAAATCGTTTTTTTTTTTTTCTGGGAAAAAGGCAGGCAGAAGGCAGAGTGGCCAGCAGTCCCCTTGAAGCTGAGGACTGGTGCCTGGCAGAGTGGCCAGCAGTCCCGTTTGAAGTTGAGGGCTGGCGCCCCGCGCCTCTTAGAGCGCCAAGAACGCCAATCCTTCCCGTTACCTTAATTCCCCATTTGTATTTTATTTTGTTCCTAGGTATTATACCTATGTTTCCTAGTTGTTTCCAACACTCCAAGGTACTTCTAAAGTCAAGAACTCATCCGTAACATGTGAGCAAACACCTTGAATCCAAAATTCCATTTTAAGGAGAGTTAGTTAGAAGTCAAGTGAAGTTAGAAATTAAGAGTTAAGCTTAGAAGTTAAGCAAGTCAAGCTAGTTATAAAGTTGTTCAAGAGTCTTTATTGAACGTTTTAACTTTATTTTTTTGACTCAAGTGTCAAGTTAAGCAAAGAGCATAGAGTTTCAAGCTAAGTAAAGAATCTCAAGTTTCAAGTTGAGTTCATTTTCTCAAAGTTATTAGGGAACTATGTATTCCCAAAGAAGTTTTAAAGAAGTATTATTACATTTAAACAAGGTTGGAAACTGAAATTTCCAAAGAGCCTTCGGGATAGTTTTTTTTTGAGTAATTATCTCATGTCAGCAGGAAGAAATGTGTTTTAAAAACATAAGAGCCAGTACATTCTTTTGGGAGTAGTATCGAGCACCGATTGGGGGAGCGTTCAAAGAACCCACAGCCCCCATAGAACCATGTTAGCCACCATGGGTAGAAAAGGATCATACTCTTTAGATGAATCCTTTTCATATTAGACTAGTGGATCCATTAGGCAGTTCAGGTCTTATACCTTTGGCCGGGTATAGGATGCTCTGGCAGCGTGAGGTTGATCGCTGTATCATCACTTTAGCTCTTATGTGATGGTTGTCGGTTAGAGAAACTCCCACAGCAGTTATTGTATTTTTATACACGAAAATTATTGTATTTTATATACATCAGTTCAATTGTATTTCTATATACATCTCAGGCTTATTGTATCCTTGTATACACACAGAGTTTTATAGCATGTTTTAAACAGTCTTTCTTTATATCACACTTGTTTTAAATTGCTTTATATTGAAATAAGTCAATCAGGTTGAGTTGAGTTGAATAAGGTAAACTTTTCAGTTTCTTTCAAATTTCCTTCTAGCCTTTGTTGCTTAGTTTTCCAGCTCGCATACTAGTACCTTCCATGTACTGATGCCAGTTGGCCTGCATCGTCTTATGATGCAGATACAGGTACCCCGGATCAGCATCCTGCACGTCGTTGATCCAGCTGAGCACTCCAGAGTCAGTGGTGAGCCTCCTTGCATTCCGGAGGACTCAATTATTTTGTGTTCTTAGTTTTTGTTTTATTAGGATGTTGTGGGGTCTGTCCCAACATCCATCTCAGTATTTAGAGGCTTCATAGACAGTCAGACAGTCAGTCAGTTAGTTTGGAGTCTCTCATGCATGTATATATTTAAATATCCTATTTTGAAACTCGAGGTGCCTTGTTGGCAAATTACTTTCAGTTGAGTTGTTTTATAACCTTTCATTGCATTGAGTTATCCTGTTGAGTTAAGTTTCAGCTGAGTTAAGAAAGCCAGGCCAAGGGTTCGCTTGGGGGCCAGCGATAGTCTTCAAGTGCCGGTCACGTCTGGGGTGTAGGCTCGGGGCGTGACATTGGGTCAATAGAATTTTAAAATCTCCTTTTCTATAGCTAGTCTCGATGGTTCAAACCAACCTAACAACCTTTGTTACGACCCAAGGTACCCCTAGACGTAACACAGCATACTTGACCGCGAAGGGGTCTTATACAAGCCCTTAGCATATCATGACATAAGAACCTAGGGAAAAAAGCGAAAAATTTAAAATTTTCTTTACAATCGAAATCTTTTATAAAATGAGAGAGTATCTATAACACTATGTCTCAAACCATCTATAACACTTGGATTAAAACTCTTGAAATACAATTTTAGGGATATGGCCCTTATATAAGTCTAAAACATAAAAGAAAGGCATAAAGGACATATGGTCAAGCCCTCGAATACAATGAGGACTCACCAATCTTCTTCTTCTTGATCAACTATGGTCCTAGCCACAAAGATGGGATCCAATATCTCCAAACCCTACACTTATAGAAATGTAGAAAGATGGGGTTAGCACAATAAGTACTAAGTATGGAAGTCATGCATAAAAATCCTTAAAACATGCATAAAAGGGACATTTCATTTGAAACTATGCTATATGCCATGTTAGAACACCATCTTTGAAATAGTTGGAGAATGCAACTCATAAGGCAACTCACATACATTTCATCATAACATAAGAGATATCATTATAATAGCAAGCATAGTCTCCAACATTAACATAATTCATACCCTAATCTTCACAAGGCATAGTTCATCCACATAGACAAATACCAAAATTATCTCATCATAATAGAATCATCACATAAGCAACCTTGAGCTCTACTTGTGCAATGCATAGATAGGACCACATAATCCTATTTACACTAAGTATCACTTCTAGACCACCATGATCATACATAACATATATACCTTGACCTTAACTATAACCAACACTCATAGACAAAGAGACATCCATGTTCATAACTTGTAATAAGTAAAGTCACTCATAGTAATAATCCATATCATGCATACATAGGTTCACATATCTTCATAGCATAAGGAAACCACACTGTAACCCCTTCATGAGTCTACTTGCACAATGTATAAGTGAAGTCTCATACCCCCACTCACACTAAGTGAGGCTCATTAAGAAGTCCTAAGCATAGTCCATGTTCATGTTCACAATTCATGATAAAACATGCGTAACTCATAATCTACATGTCATGAGGGAAACCTACCATACCCACTCTCAAAGTCTACTTGTGCAATGCATGAATGAAGTCCCATACCCCCAATCATACTAAGTAGAACCACTTAAGGGGACTATAGTAAATAACCCATGTTCTTGTTCTTGTTCATGTTACTTGTTTTTGTTACTTGTTCATGGTTCATGTTACTTGTCATATAAGGAGATATAGCCTTAACCGACATAGACCATGTGAGCTACATGGAATCTGGTGTCATGAACCCACACCGAAAAGAGGTGTTCTACTTACTTAAGGTAGAACGAACATATTTAGCTTATAGGTGGATCCACTAGCTAAGAACCTATGTGGGCACATAGTTATGGAATAGGGAGATTGCTACTAGGAACCCGGACTAACTGAGGTAAAAGGTTCCCATCTCTTGTTCCTATCCACTCGGTGCTAAGCTTAATTCCCTTTTAAGTCCTTACTTAATTTCATTGTTTATGAAAGGGTGACTTAACACACAATCTAATACAGTATCATGGTAGCTCATGAATTCATTAGGTGAGAATATCCTTTCAACCTTAGAATCATCAATATATGAGTAAACATTTCACCATGTTCATGGTGTTAATGAGAATATCCTTTCAATCAACACAACAATATTATCATAGTCCTAGACAATTCATGCATAGTCATGTGTAAGGGTAAGGGGAGAAGGATCTTGCATCAATACCACAAATACACAAGTCATAGGATCTTCACTTTATAAGTGAATCATGAGTTCATATACAATTCTAGTCAACATATACAAACCTTCATAACAAGTCCTTCAAGGGCTATGAATTAACTCATCCCAAACATCTAGCATTAGCACATTAGATAAAGGGAATATTAAGATTCAACAATACAATCAACACCTTAGTCATATTATAGTCATGTTTATGCATGGGTGTGTGTGTGATTGTCTTTCCAATGACACAACAATAACATTATCATACTAGATACTTTATTCTCAAAGTATTCATAAACATGCTCATAGTAACATAATCATGCATACACCTCATATCTTGCATTCAAGGGTCATATTGAGTCAATACATCTAGCATTCAATACAAGAAACATAAATACAACCATGGCTCAAATAGTCCATTCATTTCATGGATTGACTCATGTGGTCATATTATAGGTCATGTGGATGAAGTCTCTTCACTATAGGACCATATGCCACTTAACATACATAATAGCTTCTTTCTTAAAGCCTTGACATCCCTAGTTTAAAGCCATAGGAGTCATCTTCATGTTACAAGCCTTACTCTCAAGAAATGTCTCACATGATCATCAAGTATACCTAATTCTCAAGGTAACCTAGCCACATGCCTCATTCTTGATCAATTATTGTCATATAAGAAACATATAAACTCAATCTCAATACTACACAACCATGATCCATCATATAAGCCTTAATCAAATCAATTCATGTCTTGAAGCTTTACCCCTAAGGGATTCATGTCTAGGTGATCTAGTCTAAGGCAATTCATCAAGAAGTTCATCAATCTTAGAAGGTCACCTCTAACCCTCAATTTGCCACTTTCATGACATAATCCTAGACTATATCAATTTCCACCATAGGATCTTAGGTTAATCAAGTATACATGTAGAATCATGCTTAAATCATGCAATTACATCATAATCAACTCACATCCATTCAATTGAACCAACTTGCAAAACCATCACATAATGTAAAGAAGAACCATAGCTAGGATTGGGGGTCTCATGGATTCTTGAAGGATTTGAGTTAAAATCATATAAAATTAATCTTACATTCATAAACAAGCATAATTCAACCTTTAAAAACAACTTTGAAAGGAATCCATGGAGTTGAGTTGAAACCCTAGCTAATTGGGTTTTCTAGATTTGAGATAAAAGCTTTTGAAAGGGCTTCTTGGGTGATAGCTTCCCAAGGATGAAAACTCTAAGTGTAGAATTCAACCAAATTCGTATTGAAAAGCTCCCTTCTTCAAGCTTTCCTTGACCTCTTTCTTTGTTCTTTAATGGAGGTTCTAGAGAGACTTTTTGGAGGGGAGGGAAGGTTTGTATTTTGTGATTTGAATAAATGAGTTGGAAGGGTGTTTTAATATTTTTAAAACCCTTAAAATATCTTAATTGACTAATAATAACCGTCCATGAACTAAACTAACCAATAAGGAAATTTACCAAATGACCCCTCACTTAGGCCGACTTGGACAGAAAACTGATGCCATCTACGAAACCCCCATCCACGGACTGTGGATGGGGTCATGCCCAATACTGTGGGGTTGTGGTTTGAGTCTGCAACTTCACTTTTGGGACCTTGACCCACGGAGGGCAAATTGGGTCAGTAGAATTTTAAGTGGGTGGGTAGAATTTAGCTGCATCCGTGCTTAATTAGGAGAAATTATTATTTTTGGTTAATTTAAATTTCAGCCAGTTAAAGACTGTCACGTCATTAATGAAAAGATTAATTATTAATTTGTTTAGTGAAAGTGTAATATAGTCTATATAGGTGGAAGGAGGATATTTTTATTCCATTTCCTATACTTGAAGGATATTTCAAGCCCTTCTCCATTGATAAAAACATATTATTTCAACATACTTAAAGATATTTCAAGTTGATGATGAATAAGTTTGAGTCAATTTTAAGCGATTGAGATAAAAATGAATTAAGAAAGAGAAAATAAGGAGAGAACAAGTTAAGTACAATAAATCAAATGAGAAATAGTTTTTTTTAATTAAAAGATAAACTGTTCAAAGTGTGATATACTTTGTTATGTTATTATTAGATATATCTTGTGAAATATGTCTTTTTATTTTCTATTTATTAGATTGTTATAAAATAAATATAGAACGTTACAACAACAACAACATTACAGTAAAATCTCATTAAATAGGGTTTAGGGATGGTAAAGTATATATGCAGATCTTATCATTACCTCTTAAGATAGATACATTGTTTCTGAAGACCCTCAATTAAAGTGCATCAAATACAAATAGAAAAAGAAGAAAATAACGTCAAAAGCATAGCAATTAATTTAAAATTAAAAAAATAGCATAAAGTCTTAAAAAATAAATAATAACAACAAAATTGTGTGAAAATAGAGAATGATAGATATATAAAAATTAAATTAGCAAAATCAATAAAATAAGAACCGAAAGGAATTTACATGTATGATCTCATCACGTATAGTTAACTTTTTTCCTTGCTGGTCACATTAGAAATAAGATTATATATCATAGCCAAAATATTATAATCTATATACTATAATACTCAAGTACAAGTCAGTTGATTGAAATGGTCACATGAAGTTATTAATTGATTTGATTTATTTTTTTAAAATCCATTTCAAAAAAGAATGATCTTTTCTTTTCTTTTTTTAACAACTTTTTAATTCAAATTATTTACGGGCTACATTTAAGACCACAAGATTAAGGGGATATTAAATACATATGATATATTGTTAATTTAAGGTCACAAAATTCTAAAGTTCTTTTTCCTTGAACTCTGTGTTCAATTATAATAGGTCAAACAAATTAAAATGGAAACAATAATTTGTATTTGTTTTTTATAATTATTTGTTGGTTATGTATCAAATACAATGTTTTTATCTTCACAAGGTAAGATAAGACTACCTACATCTCATCCTCTTCGGACCTCATTTATAGAATTATACTAGATATGTTATTATTTATAAAAATAATTTAATATATACCTCACTTTAATAAACTTTAGACAAAGTAAGTTTGTTTCCTCCTCCTTATTCTTAATATTTTTGCACGAAATAAATTTATTGTAAGAAATTGTATTAAATTTCTTACAAAGCATATAATTTTATGGAGGAAGCAATATATATATATATATAATTTGATTATATATAAAAAAAAAATTCTTAAAGACTAATTTGTTTGATAGTGTTATCTCGAAATATAATTAATCTATTATGGGTTTAAAACTATATTATCATTTATTTTTAAAAATTGAATTAATTAAAAAAAAATAGCCAAAAGCTAAAATGAGGAAAAACCGACCTAATTGATTTGTTGTATTCCAACGTTTAAAAATTTATTTAATTAATTTAATTTCTTTTATAGAAAAATCATTCAACTAAACCATGAACACCTCTAATTGTGAAAAAAAAAAAAAAACTTCTTTTTCACATGAAGGCTTGAAATAGGACCAACTTCTTGTTTTTTCCTTTTCTGTCAATTAAGACTTGAGATGTAAAATATTGGTTTGAAGTCAAAAGATAGAAGAAGTTTGGATTTTGTTTTAAAAGTTGGAACATGGCTGTATTAAGATATTAGTTGGTTCATTGTATCTGTTGAGAATCAAATTAAAGTAAACTAGTTTTCCGCGGATAAAGACCAAAGATCTTGAGCGAGCTATCCAGCAGGAAAAACTCAAAAGATAAAGAAATATCATTAATCTCTTCAAGCTCGTTCCAGCCTTGAAGTACCACTTGTACAAAGAAGAATCCCATTTGCTACATGATTCTTTCTTCATACATATAGATACAGGATCTATAAGGCAATTACTTAAAAGTATATTTTATGTTGCAGTCTTTCCTATATGGTTACGGCACAAAGAAAGAAAAATCTCAAAAAATCCGTCAATAAATGATGAACTCCATTATACAGATGATAGGACAGGGCTAAGGCAGTAATCTCGACGGAGATTAGGATGAGCTTTGATGAATAAAAGAAGAATTGGTAGAGCTTCGATTCGCAGGCAGGATATAGAAATCAGGCACTATCTATATATAGTAGTTTCTAACTCCGCAACCGCCTTTGGTTATCTTACTAGTAGCTCTATCTATTGGTACCAGCCAGGGAACTCCCTCTTTGCGAGCTACTTACTTTATCTGAACCCTATACCGACAGATGCGCGAACTGCACAAGAATTGGATGGCAGGCACAATTCTTACTAGTTCTCCACACAACTTTTGTGCAGTTGAAGACTATCATGCCTGTTTAATGGAGGTCATCCTTTTCGAGAGATATTCCCATTCAGTATGAGAATTAAGCCTTTCTTGCATTTCCACTCAGGCTTGCTGCTTTTGTTCTGTTGTTCATGCTGGCTCAGACCGGGGATCAGCTTTCCTTTATCACTAGTGTTCCTGTGTTTCGGATATGAAGTCTCCTTCGAAGCTTTAGAAAAAGGTGCTATTGAGATATTGGACCCTTACATAACTAAGAGAGTCATTCTATTAGGACATGGAAAAAATGGGCAGGCTCAAGCAGTCTAGTGTCTAAGTTGATTGTTTAGACGATTACCACAACACGTATTATTTTTGGTAGTACATGATTTTCTTTATCTCACCCTCGTCAATCGTTAGGGCTGTCCATCTCTTCTAAACTTTTGTGGCCTCCGAAAACATCAAATGGAAAGCTCAAAAACAGGACAGTAATGCTCAACAAAACCTCTTCTAGGAAAGGCTCCATTATACGTAAAGCTGTTCTTGGAATCTTAGTTTTATTTCAAGAAAACGATCAATACACAAGAATATATTGGAATAACTACAAAAAGAAATGATACATGTTATCCCGAATCATTCACACAAAGGTTACATACAAAATACAAACACAAGAATATTTGAATTTGGGAACAAAGGGAAAAAGACGGCTCTTAAGTATTCACAGCAGCACAGTGCTTCCTAATCTCACCAGCAGAGCCGGTCTTGACTTCAACCTTTCCCATTTTCTCCATAGCTAAACCAAACTCGACATAGAATTGTTTGAGTGATCCTTGTACTAGCTCGTTGATGAATGACTTTGTTGTCGCACTTGTTGTCAAGGCTGCATCAGATTGGAATAAACCTTTTCTCTTGAGAACAAGCTGGAAGTAGCTAAGATCAAATTTACTGGAACTTCCAGGATCCATTTCAACAATTGTGGTGTTGTCATTGATTGATTTGCATTTCTTCATCTTGAGATTAGATGCATATTCGCTGTCTAGAGATGGATCTTTTTTTCCCCAAACTCCAGTAAAATTATATAAACGTGATGAAAATGACGGGCAATGAGAGACTCCAATGGTATGTGCACCTGGCAGAAAATTGATCATAACAGTAATGATTTTTGTTTAAAAGACCTAAATGTAAGGAAAGTTTTAATATAGCATAAGCTGAAATGAGCGCGGATGTACTAATTTAAACTTACCAGACAATAGAACCAAGTCTTTTAGGTCAAGACCCTTGCTGGCAAAGGAGGTCTGTAGACTGGAAAAGTTGCTTGTCGGAGGAGGGATGTTTGCCAAGGCTTCCGAGGCGTTTGATATTCTTCCATCTCTTCTACCAGTTGGAACCTTCCAGTAAGGACCTCCCTGGATAAACAGGAAGACAAGATTAAGAAGATATTCCATTCAATTAAGCTCTTTCATGGGTACAATAACTAGTTATCTCGAGTTTTGTACTTACTGTGACCACAACAGAGTCTCTAGCAACCAAGGCAACAATATCCGCACATGACACAACTCCAGGGCATTCAGCTTCCAATGCTTTCTTCACACCATCGATAAATGAGAAGCCTCTCAGCGTTTGATTAGGAACAGCCACTTTTTCAGTCTGGTTTTTCGTGCTCGAAGTGAAATTCAGGAGTACAGAACCATCACAACCCTGTAAGAACCCAATCAAGTAAAATCAGGAAACTACATTATCAGTTCAAGAAATGCACTCTTCATATGAAATGAGGTATAAAATTACCCTGACAAAGCAATCGTGGAAATGCAGCCTGAGCAACGCGGCTGCAAGAGACGGAGCATTTGGGATTTGCTTTTGTACATAATCTTGAATTATCTTCTCTGCTTGCGGACAGCTCTTTGCATAGAAGTTGAGCTGCAACTGACCATGGCTAGAACTCGCTATTCCTAGTAAAATACACAACACTAGAAAATTACCCAAATTTCCAAATTTAGACATTTATATTACTTACTTCTTTTTGCAACTTTTGAAAGAGCTGTTTTTCTTTGTTTAAGTTGCTACACATATCAACTCCAAACGGATCAAAAAGGATTTATAAGCACATTGCTTTAGCTAACTTGCATTAGTTTAAGAAAACAGATTTGTTAGAGTCTATCTCTTTCATTCAATGAGGTTAATATGTCATGATCATATCAACTGATCCCTCACATATTAGACACTTAAACTAATCTTCTTTTTAAAAAAAACACTAATTTGATAATTATCATTATTGTTACCTGCTCCTGGAGATTATAGCTACCTTCATAATGGTGCATCAAAGGCCCAGTTCTTTTGGTAAAAATACACATGGCAAGCACAGATAGGATGGCAGTCAACCTTGAGTCCATCAATGCCAGCTGGATAAAGAGCTCTCTCAGGAAGGATCCATATGGATGGACCAACGCATCTGGACCATCCTAGACCAGTCTCTTTCTAACAACTCTTGGGACTGTTTCATCAAGTTTGAGAGCCTAAAGTCAAACTTCATAGAGAGAACTTATTTTTTATAGTTGTTATATATAAATTAAACAACTATAGTATACTCAATGTAATCCTGTCTCGAGAAGGTAGATTGTAGGCTGATCTTACGAAGTAAGAACGTAAACAATTAAAACATTTAATGTAAAATATAAAATAATATTAGAATAATAAAGTCTTGACTCAAAAATTTAAAAAGCTCATATAGTGATACTAAAATAGTTGCGTTGAATTTGATATAATGATATCAAAATAATGTTGATTTGCTTCAATACTTGAAATTTAAAGAATACAAAAAAAAAAAAAAAATTGATTTTTTTTTTCTAAACACACAACAATAAATTTTGCATAATGCAAAAGATTTGACCGTTTGGTAGAATAAAAATAGAAAGTGAAATAAAAAGGATAAATATATGAATAGTAATGTTGATTCATGATTATCGTCAACATATAAATAAGTCAACAAAATAGGTAGTCACGTAAGAAAGAATCGTCAATTAACTAAACACTATCCATTCCTCAATTATTACAATGACCTCCACATTAAATAAAGTAAACATTTGCTATTATATTTTCTACCCAATTTTTTCTTTCAAATCTGTCAATATATAAGTGAGTCCAGAGGCGTAGCCAGGATAAAGAGTTTGGGGATTCTAAATTACCTTTAGAACCGTCAATCAATTTTGTTAGCGGTTCACAAATTAATATACATATATATTTAATTAATTTTCTAGTACAAAAAAACTACTGAGTTCGTCTGAACCCATAAACCCCCACCTAGCTCCGCCTTTGTATGTATCACTATTTCATTTCTTAATTATTACAACAACCTCCACATAAATAATGTTAACAAGTAATATTATAATTTGGTTATGGTTTTTGTTGTATGTATTATTAAGACATAGTATAAAATATTTGGTATTAGCAGTTCAATGTGTGGATCAAAATATGTAGTATTAGTTCCAAGTCAAGAAATAGAAAAAAGATGGAGCAATATGAATGTATTAAAATGTAACAACTTCACCAGAAACCACCAACCTCAAGAGTAATTGTATTTTTCTTAGGTATTGCTTTTCCTTCTTTTTATTTTTATTTTTATGGGTAGAATATACCTACACAGCTGCACTTAGGTATTGGTTTGAGCAAAAAGGTTTACGTGAGGGGTATTTGGAGATAAAAAGTGAACGGAGTGCAGATATAATAATTTAGATTAAAAATAGGTGAAATAGTCTGATGGACTCTTGTACTTGTATCAGTTTGTATTTTATACCTTTTTACTTAATTATTTGTCAACTAAATTCTTAAACTCAATTAAAATGAGATTTTTAAGCCCTCCAACCACGTGTGTTCACTCTCCTTTACATAAATGACATGGCATATCCACGTCATACATATTAGCATCATGTCATAACTTTTCATAACTATTTTTTAAAATTATTAACCAAAATTAATTAATAAAAGGTAAAATAATAAAATTTTAATTTATTCTTTAAAGTAAAACTCCATACATCTGATTCTCCCCATTTTCATTGTTCACGGCCAAAATCTACAGGAGAAGCCATCGCCGCCGTCATCGCCACTTTTGCCGGCGAAATCGCATATACTCTCTCCCTCACCTGTCTTCATCTCCGCCGCACACCATCACCATTTTCCTTTCCTCCTCCAACCTCCACAAAACCAACAACCTAAGCCACCGCACCACTAGATCTGGTCGAGAAACCTCTTCGCTGCCATGACCTCGCACCCTCATCCACCTCGTTCTCCTCTCCACTTACCAGTGTTGCTTCTTTCTCTCTCACTCCACTGCGATTCAGTGTGGTCTCTGGCAAGTACCACCAGCGCCGCTTTCTCCCTCCGCAGTTAATGGACTCAAGATGTGCCCAAGATCTGGTAAATTGATGTTAATAGATTGTAGAGAAGAAGAAAAAAGAGTTGGGTATGGGATGAAAATCGTTGAAAAGGACGGGATAGTGGGTGAAGAAGAAGGAATTTTTTAATTAATTGTTTTTAAAAAAATTATTTCTTTTATAATTTTAATATTGTTTAACCCAAAAATGTTATTCACTCGTAGTTACACATTTTTTTCAATTCAGACATTCTAATGCCACATAAGCTTAGTTAATGGTCAGTGAAATTTGTTAAATTGTGTTTTATTGAGTCTATGGGTTTAGTTGACAAATGGTTAAGTAAAAAGGTTCAGAATACAAATTAATACAAGTACAAGGATCCATCATACCACTTCGCCTAAAAAATAATTAAAAAGAAAAAGAAAATTAGAATAAAAAGAAGAAAATAAAAGGTTTCACTTCCTCCTTCTTCCCCCAAACATCCCCGTTTCGTTTCCTCTTCAACCATCACTTTCCATGTTCTTCCCCACCCAGACCCCTATTTCTCTCTTTCTCCCGTTCCCCGGTCTTTCTAATTTCTTTTTCTCTTTCTTTTCGATATTGTTTTCTCTTCCCCCAAATTAAAAAATGAAATTGTGCAAAAAAATTGAACATAATCAACAAAGGAAAATTCAGAAAACTGATGGGATAAACATAGTTGTTGGAAGAAATATGTCTTATGAGTATCTTGAACTCTTTTGCTGTCAAAATTGTTTTTGATTTGTCGTTTTTTTCCTTTTTTCTAGGGTAAAGTGACAAGATCCGGTAGTTTTCAATGGAGAAAAGTAATTGTTGAATACTGATCTTGGGCATATTTAGATTCCCAATTACTACAAATTACCCATCGTTAACGTAAGTTTTAGGGCATTCACTAGTCTAACTAGCATGTTTTGGCTAAGGATTGCGATGATTGCATACTAACATACATGATTAGCAATTTTGCAGGATTCCTAAGGGGAATGATAGATTCAAGGAAGAAAAGGAGTTGAAGACAGACGACAAGTGATGCCAGGAGCAACTGCTGGCGCGGCGCCCCATCATCACTAGCGCAGGCCAGGCACGACGTTTCATGGGGCTATTTGCCGGGGCTGCATTTGGGCGCACTGGCAGTGCGGCGTGCCAGCCTGCCAGGCGCGAATTGGGCGCGATGCTCCACCCTTGTTCCGACTTCTCCAACAAAAATATTATTAAAAAGGATTCCTAGTTGTAATAGACTTGGACTCTATTGTCCCAAACTATTATAAATAGACCCTTAGGGCTCCATTGTTAGGGTTCGACTTTTCAATTGGTGTACAAGAGTAGGTATCAACGTTAAGTTTCAATCTTCTAACTCTTCTATTTTTTGAAAATTGCATGAACAATTGTATTTTGTGGTTTTCTAATAGTATGAGTGGCTAAACGCTCTAGTTCTGGGGCTGTAGCTACGAATCGATTGTTGATTATTTAAGGCTTTCTGAATTAATTCTTGGTTGTCATTATAAGTTACTTCTATATTCTTATTTTAGTAGTTTATGCTTGATCACCATAAGATAAATCTATTGTCTAATCTTAAAATTGAAAAAGGAGAGGTTAGATAGACCAGAGAATATAGAGAGCTCGATTGACCCATTAGATTAAGGTGATTTGTGTTTAAGAGTAATGCCCGGACGAACAACTTGCACTACAACATTTTAGGCTTTTAGCCACCCCTGTAAAGTGTAGCCTAAACTAGCAAAAAGTGTGGCCTCTGATAAAAGGCTACACTTTTGGACTTTAAGCAACGCTTTTTAGGGGGTGGCCAAAAGGAGCGTAACCTTTGACATTAGGCTACGCTTTTTAAATGTCGACATAATAGCTACACATAAAAAGTGTGGCCAAAGAGGAATTAGGGCACGCTTTTTAGTAATTCATTAGCAACACCTTTTGTTTGATTATACTACATTTAAAAGTGTTGCCTTTATTGCTTTGTTTTTGGGCACACTTAAAAATTGTTGCCTTTTATATCTCATCTATAACAACACTTTTAAAGTGTAGCTTTTCTTATTTTTTAAAGTGTAACTTTAGGCAAAATATGATAATTTATGCATAAATTTTATAAAATGACAAGTATTATGGTTCAGCTATTTATAGAAAGGAATGACATATAAAATGAGAAGGAGGGAGTAGTTGGTTAATTGTATCTGTCAAGAATTAAATTAAAGTTAACTAGTTTTCGACAAATAAAAACCAAAGGACTTGAGCGACTTATCCCGTAGAAAAACTCAAAAGAAAAATAATGTTCCTATAAGATTAGGAGAACATTTTCCGTATAGGTTTTGGATATATATGGGATATAGTTGGGGATTCTAAGATATTGTAAAACTTGTTCTTTTTCTTTCATAGTGGAAAACTCTCTCTGCTTTTATTGGGAGGAGTAGGCCTAGCCGAACCTCATTAAATCCTCGTGTTATTCTTCTTCTCTATTTTCTTTGTTTGTGATTGTGTGCTAGTTAATCCACGATATTTCCACAACAAAAGTTGAGTGCTTGTCCTGCATGATTTTCTTTATCTCTCCCTCGTCAATTGTTAGGTTTCTCTGTCTCTTCCAAACTCTGAAGTTTCCTCTATGGAGAACATTTAAAATACTAAAGGAAATGAGAAATCATACAAGCATGATGTCTTTCAGTTTATGTCATCTGAAGAACTGGACACAAAAAACATTTTCTTCTGTTAGGGGAATCAAATGATTGTACATTGATGCTAGTTTGTAGTTTCTTTCCAGCGAACGAACAATGGAAACATCAAATGGAAAGCTCAAAAACAGGACAGTAATGCTCAACAAAACCTCTTCTAGGAAAGACTCCATTATACGTAAAGCTGTTCTTGGAATCTTAGTTTTATTTCAAGAAAACGATCAATATACAAGAATATATTGGAATAACTACAAAAAGAAATGATACATGTTATCCCGAATCATTCACACAAAGGTTACATACAAAATCCAAACACAAGAATATTGGAATTTGGGAACAAAGGGCAAAAGACGGTTCTTAAGTATTCACAGCTGCACAGTGCTTCCTAATCTCACCAGCAGAGCCGGTCTTGACTTCAACCTTTCCCATTTTCTCCATAGCTAAACCAAACTCGACATAGAATTGTTTGAGTGATCCTTGTACTAGCTCGTTGACGAATGACTGTGTTGTTGCACTTGTTGTCAAGGCTGCATCAGATTGGAATAACCCTTTTCTCTTGAGAACAAGCTGGAAGTAGCTAAGATCAAATTTACTGGAACTTCCAGGATCCATTTCAACAATTGTGGTGTTGTCATTGATTGATTTGCATTTCTTCATCTTGAGATTAGATGCATATTCGCTGTCTAGAGATGGATCTTTTTTTCCCCAAACTCCAGTAAAATTATATAAACGTGATGAAAATGACGGGCAATGAGAGACTCCAATGGTGTGTGCACCTGGTAGAAAATTGATCATAACAGTAATGATTTTTGTTTAAAAGACCTAAATGTAAGGAAAGTTTTAATATAGCATAAGCTGAAATGAGCGCGGATGTACTAATTTAAACTTACCAGACAATAGAACCAAGTCTTTTAGGTCAAGACCCTTGCTGGCAAAGGAGGTTTGTAGACTGGAAAAGTTGCTTGTCGGAGGAGGGATGTTTGCCAAGGCTTCTGAGGCGTTTGATATTCTTCCATCTCTTCTACCAGTTGGAACCTTCCAGTAAGGACCTCCCTGGATAAACAGGAAGACAAGATTAAGAAGATATTCCATTCAATTAAGCTCTTTCATGGGTACAATAACTAGTTATCTCGAGTTTTGTACTTACTGTGACCACAACAGAGTCTCTAGCAACCAAGGCAACAATATCCGCACATGACACAACTCCAGGGCATTCAGCTTCCAATGCTTTCTTCACACCATCGATAAATGAGAAGCCTCTCAGCGTTTGATTAGGAACAGCCACTTTTTCAGTCTGGTTTTTCGTGCTCGAAGTGAAATTCAGGAGTACAGAACCATCACAACCCTGTAAGAACCCAATCAAGTAAAATCAGGAAACTACATTATCAGTTCAAGAAATGCACTCTTCATATGAAATGAGGTATAAACTTACCCTGACAAAGCAATCGTGGAAATGCAGCCTGAGCAACGCAGCTGCAAGAGACGGAGCATTTGGGATTTGCTTTTGTACATAATCTTGAATTATCTTCTCTGCTTGCGGACAGCTCTTTGCATAGAAGTTGAGCTGCAACTGACCATGGCTAGAACTCGCTATTCCTAGTAAAATACACAACACTAGAAAATTACCCAAATTGCCAAATTTAGACATTTATATTACTTCTTTTTGCAACTTTTGAAAGAGCTGTTTTTCTTTGTTTAAGTTGCTACACATATCAACTCCAAACGGATCAAAAAGAATTTATAAGCACATTGATTTAGCTAACTTGCATTAGTTTAAGAAAACAGATTTGTTAGAGTCTATCTCTTTCATTCAATGAGGTTAATATGTCATGATCATATCAACTGATCCCTCACATATTAGACACTTAAACTAATCTTCTTTTTAAAAAAAACACTAATTTGATAATTATCATTATTGTTACCTGCTCCTGGAGATTATAGCTACCTTCATAATGGTGCATCAAAGGCCCAGTTCTTTTGGTAAAAATACACATGGCAAGCACAGATAGGACGGCAGTCAACCTTGAGTCCATCAATGCCAGCTGGATGGAGCTCACTCAGGAAGGATCCATATGGATGGACCAACGCATCCGGACCATCCTAGACCAGTCTCTTTCTAACAACTCTTGGGACTGTTTCATCAAGTTTGAGAGCCTAAAGTCAAACTTCATAGAGAGAACTTATTTTTTATAGTTGTTATATATAAATTAAACAACTATAGTATACTCAATGTAATCCTGTCTCGAGAAGGTAGATTGTAGGCTGATCTTACGAAGTAAGAACGTAAACAATTAAAACATTTAATGTAAAATATAAAATAATATTAGAATAATAAAGTCTTGACTCAAAAATTTAAAAAGCTCACATAGTGATTCTAAAATAGTTGCGTTGAATTTGATACGTTGATATAATGATATCAAAATAATGTGGACTTGTTGCAGTACTTGAAATTTAAAGAATACAAAAAAAAAAAAAATTGATTTTTTTTATAAACACACAACAATAAATTTTGCATAATGCAAAAGATTTGACCGTTTGGTAGAATAAAAATAGAAAGTGGAATAAAAAGGATAAATATGTGAATAGTAATGTTGATTCATGATTATCGTCAACATATAAATAAGTCAACAAAATAGGTAGCCATGTAAGGAAGAATCGTCAATTAACTAAACACTATCCATTCCTCAATTATTACAATGACCTCCACATTAAATAAAGTAAACATTTGCTATTATATTTTCTACCCAATTTTTTCTTTCAAATCTGTCAATATATAAGTGAGTCCAGAGGCATAGCCAGGATAAAGAGTTTGGAGATTCTAAATTTCCTTTAGAACCGTCAATCAATTTTGTTGGCGGTTCACAAATTAATATACATATATATTTAATTAATTTTCTAGTACAAAAAAACTACTGAGTTCGTCTGAACCCATAAACCCCCACCTAGCTCCGTCTTTGTATATATCAATCTTTCATTTCTTAATTATTACAACGACCTCCACATAAATAATGTTAACAAGTAATATTATAATTTGGTTATGGTTTTTGTTGTATGTATTATAAAGACATAGTATAAAATATTTGGTATTAGCAGTTCAATGTGTGGATCAAAATATGTAGTATTAGTTCCAAGTCAAGAAATAGAAAAAAAATGGAGCAATATGAATGTATTAAAATGTAACAGCTTCACCAGAAACCACCAACCTCAAGAGTAATTGTATTTTCTTACTGTTTTTCCTTATTTTTATTTTTATTTTTATGGGTAGAATATACCTACACAGCTACACTTAGGTATTGGTTTGAGCAAAAGGGTTTACACGAGGGGTATTTGGAGATAAAAAGTGGACGGAGCGTAGACATAATAATTTAGATTAAAAATAGGTGAAATAGTCTGATGGACCCTTGTACTTGTATCAGTTTGTATTTTATACCCTTTTACTTAATCATTTATCAACTGTATCCTTAAACTCAATTAAAATGAGACTTTTAAGCCCTCCAATCATGTGTGTAGATCACTCTCCTTTACATAAATGACATGTCATATCCACATCATATATATTAGCGTCATGTCATAACTTTTCATAACTATTTTTTAAAATTATTAACCAAAATTAATTAATAAAAGGTAAAATAATAAAATTTTAATTTATTCTTTAAAGTAAAACTCCATACATCTGATTCTCCCCATTTTCATTGTTCACGGCCAAAATCTACCGGAGAAGCCATCGCCGCTGTCATCGCCACTTTTTCCGGCAAAATCGCATATACTCTCTCCCTCACCTGTCTTCATCTCCGCCGCACACCATCACCATTTTCCTTTCCTCCTCCAACCTCCACAAAACCAACAACCTAAGCCACCGCACCACTAGATCTGGTTGAGAAACCCCTTAGTTGCCATGACCTCGCACCCTCATCCACCTCGTTCTCTTCTCCACTAACCAGTGTCGCCTCGCTCTTACTCCACTGCGATTCAGTGTGGTCTCTGGCGAGTACCACCAGTGCCGCTTTCTCCCTCCGCGGTTAATCAGTGGACTCAAGATGTGCCCAAGATCTGGTAAATTGATGTTAATAGATTGTGGAGAAGAAGAAAAAGGAGTTGGGTACTGGATGAAAATGGTTGAAAAGGACGGGATAGTCGGTGAAGAAGAAGGAATTTTTTAATTAATTGTTTTTAAAAAAATTTATTTCTTTTATAATTTTAATATTGTTTAACCCAAAAATGTTATTCACTCACCTAAAAAAGCATGTAGTTACACATTTTTTTCAACTCAGACATTCTAATGCCACATAAATTTGGTCAATGATCAGTGAAGTTCGTTAAATTGTGTTTTATTGAGTCTATGGGTTTAGTTGACAAATGGTTAAGTAAAAAGGTTCAGAATACAAATTAATACAAGTACAAGGATCCATCATACTTCGCCTAAAAAATAATTAAAAAGAAAAAGAAAATTAGAATAAAAAGAAGAAAATAAAAGGTTTCACTTCCTTCTTCTTCCCCCAAACATCCCCGTTTCGTTTCCTCTTCAACCATCACTTTCCATGTTCTTCCCCACCCAGACCCCTATTTCTCTCTTTCTCCCCTTCCCCGGTCCTTTCTATTTTCTTTTTCTCTTTCATTTCGTTTTCGTTTTCTCTTCCCCCAAATTAAAAAATGAAATTGTGCAAAAAAATTGAACATAATCAACAAAGGAAAATTCAGAAAACTGGTGGGATAAACACAGTTGTCGGAAGAAATATGTCTAATGAGTATCTTGAACTCTTTTGCTGTCAAAATTGTTCTTGATTTCTCGTTTTTTTCCTTTTTTCTAGGGTAAAGTGACAAGATCCAGTAGTTTTCAATGGTGAAAAGTAATTGTTGAATATTGATTTTGGGCATATTTAGATGCCCAATTACTACAAATTACCCATCGTTAACGTAAGTTTTAGGGCATTCACTAATCTAACTAGCATGTTTTGGCTAAGGATTACGATGATTGCATCCTAACATACATGATTAGCAATTTTGCAGGGTTCCTAAGGGGAATGATAGATGCATGGAAGAAAAGGAGTTGAAGACAGAAGACAAGTGATGCCAGGAGCAACAGCTGGCGCGGCTCCCCTGCATCACTAGCGCAGGCCAGGCGCGATGCGCCATGGGGCTATTTACTGGGGATGCATTTGGGCACACTAGCAGTGCGGCGTGCCAGCCTGCCAGGCGCGAATTGGGCGCGATGCCCCACCCTTGTTCCGACTTCTCCAACAAAAATATTATTAAAAAGGATTCCTAGTTGTAATAGACTTGGACTCTATTGTCCCTAACTATTATAAATAAACCCTTAGTGCTCCATTGTTAGGGTTCGACTTTTCAATTGGTGTGCAAGAACAGGTATCAATGTTAGGTTTCGTTCTTCTAACTCTTCTATTTTTCGAAAAATTGCATGAACAATTGTATTTTGTGGTTTTCTAATAGTATGAGTGGCTAAAAGCTCTAGTTCTGAGGCTGTAGCTACAAATCGATTGTTGATTATTTAAGGCTTTCTGAATTAATTCTTGGTTGTCATTATAAGTTACTTCTATATTCTTATTTTAGTATTTTATACTTGATCATCATAAGATAAATCTATTGTCTAATCTTAAAATTGAGAAAGGAGAGGTTAGATAGACCAGAGAATATAGAGAGCTCGATTGACCCATTTGATTGAGGTGATTTGTGTTCAGGAGTAATGCCCGGACGAACAACTTGCACTACAACATTTTAGGCTTTTAGCCACCCTTGTAAAGTGTAGCCTAAACTAGCAAAAAGTGTGGCCTTTGATAAAAGGCTACACTTTTGGACTTTAAGCAACGCTTTTCAGTGGGTGGCCAAAAGGTGCATAACCTTTGACATTAGGCCACGCTTTTTAAATGTCACCATAATAGCTACACATAAAAAGTGTGGCCAAAGAGGTATAAGGGCACGCTTTTTAGTAATTCATTAGCAACACCTTTTGTTTGATTATACTACATTTAAAAGTGTTGCCTTTATTGCTTTGTTATTGGGCACACTTAAAAATTGTTGCCTTTTATATCTCATCTAGAACAACACTTTTAAAGTGTAGCTTTTCTTATTTTTTAAAGTGTAACTTTAGGCAAAATATGATAATTTATGCATAAATTTTATAAAATGACAAGTATTGTGGTCCAGCTATTTATAGAAAGAAATGACATATAAAATGAAAAGGAGGGAGTAGTTGGTTGATTGTATTTGTCGAGAATCAAATTAAAGTTAACTAGTTTTCGACAGATAAAAACCGAAGTTCTTGAGCGACTTATCCCCAGAAAAACTCAAAAGAAAAATAATGTTCCTATAAGATTGGGAGAACATTTTCCGTATAGGTTTTGGATATATATGGGATATAGTTGGGGATTCTAAGATATTGTACAGTATACACATTGTAGTCCTAAGGGCTTGAAAATATTGTAAAACTTGTTCTTTTTCTTTCATAGTGGAAAACTCTCTCTGCTTTTATTGGGAGGAGTAGGCCTAGCCGAACCTCATTAAATCCTCGTGTTATTCTTCTTCTCTATTTTCTTTGTTTGTGATTGTGTGCTAGTTAATCCACGATATTTCCACAACAAAAGTGAAGTGCTGGTCCTGCATGATTTACTTTCTCTCTCCCTCGTCAATTGTTATGTTTCTCCGTCTCTTCTAAACTCCGAAGTTTCCTCTATGGAGAACATTTAAAATACTAAAGGAAATGAGAAATCATACAAGCATGATGTCTTTCAGTTTATGTCATCTGAAGAACTGGACACAAAAAACATTTTCTTCTGTTAGGGGAATCAAATGATTGTACATTGATGCTAGTTTGTAGTTTCTGTCCAGCGAACGACCAATGAAAACATCAAATGGAAATCTCAAAAACAGGACAGTAATGCTCAACAAAACCTCTTCTACGAAAGGCTCCATTATACGTAAAGCTGTTCTTGGAATCTTAGTTTTATTTCAAGAAAACGATCAATATACAAGAATATATTGGAATAACTACAAAAAGAAATGATACATGTTATCCCGAATCATTCACACAAAGGTTACATACAAAATCCAAACACAAGAATATTGGAATTTGGGAACAAAGGGAAAAAGACGGCTCTTAAGTATTCACAGCTGCACAGTGCTTCCTAATCTCACCAGCAGAGCCAGTCTTGACTTCAACCTTTCCCATTTTCTCCATAGCTAAACCAAATTCGACATAGAATTGTTTGAGTGATCCTTGTACTAGCTCGTTGATGAATGACTTTGTTGTCGCACTTGTTGTCAAGGCTGCATCAGATTGGAATAAACCTTTTCTCTTGAGAACAAGCTGGAAGTAGCTAAGATCAAATTTACTGGAACTTCCAGGATCCATTTCAACAATTGTGGTGTTGTCATTGATTGATTTGCATTTCTTCATCTTGAGATTAGATGCATATTCGCTGTCTAGAGATGGATCTTTTTTTCCCCAAACTCCAGTAAAATTATATAAACGTGATGAAAATGATGGGCAATGAGAGACTCCAATGGTGTGTGCACCTGGTAGAAAATTGATCATAACAGTAATGATTTTTGTTTAAAAGACCTAAATGTAAGGAAAGTTTTAATATAGCATAAGCTGAAATGAGCGCGGATGTACTAATTTAAACTTACCAGACAATAGAACCAAGTCTTTTAGGTCAAGACCCTTGCTGGCAAAGGAGGTCTGTAGACTGGAAAAGTTGCTTGTCGGAGGAGGGATGTTTGCCAAGGCTTCTGAGGCGTTTGATATTCTTCCATCTCTTCTACCAGTTGGAACCTTCCAGTAAGGACCTCCCTGGATAAACAGGAAGACAAGATTAAGAAGATATTCCATTCAATTAAGCTCTTTCATGGGTACAATAACTAGTTATCTCGAGTTTTGTACTTACTGTGACCACAACAGAGTCTCTAGCAACCAAGGCAACAATATCCGCACATGACACAACTCCAGGGCATTCAGCTTCCAATGCTTTCTTCACACCATCGATAAATGAGAAGCCTCTCAGCGTTTGATTAGGAACAGCCACTTTTTCAGTCTGGTTTTTCGTGCTCGAAGTGAAATTCAGGAGTACAGAACCATCACAACCCTGTAAGAACCCAATCAAGTAAAATCAGGAAACTACATTATCAGTTCAAGAAATGCACTCTTCATATGAAATGAGGTATAAACTTACCCTGACAAAGCAATCGTGGAAATGCAGCCTGAGCAACGCAGCTGCAAGAGACGGAGCATTTGGGATTTGCTTTTGTACATAATCTTGAATTATCTTCTCTGCTTGCGGACAGCTCTTTGCATAGAAGTTGAGCTGCAACTGACCATGGCTAGAACTCGCTATTCCTAGTAAAATACACAACACTAGAAAATTACCCAAATTGCCAAATTTAGACATTTATATTACTTCTTTTTGCAACTTTTGAAAGAGCTGTTTTTCTTTGTTTAAGTTGCTACACATATCAACTCCAAACGGATCAAAAAGAATTTATAAGCACATTGATTTAGCTAACTTGCATTAGTTTAAGAAAACAGATTTGTTAGAGTCTATCTCTTTCATTCAATGAGGTTAATATGTCATGATCATATCAACTGATTCCTCACATATTAGACACTTAAATTAATCTTCTTTTTAAAAAAAAACACTAATTTGATAATTATCATTATTGTTACTTGTTCCTGCCTCCTGGAGATTATAGCTACCTTCATAATGGTGTCAATATAACAAAAACACTTTTTAGCGGCAACAAATATACATATTAACAAAGAGTTCTAAAGTCTTAACCAACATTTGTTAATTGTCATTGGATCTGTTGGTTTTTTTAATAAAGAAATTACGAAAATAACAGAGAAAGACTTTGAGAGAAAAAAATACTGCAGTATTATCAAAGGGAATTATTTATTAATAATCCAGAGACTTGCATTTATAGATATAATTTCTAGCTAAAAATAGAAAAATAAGATACTAACTTATCAGTTTAATTCAAATAAAAAATAAAAAGAACTAACTCCTAAATATAAGTCAAATAGGACTCTAATAACATAATTTAAAAAATCCTAAAAAAGTAGCTAACTGTTTTTTTTCTGCAATATCTCGAGACATATTTTCAACAGGATCCAATGTCGATGTATACTCTAGGACTCTATAGACATTTACAAAGAGTGTTAATTGCTACTATAAACACATATTTCTTTAGATCAACGCATCCGGACCATACCAATCTCTTTCTAACAACACCAAACTCCGAGTTACTTAGGAGTCATGAATAAATTTCACATATGGTCACGTATCTATATTCTTCTTGTTCACAAAAGTCATTTAACTATTATTTCTAACACAAAATCACACGACCTGAAAACTCTATCATTTCGGGTGGATAACTCATTTTTTACGCTTTTTTCTTTAAATCTAAACAGAGTAAAATTAAGCTTTTTTTGTATATTATTATTATTATTGCTAAATTGATGGAGGTAGAGGCCATTTGCTTATTGTTTTTGTTGTGTGTATTAAGAGATAGTATAAGGTATTTGGTATTAGTAGTTCAATATGCGAATCAAAATATGTAGTATAAATTCAAAGTCTTGAAAAAGTTGGAACATGGATGTATTAAAATGTAACAACTTCACCAGAAACCACCAAACTCAGAGTAATTGTATTTGCTTAGGTATTCTTTTCCTTTTTTATGCCTGCAGATATCTACCTTGCGATCTGTATAAGCCTTTTAGGAACGCCACCCCCATATAAGCCCTCTAATCGCGATCTGTATTTAGTCGAGCTCCAATACGAACTTCGAACACCAGATAAAAAACAAAAAAAAAAGAAGATATTTACACTGCAGTTGTGACAATATGATATTAATTGTTTCTTTGTATCTGTTTGAAACCAAATTAAAGATCACTAGTTTTCGATTCCAGGTCAAGGCGCAACATAACTAAAAGAGTCCTTCCGTTAGGGCACGAAGAAATGTGTGAACATTCGGAATCTTAACATTTTCAGCTAGCAGACTAATAAAATTTTCAATTGTCCTAACCGTATTATTTACAGTGGTCCCGTTTTGTCGGAATTAAACGGAAGAAACAAATTAAAGCATGAAATTAAATTATAAGAACATAAGCATATGCCAAATTCAAGAGAAAATAAATTACAGAAAAGTAAACTGGAATTAGCTATATGCTAGGGATTAGACAAATTAAGAAAATGGTCACCATGAAATCTTAATTTAGTGATTATTTAATTCTAACTAAAAATAAAATCGATAATTGACTGATTGATTAACTAAAAAAACAATATGTAATAAGAAGCGAATTAGTAGTTCAATTTAGAAATTTTAATTGAATGTTGTTGAATTACATGAAATAACATTTATAAAGTGAAAAAAAATAGTACTAAATAAAATCAAACAATTGATACTAAAACACTTTGAATTAGGAGAACTAGATTGGCCAACAAGGTGAAGACACTATAAAGTGAGCTTGAGTTACAAAATGATTCAAATTTTATTTACAGTATTACACCAAACAAAAGAGCATAATTTGATCAAAATATTATGGAAAATAAGTTCTTAATAAATGAAAAAAATAATTTTCTTAATGAAGTAGTAAAAATAAGTTGAATAATGACATGTCAATTTTATTGTCTTCTCGTTATAGTGAGTCATCCAATCCCAACCTCTTAATCACTCATCTCCGGTCACTCCTAACCCCAATTGAATCCCTTAATCATTCTACCTCCATACTATTTTACTAGATTATATGTAAAAATAAGGTTGCAATACAAAATGATAAATCAACAAATAGTTAGGTGACAGATGTACATAGTTAATTAGTTAGAAGTTAGTTATTAAGTTTCCAATTAGAAAGTGACAAGTGGATAGTTAGTTGGTAACTAACTGTGTAATATTCTATATATAACTGTATCCATTGGAAGGATACAAAGTACGGGTGAATAATCAAATTAGATTTTAAGAAATTAGTGCATAAAGTGTTAAAAACTTAGACCATTGTCTGATCTCAAAATTTTAATTGTGGTAGAAAACTAGTTTTCAACAAGAAGAATGAAATCTTTAAACATCACAAACACATCACTCTTAAACCTTAGTAAAAAAGTCCAAGCCATTCTCGAAAAGTCATCAACAAGAGTAAGAAAATATTGGAATCCATTATAAGTGGAAACCCTGTAAGGTCCCCAAATGTCAGCATGAACAAGATCAAACAAAGTTGTAGTTTTAGAAGAACTAATAGGAAAAGGCAACCTAGTCTGCCTAGCTAAGGGACAAACAGGACAGTGACAATGGACAACACCATCTAGTAACCTATTTATTACAGGGATTTTTTTCAAAACAAAAATGGGAGCATTGCCTAGTCTTTGATGCCATAAATGTTACACATAAGTAGAGACTGTAGTAGTCATGCATTTGAAAGGGAAGCTTGTAGCAGGTGTTGAAGGACTAAGGATGTATAGGCCACCTCTTGTCTACCAATCCCATTCACCTTGCCACTTGAGAGGTCCTGAAATAGACAAAAATCAGGGTAAAAATGTATTGAATTATTAAGTTCTCTTGTATACCTAGCTACAGACAATAAATTGGTGTTGAATTTAGGAATACACAGAACATTGTGAAGAGTTTTAGAGGGTAACAAACTATAAGATCATGTATGTGTAATCTCAGTGCTATGCTTAGTAGGAAGATGAACATAAGTAGGTTTAGATGAAGGAATAGGATTAATCAGTGAACTCAAAGAAGAAGTCATATAATTTGAGGCTCCAGAACCAATAAACCAACAGTCTAACTTAGTAGATGTCATACCTGCTAGATTGGCTACATCTACTGGTGAATTTTCATTGTCCTACCATTTATTCCTCTTCTTCTGATCGTCCATTATTTGTACAAGCTACAAATACTAATCATTGTTGAGACCTTGAAAGATAGAATCCATACCACCAGTCATGGGAGCCATATCACCATTCCTTGAAATAAACTATTCCTCATTTATCACATTATGTGCTGATGGTTGATCATAGGAGGCCTTTCTTCTATTATTGTTAAACTTGAACCTTGGAGGATATCCAATCATTTGTAGCATGTTTCTCTGGTGTGGCCCTTTAACTTACAGTAATCACACTTCAATTCTGGATTTGGGTTCCTTCTAGGTCTCATATTAGAGGTATTTACAACAAGGAACTGTGAGTCCCTTCTACTGGTAAAACACCCAAGATTCCATTACTTTTTCTACGGATCTCTTCTTGAATCATCATGGAATACACTTGATCTAAAATGGGAGTAGGTGTCATCATAAGAATTTGACTTCTTTGTGGAGCATAAGTCTCATTCAAGCCCATCAAAAATTTCATAAACTTCTGCTGATGCAAATAAGTTGTGAAATTCATAGACTTATCACAATCACATCTAGGAAAAGGTATTATAGACTCAAGTTCATCCCTTGATCAATCATACAAATCTCCTTATAAAGCTGAAAGATTTTGGTTGCATTTACTTTATCAAATCTTTCCTTAAATGCTTTCCAGACCTTGTGAGCACTTTCAGAACACACAATTCCTTCCTCAATTCTTGAGTCACAAAACTCATGATCCATGATTGTACAATTGCATTACACCTATCCCACTGATGTAACTTGAAAGCATTCTGCAGATACGTTTCTCTCTTGCAAGATCCCTCAATGAATCCTACTTTATTCTTCACTAGCAGAGACATCAACATTGATCTACTCCATTCTAAGTAATTTTCAGCTCCTTTCAACAACTGAGGAACAAGAGAGGTACTTGGTGTATCTGAATGTTGCTAACTTCTAACTAATTAACTATGTACAGTTGTCACCTAACTATCTGTTGATTTATCATCTTGTATTGCTTCCTTATTTCTACATTATATATAGTTACTCATAAACAATATTTTTTTACTTATTTATCAAATATTTTATTTTTTAAAATACTCTCGAACTATATATTAACAATCTTAAAATTACTCATTCACTTGACTAATCGAAGTTAAATACACCCCCAAACTTGCAATATGAATGAAATACAAACTTAAATTCTCACCAAATTTATGGGTATTTTCAACACTTGTCTCATTTTTTTTATTCAAAATTGCATGCTTCTACAAGGGTTTGAGATCATTTACCAAGTCATGTGACAGACATGAATGCATCTAAGTACAGTTAGTCAAGTAGATAAATATTTTAAGGGTAAAGGGTCAACTATACCCTTGTACTATTAGAAATAATCTATACATACCCTTCGTTATATTTTTGAATTAAATATACTCCTACCGTTATACTTTGGCAAATATATACCCTTAATTATAACGGAGGGACACATGTCAACTTAAGAATCAAATAACCCATCCCCAATTTCAAATACCCAATTCCTTTGTAATCTACCCAACTGTTAATAATTTAGAGAAAGAAACTGAAGGTTTTCAATACTCTCTTGAAAAAAAATTAAGAAAGAAACTCACTTGTTTTATTTTCTGTTTTGTTGTGTATTTCTCAAAATGAAACGTTTAGGTGACCCGCGGGTGACTCTATACTTGTCTGCTTGGATAAGATAAAGGGACAATTCCGATAAACCCTCAACACTTTACTCTGCTCTTCAAGGGTTTTAGAACCGATCTTCCTATTCTGCTTCATCTTGCTTTTGCTTCTAGAAATCAAAAACGAAAAGGGGTAAGTATACATTTCTATTAAACCTCTTTTAAATGGTAGATGCACCATTTCATGAATTGATTCTTGATTCTATTGAGTGAATGAATGTCATTTTGGTTGCCAATTTTTCTCTTTTTTTGTTTTTGTTCATAGCTTGGATAGATGGGAACCCTTTTCTTGCTTATTTTCTGCTTGGAATCTCTTTTGTAGAAGAAATAGTAAATATTTCATTTCAATTTGTACGAAGATGCTTGACTTTGACTACAGAGTTTAGATGTTAATTTGATTGTGTGATATATTTTTGCGGTAATGGAGGATCAAAAGTTTATTTGATAGAGTTCTCACATGAAAAATTGAAGTATTTGAAATGTGGTAAATGAAAAGTATAACAAGAATTGGTATTTTCCAAAATGAAAAATCACGCTCTTGAGACGAGGATCCTTCGGAAATAGTCTCTCTACCTCCACGAGTTAGTGGTAAGGTCTCCGTACCCTTTTTCCTCCCCAGACCCCACACAGTGGGATTTCACCGAGTATGTTGTTGTTGGTATTTTTCAAAATGAAAAGACTTTAGGAGTATAAGAGGGAGTGACAATTTTGTTAGAAGTGGTTGTGAAATTTGGTAAATATTTCATGTTTGCAGTTGCCAGAACTGTTGCTGTAACCTGAAACTCCACATTTTCTTTGATGTGGGCACTTCCCAGTAGGTCAGTCTGATACCGTCTGGATGCTACCCATAAAATTGGTCTAAAACTTAAATTCTCATCTTCTTTTCGAAACGAAGAGACCAGCCAATTTCTTCTGAAAAAAAAAAGGATGTTCTTTTGGTTAAATCAGGTCAAGGCAACTTACTATTATGAATTCAACTACGGTTGGACAAAAGCAGTTAGTGTGTGTGTTTATATAGCACTTTACTAAACAGATTTGAGATGGCTGCAGAATTTGCTATAAACATGTTCCAGATATATGGTATTGTTAGTTGGTAATACCTTAAATACAAATGAAAAAACTTGAAAGAAGCGCAAATTAGGGCTGTGAAAGTACTTTTTATTGAGATTCCTACTGGATGCATCATAATTCATAGATCTTGCAAAATATGTGTGTGCTGTTGTGCAAGTAATTCTACATACCTGCCTTTCTCTCGGACATTGTTTTGGAGGATACACAGTGATTGTTTGTATTTAATTGACTTTCTGTAAACAAACTCTTGTTAACATTGTGTAGCTGAGGCTGGCTCACTTTTCTTGTGATAGCAATACAATATAGAGGGTGTCATATGGCGAGTCTCATAACTATGCCTGCTTTAAGCCACTTATCCACCAACACTATCAGCCTAGAACAAAGAAATTTATGTGCATCCTCCAGGAGATGTCGAGGAGTTAGGGCAATGATGACAGAAAAACCGCTGGAGGAGCTGTATCATGTGAGAGTAGAGAGAAATGTGACAAAAGATCGACTAATAGAACTTGGAGTTCAACGATGGTCAATGTGGAAAACCGGCAAATGCAAGCTGCCTTGGGATTGGCATGTAGACCAGTTGGTTTATATTGAAGAAGGTGAGGTAAGGGTGGTACCTGAAGGAAGCAAAAGATTTATGCAGTTTGTGGCAGGAGACCTTGTCCGGTATCCAAAATGGTTTGAAGCTGATCTCTACTTCAATGACTTCTACCAAGAGCGATATAGATTTCAAGCATATGGAGATGACCAGTGAATTAATTTCCTACAACTAGGCTCATAAAGTTACTTAATCGATCCCAGGCTTCTTGTTACTGCACTTGCTATTGTTATCTGTTTCATAAGCATATTCAGATTGTTGTTGTAATACAAATGGTAGAACATGGTCTTTCTAAATGGTAAGGTGGCCAGATAACATTCAATTCATTAGTGGTATGAATGATTATCTTTGCACTGGCCAATTCCGACATAGATCTTGTCTACAACCTTCCGTCATCTCCTCTCTTGGATGATAAACGTTTTTGCCACCAGCTAGGAAATCTTTCAGACATAAAAAGAAACTGCAAGCTGTTTGTTCATCGTCATTGTTACATTGGGAGATTTGGTCCGAATGTGTTGGTATAAGATTGTCAGTTAAAATACCAACACTATTATCATTTTACAGTTACTTTGAGATTGTTTTTCATATAATTGCACTCTGCATAATGCGTATGGATTTTTATCTTTAAGCTGTACTTTTTTTTGCCTTGTGGAAAGCAAGGATAAGCCATCTTGATGCTTCTAAAAATCCTGCATCAACTATCTTTTTTTTTTTTTTTCCGAAGGTCATCCGTCTCCTTGAGACTGGATACTCTTTTATTTCGTCACAAAGAACTATTACAAAAGTTGGATATTGGTAAACCAAATCCTATATGATTGAAACATACTCCAAGTATAAGAGGAGTAGCAATAACCACTTTAGCTCTCAAAAAAAAAAAAAAAAAGAGGTTGGTATAAGAGACTGGATATTACTTTCTCTAAAGCAATGTTGCACTTTTACATAGTCAAAGTTGCCTATCATATCTCTAATATTGTTGATGGCATCTTGAAGTTTCCAAGGTGTGTGATTATTTGTCAAAATCCAATCCACCAAAAGAAGTGAATCACATTCAATCTCTATATTCCTCACTCTATTTGTCATACACCATTCCACACCTGTTTTCATAGCCATAGTTTCTGCATAATTATTGGTTTTAATTCTGAGAGGCATGGTATACACTATTATTAATCTTCCACACTCGTCTCTGATAATGCCACCCCGCAACATTGCCCTGGATTGCCTTTCGAACAGCCATCAATATTTAGTTTCATCCATCCTGCCTCAGGTGCTAGCCACTTCAATGCTACAATAGTTGTACTAATCTTGGTCTTCATCATAAGATCGATAAAATGGACCCATTTTATATAAGGAGGAATATTGGGGAATTGTTTGTGAGCAATGATGTTGATTTGTTGAGTGACTTTCAAGATGATTCTGCTTGAAGACATCTTCATCCCTTCAAACCTGCATTTATATCTTGCTTTCCAAATCTGCCAGATAATAATTTCAGGCAGAACCTGTAAAGTAGTTTGTGGACAGGATTGAGATCCCTTTCCATCCACCAGGTAATCAATCTATGCCTAAGACATTCTTGATCCATCCCAATACCAAAGATTTGGTTGAAATAATTCCAAACAGTTTTGCCAACAAGACTATTCATGAATAAATGTTCTTCATCTTCAAAAGCAGGAATTATACAACAATCACATTTAGGCGCCAAAGTAAGATTAAATTTACATTTAGGTGAATCAGGTGATCAGCTTGATCTCTGATTTGCATTAGCCTCCTCAAGTGTGCCAGTGTATAGTTCCATTTTCTAGCCATTGGATGAATTCTTTGAGAATATTTAGCTCTCATGAATTTAGCCCATGGAGTGTCTTTTGTTCTGAAGTGCCACCAAAGCTTACATGACAATGCATCTACAATGTCTTGTAGTTTTGTAATACCAATACCACCTTCTTGAATAGGTTTACTGAGGCTCTCCCATTTGATTCAATGGTATCTTTGTTTCCCTCCAGAGCTTCCCCAGAAAAAATTTGCGAGGGCCTTCTTGATTTGAGTTAGAATGGTACTGGAAGGTTCACATATTGATAGCATATGCAAAGGCATTACTGAGAGTACATGGTTGATCAAAATTCTTTTCCCTCCTGTAGATAACATGTTACAGTTCCAAGAACTCATTCTTTGGATAATTTTGGTGACCATATCTGTGAAGTAGTGTACTCTCTTCTTTCCATAGAACAAAGGGCATCCTAAATAGTTGATTGGGAACTCTTTCTGCTGATAGTTAAGTATTCTAGCCACAATGTTTCTTCTCTTTTGAGGGGCATTATCTTCCATAAGAAAACAACTTTTGCTGATGTTGATGAGTTGACCAGAATTAGATTCATTGTCACTCAAAGTCTTCTTGATGAGATGCAAAGTAGCTGACTTACCTTCACAAAAGATTACTATATCATCAGTATAAGATAAATGATTTATGTTAGGGCATGTCGAGTGCATATGAAAACCAATAAAATTTGGATTCTCAAATAAGTTATTTAACATACATACTAGATAAAACTTCAGCCGCAATCACAAATAGAGAAGGAGATAAAGGGTCCCTCTGTTTGACCCCTCTCCCGGATTTGAAAAAACCATGTCTTTAGCCATTTACAATGACTGTATACCAGTTGTTGGAAATCAGGTTCCAAATGATAACCATCCATTGCTCTGCAAAGCCCATTTTCCTCATTACTGTACATAAGAAAAACCATGAAAGTATATCATAAGCTTTGTTCATATCTAATTTAATTACTATGTTGTTTCCCTTAATAGGCTTTCTAATGTCATGGATGATTTCTTGATGTGAGGTCGTCTTTCTATTGGGATCTGGTGGTTGAGTAGGACGTAGCGGCCGGACGGCCCTTCCATCGGAGAAGCATGTGAGCTCAAACGGTAAATTTGGGACCGTTAGTGATAGAGAGAGAAAGTGCTGATAGGTATATGACTCTCATCAATTGTCTTTTCTTAATTTGTAAAATGTTGTATCAGTTGAATTTGCAAAACCTTTTAGAGAATTTGATGAATGATCAGGAAAAAAAAAAATTGCCATTCGTGCAATCAGAAGCCACACAGAGTGAGTTTCGCGGTGGAATTTGGAATTCTACCACAATGGCTATGCTTTGATGACATAGCCAAAAAATGGCCGATGGCCGCTATTTCATCGAGCTAAACTAGCCGTGTGAGCCAGCTTGAGGTCCCAAATGTATAATCCATAAACATCAAATCATTATATAAATACCAATTACCAAACTGATATTTCCATGAGTGATGGAGTAACTGATTACCTTCACAAGTTCCTGGAACAATCAGAGAAGAACCCATAGATGCTAATTGTTGAATTGCAAAAAGAGCACAAGAGTACCAAAGTAATATTTCTTTTTTTGATAAATATAACCAAATAACTATTTATCAGAAATCCCAAGAGCCACTAGATCTGAGACCTTAAAACATTTATAATACAAAAGCAATGAGTCGAGCACCTGCCCCTTCTCACAGCCCAAAAAGAGCATAAATGGAGAAAAATATAAGAGAAATTTGGTATCCACAAAAACCATTATCACCTTCATCATCTTGCTGTGAAGCTTAACACGCCATGGATATGGGCACCAAGTAACAAAATACAATTCTGGGGCCTTCATCTATGGTTCAACTACCCAAATTTGTCGTTAATTGGTGCTGCTGTCAATGACAACAGCGGAAGCAAGTCTTGAGACGAGCACAGCTTCATTCACAAAGTTGGATGCTGCTACATCTTCTAAGCGTTTCCAGGTCAATTCACGCCTCTCCAGTGTCTCCTTATCTTTTATCTCATCTTCTTTGAATTTCTCTAAACAGTCATCAAAAAGTGCTTGATCAGCATCTGAAAAGATCTTCCTTACATTCAACGTCAGACTTTGAACAGCTTGGTTCCAATGACCACGGGTGTTTTTCTCCAAGAGTGGAAAAATTAAGGGTAAAATCACTTCACGATTCTGAACTATTAGATTTCTTATGTGATCGTTATTCCACAGGAACAGAGCACGTTCAGCTACCTGCCAGTTTATGGAAAATGGAGACATTCAAGAGTAGAATAGACTTAATACAGATAATGATTCCAGAAATAACAAGTAGACAATCTGTTTCCAACAGGAAAGATAGTTAAGGTTTATTATGAGGTTTCTTGCAAATAAGAAGTCGGTGTATGCATTTACCAGTTTAAAAAAAAAAAAATCAGTGTATTTGGACATTTCTCCAACATAAAATTAGGGCAACTTTGCAGGGGTGAACTTCATAAGTTATCATTCTGTTCACAAAGAATGCATGCTGCTTGATATTGTCCCTCCAGACTCCAGCGATTAACTTATGAGATAAAATCCATTAAGAATCAGACTTGGAATCATACTTCAGGACAAATCAGGAAAATGGATAAATTGCATTGTTAAAAGAATTAGGACACCTAGTAGAACAATACAAATGGACCATGAGCAAAATATGAATGAGGCATAGCGGCAAAAGCATTTGAATAACAATTTATAAGATTTTTAGATTGATCACTGGAAAAAGATAGGGAAGGCCAAAATATCCAAGCTAAGCTATTCAGATCTTAATTCAAAGTGGTTTTTCTACAAGCGAAAATTTTATTGATTTAGTGGGGAAAATTCCAGGTAAATGAGGTTTTCTACAAATAGCACCCAAATCTATACCAGGGGGAGCTCATAGATGCCCCAAAAAGTAAGTATAAGCAAAAGGCATACCAAAGAGCTCTTCTATTTCAGTATGTCCATATGACCCACATAAGGGCCAAAGAGGCAAGGGGGTTGCACCCCAAGCTCTGCATCTCAACTTTAAAGTGTTTCAAGGTGATGAATCCTCCATTATGACAATGATTTCCAGCTCACATGTGGTAGTCAAGAAAATAGTTCTCATTGTCAAACAGTATAAATGACAAAAACAGTGTGAAACTGGCATCGCGATACTGAGTTCAATTCCTTTTTTTTTTAGATAAGGTAACTGCTGTGTTCAATTCCTTTGTTTGGCAATCTACAGAAAGAGAATGGAAGTGGGGTCTAGGAAGGGTAGAGTGTACGCAAACCTTACCCTTCAAGAGGTTGCTTCTGGCAGACCCTCGGCACTTGTTCCAACCAGGTTTTAGAATCTTGTTTCCATTTAACTCACTCAAGCAATTCCACATACTGACTAAATTTGGCATTATTCATTTACTTCTTTTATCTTTGGGATATCTTTCATACTTAACCAGAAGAACATAAAGGTATTCCCTTTTCCTCTATAGCTGGAATGGTGTTCCACTTAGATTGTCACTCTATCAACCTTAAATACTAGAGAACATCAGAATGGAACTGTGGAAACTCAACCAAGGACTTATAACACATAAATCGCAAAGGAGATAGGACTCTGACTGCATGTTGTTGCTATAGAACTCGTAAATCACTAAAAGAAATAGTTTTATGGGAATAAAGAAAACACCACATACTACTTACTGTCCCCTTTTCCCACATAGATTTGACTCATCCACCCATGGGCCATGGCAAGCAATACTTTTACATTTCTCTTACTAGTTTGTGTTTGAAGTTATAATGCAAGCATCTTCATCAGCTTTCCTTCTATTTCCAAAAGGCTATACACCCTCTTTCTCACTTAATCTTACCTGCTTTCTTTCGTTCGTTCATTTTGAATTGGAAGTCTTACCTGCTTTCTATTTTACTCCATCATAGCAAATTAACTTCTTTTATAAATGCCAAAATTAACATTTCCTATTATGGCAATACTCTACACAAAGTGGTAGCAATAATAGTAGAAGCGCAGCTACAGTACAGTAGTAGTAAATTGTTCTAGCTTCTGCCCATAATTGCACAGCTTCTTGTCTCCAATATGTGAAAAGTTGGTGAGCTGAACACTTCATGTGGCTTTAATCAAACTTCTTTGGTGATAACAAGGAAAAAGACATACACGCTGAAACTCAAGAAAGGAGCTTGTGTCTTAAGTTCTCAGTACAGTAACCAGAGAATGACAAGGAAATTAAAACTTATATTCCGCTTCCAGTGAATGGCCATAACCGAGAATCATCCTTGATCAATCTTTCCTGCCCATTGCTGGAAAACTAATGTTAAAGTAAAAATAAAAGCATGTAAATAGTGTATATGGAAACCATCCATCAACATATAATATGCCTAGGTTAATGGATATAGGCCTGATCCTTATCAGGAAAAAGTAATTATAATTGAAGTCTTAGCATCACAAATAGCTCCTGAATAATCTCTGTGTGTGTATGTGTGTCTATACCTACGTGTGTGTGTGCCGATTAACCTGTGTGTCTGTGTCTATTGGTACAAAAGAGATCCCTAAACTCTGACAACCTGCTAAGGCAAGCAGTGAGAGCTCAAAGTGAGTCTGATCATTTCCTCTATACTTGGTCAATTTACAAATCTTTTAATATAGACTCTTCAGTAAACAAAGCTTGATAGGTAGACTGGTTAATCTCTGTTTCCAGCCACATATTTCTCTGCCAATTTGCTAATTTGGCTTGAGCTATATTTGATGTCTAACTGATTTACAACTGTAACTAACATTTTAACTCAGCCTAATTGTTTGAAGTCGAAACTACTCCAGTTGTGTATCTAATTAAACTGAAGTCAGTATCTCTCTCTGTCCTTCGCCTTTCATATGATTGACGATATATAGATATATCATTTGTCCAATCATAAGGAAAAGAAAATGATTATTAACTAAAAAAATGGTGACATGCATCTTCAGCCAGTCAAAGAAAGTAAGAACAAAAATCTTTTTAGACCAAAAAAGAATACTAGAACAACAATAAACATATACCAGTATTTCAACTTTTTATGTTTTGCAGCAACCAGATATGTTCAGTACGCCAAATGGAATACCCCGTCATTTCTTCTGTATTATCTTTCAGAATTAAGCTACAGTGAAATTATAGTTTCATCCATGCAGATACTGAAGATATGTATCGTTCATGGCATAGACCAATCTCAATATCCAACAGCAAATTTGTCATTGGATCAGCTTATTCTAATAAATAAAATGAAGAGATCAGTCATCATCATCCTCTCCAAATATTTAGTGAACCCAAACTCCAATATGAGAATTTGTAAAGCACAGGAAACCCTAAAGAGGTCTTTATCTAATGAAGCATCAAACTTGAAAGATAGTTTGAGCTTCAAATTGCCAAGAAGATGGAAGGTAGAAACAGGGACCAACCAAATATAAACTGAGAAGTTCGAGCTAGCAAAAGATGGGAATCAACAGAATCAGAATATGATACCTGAAAATGAGAGCTGTTGAGACAACGACCAATCTGACGGAACAAAGGGACCATGCACCATTGAAACTCTGCAGCTTGGGTAGCTTCCAGAACCTCCTCCAACTCACCAAGAAACATGACCTCCTTGCCACTATTGGTGACTGGCCAGTACTTCAGAAGTCCTCTGATCACGATGTCTGACAACTTAAAGTCTTTCTCCACAAACTGTGTGACGCAATACATGAGTTGTTGGTGGTACATGGCTATGCATTTAGGTTTGTGAAGGGGAATCAATGCACGGACAAGAAAAAGCTTGTGCTCTTCCTTTAAAGGCAGAGCAAACCCATTGATTATACTGCCCAAGATCTCCAGCAATTCTGCAATTCCATTGTGCTTCTCAGTCTCAAAGATAAAACGGTAAAATATATTATTTATGGCTTTCCTGATAAATGGCCTATGCACCATGAACTTCCCATATACACGATGAAGAATTGTTTTCAAGTACTCGCGCTCCCGTTGGTCCTCTGAATCAAACAGTTCAAGCAATCTCAAGACAAAAGAGTGGTCAATGTATCTTTTTGCAAGCTTAGCATCTGTCTCCGATGAAGCCACAAATCGCAAAAGAAGCTCATAAACAACCTGAAGGTGAGGCCACGAGGGTTCCATCGTGGGCTCATCCTCTTCTGGATCAAACATATCCAGTAGCCCGTTGTCATGATTAAACGAGGGTAATGTCCTAAACAAATTGGCAGCAACCATTTTCATTAATTCTTGCATTGTGACTTCATTAAATTTGGAATTCACAGCTGAAATATAATCAACTAATTCAAGCAATGTCTGCCTCTTGACATCCTTCTCCTTCAGATTCTTCGTCGGGTCGCTAAAATCAAACAGCACACAACACATTTGTAGCTTCCTAATCAAAAGATTTTGCTTTTCTGAGCTTGGGGCTTCTCGAACACTTGGTAGAACCTCATAAGATAACACAGAGTTCATAACAGAGGGTCCCACCTGTCCATTAACCCGAACTGATTTTTTTCCTTGATTCGGCTTCACCAGGACATGATTCCCATTACTAGTACCTGAACTTGTTGAATTTAATGTTTTCCCCACATTTCCTGAACCCTTTGAGTTATTACTACTATCAGTAACACTATATCTGTTGGAATTAGAGTTCACCGATGAGAATGGTGAAACTTCATTTTGACTCCAGTCGTTAGGAGATGATGATGATTTTGACGGCTTCCTAGGAAGCTTCCCCAAAATCTGCTTAATCATGTCCACAACCCCACCCAACCCACCCCAACGCTAGCCCACACTAGAACTACACAAAATGTAGAGGATATACACTGCTAAAATTGCAACTCTTGGAGGGATACGATACGAAAGTAATCCTATAAATTGAAACAACGCACAAGCTTAACAAGCAATACCTTGATGAATTAGCGAGAAATTCAAAGTAGTTATCGAAATGGCTCGAATTTCCAGTCCTGAATTTGAACATACATCCTCGCCGAAGTATTTACCGCCGGTAGGGTTTGCGATTGGCGAAATGAAGAAAACTAGAAACTGGATTTTGCCAAGGAATTTGAATTTGGAAAACCCTAGAATTTTGAACTGGAGAGTGATAAGGGAAATGATGGAATAAAATTTATTTTATTTCTTTTTATAAAGGGGGGAAATTTATATGGCGATGAAAGCAATAGTGCACGAACACAACATAGGGCCCACAGACACACACCAGCTACGGAGACCTGTGATTTTGATAAACAGTTGTTCGAACTTGTGTAACCTTTCATCTCATAGTATTTCAAATAATTCAAATTAAAAAGTTTTCACATCAAGAAACCTCGTGAAGTAGTGATAAAGAACACCTATGATTATAAGTATTAGCACACCTATTACTATATATAAAACCTATATCAGTACGGAAATGCCTAAAATGTCAGATATCCTCAAATATTAGTCACATTTTAAAGGGTTATTTCCTATTTAACATTTGAGTCATTATCGATGAGTTTGACAAAATTTATATGATATTTCATTCTTGTCATAATTTAAATTACTTTTCAAATTGTCAATGCTTTATCTATCATGAATTTTTGGCTTAAATCATCGTCGGCTTTTTAAAGTTGTCCGCATAATTCACTTAAATATCTTATCTAAGACTTGTTCCAATTGAACGCCTTCATTAATTAAAAAATATACTTATTAAACACTTTCTGACAATACACTCGGGAATGACATGTCACAATAACCAATAAAAAAAAGACATGTGGCATTGACAATAATAACAATTAAAAAAACTATGTTTTAGCCCAAATAAAAAGAAAAAACCTTTCTTCCTCATTTCTCTTTTCGCCAGAGCACAGAACTATCGTAGCTAAAACCACAAACATTCCGAGAATCATTACTCTCACTTTTCTTTTCTCTCAATTCATACAAGGATTCGTTCCACCCATACACCTGCCCCCTCTCCTTTATCCTAAAACCCATCAACATTGTAGTGCCATTTCTCCCAATCTCACTTTCTTGTTCAAACGTCAACTCAGATTCGTATATTTCTTTTCTTCTTCTATGTTGTGAGTTCTTTAGAGTTTGAATTCTTTAACAATTTTAAAGAAAATGATTTCAGATTCGTATTAGTCTTGCCGGAAAAAATGGAGTTTCACCGGAATTGTTTTTGACATAATTTGATTTTTATTTTTTTGATGGAATTCTCTTTTAAACAAAAAAATAAAGGAAAAAAATGTTGAACCAAAACGAAGCGCAAGAAATCTTTTAAAATAAACTGGAGAAGACGAGTACTCTGATTCTCTGAAGAAGAACTGGTAAAGGGCGATGTTGTTTTTCTTTTTTGATTAAGAGATAAACTCAGGTCTACTATCGCGGCAGCTGCCATTACTGTCGGGAAATGGACAAAATCAAAAACAAAAAGAAAAACCTAACCCAGAAGGTCAATTCCGATTAAGCCTAGACAATTGCTCGAAAACCAGAGATCTTTCTACCGCCATCTCCTTATACGAATCCGCTATTTCATAACCCTCAACGCCTTTCCAATAACCATTTCAACTCTTTTCTTTACATCTGCTCTAAATCTTTTTCAGACCCATCAGGAAAAAAAA
This sequence comes from Solanum bulbocastanum, assembly GCA_037074985.1. NCBI lineage: Eukaryota > Viridiplantae > Streptophyta > Magnoliopsida > Solanales > Solanaceae > Solanum > Solanum bulbocastanum. The sequence goes on along the minus strand of CM073603.1, from coordinate 40,049,356 downwards.
AAAGAAGATTATTGTTATTATTAGTTATTTAATTAATATATCCAGGTTTCAAAAAATTACAAAATTAACTAAAAAAATAAAAAATAAATAAAAATGGGATCTCTTCACGCGCCCAAGGGCAGTGAACACTTATTCTTGCCACATGAGCATTTTGTGTTAAATAGGTATATGTTTTGAACAATTTAAGTGTTCAATAGGTATATGTCCCGATTAAGGTGTCTAAGTGAATTCTGCAGACAAATTTAAAGGGCCATGAATGACTTAAGCCTGACTTTTTCAACAAAATGAATTAGACTACCATAGATATGAAGTACATAGACCATTATCTTTCAAAGCCACCATTACACTAATTATTTTTTTCAAATTTGCATTAAGATAAAAGTGTTTTTCGTTTATTATACCTAGTTACTTTCAAAAGTTACGGATTAAATTAAAATGAAGTGTACACATATTTCATTTTGAGGCTTACATTAAATTTATTTTTGATGTTAAATGAAAATTTAAATTTAAATTTATTTGTGTCAAGCATAACTTTATACGTACACAAAGTTAAAAAAGTCTATCTAACTTGAGACAGTTTGTGTGAAGTATGCTAAAGGCCTCAAAGATGAGTCAATTGGATTATGAATTTCACCAATATTTTACAAGCATATGCATAGTATATAAATACCATATATTAAGATATTGAGTTTGTTTTCTAAGTTATCGCACTACATGCTCATTTTTTAAAAGCTTCTGTATTAATTAATATTTATTCCTATAATATGTTAAATCAAAAGTTCATTCCAATTAATAACAATTTTGAGTGTCAATCATATACGTCCAGTGTAAATGTGATTTGTGACAAATTACATATTGTAAAAATAAGTATAACAAATAAAGGATTTGAGTTGAACTGCACTAAGCTATAACTTATTATTTGCTTTAGCTATACATTGACCAAACTGACTTTAGAGTAATGGGCTAAATTTTTCATTGAACTAAGCAATGAAGTGTTTTTATTTTTACAAAACGTATTAAGTACTACTATCTCTGAATACTTTAATATAAGTTTGTTCTTTTATGAGCACAAATCCCATAAATCAATAAAGAGATTAGTGGGCAGAGCTAGACCAATTTGGAAGACTTGTAATGATTATGTTTTTACAAAACGTATTAAATATCGCCTTACTCATTCTATTATCTCTGAATATTTTGATATAAATTTGTTCTTTTAGATTTTTTTTATAAAAAGATTTTCATAAATTATATATTAATATATTTTAGTGAAAGTGATTGTTACATAACTGCTCCATTGAGTGAATAAATCCTATGATATATATATATCCTATAATCATATTACTATGATTGCCACTCATAAAAATTATCTAATTATAATATGTGAGTAAAGTGAGAATATTGAACTTTTATCCATTTTTATGAGACTCTAGTATGACCTACATAGTAGGTCATAAATTAATTACTATGTCTCCTAATTGAATAAAAATTTATGTAATATTACATGATAATGCAAATATATCCAATAGTTTTCTTGATGGAGGAAAATAATTCATTAGTAGTTCTTAGGACAATCACATTTTATAAAGAAAATTTAGGATTAAAGGTATTTGTTTAAGAATTTCTAGCTTATTTATATGAATGCTTGTGATTTTATTAGTTTGTCTAGTGCCTCAATTGGTTATAGACATATAACTCTAGCACTTTTATCACTATTTTTTATGTTCACAAGTTCGTGCTTGTGTTTTATTTTCTATGACACTTGATCAATTATTACTATAACTATGTTTATGATTAAAAATTTCTTATGTTTAGATGTGTTGAATTTCAACATTGTCACCTTCACTGTGTAGCTAAAATTTATAATTTGAATTTTAACACTTCCAACACTCAAAAGTTACTCAAATAAAGTTTAAATTTAAAACATGAATTTTATATATAAACTTCAATCATTAACTTGTCAAAATAACAACAAATCTAACAGATTTATTTTGCAAAACTGATAATTTTTCATTGTTTTCATTATCCATTTAATTTGAACCCACTTCTTATATTTCAAATTCAAGACCCACTTCTTCAAAATATTTTATTTTAAATACAGTAACTCATCAAACTCATCTCACTGACCCTAGATAATAATTATATAGACTAACCTTACTGTCATTCATCTTATGTTTAGTCCATGAATTTTTAATTGTCTTCTTTTTAAAAATTTAAAGTAACCTTTGAAAATGGAAACTTAAATTTATAGGAGGTCTACAAATATCATTTTAAAGACGATCCTATATTGTATATGTTACATGTTTTATAATACTATTGATGGAAATAAAATTTCTATGTAAGCGCTCTTTTTTCCTCTTCTAATATAATATATTTAAAAGAGAGATAATTAATTATAATATAATTTGAAATAAATGATCAGACTATAAATTTAGTAGGATTATCTCTACGATCGGCTTCTTTCATAGTGAATAATAATTTGTACTAATATCATCAAGAAAGAAAGGAAAAAGTTTTTTAACTTATTGATCATATTATAAATTTAGTAGCATTACATCTATGCTCGTCTTGCCCATTGACCGAAAATGTTGCTCGAGTGATAACACATGTATATATAAAAAACTTTCAACTTATATTAACATATTTTTATCTCATCTTTTTTGTACTAAATGATAATAATTCTTACTAATGTTTGTTTTTTTAGTTTAAAAAATATTTGAATGCACCTTTGAGTGATTAAGATGTCGTCTTTAATATCTAGACACTTAATAATTAAGATTTTTTTTTAACATAATAATAAAAAATTAAAATATTTATGTTCGTTAGTAATGGTAGAGATAGTTTGTAGTGATAGTAATGGTATTGGTGTTAGTGACAACTGGCAAATAATAATTATGATAGTAGTTGAGATAATATATGTGATTGATGTTGTAGTGACTGATGTGATGATGACAAAGTTGGTTGAATAATGTGTGGTGGTTGTTGATGGTAATCGACGACAATGTTAGTTGTGATGATGAAAATGATTAACAGTAGAATTTAGTTATAGTAGTGGTGGTAACAGATACTGTTGGGTGGAGGTATGGACAACAATAATAGAGATGACAATTGATATAATTATAATAATGAAAGTAATAAATATTATAAAGATTGACAGTATAATTAATAATGATGATAATTATCGATACAAGTTGTAATAACATAAGTGATTAATGATGATTAACAATAATGATGATATGAAACAATACTGACAAATAATTAGAGATAGTCTTAGAGTAACGGTAAATATTATCTCAACAAAAGTAATTAAGTTGTGAAGTGATAATAGGGGTAAAATTTGATAAGCTCCCCTCTCCCTATTGCTCCACTCTCAGCCCGCCATTTCCAGCAACTAGGGTTTTTTCCCCTCTTCTTTTACTGAGGGAGTTAAGAGTTGTCCGATTCTTACCCATTTCCAGTTTTTACTGTTGTCATCACCACATGGTTTTTATTTTACATTTTCTTAAAAGAAGTGCAGACAAAAAAGATTGAGTCTTTCTTGTAAACCAATAGAAATTTCTGGGGTTTTTTCCATTCTTGAAGATTGAGTCTTTCTTGTGAACCAATAGAAATTTCTGGGTTTTTTTACCGTTCTTGAAGACTGAGTTTAAAGTTTGATGGCTAAGACCAAACCTGGAAAGAAAGACCTTGATTCTTACAGTATCAAGGGCACCAACAAAGTTGTTAGACGTAATATAACTCTTTTTGCTCCTATGATTGTACTTGTGTTTATTTCATTTCCTTATTTGATCAATTTTGGTTTTGGTAATTATTTTGTTGTGTGTTAGTAGGATAAGGATGGTATTTTTTTGATGTTACTAGTTGTTTACTTGGTTCATTGAAGTAGTACTGTTTATTTCCTTCTATGATTTGTATTATTGGTCGTCAATTAGAGTACCATCTTTTGTATAGCTCATTGGGTTTTGTCTTCCTAAATTATTTGGTTATTCTTTAACTTTTGCTTTAATGTTTCCACAATTAGTGTGTAGATGTCCTAATTCACTCAAGCAATAAAAAAAGAAAGTTAGCAGGTACATTTTTTGTATTGTGGTTCTAAAGGACACTGATGAGATTTGGGGTGTTAGCTTCTCTTTGCTATCAACATTTGAGTTGTTTAAGTTTTGAATTGTTGGAGGTCACTAGACTGAAGAATATACTTTTTGATTTTCTTTCTCAGCTGGTGATTGTGTATTGATGAGACCATCTGATTCTGATAAACCTCCATACGTGGCAAAAGTAGAGAAGCTAGAGGCTGATCACCGGAATAATGTGAAGGTCAGAGTTAGATGGTATTACCGACCTGAGGAGTCTATTGGTGGTCGCAGACAGTTCCATGGGGCCAAAGAGCTGTTCTTGTCAGATCACTTAGATGTGCAAAGTGCACACACCATTGAAGGAAAGTGCATAGTGCACTCTTTTAAGAACTACACCAAATTGGAGAATGTGGGTCCTGAGGATTACTTTTGCAGGTTCGAGTACAAAGCTGCCACAGGGGGGTTTACTCCTGACCGTGTTGCTGTGTGAGTTTCTAATAGCTTTGCTGCTAAACTCGAAGCTACTTCATCCTTTTCTCAGTGGAAGTTGAAAGTTGTGTTTTTAGTGTTTACTTAAACCTGGATACTTTGGGACGTTTTGATTTTGAAGGTATTGTAAGTGTGAGATGCCCTACAACCCTGATGATCTCATGGTACAATGTGAAGGATGCAAAGACTGGTATGCCTCCAAATGTGCACAAAAAATCATCTTCTTTATGCATTAGCATGCTTTTTCTGCTTGTATGCATAGAAATTCACAAGTATTCGCTCCATTTAATGTTTTAGTTAAAAACAAATGGATATCTTCATACGTGTAATCACTTTCAGGTTAGATCAAGCGCGATGTCAGCACAAATAAATGTTCGGTCAACTCCAAAGGGCACAAAGCCTGAAAAGGCAACAAATGAATTGTGCCATGTTTCCCCCTTCTTTTTTATCAGCAAATGCAGCAAGTTTAATTAGTTCATCCATGCAGAGTTTATCTTCTGAAGTGGATTATTAAGTTGTCCTGCCCTTAATTGTCCACTATCCACATTATATTACTATGTCAACCAGGGTTAATAAAGGTTCATCTATGATTTTTAGTTATATGTCCAATTACTTACATCCCATATCAAGGTATTGTCTCAACGTTGTAAACTAAGTTTCTTTAGAATTAAAACTGTGATGAGAACTGGAAACTTTTATTAGAAGTACAAAAGTACCTATCTTGGTATATAACTTAAGAAGGAAGAGTCTTCATAAGTCTAAAGTATTCATTAGGAAGCATGAAAATCTTCCCGTGTCTGTAATTGTCTCCATTGATTTTGGGTAAAATGGCTACAAACTTCAGGATCTTTTATTTAGGAGATCTGAGTTGTTATGGAGTTTTTAGCTTAACCTAATTTTCAATATTATGATTATTTGATAACCGTATCTATAAAAATCTTTTCATTTTGCCTGCAATTCTATTGCAGGTTTCATCCCTCTTGTATGGGTATGAGCATTGATGAAGCAAAGAAATTAGAGCATTTCTTGTGTTCAGACTGTTCCTCAGAAGATGACTCCAAACGTCCTTTGAACTCATTTCACGTTTCACCACCTGATGAGGCAAAGGTAAAAACCTCACCTGGTAAACTTTGACATGATTTATTAGTATTATCTACAAGTATTGTATCTCAAGTTAGTCAACAGACTGTTGTTGTTTGTGATAGAGAGGTTGATGGTGGTGGGTGAACTTTTTGCACTATGTTCTCATGTGTAGCCTGAATGCCTGATGTTTAGGATCATTATGGAAGGAGAAGGTCCTGCTTCTGAAAGTGGTGCATGTTTAGTTTGGTTATATCTAATATATCAGATTCTAAGCATAAAGGAAGGAGAAAGGCAGCCTGGTGGAAGAGTATCCCCAAAGTCATGATTTTACCTGCTTATCTTATATACTGGACTACTGATATAATCAATAACTAATGACCAAGTTAAGCTTGTTTCAATCTGTCTCTGAGTTCCTCAAAGGAAAGCATAAAAAAGTGCAAAGCATGGCTGACCTGGGGATGGAGAATGTTAGAAGTTATAGGTCTATAAGTCAGCTTGGAAAATATGATTTAAGTCCCTGCCGAACTGTATATTTCTTTAGATACTTTCTTCATAATTACCTAGTGGGAGAACTCGAATTACTCACTCTTATTCTCTTAGTAGCAAGATTGGCTTCAGTTGAGTTAGGAGCTACTTTCACTGGGAACAGATTACATTAGTTGAGTAGAATCTCATTAGGTTAGAGTCTTTTTTACCAACATAAAGAAAACTAGCCGCTATAGGATCATTACCTATGTTGCTCAGACTTTTCAAAAATGTCGACGGGTGCATGTCAGATTCTCCAAAAGTAGTACTTTTTAAGAATCCGACACGGATGCGGCATTGAAACTGAAGAGTCTACACAACTTAGATAATTAACATTCAATATAGAGGATTATCATAGCTAGACCATTGCTCAGCTGGCCGTGAACCTACCTCAATCCTTCTTTATCCAAGCTTGTGACTGAAAATGCTCACATTATAAAAGTTACTTGTTACCCTTAGTATTTGGATTTGTTATTAGTGTTAAGGTATTGGAGACACATTAAATAAGGTGGGAACAAAGTTACTCATTTAGGAAAAAATGACATATTTGGAGCAATTCGAAAGCAAAAGTTGAACAATTACATGTTTAATTAATCTGGGAGTATTCTGTTATTGTTGCGTTACTAACCATATGTCCACTGCTAAGGTGCAGAACTCTACTTCCTTACATTAATATGATGTTGGGTCATTTGGTTTTCCATCAAGCTGGCGAGTACTTTATCAGATTCTTTTAGAATGTATGGGATAACATATTTAGAGATATAAAGGGGTTCAGAAGCCTCTTGGGTTGTCACTTTCCTTTTTGTCCTTTGAAGATGATGTATTATTGTGAAGGTCTTTATAGAAGAAACAACAAACTATTGTTGCTAAGGTTAAATCTCAAAGATGAATTCCTACATATTGTTCTAATCTTCTGTGCTGTCTAGAGTGTTGCATATTACTTTCATTTCTTAAACTTAAAATTTGCCTCACATAAAACTATGTAGGCTTTGATATTTTTTAGAACCAAGTAAACAATGTAGGCTTTTGTATAAGAGGAGCTAAGAAGAAATCCTATATTTGTTCTTAAGCGAAAGGACTACCCATTCTTTTACAGATGAATGGCCTAAGGAAATTTGTATGCCAATAATTTTGGAGAAAAGTAATCATGATCACATGCAGAACACGTGGGCAAGACTTTAGCCCTGTTTGGCACAGAGAGTCGTGTACCAATGCTTGTCGAAGTTGGTTTTAGATTTGGATCCTATGCTATATCTATGAGACTTGTGTTTGTCAAGATATTGTGTTTTGAGGTAATTGGTGTCAATTTTTTCTCTCTTCCATGGTCATTCATGCAAGAAGAACAGTAGATTATGCAGCGACATTTTTGTAAGAAATGTGGGGGGTGGTTGTTAATAGGAAAACTGAACGGTGTGAATGTTTGATAAATTGACAGAACAGTTGGTAGTTGTGGTGAATGGGCGACTGAGAGTTGGAAGAAGTTGATATGATTGAGGGGAGAGATAAGCTGGGCATGAGTGGCTAAATAGTCGTATGTTGAGATATTTATTGAAACTATCTTCTAATGCGTAGGTAGGAGTTAAAAAAGGCCACATATGCATCCCTTCACATCTTTCTGTGTGTCATGAAGGGGATCAGATCGTTTTATAGTTGTAAACCGAGAAAATTCTCTATTTCCAGCTTTGAATATCGGTGGATAAAGGTGCCTCTCCACTGTATTTTGACTTAACAAAAAGAAAGGACCTTCTCCACTGTTGGCCTGAATTTGAGCTCGTGACCTGCAATGTACGTACCTTTATTGAACCAAAGCTGTGGGGGGTTCCTGAAGGGGATTGCTTCATGATACTGCTATCCTATTAATTTAAGCTCTCTTTTGTACTCTTGACTGTAATTTATCTGTAACTGACAAGCATTTTAGCTAAACTGCCACTATTCCCGTTGCTAGGTGGAGTCAAAGCGCAGGAAGAGATAAATAGCTGACCTTGATGCAGTATCCGGAGGTACACATTTTCTTGCGTAGTAGCACTGGCATTGTTGTATGTGTGTTATCAAATTGCATAGCGCTGGGAGATCACTATCCTTTTGTAAAAGCCAGAAACCTTCTCTATTTACTGTGACAACTTGCTATTTATAAAAGTTTGTGCACTAGACTGGGTAGACTGGGTTGTGTCTACTGAATGCAATTTGTGTGGCCTCATGCATGAGTTATAACTGAATATTGCAGTCTACCAAAAGATGTATCTTAATTTATACAAATATTGGAAACATCACAAATTTAGGTGCCTGTTTCTATTTTGATTTTTATAACTCTCCTCTTCCTGTATCTGCCCCTGCCCCCGCTAGGTGCCTGGTTCTATATTGGATTACATGTGAAGCCGGATGTCTGATGACAACCCTGTAAGAGCTGATCAAGAATCATATTGATGAATAAGAACTTTGCCTCATCTCGAGTTGCAATATATCTGGTTAGGATCTCCTGATCAAGAATCATATTACAACAACATACCCAGTGTAATATCAAACCACGGGACAAGGAAAAAAGAGCAGCTTTCTAGGTTTTGCCATTGTAGGGTCAAAAATCTCACAAGTATGCAGACCTTACCTCTTCCTTAAAAGGAACAGAGGCCTGATCAAGAATCATATTACAACAACATACCCAGCGTAATCCCACAAGTACGCATACCTTACCTCTTAAGAGGAAGAGAAACTTGATGGAGAATCCTATTACAACAACATACCCAGTGTAATCCTAGAAGTACACAAACCTTATCTCTTCCTTAAAAGGAAGAAACACCTGATCAAGAATCATATTCGTAGTGTACTAATTCACTTAAATTTTCCTGGGAACTCGTTGATCAATAGTGATCTTTTGATCGATGGCCCTTGCTACAATCCTTGTATGTGATTAATGGAAGATTGAGAAACTTCCGTTGCTGAAAATGAAGTTATTTCTGCTACTTGGGCGACTTTTTGCTTTTGAGTAATCGTGTTTTTGCTTTTCACAATGCCATATAACTTTTGGTTTCCCAGATGATTTTGCTCTACGAATCTGAATTTTGATTCGTTGTAGAACCAAATATGATCAATTATTATAAACACGTGTATTCTAGTTGCCTGTGCATCAAATGCAATCTGATACTACAATAGTATTACTACACTCGATCCAAAGTTAAAGCTAGTTTGGGTGACTATATGAATCTTTTTTATTCCGTCTTACAGAGTTGAAAAAATGAAGGGAAAGGTCAGTGATGAGTTTGTATTTATATTTAAAACTCACTATGTAACGTATAAATATAACTAACGACAGTGCTTATTATAATAAAAAGCGTATACTTAGAGCTTTATTTACACAGAAAATCTAATACTGTAGGATACATAGAAAATACTAACTGCTGACAGGTTATATTATTCAAGATTACACAGGGAGAGAGAAGAAACAAAATCTTCTGATGAATGCATTGGTATTAGTTGGACGACTTGGCACCTAATATTTTAGAGAGCTCTTTTATTAAAGGCTTCTCTTTAATGTCTTCATTTTTCTCTAAATGCCATTTTTTCGACTTCTCTTCAGCCTGAGAATAAAGGTTAACATTCGTTAGATAGCGATGGAAGCAAATATTGAAGAATAGTTGAATATTTGCTTACCCAAATCCTTAAAGGACTCAGCTGCTCTTTGAATGTTTCCAATCTTGGCTGAACAATGTCCTTCCCTTTCGTCCGGATATCATCAGGCTGCCCAACATCAGAATCATCCACATATTACATAAACCAGAAGCATCGAATAATGGATCAATTAAGCAACACACATTCCATCTAACTAGAAAGCAAACTGTCTATAAACTAAAAATCAAACAGACTAATTTCTCAACTAAGCTCGACTAGAACAGAAATGTAGACGTCAAAATTCCTCTTCCCGCGTGTCCACCCACCAACCAAAAAAATCATAACATCACCATCCTCTATGGATATCAGATACTCTTCCATCTTAAAAGCAATGGTTTGAGTGTTACTCCCATATGTGATCTTACCTTATTGTGCCACCAACAGAATGTTTAGCGGAAATTAAGTTAGCAGTACAGATTCAAACATCCATGAGAATGTCCGTAAGGAAATCAAAAGAGAAAGAGAGATTATTATGCTTACATTGTGCAATTCTAGCTTGGATGCTGCCAAGCCAAACGTCAAGGCGGAACCACTAAACACAAGAGCAGTGGCAATAGCAAATGCCTTTGCAACTACATTGAACGGAACTATAAACAATAAGGATCCGAAAACAATATCACCTAAGATCAAGGGGTATATCTTGTTGTATGTAAATAAATGTAAATTTTCTCAGATTTACTACTTTCTGGAAATACTTCCAGATCAAGAATTTTACAATTCTAACAAAATGGACCCAAACATGTAAAGATTTTGTCTTACTTTGAGACATCCCCATAGCTGCAGCTTTAAGTTTTTCAGGATTAATAGGTGTGTATTTATCGCGACGCAAGTCATTTGCCGTTGAGGCTTGTACAGAGTTTTCTGTATCTGGCAACTGCCACCTGGAGAAGATATTACCAATGTGATCGTCAAAAGAAAATATATAATCAAGAAGATACAGAGGTTTACTTCATACACGCTAACTATTGAATGCTGAAGCAGTTAAAAGCACAGTTTCATATTAGTTACAACCCCACAATGTTATCCAGCACAAAGAGAGTTAATATTGCATATGCAGATTCACACAACTCCGATAACTACAATTTACAATTCTATAAAACAGACAAGCCAAGCAGATTAATCTAAAACCAACAAAGACCAAGTGATCATCGCATTACCACGATGAAAAGAATTTAGCTATTTTTAAGAAACAAGTAGAAGAGATTTCTTTTGTGACTCAGATGAATCTTTTAGCATGGAGCACAGGAATGAAATCTATAGAGCAGTCTCTGAGAAATAGAAAGTACTATCGGAGCAGTAAAATCAGCAAAAAATCTACTTCCAAAGTTGGTCAGCAAAGAAAAGTTAAGCAAATATATAAGTTTCAATAGCCCAACTTATACATCTACCAGCTGATCACTTTCTATTACTCCAGGATTTTCAATTGAATTATCAAACATCTTGAAAAAGGGACTTCACTCACACGAATTAGATCAACCAGAAAACCCAAAACAGAAACCTTCCCACTGAAACACTCAGACCAGGCTAATCAGGACCGTAGTCTCCATACTCACACTTCATAGTCTAACAGTCTAAGTCACATATCCACTGTCTAATAATACCTCTCCGACACCCGAACTCCAAAAGACAATCAACCCATTCAAAAAGCTGGTCATGTTAATAAATCCCCTTTTTCCTTTTCTGTAGGTGCATCAAAACTTAATTCCAACATAGAGAATTTCAATTTGTAATCACAAATTCGCCAAACTAAGAAATTTCCCATCACTTCTTTCACTCCAAAGAAAATGAAAAGTTTCCAGTACCATTTCAAGATGTTCAAAAATTAAAATTTTGCTAAACCCAACATCCAAAATTCTATCTTTTCAATCACAAATTTTAGCTAAAAGAACAACAAAACTCAGTACCCATTCTTCAGTTACAATACATAAACTAGCTAAACCCAACATCCAAAATTCAATCTTTTCAATCATAAGTCAGCTAAAAGAAGGTAAACAACAAAAAGAAACAAGAGAGAACTCAGTACCCTTTCAACATTTTAAATCAAAGACTGAAAAAACAGCAGAAAAAAATACCTTTTAGGTCCAAAGGTAACTTGTGGAAGAGAAACATAAGCTCTGAGAGGATTAAGAGCATCAGGTGATACAGAATTTGTCCTATTGGGATCAGTAGGGAGAACCCATTTGGAAGTACGAGAAAGTGAGGAATCTGCAGAGGAAGGAGAATGGAAAATCTTGGAAGGTAAAGAATGTCGAAGAATCTCAGGAAGAACATCAGGAGAAGATGATTCTTGATTTACAGAATTGGAATTGGAAGGAGAAGAAGTTGGGTTTTTGTTGATCTTTTGGGCTAAACGGGTAACGGCATGTTTGGATTCTTCAAAGAAAAAAGCTCCTTCTTTTCCTGCTAATCTTCCTGCTAGAAAACTCATTCTTCTTTATCGAATTGGATTTTGGTTTAGTTGAATTTGGTATTGGGAAATTTGAATCTTTCAAGGTTATATATATACCATAACATTTTTTTAAATAAATATACTGTTACCTCTATTTCCCTTACTTACACACCAGATAAAACTTTAAACAAAAAAAATCAATGATGAAAAAGAAAGATGATGAGGCAGAAATATTATTATTATTATTATTATAATAGATAGAAGAAATTTGACCACTATTTTCAAAAATGTTTTTTGGCTCGAGTTTCGAGGTGGGGCGTACCAAAAATGCATCGTGCGCAAATTAAAAACGTAGATTCATAGGGCGTAAGTCTAGAATTTGGGAAGCTCCAAATGTAAAAACGTAAGCCCTACACCAAGGGCGTTATTTTTTTTTTTGAGCTATTTTTGCTTTAAATCATGTTTTTTATTATTGGTGTAATAATATTTCTTAAATAGTAATTGTAATACTTTTTTTTTCTTCATTATTGATTATTAATACTTTCCTCAAATAAAAATCATAATATTTTTTCTATATATTATAGGTTATTTATTAAAATTTATTTGTAAAATTACTTTTGCTTATTTTCTTACTAATAAAATTATAAAATTGAATATAAATGAGATTACTCTCCGTAGATTCATAAAACTTATGCCCCATGTCTCGAGACTTACATCTCACCCCATACTATATAAAACATCTTGCCTTACGTCCCTGCCTTTTAAAACACGCTTTGAAAACCAACATATTAAATAAAATCTTGTCAAACAAGATAAATAAAACTAATAATTAGTGTAAGGAGAAGATTAATAATATAATACCATTGTCAACATTCACTAGTAGAGCGGCTTGCAAGAATAGAGGCTAGTAAACAGTAATTAGGTCGAATTAACTTGAGGAACAAGAAAATATTTCAGCCCCATCCACAATGGTAGTCGAAAAATGAAAATTTATCAATATGTATAATTCAACCAAATTTATTTATAATATAGTTCATATTACATATAATTGATTTCAGAAAGAATCATTTCCTATTAAGTGTATTTTCATTTTAAGAACTCAACATTTACTCTGAGTTACTCCTTATAGCTCATGGAATTGATTTATGAGCTTAACTAATTAGAGTCGATTTTTTATATGGTTACTCAATTTGGTAAATTATTTACGGAAAAGGATAAAAATTTCTTTATACTATTCGAAAAGGTTTAAAAATATCTTTCATTCACCTATTGGGCTAAAACTAACATCCTCATATATTTTTATAGAAAGGTTGAAATCCAATTGAAACGAATCAAGATGAACTTTCTTCCATCAAGTCAACGTTGAGCTTATGTTGTCTCTTTTTGTTTTGGTGCTTAAGATAGATGATATTCCTAATTTATTCAAATTGTTGATGAGCAGGTGGAGAACACAGACAGTGACTCTGTTCTTGTCTCGAGATGAAATTTACTCTGTTAATTTTGATTAGTCCTATGTATTTCTGATGGATCTTTTAATTGGGTTTGGGTCAAGGGATGTCAATATGGGTCGGATGGGCAGGAGAAAGTTTGGTGGATTGAAATTTAACTTTATCTAATAGAAAGACGTCACGTAATAATTAATAATAATAATAATTAAAAAATATAGGGTAATAGTGGATCAAAAAGGTTGACTGAGGAATATTTTTAGTCCAATAGGTGGATAAGGGGTATTTTTTAACCTTTTCGAACAGTACAGAGGTATTTTTGGCCCTTTTTCAAATTATTTAATAAAGTCACTTATTATTTTTGTTCAAATAAAGTAACTCAAATTTATGCATTTGTTTTACAAAGTAAATAAAATTATTAGAAGCCACTTTAAAGTGAGAGAGAAAGGGCTAAAATATTCCCTGAAGTTTGAACTTGGATTAAAATAGTCCTTATTCTTCAATATTGAATAATAATAGCCCTTCAACTATTTTTCACCTTTTTTTTTATTTCATAAATTAGATTCTTTTGATCTATTGATAAGTCCATAATATAGATTATATAAAGATAATCATAATATGTAAAAAGTTAAAAAGAGATAAAGAGTGTTAGTTTAGAGGGCAAAATAGGTACTTTTTTTAAAAAAAAATGAGATAAAAGAAAATAATAACTATTGTTTAAATTGGAATGAATATTTAATTTTAAAAGCAAAGTTAGAGGGAAAAAATGATTTTCACTCAAACAATATTACAAGACTGACAAAAATAATACTTGAAAACTTTAACATTTTTTATTACAATGATGAAATCTCCTCGCTTTATGTGACATGGAATGATTTATAATTCTATGAGATAAGGTACAAGTACCCCTAAATTATAATTGAAATCTCAAAGACACATCTTAGCTAAATTAAGGTCCTATTACCCCCAAACTCATTTTTTTAATTGTGTACACCTTTTAGCTTATGTGGCACACTCGGTGACTCCACACAATTGAGGCGCGTGAGAGATATTTGGATGCCACATAAGTCAAAAAGGTGTACAAAATTACAAAAGAAATAGGTTCAAGGGGGTAATAGGACTTTTATTTAATTAAGGTGTATCTCTAAGATTTCGGTCATAGTCTAGGGATACTTGTACTTTATCCCTATTCTATATTAGGAAAAATTGTTAAAGAGAAAATACATAGAAAAAACCCTGAACTTGGCTAGATAACTTACTTTAGCAGTTAAACTACACGGGTATTTAAATACCCCTTTAACATCTTTGAAGTGAACTTTTTTCAACCCTCCGAACACTAGGGTGTTGTTAGTTTTCATTTGTCCACGTCGCTAAGTGTTTGAAAAAATAAAAGTCCTTTACCTAAATGATTCAAATGTATCGCTACTTCATTCGGCATGTCCAAAATGGATAGTACTCAATCCTACATGACACTAACTCCGTTTCAATCTGTTGTCTTACTTTTCTAAAAAAAATTATGTCAAGTGAAAAATGCACAAACAAATTAAAACTAAAAAAATATATCATTTCTCGATTATATATAATCACCAAAAAAAATAAGTACACTTCACCAAAAGGAGTGAGACCGAACCAAAATACATGCACTCGAAGGAAGATTTTAGACTAGGGCTCACCTATATCTCACGCGCAAGGAGTAAATTGACCCATTTTGCCTTGCAAATTCAATTCTCACATTAAAAAAGACAATTCACTATAAGACATATAATTTATTTATTTTGCACAATAATAAGGGACATTTTGTTTTTCAGGTAAGACTAAAAAGAATAAATGAAAAGAACCCACAAGAATAAAGAGTGGGAAAAAATTACTTTCTTCTTTACATATAATTAAGACAAAAGAATAGACTCTAATTAGAAAAAATAATAAAAAATTAGAGGACTAATTCCACCATGAGCTACATTTAGGGACTTTCTTCAGCAAGTTGTTGTGTAAATTTCTTTTAAAAGCAATTGTTAGTTAAAATACTAATGTTATGAAATATATTGTCCAATGAATCTTTATCTAGCAATTGTTAGTTAAAATGAATTGTTTTTTCTTATTTCTAATGTTACTAGTCATAAATTTTTTCGATGATTTTTTAGCAAAATAAATTTCAAGAAAGATGATGAGTTTCGTCTTAAAGGTTGATTCCAACAAATAATATCAGAGTTATAAGAGTTGGTGTTCGAGTTCTCTCTTTGATTTTCAATTATGAGAAATATATATATATATAACACTGAAACAAATTAGTTCGATTTGATTCAATTCAACTTTTCTAAAATGATTTTTTTCTATATGGCATTAAATAACATAACAATCACCAAACTACCTACATAATTTCATGCATGCATATAAGTCATAATACTATAACAAACACAATATGCAGGCAGCAAAACAATATTTCATACGTGCTCCAAAATGTGTTGGCCACAACACAGGCCAGAAAACACGAGTCAAGATTTGAAGCTTATAAATTCTTAATTTTAATTTTTTTAACTTATTAAATTTTAAATTAATAATTTATATATATTCAATAAATTTTTAAGATAACTACAAAATTTGAATTAAAACTACAATTCAACCAAATCAATAGCTCACACTCAAGCTCCACCCCAAACATATTTAAAACGAGCACCACTGCAGCAGCCAATAGATGTGGTTTGGGCAATGAAAATTTTGGGTCCAAGTATAAGGAAGTTATGGAATTTACAAAAAGAAAAAAAAAAAAAAACTTTTTACCAAAATCTTGATTTTTTGATGCATTTAAAAATTGCCATCTCTAAATCAAACATCGAATCGAACTTGTGAATTATTTTTTACCCAAATTGATGAATCGAATTAATTCAATTCAATTTGATTTTTTGATATTTATTCCCAGCCCTAGAGTTAGGTCTTCTTATACATATCATTAAATTTCCTACTCATTTACTTAATTACATCAGAGCGTCTCAGTAGTGGAGCCACTTTATGATTAATAAGGATCAAGGGGCTCAAATGATATATTTTTATTTGAAAATTACATTATTTAATTAGTCTAAAATTTTAGTTTTATTTATATGTATAATGTGTTGGTTCTCTTTATTTTTTTAAAAGATATTTTTTATATTATAATATTTCTTGATAAATTTCTAACTTTCTCACTCAATATAAAATATTTTATGTGCGATTAATTAAGGCACCGCCCGAGGCAGTCCGTGATAACTATTAGAGCACAACCTACCTACTATGTACGAACTTTCTCTTTTTAAGTACAAATTAATTTAATACTTTTATGATACTTTCATTGAATTAAGATTCAAAATATAAATTTGAATAAATCACAATTCGAAAGTAATTCACTTTTCCGAAAATATTTGAACTGACAAAGTCTATCTTAAATTGAGATATACTCATGTTATTTTATTAAAAATATTTTTTTCGCTTTTACTTATTCAGAAGGATTTAAAGTGATGAGTTTCATTGAATTTGAATATTCAGTAGATAAAAATTTAAGTAGAAAGGTGCAGAATATAAAATTATACATGATACAAATATAAAAGTCTATTAAATTAATTCGATCATTAAAACTATTTTAACTTAAAACACATAAAATAAATCTCTCTAAACGTACTTTTTTTCTCATTTCGACCTCAGAAAATTACTTTTTATAATAGGAGGTTTACTGTATCCAGACTTCTCGGTCATTTTCGTATACGCGATAGTTTCCAATTGTGAGGAAGCACTATTTTAGTGTATGTGAGAGTCTGACAATGCAGTAAAGTGGCTTTGATATCATTACAAATCTCTTTGTTCAACCCTCTTATAATTGCTTCCACAAAATTTATTACTACTATCAAAGTGGGGCGGTTAACTTGCACCTTCACGGTTGTGTGGCGTGAGAGATAAGAATATATAGTTCTGAAATAAAAGTTTGGTATCTTATTTGGGATAACTTTTTTCACCATTTATATTATAGTGATGTGATAAGTTATTTCATATACAAGGTGAGATAAATTATTCCAAAATAACTAACTCCAAAATAATTTATCCTGAATAACTAGTTCCCAATCAAACGATAATTTCTGCATGCCCTACTCACACACTATTCTCTTCCCATCTATGTGTATACACACTACCAAAGCAGATTGTTACCAAATCAATATGGAAAAGAATTCCTGACAGAGCAATTAAGAAATATTTACATAATCTCTGATCACTTAATTAAAATTTATAGGCATGGTAGGCTTGGAGGGGCTGATTGAATTGTTTTAATATTCCTTCTACCTTAATTTATACTATATATGATCTACTTTTCGTTTTAAACTCTGTGCCAAGTCAAACTACATCGTATAATATAAAACGGAGGTAATATTATTTTTAGGACAATAAGATGTTTGAAGAATGGACGTGTAGTGCAATAATTTTGTTGTACAAAAACAAAAATGATAATTAGAATTGCAACAAGTATAGGGGCGTTAAACTGTCGAGTCACACTGTGAAAGTGTGAGAGAGGGTGATAGGGATGAAGGTGGGGAGGGGTGGATCTATTTCGAGAATCAATTCAAATTTATACTGCAACGATCTATACCACAAAAAGGCATTCATCTTGTGAGGAGATCGACTGCTAGAGAAGTATAGGGAGAGAAAAAGGGATTTATATATAGTATTTATCGACTTATAAGATTTACGACAAAGTCTCAAGGGATTTATATATAGTATTTATCGACCTATAAAAGATTTACGACAAAGTCTCAAGGGATTTATATATAGTATTTATCGACCTATAAAAGATTTACGACAAAGTCTCAAGGGATTTATATATAGTATTTATCGACCTATAAAAGATTTACGACAAAGTCTCAAGGAATTTATATATAGTATTTATTGGGGAGATCGACGATGACACCATACATCATTTGGTATAGCACGGAAAATAGAGACCCGCCTCAGGAGTCTTGTATGATAAAAAGTACCACTAAAACTTAAAGATAAATTCTACAGAGTGATGATTAGACCGACTATATTGTATGAGATGGAGTACTGGCCAGCCAAAACCTCACATGTTCAATAAAATGAAAGTAATGGGGATGAAGATGTTGAGTTAAATGTGTGTGCTTGCTAGGAGAGATAATATTGAAAGTAAAGAGATTTAGAATAGATCTATATGATTGAAAAGATGAAGTGATACTAGATGGTTTAATCATGTGAAGAGGAAAAGTGTAGATACCTCGTTGAAGAGGTGTGAGAGGTTGACAATGGGGGAATATTAGGAGAGGTAGATTCAGGGTTGAAGAAATATTTTGGGAGGTAATTAGACAAGACATAACACATCTTGAACTTACTAAGAATATGACCTTAAACAGGAGGATTTAGAGGTTGCAATTAGGGTAGAAGATTAGTCGAGAGTTGAGAGTTTTCTCATCCTTCTGTGGGATAGGCTTGGTGGTCATACTTGGACCTTCTTTCTTACTAGCTAGTAGCATTATCACTATTCTCGTAGTTTCTTGTTCTTCATTTATCACATATGTTCTTTTGTGCTTTAGTTATCACATTATTTTGTGTTATTACTATTATTTCCGTTGTATGTTGTGTACTCTCTATTTCAAATTATATTGTTGTTATTACTATTCTCATTTCTATATTTCCTTTTTCAAACTACTTGAAATATTTTATTTTAAGTCAAGAATCTATCAAAAACAACCTTTTTATCTTTACAAGATAGAGACAAGATTTGTACACAATATATATTAATGTTATTGATCACTTAAAAATTATAGCATTTTTATTTCCTCATTAATTGATAAATTCTCATCGACTAAACATAATTAACTTAACTAACTGAAATGTGTGTTTTAATCTCCTTAGGTAGAAAGTATGTTATCTTTAGTTCATTTTCAAAATTATATTACCTTACAAAAAGGACTCAATAAACTGCATCATTACAAATCCTAGGAATTACATCAATATTAATTACAATGTGATTTTCCAAAAGACTCTTAATGTTATTCCCTCGTACTTATATTAGTTGATTATTATACTAAAAATTATTATCTTATATTAGTTGTCCACATTACTAAATAAAAAATGTAATTAAATAATTTTTTTTCTGTATTACCCTTGCAATTAATTCTTTTTGAAAGTGTTCCTATTTGTTTGTAAAATTCTCAAGAAATTTTTTAAGGAGTGAATTAATAAAATATCTTCTTATTTATAATTTTATTAAGTAGCTTGCAAAATAAAAAATGATCAACTAATATAAAACGAAAAAAAGTAATATTGGAAGAAAAGAGTGAGGGCATATATGTAGGCACTAGCCAGCTAGGTCTATACTGTACATTCTCTGTATGAATTAATGAAAGGCTATTGTTATTAAGTGCTGGGTAGTTGTATGATATTAATAATATGATTATAATATTTGCAAATTTTTTATTAAAATTTTGGGTCCATCATATTCATGATACACTATTATCTGTACACATCCTTTAATTTATATTACCATTCATACGTTATATTTCATTAATTTCTTTCTTGTCCTTTATTAATTAATCATTTTTATTCAAAATTCGTTCAACCAATTATTTCACCTAGTACTCTAGTAAATAATCAATTCACCTTTTTCGTATTTATTTGTTTAGCATCAATTTGGTATTTGGATTAATTTTCTTATGGATATTTCCTCCGTCTCATATTAATCATCTTACTAAATCAAAAAAATATTAATTAATTTTTTTCTATATTATCATTGTGATTAATTCTTTTTGAAATTGTTAGCATTTATTTGTAAAATTCTCAACTAGTTTTTTAAGGGCTGAATTAGTAAAATTACCTTCTTATTTATGATTTCTTAATATGCATGTTAAAAGAAAAATGATCAACTATTATATAATGAATGGAGTAGTTCATAATGTTATAATTGTCCTAGCTAGTTTTTTCTATTTTGCGTTGAATGGAAAAAACGAAAAAGAATATTTTTTTTTAACAAAAAAAAAATGTCTCTTTTTTCTTTTAGTTTGTTTTCTTTGAAAAAGACTTAATATATTTTATTCATATATTCGATGAACCTTATTGCACGTATAAAATTACTATAGCTAATACAAGTGAGACTTTTGTTTTTCTTTCTTTTTGACTAAAAAATGTACGCATTTTAAATTGGTACCACTTCAATTTGGGTGATATAGAATTGTTGAGTTTTCGCCATTGAAATTTACTGTTTAAAGATAAGTCTCTTAATTATTATACTATTTTTGCCCTATAGCAAAGGAATTCGTTCGGACCTACCACCTTGATAGAAATTATCAAATTTAATAGTTTTATAAATGAATTCTTGTGATATAATTAGTTCTTTCTTCGAACAATGACTAAGAACTATGCAAATTTAATTGTCAAAATTTTCAAATCAAGACTAAAAAAGCTCAATCAATAAAAAAAAAATTTAGAAATTTAGTGACTTGCTTTTCATACGAAACTGAAAAGAAAGCTATCGAACCTTTAAGTTTAATGAAGCATATTTTGAGAGTGCTTTCATTTGTTGTAAAGACATCGAAAAAACTATTTATGAATGGTGACTAATAACAAATTAACATTTTCTATTAAAGATTTTTTTTTTATATTCTGTGGTTGAACCTGGAACTTGTAGTTGAGGGAGAAACAACGAAGTATTGAGAATGACCAAACAAATCTATTTTAGCAATATTAAATTATTAAAATCGTAACAAATTAAACACCAAGATTTTCTTTCCTCTCGAAAAATCTACATAAACTTAATCACATATAGCTCAGTATAGGCTTAAAAGAAAAATAAAAAAAATATACACAAACTAACGGATAAAGAAAACTAAAAAGTTATGGAATTATAACAAATTATTACTAAAAATAAACTTTCTATAATAATTTGTACAAAAATTGAAATTGGTGAATGAAATTAAATTTTGAATCACCAATTAATAGAATACAAACCAAAACTAATGAATAAAAATTAAGATTACTATACCTCTAACGGAAAAATACATTAGTCCCCACCAAACAAAGAAATAAAGCAGACAACTGGTGTACTAAGCTCTCGCTCATCACAATATGTTATTTTCAAGTCTTTCTTTTCTTGTTATGAAGAGGATTAGGGCCGGTAGGAACTCTCCTCATGTTGGACTCAAAATCTCTAGCAATTGTTGGTGCACTCGCCTGAGGTTGAAAATTAAGTTGTTGTTTTCTCGTAGACGATACGTATGGACGGGGAAATGGGGCCGGTGGTGGTTGCCGGATGGCGGTGGTAGTGGTAGTGGTGGTGGAGAGGAGTAGGAGGAGGAGGAAGAGGAAGAAAATGAAATGAAAGAGACTATTCATGGTTAAAGAATGTTGTGTTAAAGTATGTAGAAAGAAGTTGGAATTTGGTGGATTATATATATGGCTAAGGTTGGTCCAAAAAATAAGATTGATTAAATACATAAAATTCCGTGCCTTCATAAGTGTTTTGACATTGAGTTTTCACACGTACGGTTAGCCCTTTTCTTTTCGTTTCTCACTCCTTCCGTTCAGGTTCGATTAAATTTAAATTCGTATTTTGAATAAGATTTATTTTATTTTTAAGGACTTATTTTTGATTTGCAATAAAAAAAATCTTAAGTACCGCTCATAATTCATGTTGGCTACACAATTGATCTTGTTAGTATTAATTTATTTATGAAAATTAAAATTTTGAATTTTCATAAATGTTCTTTTTTTTTTTTATTCAAATGAATCAGCCGTGGTTCCCATGTGCCTCAAAACACACTCTCTGTTTCCTTTTATAGCTTGCTTAACTTGTTTTTATATCATATTGCCCTGATTTATTTATTAACGATCATATTTTATTTTTCACCCCGTCTTTTTTATAATAAACCTATCCCCTAACCTTACTTTTTCTTTGTAGTATTATAAATTTATTTTGCAAATTGCTTTATATGGTATTATAATGTAGTTGGTCTAACTATCATCCTATATACTTACCTTTAAATTTGAGCGACACATTCTTATTAAACTGTATACTTCTATTTAAACCACTCTTTTCGAATACTATGTATGATCACATCCTCGTTAATCTCTCCATTATTTCTGATTACTAACCTCAACTATTTGAAACTTCCTTTCTTATAAATGGGTGACTTGCATGCCAAGCTTCACATCTATGTTCGCTTCATGATAAGTCACTTCATTGAACTTAGACTTCAAGTACTCAATTTTGATCTTGCTCAACTTGAAAACTTTTGACACCAGTCCAAAGGTTTGTCTCTAAACCTCTAACATTGTGTTAACTCCACCTTATGTTTCATTAAGCAGAAGTATGTCAGCAACAACTAACATGCACCATATGCAAGTCACTCGTCCTCAAGATACTGCTGTACCTATCTTCTAATAAGGTAATGACCTCTAAAATTAATCGCCCAAACATGAATCTTAATTAATTCTTAAAAGTAGACACACCCGTCCTCACCTTTCTTGCACCACTTCGTCCTAAAACTAATTTTTCTTTTCTCATCAATTTAAGTAAATAAAAAAGATTTATAAATGTTAGCTTTACTCTTGTTATTAAGTAATTATAGAGTATTATTAATTAAATTTCAGAGTTAAAATATAATTAATATGGATAGCTTAGATAAATAAATACTTGATAAATAATTTTGTACGGGAGTAACTATTTAGATGACGGTGTTCCTCCCACCCCCACCCCTTTTTAGGGTGACAGTTGAGAATGAAATATTTTTTTCATTCACCGCTCAAAGTCTTTATTGGAACTACGATTAAATTCAGACCACGCGCTATAAGACTTATTTGAGGTTGACATTCCCAATATAATTTTTCTTATACTCAAAATTCAAATCCGAAACATTCAATTAAAGATGGAGCAATCTCATAACTACATCACAATCCATATTTACTAATTGAGAATTGAGATTACTATTTAATGGGACGGTGACAATTTGTGAGTGGGAAAAACTTGGTGCTTTCGGAAACTTTGAGGGGAAGTGAAGGTTTTGTAACGTCACTTTAATTACTTAAAAAAACTTAATTATCATCTTTACTTTCATTTTCATATGGTTATGGTCATCATTTTTCTTAAGAATAGTTAATATAAGTTGGTGATATACGCGTTGAGGGGCATTTTAGTCATAAAGTGGTCAAAGTCAAATGCCGACGCACTCATTAGTGTATATTAATATCATAGGTTATTTGATTTTGTGGAAATTACTAGGACAAGAACCATCAATAAGGTGGAAGACTTGTAATTAATTAGAATAAAAATATTGCATGGTCGGTCAATGGGAACCCTTGAAATTGTTATTCAGGTAGGGATTGGTGTTCGGATCGTTCAGATTGAATATAAAAATTTAGTTTAAATTTTTAATTTTTGAATCGAAGAAATTATAATTTAAATTAAAAGTTCAAATAATTGAATTGTGTTGTTTAAAAGGTTAAGTACACAAGTGGCCTTTAGCCTTTAGGTCAATACATTTGACATTGACCTAGCCATAAAATTTCAATTGATATTTAACGATACATGGTTTCATATATGATATATTTGTGTTTGTTTTACAATAATTCAATAAATATGTGATATAATAATAATATTTCAATAAATATATGAAACATGTTCTTTTAGAGACTATTATTAGCTAATTATATAGTAGTTAATTCATGAACATTCTCACCTCATATATAGTTAATTAATCATGGTTAAATTAAGCAGTTTGATCCAAACATCATGTGTATTAGATATATACATTTGTTTTGTAAAACTTAAGAACAAAAGAACAATATAAAGATGAGCACAAGAAGAATATAACACAAGAGGAACAATATGAGATAAATTTCTTTCTTTCAAGTGTTTATCAAATCTTCAAGTGTATCCAATATGAATCCTTATGCCTCTATTTATAGTGTAACTAGATGCATACAAAAGGTTAGTCATAAACATGACATTAACATGAATATAATGGAGGAGGTTATGAAAGTGAAAGGTTACAAGAATAATGGTTATAAAGTTGGAGGTTATGAAGGTTATGGTTATCTTCATAATGGAGGAAAGTAATGGACAATATGGGTGAGAGTAACTTCTTGGTGCAACGGACATCCATACTATAATATTTTATAGCACTCCCCTTGGATGTCCATAGATAATATGCCTCGTTAAAATCTTACTAGGAAAAAACCCTTTGGGAAAAAATCTTAGTGAAGGAAAAAGAGTAAACATATCTTTTAATACGCTTTGAATGTTGCCTTGTTAAAAACCTTACTAGGAAAACCCAATTGGGATAAAACCATGGTTAAGGAAAAGAGTACAATACGTCTTTTTCTCTCCCTGATAAAAACTTTAATTACTTGATATCTCGAAGACGATGCATTCCAATCTTATATCACAACTTCTCAAATATTAAATTGGCAATCCTTAGT
The DNA here is from genome assembly GCA_037074985.1 of Solanum bulbocastanum. Taxonomy (NCBI): domain Eukaryota; kingdom Viridiplantae; phylum Streptophyta; class Magnoliopsida; order Solanales; family Solanaceae; genus Solanum; species Solanum bulbocastanum. The sequence goes on along the minus strand of CM073603.1, from coordinate 40,024,250 downwards.
GAATAAGTTTATAAGATTATCATTTGAATGGGTCTTTGAACGTCAATCTCACCATTTTGTTGAAGATCATGTGTGAAAAAGACTTTTGGTGAAATATGCTTTGTCCGGTCTCCTTTGATTGTATCCTCCCTTCAATTGAGCTATATATTATTTTCGTATCTGGTGGCTGGAATATACTTTGCTAAAGGAAAATCACATATTTTCTTAATATGATAGATCATGATTCTAACCAAACACACTCCCGATTTACTTCATAGATCAATATAATTTCTGCATGATTTGAAGAAGTGGTTACCAATGTTTGATTCTTTGAATGACAAGATATTGTTGTGCCTCCATATGTAGACAAATAGCTCATTTGCGATTGAGCTTTATGCAGATCAAACAAATATTCTGCATCTACATAATTAAATCATTTCTGACTCAGAGATTGATCATTTCAATTTTATTGAAACTCGTCTTTTATTCTCAAAGAAAATCACACATCTTCTATGTGTTGAGTCACTTGCTTTGTTAGTTTCTTGGCATAACTTGAATGATAATATGACAATCCCTTCACATAACTTTTGTTGTGTATATCAAATAATCTTATAGCTTTTGCATAACCAACAATCTATAAGTGCACCAATTGCATTAATACATGACATTTTAAATCATTTTCATGAGATCAAAAAATTATTTCTCTGTGTTAAGCAGTCTCAAAACCAATGGGTACTTAATGGAATTGCTTTAAGACGGTGAAAAAAAAAGAATTGCTTTAAGACCTTTTAAATCCTTCAAGAATTTTCATATAACCTTCATCGTCTAGTTAGACATGATAATCAATCAGTATACATATTCAAGTATTTCATCAGACTGAAATAAATTTCATTGCATCCACCGGAGAACATATCTCCATATAATAATGTCAGGACTTTTACGAAAACCCTTTATGCCCCGAGGCACAACCGTACTTTATATCTTACGGTTATACTTTCGCACAATGATTCATTTGTACCCCACTAACATATATTTTGATCTATGAATTATAAGTTCAAAAACATCACTTTTCTAAGTGAAACAAAATATACTTGAATAGTGCATTTTATTTGGCCAATCATTTATCTGTCCACATTATATGACATATTCGACTTTAAGATCCTCGTAACCATTTATAGCATTGAGTGCTACTTCATATCAAAGATACCGTCGACGGTCATTTGACTTGATTCCAATACAACATAACTTAGTGAGATCTCTTCATTTTTAATCATTTTCAGGTACCTGAACCTTTTCCAAGGTTTTATGAAGTGTTATGTCATTGTGCTCTTTCAAAGCACTTACCTCATCATCATGACCATTTTGATAATTTGCTCCTCTCTTTCCTCAAGGAGTTTTACATTTGGAATCGATTGATCTATCACGCTTCTGGAGTACCACAGACTCTATCCTTCAAGGACTATTTATTGGAGTATTTGCAGCTTAATTAAAATATTGGTCAGCAAATACATCTAGCAAATTATTTGCAACATTTTGCAAATGAATTATCTCTTAAACTTCAAGCTCATATTTTTTTAACGAGGATCTAGATAATTCACCCTACACATAATTTCCAGCTGCTAAACATATCTCCTCCTAATGTTAGGAAATCTAACATTTACTCCTACCTCACTTGAGGATCCATCTTTGTGCGTGATGGAGCAATAAAATCATATGTGCACACATCAAACTTTTAGATGGAAATTATTTGGTTCCTGACCCTGAACCAATTGTGATAGGAGAACCTTGTTGGCTTGATGTATACACGTTAAATAAATTCATCTCATAACAAATTTTATTGAGAGATTTGTTCTCATAATCAATGGTCTAGCTATAATTGGAGGCAAACAATATCTGCTAAACCAACCAGTATTATCAACATAATTTTATAGTTTGGAATTGTGCTCTTAATTTAACAATTTGAGCAAACAATCTCAAAAACCAATTTGTAAGTTGATGCAAATGCACATGTGACCATACTATAGATGCATCCATTAAATCATAATAGTAAGCGGTCCATATGGCAGGTGAACAGACCCATATTCACCTTTTTTATATGTTTCAAATAATTTCAGGGGATACAATTCCAACATTAGCTAGTACAATGATCATTTTATCATGAGAACAATCAACACATGAGAATTCTTGAAGAATCTTTTATTTCTTCAACATATAACCACATGAATTCTCAATTCTTTTGCATCACATTTGAACCGAAATGGTCAACCGGTTATGCCAACTGATATTTATTCTAGTAAACTTTTAGTTTACTTTTGCATGAGATTCCATCATCATGCCTATATTTGTATACAACAAACAAGAGAAAGACGGGTAACCTTTTATGTAAATATTCATAACCTGCTTTGATTGTAGTAATCTGAAGATATTTGATCTTTTAATAATTTACAGTTTCAATATGATAATTATTTTCAATTCCTCCGAAACTTAAAAAGTTTCTTTTGAGACTTACTACAACCTCAATATTATGAACAATTTTCATTTCTAGATAGTAACAAATTAGTTCTTTTGAAACTCTTAATTAAGTTTGTGTACTGCCACAAATTTCACAACATCATTCTTATGGTGACCATCTCCTTCAAGGAGAATACATGCAAGACTTATTTTTTGACAACCAATGACAAATTTGTGTTGCCACACAACAATATTTATTTTGGTCACGGCCACAACCTTTTATAGGAAAGAATTATTTCTTTCTTTTGTTAGCAATAGTTCATGATAGAGCATACCACAATATTTGTGATGTACTCAAAGTATATGATCAAATAATCATTTATGTCAAAATATTTCTTTTCAATCGCTCAAACCTCCCATAGAGGTGAGATGTGACATTTATCTAACAATACATGAACATGTTCTTATCCATAAGAAAAAAAGTCACATTTTCTTCAAGAAATGGACCATAACCATTTGTACATGTTCCATCAGTTTTTATTAGAAACTCATTGTCATGCTTTGGCATTATCAAATTTATGTGACTCACCTCAACATCACTTTAAGAGGTCAAATATACCAAATGTACTACCACTTTGTAATCCTTTATTTTGATGGAGGATTTACAAAACTTTTCAAATTTGGATTGCACCAACAACAATGTGCCCAATAACTTCTCATACCACTTTGATGGATAAAAATTACCTTCAAAAATTATCTTTACATTTGAAGGAGAATCTTAAGAAACAATATGTCCAATAACCTTTCATACCACTTTAATGGACAAATTACCTTCACATTTAAAGGATCATCTTAAGAACCCATAAAGTTTTTCCTTTTAATTACCACAATGATGACCATTAACATTTTACCACACCCATATTCATACATTCAACTACTTGTCATTTTTCAGACATATTATGCATTGCTACCACATTCACATAAGAGAATGGAGCAAATTAATTGGGCAAATTTCATTACTTTCAGCCAAAAGTATACAACTTTATGTTAGTCATCATCATAGCATCACTATAGTGCATTAGGACTTGAACTCAATGCCTTACCAATATAAAAACGTCCGTGGTCATAAACCAATGAGACTTGAACCCAACTTCTTATTATCATGGTGCACCGAGACTTTAACTTTGTGTCTTACCCACTTTGTGCGGTGAAACTTGAATTCACCGTCTTACCCTCAATCAATGTCTTGATAAACCAAATACGTTACCAAAGAAAAGATTATCAAAAACCATAAATATAATCTGAATTTGACTTAAAGTACAAGAAAAATGAACAAAATCAACTAATTAGAACAATATGTTAGAATCATATACAAGTCCCAAGTTAAAATAAATTAAAACCTTTTAGCATTCCTTCTCAATATTGTTACGAAGATTAACATAATTTACTAACCATTTTAAAATAACCACAAAACAAATTTTGTTAGTACAAATAATATATTAATAACTCAACAAGTAAATGTTTAGATAAAGAAAAACAAAGAGGTGCAAAAGTTATAACCAATAATGATAATCCAATCAATATGTATATGCCACATAACTCAATAACTTATCTTTTAATAAAACAAGATCATAAAGAACAATTTATTTACAAATTATTAACTTATAAAAGTAATTTTACTTTTTAAATATATAAGTGATCAAACTGCTGGACTCATATAATTTTGAGATGGTTAGAAAACTAATGATGCATAATCAAAAGTAAAATATAAAATAGATTATTTAGTAATTTACCTTGTTTCTGAGAGAAAAATAGACACAAATATTTTTACCTTCTTTATATTTACTTTGCTTCAATCCTTCAATAGTAGAACAATCATGCTAATAACGTTTTGTAAAACTTAAGAACAAAAGAACAATATAAAGATGAAGACAAGAAGAATATAACACAAGAGGAACAATATGAGATAACTTTCTTTCTTGCAAGTGTTCACCAAATCTTCAAGTGTATCTAATATGAATCCTTATGCCTATATTTATAGTGTAACATAGAGGCATACAAAAGGTAGTCATAAACATGACATTAACATGGATATACACTACTAAAAAAATACCAAAAAAAGCGACGAACTGCGTCACTTTTTTGGCCAAAAGCAACGCAATCAATCTCATCGCTTTTTTGCTCGATGCTTTTCAAAAGCGACGGATAACGTCGCTTTTGATTTTTTATTTTTTTTGACAATTGCAACGTCGTCCGTCGTTTTTTTTTTTTTTTAAATTTTCAAAAAGAGACGAAGTCCATCGCTTTTCTTAATTTTTAATTTTTTTAGAATCTTGAAAAGCGACGGACTAAAAGACCCCGTTCGTCGCTTTTCTAGATTTTTGAAAAAATAAAACCCAAAAAAGCAACGGACTAAAGGACCCTGTCCGTCACTTTTCTGGGTTTTTTTAAAAAATAAAATCCATAAAAGCGACGGACAAAACCACCCTATTCGTCGCTTTTTCTGCAATTTTTTTGACAGCAGAAATTGCCAGTTTCTACTGCCCACCTGCAAAAGCAATTCAATTCAATTCAATTTAACATAATCAATCCCAAAACATTATAAAGAAGCAACACAAAATATAAAACAACAAACTTAAATTAACATTCAAAAATATCTAAATCACAATATAAAGACTTGTAAAGACTTTCAAAATTCGTTTCAAGATTTCAAGTAATTCAAACTTCAAATTAAGTTCAAATTATGTTCAAGCTTAATTAAATAGTTCATAAAGACTATATTTCATCAACATTTGTAAAGTTCAACCTAATAATTAGTTCATAAATTCTATAAATCAAGATTCCTAAAGTTCACAATCAAAAGTTTAAAATCCAACAATAATTCAAGATTTCTAAAGTTCACAACTTAAAGTTCTAAAATTCCACAATAATTCAAGCTTTCTAAAGTTCACAACCTAAAGTTCTAAAATCCTACAACAATTCAAGATTTCTACAGATCACAACCTAAAGTTTAAAATCCTACAATAATTCAAGATTTCTAAAGTTCACAACTTAAAGTTCTAAAATCCCACAATAAATCAAGATTTCTAAAGTTCACAACCTAAAGTTCTAAAATCCTAAAATAATTCAAGATTTCTAAAGTTCTAAAATTCTACAAAAATTCAAGTTCTCTAAAGCTCACAACTTAAAGTTCTAAAATCCTACAATAATTCAAGATTTCTAACACTCACAATCTTATAAAGTTCTAAAATATTACAAAAATTCAAGTTCTCTAAAGTTCACAACTTAAAGTTCTAAAATCCTACAATAATTCAAGATTTCTAACGATCACAACCTTATAGAGTTCTAAAATCCTACAAAAATTCAACTTCTCTAAAGTTCACAACTTTAAGTTCTAAAATCCTACAATGATTCAAGATTTCTAAAGTTCACAACCTAATTAAAGTTCTAAAATCCTACAAAAATTCAAGTTCTAATTAAATTCAATAATTCCTATCCGATTTCTAAAATTAATTATATATAAACTTCTAATCCAAGAATTAATTAGTTATATTCAAGTACAAGTTCAAGTTCAACTTCAAGTTCATATCTAGTTATATATAAACTTCTAATCCATCAATTAGTTATACATTCATGTTCTAATTCAAAAAAGACCTCATCGATCAATATATATTCATGACATTCAAACATTCATCACTGTATAGTCATGACATTCAAACATTCATCATATACACTTCAATAACTAATTTCTAACTTCAAAGTAACACTTTACTAACTAACAATATATCAATCAAATTAAAGAAAAATCTCAATTCACAATCAAATTACATATTCTCAAGTTCAAACTAGTCCTAAAATCAGAAAACCCTAATTCATTCACTAATTACAATACCCAATTTAAAGAAAACCCTAAAATAAACAATCTCCAATTCTCTACCTAACTAACAATAATCAAATCAAATTAACAATAACACAACCCAACAAACTAAAACAATAATATACTAGCTAACAATCAACTATAATCACTAGAATTGAAAAAAAAAATCTAAAACTAAACACCAACCTTAACAAAGAGAGAGGCAGCAACAGGCGGTGACGGGCAAGGGCAGTGACGGTGGCGGCGGCGAAGGTGGAGGCGGCATCGATTTGGTGGAGGGAGATCAATAGAGAGAAGGGAGAGAATAAGAGTGAAGAGAGAAGAAGAGAATATGAAAATCCCAATCTGGGTCAAAGATATTTTAAAAAAAGCGACGGACAACTCTCTTTGTTCGTCGCTTTTTTTTAAAAGTTGACCAAAACTTTAACCAAAAAAGCGACGGACTAAGAGACGTTGTCCGTCGCTTTTCTTAAATGTTTGACCAGTCATGTTGACCAAAAAGCGACAGACTTAGAGATGTTTTCCGCCGCTCCTTTAAAAAAAAAATTAATCAATTAATTATATATATATATATATATATATATTGCGCAAAAATTCTCGAAAGAAAGCGACGGACTAAGAGATGCCGTCCGTCACTTTTTGAAAAATAATTTAAAAAATAATTATTTTTATTAAAAAGCGACGGACAGCGTGGCAAATGACGTCGATTTGTGGAGCGACGCCATCCGTCGCTTTTCTGTCCATCGTTTTTTAGTAGTGATAATGGAGGAGGTTATGAAAGTGAAATGTTACAAGAATAATAGTTATAAAGTTTGAGGTTATGGAGGTTATGTTTATCTTCATAATGGAGGAAAGTAATGGACAATATGGGTGAAAGTAACTTCTTGGTGTAATGGACATCCACACTATAATATTTTATAACAATTTGCTCATTTCAACCAAAGTATTCATACCCTCTTAAGAAATTTATTTTGGTGAATAGCATCTCAAAGTGAATTTATTAGTAATAACACACAATAATTACCATCGTTGAACCTGTTAATTATCCTGAAATTCTGTTGATTTCGAACTCAAAATGCTAGTACTCCCTCCATCGATTCATATTAGTTATCATGTTTTACTTCTCGAGAGTCAATTTAACTAATCTTTAAAATTAAATTAGCTTAAATCAATTTGATATTTTAAAATTATTAACTTAGATGTTTAAAAACTATAGAAAAATTACTATAAGATGCAATTTTCTCATATCAATATGATGAAAAAATATAAATATATGTCAAATATTGGTCAATGTTCATATAATTTAACTCTAATAAAATGAAACATAACAAGTATTTTGAACGGAGGGAATAGTAGTTAGTCACACTACTTTTCATTTTCTCACCACACTACTAAAATATGCATTTTTCCGAGGGAAAAACTAACGGAACATCGTCGGTAATCAAGATTTTGAACAAAAGATCGATGGAACGTGTTTTGCCAGAAATAACTCCAAGCTAAAAATAATCGACGAACACTATGGGAAATTTCTAGTGGTCTCAAATCGCTTTAAACTAAAAATTACGTGCTCTTTTTTACCAACATATTTGAAAAAAAATGGAAAAGTAATTTATGAAGGAGTACACCAGAACGTATAAAAATGTAACATTCCGTAATTTTAAACATAGATTCGAATCATCTTTCGTATGCGTATATGTTGAATTCGAGGATTTTTAAGTTGTCCATATATGTTAAGGTTCTTTACTAAGTGTAGTGAGTATATCAGACGTGTTTTAGGGTTATAAGGTACCTCAAAAACAAGTCAAGTTCAAAGAATTTCTATCGGCTAAGTTTTTGCATTTAATTCATGGAAGGATTCACTTCAAATGACCATATCTCTCGGTATATAATAAATTAGGTGTCCCGTGACCTATCAAATTAAAGATCTAAGAGTCTTCTTTTCAATGCTACCAAATTTGCATCATTCTGAGTTAAAAAGTTATGACCATTTTACTTGAGACTACCACAATAGAGTTTTCAAAGTCAGTATGCGAACCTCATTTACGGGTCGTAAATTAATGTACGACTAATACTGTCAACACATGAAACAAACTTCTGAAAGTCATTTTCTTGGTCGGATTTTCTCGGACCCAATTATGAGTCATAAAATCATATACGGGCCGTAATTTGGGCTCGTAGAATGAAATTTCGAAACTTAAAATTTCAGTCTGACTTTCACGAATGAGATCTTCGATATCAAACCACGGACCGTAAATGACCTCGTGGAAGGTTTTTGATATCTTTTAATTGGGTTTGATTTGGTCTTTACCCATTCTTCCAAAGCCTATGCCACGATGTTTTTAATTCTATTAGGGAAATATATTTCATCAAGTATTCAGTTTTCTTTTATTTCTAATCTCTCAATGCTCCAACTAAAAAAGAAACGACAAGGAAGACAAAAGCTAGGGTTTCAGGGTTTCCAAGCAAGTTCTTCTTTCGAGTTTCGTTCTCTAGGTATGTAAGATTTCAATGAGAGTATCCCTTAGATCTCATGCCTAAAGAATTTTTGATTCTCAAGAATTTCATAAGGTTGTTAGAAGTAAAGCTAGGGTTTTTATGAAATTATGATCTTTCTTTGATAAACTATGTGTTTATTATTTTACTTTGATTTTGAAATCTTATGGTACCGATTTAACATGATTTTTATGGTCATTCAAATCCTTATGACTTTTAAGCACAAAAACAAGCATGATATGAATTACAACCTAAATACATATATTTTAAGATATGACTTTTGAGCTTAGCCTCATATAAGATTCAAGATGATAAGCAGTTTTCATACCTATGAACATTGTATACTATATATGTTGTTTTAAGAGGATTATATTTAGTACCGAGAGGATGTGGGTTTAGAAAATTCAAGTCTCATAACTACACGCCAATGTAAGATTATATTTTACCGCTTTGTCGGTTGACCTTATGGCCCTGAGAGACTCAGATTACTGGATCCACATATGATAAGATATGATTCTATACTCTGGCAAGATATAGGGCAACCCATTCAACTGAATTATAAGTTGGGCATCTCTTGAGCTCAAATGACGTGTGTCGGTTATAAGAACCCCTAATTATGCATTTTTATGATATGTTTTTAAGTCTATATGGTTCATTTTAAGTATGCTATGTTATGGATATGTTCATGTACAACTATTGGATTAGACTCATCCTCATGCATGCTTTGAATGGAGGTTTAAATGATTAACTCCGACTGTTTGCTCTGCAATTCTTTTTTTTATGTTTATGATTTTGAAAACCTTATTCCAATGTTCCTACATATGCCTTTTAATATGATTATGTTAGTGTATGTACTCAGTACATTCCTCGTAGTACATTCTTCGTAGTGATGCATACCTTTCTTGCGCTTCATCCTTTTATGATGTAGATTTGGCACTCGTACTAAGACTCGTGATTTGTGAGGTTGTAATATTTTCAGTTAGCATTTGGTGAGACCTCCTCATTTGGACTCCATAAATTTAGAATTCTAGACTTTTGTTATGTTATCTTTGATTTGGAGTTAGATGTGGGTCATGTCCCGATAAACTTATATTTTCATTCTAACTAGTAGAGACTTTATTCAGACATTAATGTAGTCTCATGAATCTATTGACTCGAACAATTTAGTTTTATGTTAAGAATATGTTTTAGCTTATTTCAGATGTCGTGTCTCAGCTAAGGTATAAATTCAAATCGTAACAAAAAATATTTATTTAAATAAATAAAACACTGATAAACACCGCCAATTATTCCATAAAACTAGCAAATTACTATGAAATAACTGACGGTGTCCATATGAGTTACGTGGCAGAAATAAAATCAAAAGAAAGTTTCTTCTTTTTTCCTAATTAATTTTCCAATAATTATCAAGAAACAATGACCGCTCAACTATAAAGAATAACAAAAGAATATAATTACAATTCAAACTTGTGATGATAATGTTTGAATTGTAAAAACTATGCTTTTAGTAACTTATTCCCTTGAAAACTTACCACAATAGTTTAATATCGTAACGGATGAATCGATACTAAAACTTAATTAATTGTACTCCATCAAACAAGAAAACTTAGAAATTTCAATATATCGTGTTTGACTTTCAAATAAAGAAAATTGAGTTAAGGATCAAAAGAATATTTAAATTATCCCACTTTATTGGTTTCACTTGCATATATGAATTATTGAAAGTGCGAGTTTTTTATTCAAACTATCACTCAATGGTTATTACCAAAACACACTCAGACGTTGACTAGGTCAAATATTTGTCTAGAAATGCTTTTAGGTGCGTTTGTCCATAAAATCTTTGTTCACTTTGCATATATAACAACTCTATCTGCCCACGCATTAATTTATTTAGTATATTTTAATTGACTTCTTTAAGATTACCCTAAACTCTCCCCTTTCAAGTCAAAGATATTGATGCCACGATAGAGACAAGACCAAGGCTAAAAAGGTGGAAAAGAATAAATTAATTTATACGTTGATAGTTTTAACATTTAACCCTAAGTTTAACCTAATATTAATTTATTTAGATTTTTCATAGTAGAATTATTTTTCACATGATCGAATTTTTAAGCAAAAGAGAGAGTGTTCACGCATTATCATAAATTAGTTGAGGTGTGTTACACTAATTAGTGAGTGATAGTTCAAGTAGAAAATTTATTCTTTCAATAGTTCACATATGAAACTCAAAAAACCGAAATAATTTAAATGTGTTTTTGATCCTTAACTCAAGAAAATTTTAAAACTTATATGGTGATAGAGTTTCGCACGTAGAAGTTTGAAATTACGTCATACTATGTCATAGCTTATTCACCTATCACGAATTTTTCGACTTCACTCAACACAAAAAAAAAAAAAATCAAGTTTAAGGGGTGTTTTAATACTTTCTGACTTTTAATAATTAAGAGTTTCATGCTCTTATAGGAGTTTGTGACGACTTGCTATGTCGTGTGGCAGATCGATGGTGTATCTAAATTTGGTCAGCTAATTAAAAAGATATTTTTAAAGCTGTCAATAATTCAGAAACGAAACTAATAATTTCTACCAAGTTACTAATTCTAGACCCGAATGTGTAAAGTTTGAACTAGTTTAATTTCAGATTCTTAAGTCTGATTTTGAATTTTAATTGAGTAAATTCTAGGTTTAGCAAACATAAAAATCATATTTGTATGATATATCTATAGTTTGTATAATTGCGCTCCATAACAAATTTTATGTTTGTTATAGCTATTAATTTGTATATTTTGGTATATATATATACATAAAAAATACGTATTTGGGTCTATTTGTATATTTATGTATACAAATGGGTCCTGCATTTGTATATTTCGATCTATTTATATATTTCGGTATACAAATGGATCCTGCATTTGTATATTTCAGTATACAAATGGGTTCTGCATTTGTATATTTCGGTCTATTTGTCTATTTAGGTTTACAAATGGGATGGAAAAAAACATGGAATGTTTGCTACGAATTACAAATAAAAAAAACTATGACTATAACATTTAATTTGAATTAATAATTTGCTATTTCATACAATTTTCTCATTTTAATTTGCATGAAGCCCAACTTCAGACATATTTAGGTATGAAGTTGGGCTCTGAAACGTCAACTCTGAATTTGAATATATGAAGCTAACAATTATATTAATACATCACAATATTATTTAACCCCCCCCCCCCCCCCCCACTTTAAATGCATTCATTTTGATATGATAATTCTTCGTTGTGTTCATATAAAGCTCAAATTAAACTAATTATAATGCAGAGACAAAGTTCTGAAACACTTATTTTCTCTCAAAAATTTGGTCAAACACTTTTACTTTTTTCAAATGAACACTTTTCATCTCCTTATCCTGGCCAAACAAGTTAGTTCCCCCGTTCACTTTTACTTGCTTATTATTCAAAATAGATTTTTACTTTTACTTGTCACTTTTAACACATTAAGATTATTTTTTTCCATGTTTTACTTGTAGGTTGTAGCACTAATTATTTATTCTCCAAATAATTTTCAAGACCTAATACTAAACCTCAATTAATCAGGATAATGTGACAAAATAATTATATCAATCATTATTTTTCTTAATCGATATTTCTATTCTAAATATAACAAATAAAAATGAGCTAAGGGAGTATTAGACATTTTCCATTTTGTGAAAAGTTGAACATGTGAATTCACTAAAAAGACAACATCTTAGACTCGTCAAAACTGAAAATTCAAATTAGAGGACTTTGAAAAGTAGTCCTTTTATGAGACAAATCAATAAATGAAATAAATAAATACAAGGGCTTGACAAATGGAGTAAATTTAAGGACCTATGCTTGATTCTTTTCAACTTTAATTTCTAAATATTATTAAAATATTATTTATTAAAGTTATGTGGACTAACTCTTTGATTTGGAGAAATGAAAACAAAAGTAAATATGCCATTCAAGATATTTAGAGGGTGTATTTTGTAAATTACATGAACAGTAGCTCAGTAAAAAAAAAAACTATACAAAAAAGGGGAAATAAGCACCTTTCGTATATTAGTTGAATTGTTTGGGTAAGGTATTTAATTATACACATCAAACTCAATTGAAACAAGGTTCAGATTTTACAACTTATTAAGACTAATGTAAATAGTTAAGAAAGCTCATGACATATTTTAAGTGATTAACTTATTTACATAATGGGTGTTTGATTGAGCTGAAATGTCTAATAGGAACACTTTATCATGTGTGTTGAGGTGCTCAATCGACAATAAGTTTTTATTTTATTTTAAGAGGAATTAAGATAAAATGAACAGAAAAAAAAAACCTTTTCAAATTTCTTAGGTATAATAAAAATCTCAACAATTTGTAAATTGTTTAAAAGATCAATTCTCCCTATATTTGATTCTGTAAAAAGAGTTCTTTGACATGCCAGAATTATTATCCAACTGAGATAAAAAAAAAAATTTGATTTTGTCCAACAAACTTCTCAAGCCAACATTCACATGTCATGGAGTAGAAAAAGGATTAATAGAAGTCAATTAATATGTTATAAAGTAGATTTTGAGTAAGTTAATTATACCCTTTTTCTTGTTTGTGTTTTGTCATTATTTCTTTGCTTCTTTCGAAGTCATAGGATACTGTTTTTCTTGTAATAGTTATAACTATGACATAAGAAATAAAAAGTTCTAATTATCGGAGAAAAGTTATCATAATTTCAGAAGTTTCTTATTCATTTTTATTGAACAATGGAAGGAGATCAAATCTAACTAAAATAATCACATGAGGCAAAAACTAATTTTCCTCAAATGAAATATCAGAAAACAACTAAACTTATTAGTACTGCAAGTAGTAAAATTGGAATTTGGTGGAGTGATCAAGGGCTTCGATTTAAATTTCTATCGATCCAACGGTTTAAAATTGCAAATACTAAACGCTACGACGGCCGCTATATATAGAAATAGATTTTGAAAAGAAAAGGAAAAAAGCCACCATAGAAGATTGTCATGTTGATGCTTTCTCTTTTTAAATATTCGGTGTCTTGTATTTACATTGGAGGCCGATTAAATTCAAATTCACGTCAAAAAAACGTAAAATGCTTTCTAACAAAAATGACTTCATAATCAGGATAACTCAAATTCAAAACTTTCGATTAAGAATGAAAGACAACCCTGATTGGTTATGTTGATACTTTGACATGTGTGTTGATGACATAATTCTTTTATTGTTTTCCACAACTGATAAAATCAAAACTGAAAATAATGTACTCTACTAAAAAGTAGATTTTTTCCTTTTACTTTATTTGCCTATTTTTATTTGTTCATTATATTATTAAAAATAGAATTGGAGTCTAACTATTTTGAATTCACGCGATGCAGGAGCCCATTCAGAGGGAAGCTTCCTATCAAAGAAATTTTTCATATTCAAAATTCGAATGTGAGACCTATAGTTACGGGAGAAACAACTTATCTTCTGCATCATATCATTTTGTGGTTTAAAAATAGATTCTAATTTACTTGTTCAAATTAAAAAATCAAAAGATAATTTATCATCTAGTTCTAATTTATTCTTATTATTGACTATAGTCATTTTTCAAACATAAAATTTAGTATATTCAACAATACCATAATACAAACTTTTATCTCGAGTTATACCGGTCAAATTATATAAAATAGAGCAGTATAATATCTAGAATGTTGAAAACAATACTATATACCAATTCAATCATTCATTATTTTACTATTTTCAATTCAACTTTATCAAAAACCCATCTAAAAATCCCCCCCAAAAAAAAAAAACAAATTCTTGTAAGTATCAAAATTTCCCATATACCTATTTCAAAAAATTTCCATGTTTGAATCCAACCCAAAAAACTTTATGTTGAACTTATCCCTTTTCTTTATACTAATTTACTTATCCTCTGTTCCATTATCAGTTAACTCTCAATGTAACAGAGGTTGCGATTTAGCTTTAGCTTCATTCTACGTATGGCGAGGAACAGATCTCACTTACATCGCAAATTTATTCAATATCGAAACTAGACAAGAAATCATGGATTACAACACCAGAGACACAATCCCAAATCTAGACAGTGTAATCGCCGGAATAAGAATTAACATACCTTTTCGCTGTGATTGCTTGGAAGACGGCGATTTTTTAGGGCATGATTTTCAATATGAGGTTAATTCAGGGGATACGTATGCTAGAATTGTGTCGAATTACTCTGATTTGACAAGTGTTGATATGTTGAGGAGGTTTAATAGTAGATACACGGATAATAATATTCCGACTGGTGTGAATTTGAGTGTTGTAGTGAATTGTTCTTGTGGAGATAGAGATGTTTCTGAAGATTTTGGGGTTTTTGTGACGTATCCTTTGAGATCGGAGGAGAACTTGACGTATGTGGCGGCGACGACGAATGTGAGTGCTGAGTTAATACGAAGGTATAATCCAGATATGGATGCTAAATTCAGTGCCGGAGAAGGGATCATCTATATTCCGGGAAGAGGTTGGTGTTCATGCTCTTTAGTTATGTGTTTGCTTTATTTGACGCTTATAATACATATACGTGTTTTTTAGCTTTGCTTAATCGGTGTTTATGTTAGATATACTAATTCTACATGACATAATATACTTTATACGTGATTAAATATACTATTTATTTTATTTATAATTTAAAAATAAATTAGAGTTCTGTTTCACCATATTTTTAAAAAAAAGATATTTAAAATTTTAATGTTCTTTTAAATATAAGTTATGTCTATCAATGTTTAAAAACTGGCAAATTCACCCAGTTTGACTAATTATATAAAGCATATAGTCAAATCTGCTCTAAAAGAACAATATCTCAAAATAGATAGTCACAGTGTCATAGATTAGATCCCATAATTAAAACTGAAAAGATTTAAAAAATTATGAAAGAGAAAAAAAAAATTTAAAACAAAGTGAAGAGGGAAATTAAAATATTTTACAAAGAAAAAAATACAAATAATTAAATATGTATAAGTTTTAATGTTAATAATTATGCGTAATTAGTTATAAATAAATCAATTTAACAAGCACATGTATCTATTTTTGTTGTTGTTAATCACTTGCTTTCAAGAGAAAGTGCATATTCTCTATGTAACGTCAACATTTAGGTGTATCTATTTCATTTTAAAATAGTTTAGGGGAATAATAAGATTCAAATTAAGTTTAAATGTGTCGTTGAGATTTATACTTAAGTTTGATACATCATAATTAGGACTTTGTGGCAAGTGCTGATTCATTGGAACTTTGGACAATCCATTAAGTTCACTGCTTCCTCCATTTCATATTAAGTGAATTTTTTGGGATTTTTTAATTGCTTAAAATAATTAAATTGTTTAAAATTCAAAATACATGTTTAATTTTTTTTATATATATATTTGCGCATTCCTTTAAAAAAATCTATATTTTATAGGAAATAAATTGCACTGTTTACAAAGTTAAGTATATGATTTCACTAAAGGAAAATTGTGGAAATATGATTTAAATTATGTCCTTAAATGTTTTTCTTAATATATATGTATTGCCGCACAAATTCACTTAACATGAAATAGAGATAGTATCATATTTTGATACAAAATTTAGTTTTTTCAAAATGAGTCGAATCTTAAAATGGTATCACAAAAATTTTATATTTATACAAATTAAAATGTAATATCTTAAAATTAAAAATATGAGGCCGGTGCTCTGCACGGACAAGGCGTATCTAGTAATATGCATCATACACGAACTTATCCTTTTAGATATAGATTATCGCATTGGTGAGGGCTATGGTCAAATATAGGTGCTAAAGAAGACTTTAAATACCTAGAGTGTAGGTGCTATTGTTATGATAGTCAACAAGATTGGATGTGTTTTCAAAGGCGGGACAAGCCTTAGGACGAGGCGTAGCAAAAACCCACAGAGGCATTGTGGGGGTGGGAGTAGGGATGGCAATGGGGTGGGACGGATGCGGGACGGGATGGGTTTAAAGCTATGTGGGGCGGGACGGGTTTAAGGTTGTGTGGTGCGGGTTGGATGCAGGGCTGACTGAAGTGGGTTTTTTAAAAATTAATGTGAGGCGGGGCGAGTTGCGGGTATATGTGATTTTATGTGGGTTCAAACTTAATTTTAACTTTTTACATGTTATAAGAGTGATAGAACATTAGTTATTAAGATAATTTCATTAAAGCTACCAAAATATTCAAGATAATAAATGAAAATGGTTCAATAAAAAATAATATAATTTCTTACATATTTTCCAATTGACCTCTAAAAAATAAAATTTTAAGTCACTATCAATACAACTTAATGGAAAAATGATTTTGTTTTTATGAATTTTATTTTTAGTATCAAACATAATTAGAAAAAGAAAATATTAAAAAAATTATGCGGGGCAGATTCATGCGAGCGGATTTATGCGGACTGAAAATGAAAAGAGTTGTTATGCGTGGCGGGGCGGCGCGGATTAAAAATTTTGCGGGTTAAGCTCAACCCGCACCGCCCCTGCCCTACACTGCCCCGTTGCCATCCCTAGATGGGAGTGAACGGTGATGGTGATGGTGACAGTGATGATAGTAAAAGTCTTATAATGCTTAAATCTTGATATTTGGAGCGTTCATCTAAGCTTGGGCGTAAATTTCTTTTGGGGTGTAAGTATGGATGTCAAATGGATGGGTTAAGTTGAAATGCGAGATATTAAAATGGATTGAAATAGAAATCAGGTTGGGTTATGATTTACCCAAGTTTATTTTGGGCTTAAATGACTTGGGATCCAATGGGCTCTAAACCAGTTGGATTATGACCCGTCCAATTTGAACCGCTTAATCTCAATAATTTTAGGTAAAATTACCTAAATACACAATTTATTTTAGGAAAAACTACATAAATTGGCCATAAAATCCAAAATAATTACAAGTTCATACTCAAATCCAATGTAATTTCTGAAATATCAATTCTCTCATAAATAATTACAACCCATATCTCTCATTCATTAAGACTGATAATTTTCGCTTAACTGATACTAAATCAATATCATTTATTGTATTGATATAATTAAGACTGATAATTTCGCTTAACTGATACTAAATCAGTATCATATATTGTATTGATATTATTAAGACTAATAATTTCGCTTAACTGATACTAAATCAGTATCATATATTGTATTGATATTATTAAGACTGATAATTTCGCTTAACTGATACTAAATCAGTGTCATATATTGTATTGATATTATTAAGACTTAAAAAAACACCTTTCAAATGAATTTGCCAAATATAACTTTTTTTTTTTTTTTTACTTTTTAAAAGAACTTATTTAAAAAGTTATTTTAAAATATTTTTTTTAACAGCAATCCAAACAAGCTCCAAATATTTAAAAGTACCCGGAATATCTAAGGAAAACATTTTAATATTTATTAAGTTTTTATCTCCTTATCTCATTCTCCTCACCTTTCTAGTTGGGTCGACCTACACAAAGCTCGTTTTATTTTCTTTACTTTTTCTCTTCTTTTTTTTTTCTCAACACAATATTCAACTGAAATGGTTGGAGTTGTAGCATACAAGCTTTCTTTGGCTAAAGTTAGATTTTTGTGAAGAATTCGTTGTTATTCATATATCTTTTTAATGTGATCCTAATTATATATATAAAAAATATAATTAGATTGATAAAATATATATATATATATATATATATATATATATATTTTTTTTTATTTTTTTTTTGCCTTTTCATAATTGCTTTCATCATGTTTTTTTGCCTTTTTAGTGACTTAAACTCATAACTTTAAGATTAGAAGTGAAGGATGCTCTTATAAGCCTCTTTTGTCATAAAATACAAATGGTGGCAATTCATATCTCTTTACCGTGATCCTAGTTATTAATTAAGTTATTTCAATTCAACCAATTTCTTTTCATATCTCAATTTTACGAGTTTCTTCTCCATTTTCATTAGACCATGATATAAGGGAGAGCAAATCAAACTATATAAACTCAAATTGAGTTTAACAATAAAGCTCAAAATATATCCGCCCCTTTCTATCAAAAAATAAAACCGACAAATCCTAATTTCTTTGTTCTAGTTTACGTGAGAAGATTCAAATTATAAGAATCATAAATTACACAACTTTCAAAATAAATTCAAGCATAAATTCCTTCTATTTTGAATGAATCGACTTACTAAAGATTATAATAGACCATAAAACTAATAAAGATTGAGATTCACTATCTACTTATACAATCTTTTGTCCAATAAAACTTCACACGATTCAAATTACTTGACATCAATATTTTGAACCTTTTTGTGCTCAAATGAAATTTCAAAGGTTAAAACAAAAAGTCAAAAGCTACAGTAATACTACTTCGTTGAATCTGTCTTTGGTCAAACCATAATCACCAAGGGCTTCGATTCAATTTTCTTTCGATCTAACGGTTGAGAATTGCCGCCATGGAAGACCAGAAGAAAGTTTCAAAAGCTGTAAGAACACGGCTTTCATTAATTCCCTGACAAGTGCGCTGACGACACAATTCTTTTCATTGTTTTCCCAAAAGTATTAAAAAATCTGAACAATAATCATTCATTATTTTACTAATTTTCAATCCAACTTTATCAAAAACCCAGACAGTCAACGCTTCCTCCAAAACACAGCTCAAATTTCCCAGAAAAATACGTTCTTGCATCAATTTCCTTCATACCCATTTCATAAATTTCCAGAAAAATACGTTCTTGTATCAATTTCCTAATACCCATTTCAGGAAATCCAGAAAAATACGTTCTTGAATCAATTTCCCACACACCCATTTCAGAAATTTTCATTCTTTCTTCATGAAACAATGTTTGAATCCAGGCCAACAAGTGTTTTGAACTTAGGGGTTTTCCTTATACTAGTTTACTTATCCTCTGTTCCATTACCAGTTAACTCCCAATGTAACAGAGGCTGCGATTTAGCTTTAGCTTCTTTCTATGTCTGGCGGGGTTCAAATCTCACTTTAATCTCAGAGATGTTCTCCACCAGTATACCAGATATCGTTTCTTACAACAACAGGGACAACATCCCTAATCAAGATAGTGTAATCGCCGGAACAAGAATTAACATACCTTTCCGTTGTGATTGCTTGAACGATGGGGAGGTATTGGGCCATGCTTTCCCGTACAGGGTTAAAACCGGTGATACTTATGATCTTGTGGCGAGGAACTACTCTGATTTGACGACTGCACAGTGGATGATGAAGTTTAATAGTTATCCTGAGAATGATATCCCGAATACTGTGAATTTAAGTGTTGTAGTGAATTGTTCTTGTGGGAATAGTGATGTTTCGAAGGATTTTGGGTTGTTTGTGACGTACCCTGTGCGGGCGGAGGATAACTTGACGTCAGTGGCTTCAGCAGCCAATGTGAGTGAAGATATAATCCGAAGGTATAATCCTGTGGCGGAGTCCATATTAGATATAGGGGAAGGAATCATCTATATACCGGGAAGAGGTTGGTGTTCGTGATCTTTATGTGTTTGTTTTGAATTCCTGTTAGAAGTTTTATGTCTTGCTTTAGAACTTTATGGGATCGTTTGGTAGCTGGTTAGAGTTGTGTAGGTACTAGTAATGTAGGAATTAGTTATGAGCGACTTTGTGTATTATTTCATGTAGATATTAGTTATGTAGGGATTAGTTATATGAATTTGTCAAACGTCGTATAAATTATATGAAAATTAATGCATAAATAACTTGTTCCTTATCCAGCTACCAAATGACCCCTGAGGCTATAGTCCTAGTACTTCCTTTTTGGTTCATGTTTTAGTCTCGTGGGAAAAGGGGGAAAATGCTCTCTTTTTTAATGATAAGGGAACCCCAGCCACTTGTATGCAATAGCTCACAAACCGCACAGGAGAGAAAACCACTCTAGACAAGTCCTGTGTGATGAGCTCTGCCTAGAAGCCCAACCCCTGCTGTCACAGGCAAGGAGGCAAATGCATTTTTAAGGAAGGAAGTAGGCACTTTGTCAAAAAAAGAAGTTAGGAAGGAAGTAGGAATTAATTTAGGAAGCAACATGTTTTGTTTAAAGGTGACATTGGATTGAAGTTTATTGTTTACTATAAACTGGAGTTTGTAGTTTGAATGGATAGAATCAGTGAGGATTGAATTATCAAGGATGGGTTTTGATGTGTCTAAATGCGCAACGGGAACTTGAAGCAGTGATACAGCACTAAGCATGGAACATAAATGCAAAATTTGTTGATGATGCCTGTTTCTTTCTTATCTTTTTTGGCGTGATGCACAGTGTAGCACTGGACCAATTGAACTTTAGCATTGTCATCTGTCTTTGTTCTAAAGTTGTTCGTACATTGTACTGAAGGGGTTCGAAGTACATGATTAACTCTAGTAGTGCTGAACTGTCATATCGGGAAAATGTGAATTTTCAAGCATAATTATCTTGTGTGAAATTCCTATGATTTACATAATGCTTTTGATTAGCGAAATTCTAGCTATACCAACTGAGTTTATCGCTGGGTTCCGTAATGGCAATGCAAGGGGCAAGCAGTATTCACAAAAAGAAGAAGCACAACTGAGTGACCGTTCTCTGTTGCTTGGCTTCTTTGAGCTCTTCAATCTGCATCCTGGATCATTTCTTCAAACTGCCGACCTGCCTCGATTCCGGTCTTGAAAAAACATTTTTATATATACCACATGGAATGCAAATGTGAAGATTAAGAGATACATTTACCCTCAAAGGAGAATTAGATGAAATAAATGTAGAATAATATTATCAAAAAAGAGTGATCTTTAATTTTGTTAGTGATGGTAAAATATCTAGAGGTATACCCTTTTGGAAGCACAAACAAGCCCTTTCAAGTATTTTTCAATATCACTCTGTTTTCTGAAGATCAAACACTAAGTACTGAACAAGAAGAATCACTTAAAGATCAGAGTTATGCTTTTGAGGATCTTTGCCGCCCATAATGGCTCTCAGCTGCTTCAGAATGAAAGCTATCTTCTTATAGGTAAAAAAAGGAAAAAGATAAAAGGGCTTGCTATTTATTCTTGGTTCTTATTTTGGTACTTGGGAGGAGTGTAGTGCGGGCATGTTGCTTATTAGTCTTTCCTAGAACAAACTCAAAATGATATACAACAAATGCCAGGATTGTGTTTTAAATAGAATGCGTTTATCGAACTAAAACTATCTGACTCAAATCTGTGTCTTGTACAAATGCATTTCTGCTAAGACGCCAGCAGGCTCCCTCTTTTAATCTATTTTCTAATAGAACAGTTTGCAATAACTCTCTACTGTTATTTGTGCTGGGAAGAAGTCATAGCTTGATGGTTAACAAATGCCCTAAAAGAGCTTGCTTTTTACTTTGATATTCTCTACACCATATTTTATTTGATCTTCCCTCTTTAATCCATTCCAATTCCTTGATCTGTTTCATATAATGCTAAATTTCTCGGTACCAAGAGTTCAAATTAAAAGAGGCTGATACACTTCAAATTACTTTTTGCTTTGATACAACATCTTTTTGACAAATCCTTTTAATCATGTGCTTTACTTATTAATGAATTAATATCTTTTACAGATGACCAGCTTCCATATATGATGCCTTTGATGTTTTTCTTTTTCAATAACTGCATAGTCTAAGTTTGCCAACTAAAATTGGAGAGCGTTAACACATTTAGTACAAATACTTTGTCTGTTTTAGTGATTGTGCCTACTATGTTTCTTTCTTTTTCACGTGTTCTTAGTGTATAAACAGTGTTTGAACCATCATTTCTTTCATTATGCAGATAGAAATGGGAACTTTCCGCCGCTGCCAACAAGGTAACTCATTAATATTTGATGTTAAATCTGAATGTCTTGTTCTCTATTGATCTTCCATTAACTAGCACATTGCTGACATTTATCATTTGTATTGTTTCTCCCTCTAATTTGCAGCACAGATGGTTTGGATCTTTCCTCGTCTTCAGTGTTGGCTTATTTGTTATCCGTTTTCAGACCATTCATGATGATAAAGGAAGTCCTTTATGCTACCTACACTTACTATCGTTGCATACTTCTTAATAATTAGGTTTGTCTGGTGGCGCTAAAGCTGGGATATCTATAGGAGCAATAGGAGTAGTCTTGCTGTTGGCTGGTTTGGTTTATGTAGGATGTTATAGGAACAAAACACAAAAGGTTTCGCTGCTCAGATCCGAAGACCTCCTCCATCAGTATGGTCATGGTAGGTGTTGATCCCTGTTCTTTAGTTCTTATAAGTTATAACATTCATTTATTTGACGTACAACATTTCTTAAGGCGCTTATACTTGGATCGCTTTAAGGCAGAAAATGCAATTTAAAGTAGCTGATTTCTTTGTTGGAATTGAATATTTCCTTTAGTTATGCCGCTAACTTTTAGCAAGTATTGGAGTAGTAGAAACAATGTTGGTTAGTTAACTTATATGTTAACCTTTTGTCTTGATTAGGCCCAGAAGGCAGTACGACAGTTAAAGCTGCTGATTCCGGTCGCCTGGCTGATGGCAATTCTCCCGGTCTTTCAGGCATAACTGTGGATAAATCTGTTGAGTTCACTTATGAAGAGCTTGCTACTGCAACTAATGACTTCAGCATTGCTAACAAAATCGGACAAGGTGGTTTTGGTGCGGTTTATTATGCTGAGCTCAGAGGCGAGGTTTGAACTATTCTTAAATCTTACTTCTCCGTATAACCTGTTGTATTATGAAAGAAGTCATTCTTTTTAGTTCATATCTCATGAAGTAAGTGGGTAAACAGTAGTCCAGAGAAAGGAGGAATAAGTAATAACAAAGGGCAGGGAAGACACATGCAGAAGAACATTCAACAAATAAATGAATAGCTTAGTCATCTGGTGATGCTCCAGACTTCCAGTGATGCATTGACATACATTATATCCTGTGTATTTTTTCACATATTCATCATAACCAACACTGAATCGTGATTTCACTTCTCCACTGGGTGGGATGTCTCGTGATTTTTCTGTGGTCGTACTTATTTTTAAAGTTTTAACCATAACCAACTTAAAGAATTATTCAAGTGTCTTTATACCCAGTACTTTTTGTGCTGTAAACTATTTCAGAAAGCAGCTATCAAGAAAATGGACATGGAAGCTACAAGGGAGTTTCTAGCTGAATTGAAGGTCTTGACAAATGTTCATCACCTGAACCTGGTAAAAACTAGCTTCTCTGCCACTAGAGGCATGTCTCTTTTGACACTATTTTCATTTTCTGATTTGAGAATACATACATGATACATATATACAGGGTGGACCCACATGTAGCATTCTGGGTGCTCGAGCACCCATTGATCCACCCTGAACTACATATTCTTATACTGCAATTTCTTAAAATTGGGATATAAGAGCTGAAGAGCACCCATCAGTCAAAACTTGGGGTGGGTGCTTTGGTTGAGTGCCAGATTTAAGGGGCATGGTCAGCTACGTTCACTGTTTGATTCCCTGATAAAACAATTTTAAGAACTCCTGTTTTCTTTTTCTTACTCGACTTGTCCTTCTTTTTCTCCCATAAAACACTCTTTCTTTTTTATACTTTCCTTCTTCTTCTTCTCTCTCTTTGTTTTTTACAACTTCTTTCTTTCATTTTTCATTTGGTTAGTCACTTTTTTTAATGTTTCTTTTGGTTGATTTTTTTAATTATCATTGTGTTCAAATAATGTTGCTCTTATATTTTATGATTGCTAGCAATTTTATATTAAAGGAATGTCAGCACCCACGACCTTAAAATCCTAAATCCACCACTGCATATATGCACACACATAGAGAGAGAGGGAGAAAGGGGAAGGGGGGGGGGGGGGTCGCAATACTTTCAATGAACTCGTTCAACATAAATTACGTAAGCCAAGTGATTGCATTTGCTTGGTAGTCTTGCTGCTTGAGACATCTATCCTAATATAAAGCATAAATCAAGTGGCTGCCACTTTAATGTTTGTTATGATCCTTGAAACCTATACTTAGAGTACCTTAGTTGTTACAATCTGACATTCATTTACAACTGAATAAATTGCTTTATATGCACCTAGAGTGCTCTGAAGAGAATTAAGGCCTCGAAGGGAATGTGTGCTGCAAACTACACTAAAGCTAAAAGAACAAGGTGGGAAAAGTAAAATCTTAGATACAAACTTATAGTTATCAAGTGATGAGTGAGGTCTTGTTTTGGTGCGGGTAATGACACACTTCATGAAGGGTATGTGACCACTGTGAGATGATTAAAATCCACTTTCTTGATTTGATATCCTGAAGAAAGTGCAATAGTTGCTGCAACTAAGAGATTCCAGGGGATTCGTTACACTTGTTATTGAGGTTTATAGTTTGGACAGGGTCTTCAACATTCTTAAACGGGAGGGCCATGGAAACTCAAAACATGGTGTAATTCTTCTTTTCTTTACACTAGACTGATTGTTTCATTGATATCGAGTGCAGGTGCGCTTGATAGGCTATTGTGTTGAAGGTTCCCTCTTCCTTGTATACGAATACGTTGAGAATGGCCATATAGGCCAACATCTACGTGGTACAGGTATCTTTGATGTGAATTAAATCACATTTCATAACTAACAATCTTTCAGTAATAGTTAGTTCCTTAAAGAACTTTTACTTAATCTGGTCAATTTATCTCCAGGAAGGGACCCATTGCCATGGTCTAAGAGGGTTCAAATTGCTCTAGATTCAGCTAGAGGTCTTGAGTACATACATGAACATACCGTACCAGTTTACATCCATCGTGATATTAAAACAGCAAATATTCTGATAGACAAAAACTTCCATGCAAAGGTTTGTCAAGGGGCACCTCTTTTGTGTTTGTCTATTGTGGGAGGCTGTTTTGTAATCGTGTTAATCGTCTGATTTAGGTTGCAGATTTTGGTTTAACGAAACTGACTGAAGTTGGAAGCTCATCTTTGCAAACACGACTAGTGGGTACATTTGGATACATGCCTCCAGAGTAAGTGTTTTCCCATTTTGAATTGAAACCTTAAGAGTAGTGACAGAGATAATCCTCACCCTATTTTTTTCTTTGAAGAAGAGAATCCATTATTATTATTATTCTGAGAGTTGTTCCATAATTGTGTCGCTGTATCCGTTTTTTGTTAAATGACCGGTGATCAGTGCGCGGTCAGTCAGGAAAAGGGTAGTTCTAATTATAAACCACGGTTTTCTCAACGCCTTGCTCAAAGCTTAAGTTGTTGCTTTCTAATTAAAGCATTTCTTTTGAGTGCCTCATGTGACAGATTTGCACATTGCTTTTCTACAGGTATGCTCAGTATGGTGATGTCTCTCCTAAAGTTGATGTTTATGCTTTTGGTGTTGTCCTATATGAACTAATTTCAGCCAAGGAAGCGATTGTCAAGCCAAATGGTTCTGTAACTGAATCAAAGGGGCTTGTTGCTTTGGTAAATTTCTTTACATATTTCTTCGAAAGGACTATATGTTTGCTCTTCATTCCTTTTATTAGTCTCCTCCTCCTTCACTTTGATAGGCAATTTATAGTTATATAACACTCTGATGCTAGTTTTTCGTAGTATTGATCCCTCTTTTGCCTTTGTTTATCATAGTTTGAAGAAGTACTTAATCAACCAGATCCTGATGAAGATCTTTGCCAACTGGTTGACCCAAGACTTGGAGACGACTATCCCCTTGATTCAGTCCGGAAGGTAATAAGATTTTAAATGGAACTTGCATTGGTAGTAGCTAAAACAGTTGTTTCTTTCTGCTTCTTACAAAAAGTTCATTTTTTCTTCACTAATCACAGATGGCACAGCTTGCCAAAGCTTGCACCCATGAAAATCCCCTAATAAGACCAAGTATGAGATCAATAGTGGTTGCGTTGATGACACTCTCTTCGTCGACAGAAGATTGGGATGTTGGATCTTTCTATGGAAATCAAGGCATGATAAACCTTATGTCTGGAAGGTAGTAAACCAAAATATTGCTCCCACGCGCAGTTAACATTTCATTCAGATTCATGCTGTTTAAGCATTGGATATGTGTACTACTTGTGCATTTTTACTTGTATAGTACTTGCTTGAATAGTGTAAGTAAAGCATAGAAAGATGTATTTCATTTGTAACATTTAGCACATACTTTGTGAGTTAGAAATGGAACATTTCCTCATGAGGAAATACATGTTTTCTTTGTTGTCTGCTGTCTGCCGTCTGCTGATGTGAAGAGCAGTGTTCATTATCAGAGGCAGAGCCAGGATATTCAGTTTATGAATTCTAGACTACAATTCTTTTTACATAGTGGTTTTGGATATATTATTTGTACTTAGTAAATTAAAAATTTTATTTTACAATTATATGGTTCGGAGTGAAAATTACTATGTCTGAAATAAGACAGCAGTCATACTTCATATGTTCATTTCTTATGACAATTGAAGTCTAGTTTTCTTCATATTTGATGGCTTAGCAGTTTCATCTTTGAAGTTTGAACTGTAATTTTGAATAAGAAAGCTAGAAAAACTAGTCAAAAATATATTTAGGCATTAATTAAAAAAATTATTAAATATCAAATCGTAAACTAGTCCAATTAAGTGGTAGATTTGTTTGATCTCTTCATTCTTGTTCAATGGCAAAGATAGAAGTACTTGAAACTAAAATTGGCCTACCCCAGAATTGTACCCCGTCCGTATCCATTTTGAGCTAGACTCCTTATCTTAGGGTCTATTTAGACATGTGAAATAATACCATATGTAAAATGACAGAATGAAATACGAACGTACATATAATAATTAATAAAGAAATAGAATGGGAGACACAAAATGAAAGAATTAAGAGAATCAAGAGTCATTGACATGTTTTGACATTTAGGTTCTAGTCATGCATTAGTGTAACGACTGGGTTCTGTCGTTATAGAAAAGCCAACGGGAAAAAATTTTGGGCTGAAAAACTTTTTCGTAGTATCTTGAGATTCCAACCTAGTCCAGATTTGGATGAAATCGGAGTCTTTGAGGTGTAGGAAAATCTTGTAGAAATCGGGTGATTTAATTATGATTTTGGTTGCATGAGTAGTTAGATAAGTCGTTAAGGAATCGGTACGACTTTACGTAATTGAATTCGGGTGAGTGTAGAACTCCCGGAATCGATCTTAGCGTAAACGGTATTTTCTGAGCGTCGTTGGTTAAAGGTGTGTTGTGAAATGGGGGTCTTATAATTATTAAAATAGCCCACTGTTTATTGGAAGTTGCTTTGGTGGTGATTTTGGTCGCTCTGGCGGGGCTGCTGTAGCGGAGCCGAAGCGACTTAAAGTCGTAAATAAACCCCAAAACATCTTTATTCTGCACTTTTTGGTTTTTAGAGCTAAGGAACGAACCCCAGGCGATTCTTGACAGTTTCCCACCATTCTTAAGGCTAAAGGTAAGATTTTAACTCCCCGAATCCATTTTTCGATCCGTAGAACGTAATCTAATGGGTAATTATCAATGGGGAAGGGTTTTGATCTGGAAATTATGGTGAGAAAAAGCCCTAATTTGGATACTTAGGATCATGGGTATGATCTAGGGTTGTTAGAATTGTTAGTAATCCGAGTAATTAGTGATTGTTTATTAATTTCCGTATTATATTGATTGTTTGTAGAGTAAGAACAAATGGAACGAATCTGGAAAGGGAAGGATCAAGTTTCTTAGGGTTTCAAGCTTGTTTCGAGGTAGGTGATGATTATGATTCTATGATTATGTGATGTATGTTCGTTCTTGCTTCATTATGATACAAGAATGTACTTTGTGATAGTGATTGTGGCTTGTTGAATGGATCGGGTGTTGCGTTCTGACACACTAACTTGGATCGGTTGCCACGTTCCGGCATAATTATGGGATTGATTGCTACGTTTCGGCAAAATCTTTGGATCGGGTACCACGTTCTGGTATGCTAACGGTTTGGGTTTGGGTTCCATGAGATGACCAATAACTTTTTATAATTGTGTATCTGAGAAATGTTAAGTTGTTCGTTGTTCATAAATGTTGATAATATTGTATATGTTCAATATATGAATGTGATTATATTGTTGTATTGATCTATGTATGTTGCACTTAGTGGGATAGCCGCGTGATCCTACCAGTACACTGTGGTTGTGTACTAATATTGCACTTGCTCTTTCTTTATTGAGTACAGGGCATCTTGAAGCGGCTATTGACAAACCTCGTTTAGAAAATTAGTGATCACCAATCGAATTCAAGGGTGAGACAGTTCTTTCAGGTTACCATGAGTTCTCTTTTCGTCTATGTCCATATTTCGGACTTAGACTTTCTAGTTAGTTATTAGTTTGTTAGTTTGGGGTTGTGACCCTTCTTGTTTAGACTTTGGTTCATTGTTAGATGTTTTGGTATATTGGCTTTCAGGTTCTAGGTGTAATTTTTTCTGCATTGTTAGTTGTTAGATCTTTTGGAAGTTTATGGGAACTTCAGTCTTGACTATTATTCCTGTTTTCGTATCCTTAAATGCTTTAATTTTGGTTTAGTTGCTTGGTTTGGGTTATAGTAGTGGTTCTCCCACTGCAGGGTTAGTGTGGGTGTCAATCATGATGGGCTGGGTCATGACAAAGTTGGTATCAGAGCCTGGGTTCGTTGATCTTGATGTACCAAAACGAGTCTATTAGAGTCTTGCGGAACTGTACGAGGACGTCTTTACTTTTCTTCGAGAGGCTATAAGACTTTAGGAAATCTCTCTGTTTTCTCTTGTCTACTTTCGTGCTATGACTTGATTCCAATTGGTATTTGGCGATTCAAGTTGGTATCTAACCTCCTTCACTCTTCTGTCCGCAGATGGTTAATACTATATTTAACGGCGTCAGACCCGTAGCTCCCGTCAATGATCTAGCTAAGGAATCTGCAACGAGATGTCGCGGTGGAGGCAGGGGTATAGGAAGAGCTAAGGGTAGAGGCCGAGGAAGAGTGGTGCTTACTAGAAATGGGGTACCGGTCGAAAATGCTCCCCAAAATGAGCCGCCTCCGATGCATGATGAAGAGATAGAAGAGGATATTGAGATTGAAAATGTTGAGGAGGTTGGACAAGAGGAAGAGGTGCAGACTGAGACTACCAATGTTCCTCCCATAGACCCAATGTTAGCTCAACAGATCATGTCATTCCTGAAAGGGTTGGTTGGTCCTGTAGTGCTTCCTTTTGCTCAAGAAACTCAAGCTCCCGCCAATCCTTCTGTTGCTATCAATGCGCCCAAGGTGGGCGGGACTGGACGTAATGATGCTTTCTTCCGTCTTTTGTTAGGTTCTATTATGACTGGTAATGAGCATGAAATGTTGACTAAGTTTTTGAAGCTGAAGCCTCCTATATTTCTTGGTTCTGAGAGCAAGGATGCTTATGATTTTATCTTAGACTGCTAAAAGAAGCTTCATAAGTTAGGAATTGTCCATCAGAATGGGGTTGAGTTCGTGGCTTTTCAGCTTCAAGGTGAGGCAAAGAAGTGATGGAGAGATTATATGGAATGTAGATCTTTAACTTTACCTCAACTTACTTTGACCCAATTTCATGCTTTGTTTCTAGAGAAGTATGTGCCTAGAACTTTGAGAGATCGCAAGAAGGATGAGTTTATGGCTTTGGAGCAAGGTGGTATGTCGATGGCTGTTTATGAGGCCAAGTTCCATACTTTGTCTAGATGTGCTACACAGTAGGTGACTAATGAGGAGGAGAGAATCCGTTTATTTATTAGGGGATTAAACTTTGAGTTGCATGTATTATCTGTTCATATGACATCTGCAGGGAGAAGCTTTAATGAAGTAACATACTTTGTGAAGAAAGTGGAGGGGGTGAGGCGAAACGGCCAGGCTAAGGCATTGGCTAAAAGTACCAAGAGCTCGAGTAGCTTTAAAGGTTCTTACTCCAGGGGGTCCAGAAGGCCAACACTTGCATCCAGGCCAATTCAGTCCGCTATGCCTGCCTCTATAGGTAACTACTCAGGACATCTTATAATTTGATTTAGGATTGCCAGGGAGTCGCACCTTCGATGGGCGGTAGGCCATCTTTTGAGCGTGCATATTACAACTATGGAGAGCTTAGGTATATGAGGAGAGATTATCCCAACCCACGTGTGTTAGATTCCGCGCAGCAGCAGACTAGAGCAGTGATACCCAGATGTCCACAAGGTGGGCGAAGAGGCAATCAATGTGGCCGTAGAGGTAGAGGAAATGGTAACGCAAATACGAGTAGCGTGCAACCAGGCAAGGAAGTAGCTCATCAAGATGATAGGCTCAGTGTTACGCCTTTTCAGGCAAGAATGAGGCAGAGGCGTCTGACGCGGTGATCACAGGTACTATTCTTATCTGTGACTGGATGACTTATTCGTATGTATTCGTACGATTTGCCTCAGAATTTGCTATGATTTGTGATATACTTGATGCCCCCATCTGTGTTTTTACCCTAGTGGGAAAGTCTGTCATAGTCACCCATGTCTATCGTGCTTGTCCTATTTTGTTTAATGGTTTCCAGACTTGGGCTCCTGATTTGGTGATTTTGGTTATGACTGACTTTGAAATAATCTTAGGCATGACTTGGTTGTCCACCTATTATGCCATGCTTAATTGTAATACTAAGTCTGTAACTCTAGAAATTCTGGGAAGGAAAAAATTAGAGTGGGAAGGGGTGTACAAACCTAACCAAGCTAACATCATATCCTCCATTCGGGTTAGAAAATTGGTAGGGCAAGGTTGTTTGGCTTATTTGGCTCACATTAGGAATATTGAGGTTGAGTCTCCATCTATTAAGTCTATTTATGTGGTGTCAGAATTTAGAGAAATGTTTCCTAATAATTTGCCTGGTATTCCTCTGAATAGGAAATAGACTTCTGTATTGATTTAAAAGATGGTACGCATCCCATTTCTATCCCTCCATATCGCATAACACCAGTGGAATTAAAAGATCTTAAGGCACAAATCTAAGAGCTTCTTGATAAGGGATTTATTCGTCCTAGTGCTTCCCCATATGGTGTTCTAGTTTGGTTTGTTAAGAAAAAAATGGTAGTATGAGAATGTGTATAGATTAACGACAATTGAATAGGGTCACTATTCGAAATAAGTATCCCTTGCCTCAAATAGATGATCTTTTTGACCAATTGTAAGGTACATCAATTTTCTCCAAGATTGATCTAAGGTTTGGCAACCACTAATTGAAAATTAGGCTTGAGGATGTGTCTAAGACGACGTTTAGAACCCGCTATAGGCATTATGAGTTCCTAGTTATGTCTTTTGGTTTGACTAATGCGCCTGCAACTTTCATGAGTTTGATGAATGGGGTGGTCAAATCATTCCTTGATTCGTTCGTCATAGTCTTTATTGATGATATTTTAGTCTATTCGAAAAGTGAGGAAGAACATGCCGACCACCTTCGTATTATTTTGGGTGTTCTTGGGAAACAAAGGTTGTATGCTAAATTTTCTAAGTGTGAATTTTGGTTGACTTTTGTGGCATTTTTGGGACATGTAGTTTCAAAAGATGGGGTAATGGTAGATCCTCAAAAGATTGAGGCAGTTAAGAATTGGGTTCGGCCTAGCTCTGTGACGGAAGTTAGGAGTTTTGTGGGGCTCGCTAGCTATTATCATCGATTTGTGAAGAACTTTGCTTCTATTACCACTCACTTGACTAATTTGACCAAAAAGGAGATACCATTTGAATGGACTGAAAAATGTGAGGAGAGCTTTCAAAAGCTCAGGACTCTTTTGACCACCGCACCTATTCTAGCATTACCCGTTGAAGGTAAGAATTTTATTGTTTATTGTGATGCTTCACATTCTAGCTTGGGTGTTGTGTTAATGTAGGATAAGAATGATATAACTTATGCATCGCGTCAATTGAAGGTGCATGTGAGAAATTATCCAACACATTATTTGGAGTTGGTAGTGGTAGTGTTTGCTCTTATGATCTGGAGGCATTACCTCTATGGTGTTAAGTGTGAAGTGTTTATTGATCATCGTTGTTTGTAGCATGTGTTCATTCAAAAGGATCTGAATTTGAGATAACGAATGTGGATAGAGTTACTCAAGGATTATAGTGTGACCATTCAATACCATCCGGACAAGGCAAATGTGGTGGCAGACGCTTTGAGTCGAAAAACGGTGAGTATAGGTAGTTTAGCTTACTTGAGAGTATCCAAGCGACCCTTGGCTAAGGAAATTCAAACCTTAGAGTCTAAGTTCATGCAGTTGGGCATCTCAGAAAGATGTGGGGTGCTATATAACATTGAAGTGAGGGCCACATTTATTGTGGAGATCAAGGCCAAACAGTTTGATGATGAGAATTTGGAGGAGCTTAGAAAGAAGACTGTGATTGGTAAGACACAATAGACCACTCTTTGAATTATTAAAATAGCTCATTGTTTCATGCAAGCCACTTTGGCGGTGATTTTGATCGCTCTGGCGGGGACGCCGTAGCGGGGTGAGGACCGCTGTGGCGGGCCCGACGTGACTTAAAGTCATAAATAAACCCCAAAACGTTTTTATTCTGTAATTTTTGGTTTTTAGAAAAAGAAATGAACCCCAGGCGATTCTTGACAGTTTTCCACCATTATGAAGACTAAATGTAAGATTTTAACTCACCGAATTCATTTTTTGATCCGTAGAACATAATCTAATGGGCAATTATCGATGTGGAAGGGTTTTGATCTGAAAATTATGGTGGGAAAAACCCTAATTTGGATACTTAGGATCATGGATATGATCTAGGGTTGTTAGAATTGTTAGTAATCCAAGTAATTAGTGATTGTTTATTAATTCTCGTATTATATTAATTGTTTGTAGACCAAGAACAAGCGGAATGAATCCGGAAAGGGACGGATCAAGTTTCTTAGAGTTTCAAGCTTGTTTCGAGGTAGGTGATGGTTGTGATTCAATGATTTTGTGATGTATGTTCGTTCTTGCTTCATTATGATACATGCATGCATGCGAATGTTGCATTATCGATCACATTAATTGTAAATAAGGACATATGAATGATGAATGCCATGAATCATGACTTGATTGTATGATTATGATAATGTACTTTATGATAGTGATTGTGGCTTGTTGAATGGATCGGGTGTTGCGTTCTGACACACTAACTTGGATCGGTTGCTACGTTCTGGCATAATTATGGGATCGATTGCCACGTTTCAGCAAAATCTTTGGATTGGGTACCATATTCTGGTATGTTAACAGTTTGGGTTTGGGTTCCATGAGAGGACCAATGACTTGTCATAATTGTGTATCTCGAGAAATGTGAAGTTGTTCATTATTCATAAATGTGTATAATATTGTATATGTTCGATATATGCATGTTATTATATTGTTGCATTGATTTATGTATGTTGCACTTAGTGGGATAGCCACGTGATCCTACCAGTACACTGTGGTTGTATACTGATATTGCACTTGCTATTTCTTTATTAACTACATGGCATCTTCAAGCGGCTATTAACAGACCTCGTTTAGAAGATCAGTGGTCGCCGATCGAATTCAAGGGTGAGCCAATTATTCTAGGCTGTCATGAGTTCTCCTTTCATCTATGTCCACATTTTGTACTTAGATTTTCTAGTTAGTTATTAGTTTGTTAGTTTGGGGTTGTGACCCTTCTTGTTTAGACTTTGGTTTATTGTTAGATGTTTTGGTACATTGACTTTCAGGTTCTAGGTGTATTTTTTTCCACATTGTTAGTTGTTAGATCTTTTGGAAGTTTATGGAAACTTCAGTCTTGGCTATTAAAAAGGACAAATATATCCCTGAACTATCGTAAATGGTATGCAGATACCCTCCGTCATACTTTTGGGACATTGTTGCCCCTGTTGTCCAAAAACTAGAACATATATACCCTTTATACTAACGGACATACACGTGTCATAATTTTATCCACCGACTGACATTTATTAAATATTGAATCGACGGATAAGATTGCGCTATGTGTCCCTATTTAGTCTTCCGTTAGGGTGAAGGCAGTGACAAAGCCAGAATTTTCGATAAGAGGGTTCAAAATCTGAAGAAATAGACACACGAAGTAGCCAAAAGGGGTTCGACATCTACTATATATCTAAAAAATTATTTTAACCATGTAAATATAATATAATTTTCCATTGAAGGGTGTTCAGATGAACCCTTAATGATAAGGTAGCTCCGCCAGTGGGTGAAGGGCATATATGCTCTAGTGTTTGGATAACAAGGGCACCAGTGTCCCAAAAGTATGACGGAGGGTATCTGCATACCATTTGCGATAATTTGAGGGTATATTTTTCCTTTTTTCCTATTTTATTTGACTGAAGATCAATTTAGTAACTGGTTAATGCTTCAAGCCTAGTCTTTAAAAGATAAAATATCTCGACAAGTCTTGAAGCATGAGGCATTTGTAATCATTTAAAATTTATTAAATATAAGTTTATAAAATGATTTGGATTATATTAAATTTATGAATATATTAGTCCAAATAAATTATGAACTAATATAATTTGGCTAATTATTCAAGTCCAATAAATATGGATTTATTAAAGTCAAAATTAATTTATTTGAGCTGCAATAGATGAGCTCAATTTGATAAGCCCAAATTCACCTCATCCTAGAAGCCCATTTTTGGTGTCACGTGGCAAATGCCGTGACATGCCAAGTCAAACAAGAAGCCAATAGGCCCATGACATGTGTCAAAGATGACAAGTCCGCTCCACAAAGCTCATATGTCATGTCACTTAAATCTGATTGGCCGAAGGAAATCCTGTTTCAATCACAACTCCTCTATTCTAAAACTATAAATAGGGGTCCTCATAATTCAGAAAAATGATAGAAAATTCTAAACAAGAAGCTAGAGAAAATCCATGGTACAAACGCCATAAAATTCTCTATAAAGCTATAAAGCTTAAGAATTCAAGCATTCAAGTTCAAGAACGGATTCAAGAACAAGCTCGAAGCCCTTGAATTCAAGTAAGAGTCAAGATTAAGATAAAGTTCAAGTTCAAGTTCATCGGAGATTCAAAGAACAAGCTTTAAAGCCCTTGAATTTATATTCGAAAAGATGAATTCAGAGGAATCATAGAGATTGTAACACTTACACTTGAAATAATAAATACGATTGTTGCATAATTTTCCGTTCTTGATTATTTTTTCTCGACGCGAATTTTATTGTCTACAACGATCAAAGCGAATCATTAGTAATTTAAAAAATATCATAAAAATGTGACACAATGAATGAAATTCCACTATTTCAAATTAGTGTTTTTTATCAAGAATTTTTGTATATTCAGCTTAAATGCAAGACCTCTAAGGGAGGAAGGAGGATATATATATGCCACTAAAAGAATTCTTGAAAATACAAGGGGGGCGGGGCGGGTTTAGCCGTAGAAGGGGAAGGAAACGGCTCAAGGGAAGCAATGGTGAGAAGAAGAAATCAGTAGCTGCTTCAGTTACAAATGGAGTCTTGGTTGCGGCCTTTCTTGGCTCAAACCCTTAATTGGGTCTCCACTCAAAACCTCCACAAATATGGTTAGCTATTCCAATCTCTGTTTCTTATCGAACTTTTTTTGTCGTAAAAAACTATATCTGAGCTTAAAAATTGAAGCTTTTATCTACGGCGAGACTGTCTTTTTCTTGATTGATTGATGTGTAAGGATTTATGGGAAGTAAATTGAAAATAAAATTTGGTTCAAAGTTCTTTGGATGAAGAATCTAAATTTAATTTCTTTCCAGTTCTGAAATGTAACATTGCTAGCTAAACCAATCTAGACTTGGTATTTTTTCGGATGACGGTGGTGTTAAGGTCAGCTTAAGCGCACCTCGATTGACCCACAAGCATAATTATGGAGTAAACCTGCCTAGTAAGGCTTGGTCTGATGTACTCCCAATGAGTGTGGTAGCTGCATTCCATTTGAATTATTTTCGTACTAGAGGCATTTTTAGCACTTGGACAATTTGAATTAGTATTGATTATCCACAACGTGAAGGAGCTATGCGGATCTCCTGTTATTGTGCCTTAGGTTATCTCATCATAACCTTAGGCAAAGGTTAACATGGTAAAACGGTATGCAAAGCTCAAACTTGTTAAAATTAATAAGCAGAGTAGAATGAGAAAAATGATATGTGAAACATAAGAGGGGGATATTAGTCATATTATTAATTGACTGCTGTTTAGACGAAATCGACTTCCCTGCAGTTAGAAGATTTGCTAATTATGAAAGTTTATATAGATGCGTGAAGAAATAAAAAAGCATAGTTGACATAGTTGGCCTAGTCTAGTACCTTTTTGTTACAAGGGTTTCCTTAGAGCATTGAATGAATCTTCGTTACACGAATAGCCTAGTTGTGAACTCTGAGAGTTCCCTGATCGGGAAGATTCCAGTGCAATTTTTGGTCACAACCTCAACTCTTATAGCTTTTAATCTCTCTCTTTTTTTTCACTAGTAAACTATGTTGAATAGAGTGCGTTTACAAATTGAAAGAGTGACTAGGGTTTATGCTCAAGTGAAGTTGCACAATTTTCTTCTTTAAGGATGATTTGCTTTTATACTGTTTGGCTGCTTCTAGACCATTGCTTGAACAGATTTGAATCAATCGATCTCTGAACTTGAATGTCGTTGGATTGATCTGAGAATCGATCCTTGATTTTCAGCGATTTGCTCTTAAGATAACCCAAGGGATCTTCTCCTTCAATCAAGGTATTCGGAGGTCCTTGATTGAGTGTCCTGATCTTTTTTGTTGTAAGCATGTGTTCTCTTTCCTTGTGGTGTGGTTACTTGTTCCAACTTTAGGCAAATCAATCTTCCTTGATTCTGGTAGTGTCTGCTTTCCTTCGTTGCGGTATGCTGCTGACTTGTTTCCATCTTTACGCGAATCAATTCTCCTTGCTTCTGGTGGCGCGTGCTTTCTTTCCTCATTTATAGTTATGCCTTCCCTTCACAGATTTTGGATGTCTCCTTATTTCTTT
Source organism: Solanum bulbocastanum (assembly GCA_037074985.1). Taxonomy (NCBI): domain Eukaryota; kingdom Viridiplantae; phylum Streptophyta; class Magnoliopsida; order Solanales; family Solanaceae; genus Solanum; species Solanum bulbocastanum. The sequence continues at coordinate 39,986,548 of CM073603.1, read as the reverse complement.
TTCCTGCACAGGTCATTTAGGATTAGTGCCATCACTAAAACATCTGTTAATGAAGCTAACTATATGTGTATCACAGCAATGGTTCAGTGCACGACTTAGGTTATATCATCATTCTCCATGTTGTAGGTCTTTGTCTCTGCTAAGAGAAGGATGTTACTGTGAGTTGCAAGTTGCTACTTGCTAGTATAGGTTTTTCAAGTAGTTAGTTAAGTCATTTGTTGACTTCTGTTTAGCATGCCGTAAGTTTTAGAAATTCCTATATTTTACTAGTTCATGCTACCAATCAATTACTATTAGTTTTACCAAATAAATCGTGTTTAATGTAAGAAGAAAAAGTTGAGATAGAAAATGGTACTGTTATCTTGAACTGGCAATTGCTGGTAGTTTGGTCGTCTCATATGGCCCAAATGCTAAACAATAATTTTGATTCTAATCAGGTGCTACTGCTTTACTAGTAGTATCAGAATGATTCTTCAACCTGATGATATTCTTCAACACGCAAGTTAGTTGTAGTGGAAAAAGTAGGAATGCAAAGACATGGGAAGAAACAAGGAAATATGGTATGGCATTCTCTTAAAATGTGCTGTCGATGTTCCTGTGCTTTTGCAGCAAACTTTGAGGAGGTTTTTATTATACCACGTGACTGTCAAGTGTCAACTATCATTAGCTTATCCTTCTGCTTCACTTTATGATGATAGATCTTTCCAACTTTTTGGTAGAAACTAAGAGTCTAAGCAACTTTATGCTTTTCTTATATAGTTATTGACATAAACATTTCTCATAATCAACTCAAATCTCTGCAAATAGGTGACATTCTTTTTAAAATTGACAAGAACTGATATAATTATATGCATGAGCCAAAGAAAAGCATCTATTAACCAAATTCAAGAGCCAAGTTACTGTGTGAACTTATCTTTTACAAACTCTGCTACACTACAGCTCTTGGAAATACTGTCTCACCTGCCCATGCAGATAGGCTTCAAAAGATCGCGGTTTTTCAGGCAGTCTGTGGAAGTAAAATAAAGAAATACTAAACAACAGTTGTGCTGCTTTGGAATTTCCTTCTTCAGTTGATTTTATATTTATGCTTGTTAAATTGTTCTACTGGATTTAATGCAATAGACATGAAAGAAGATTTAATATTGGCTCTACTCATAGCTCTTGTTTGACTCAAGCTACTGTTTTGATAGGAGCTGTTTTGAATAGGTTCCTACCAGGCATCCTGGCAAATGAGGAGGCAACAAAAAGGGCATTGCAAGATGACAAATCACAAAATGTTGAGGAAGTACAGAAAATCATAGGGTACGACTTTAATGATCGGAATTTATTGCGGCAAGCTTTTACACATACGTCATATCATAAGGACTGTATATCTTATGAGCGGCTCGAGTATGTGGGTGACTCGGTTCTTAACTTTATGATCACAAAAGAACATTTTTTTAAGTATCCAAATCTTCCACCTGGGTTGTTGTCACCTCTACGTGCTGCAAATGTTGACACAGAGAAGCTTGCGCGTGCTGCTGTTAAGCATAGTTTCCACAAGTATTTACAGCATGGAAAGCCTATCCTTGCACGACGAGTAAGTAAGCTTACTAATGAAGGGCATTTGCTTTGTCTTATTTTTATTTCTTTTTTGGGTTACTTATTCAAAAATAAACCCTGTCTGGTATATTGGTGTCCAGAAAAATTTCTATAGTTTGGCATTTGGTTGCTAATTTAGACAGCACATCGGCATTTAGCTGTTCCTCTGTGTTTCCGTGCCAGTGGAAATTGAAGCATTTTCACATACACACACTTGTATATGAAATTCAGTTTTTCCATGTGTTTATAAGAATTTTAAAATATTTCCTTCTTTTCCCTTCAATGATCAGTGATCAGTGGAGTGTGTTCTGTATGTAAAAATAGAAAACCATTTCTTTCCATTTTCACATACAGACTCCACTGATCATTTTCACATTCACACACTCCACTGATCAGTGAAGGGAAAAGAAGGAAATACTTCACATACACACACTGAAAGAGAAAGTCTCACTTTACTTCCTTTGACTTTTCTCAATCTCGTCTAAAGTATGCTATTTTTCATTGATATACTGCTCCTTCCTTACCGCTTTACCTTTTTCTTGGCGTTTCATTTAAGGTTCCGTATGTGTCTCTCCATCTTTTCCAATTGACAAATGCTATCTTAATTCACAGATTCAATCATTTATAAATGTTCTTCCTGAGTATCCTTTGCATTCCCATGGATTGATAGATGCTCCAAAGGTGCTTGCTGATGTTGTTGAATCAACTATAGGAGCAGTATTTATTGATAGCAATTCTTCAATTGACACTACCTGGGAGGTATGTTCCTTTTCCCCCTCAAATTCCTAATTTGAAGAGTGGATCAAAATATTACTGGTACATGTACCTCTTATCGTGCGAAGGTTTCCATCGCAGTTCATTTGATTGGCTTGTAGTTCTTATAGGTTATATAGATTGCTAGGACCTACTTCAACCTCCCACCAAAGAAAAAACTGTTAAGAACCTCCAAATATGGATAAACTATATATTGTATTACTACTTTATGACTGGAAGTTCATGAGGAATCTTGAAATGAATTTCTCCGGTTGAATGCTGATGCAGCAACATTTACATCATATTATATGGAAAATATAGAATCATTTCAGAATTGATGAGCTTGGGCGGCCAATTTCTATACTTCAAATTCAATCTAAACATGGTCCCCTGTAAGAGAATATACACCTAGGAGATGGCAGTGAGGGGGACATTGAGGCGGTTCTAGGATTCTAGACCACAACCCTTTTTGTTAACTGGGTTCTGGATAGATTATTTGTACGTGTTAAATGAATTTCTTTAACACAAATATAAAGTCTGGACTAAAGCTGATTGGTTATGCCGAACCTAACTTTAGTGTAGATCCGCACCTAGGGGGACAAAGAGATGCTTAATGCAGATATAGGATGCCACCTAATATCTGATATTACATGACTCAACCTCTTATGCATTGCACTATAGCTTCGGCCTGACACACCCCAAGAAACCTATAAAGATTGAATGTGTCACGTCGACTAATGAGAAGGGTAACTTATATAATTTCTGTTCTGTGTTTTCTTCTTGACTGGGGCACAAAATGTCACTTGAACATTATTCTTCCCATTCCTTGCCTCTTAATGCATGCTGCTTTTGATATTGGCTGACCTGTAGGTAGCGAAGCTTCTATTAAAGCCCATAATTACACCGGAAATGCTTGAAACAAATCCGGTAAAGAAGCTATATGAGACCTGCCAGAAGCATAAACTTAAAGTTCGAGTAGTCGATATGTGGTCACATGATGGGAGTTTTGAAGTTTTTGTTGACAATCAAATGAGGGGAAAAGGCATGTGCCATGTAAAGAAAGAAATTGCATTGAACAGAGCTGCAAACAAGGCATATAATGAAGTTATCGGAATGCTAAGTGTTGGCAATATGAATATATAGCTCATAGAGAATAATCTGGCATTAGAAATACAACTGTTTTTCTCTATTTTGTTCCTCATTGCAAGTTGGAAATACAGACTCATTGATTTGAAAAACCCACAAGGCATTGTTGTGATTAAGTTATGTTTTAGATTATGTTTCAAAGTTTCACTCAAATTAGTTAATAATTAATCATTTCAACGGAATGTTTTTACATAAATAATAAGTAGAAAAGCGGTAGGAATTAGAATAAAGAGTGCACTCTTTATATTGGTGGTAAAAATTGAAAGTAGTTTGATTCAATTCAATTTTTTTTTTTCGATTTGCATTCACTATATTAGAAAAATCTTAGATTAATGGATTATATGAAGAAAAAAAGGGAAAAAAGGGGGGCAAATAAAGACTGAAATGAAAAAAATACTTTAAGTGATGCAATTGAAATTAGATGAATCTAAACTAAGCAGCTAAAGTCTATTTAGAAATTAATATTACAAATCCTATTGTTTATGAAAAAAATAGGATATCCAGAAAAGAAAATAAGAAATGGTAAAAAATTAATTAAATGATAATATGTTTTTCTTGACCCACGAGAGTTTATTGGACAGGAAGAAATTGGGTAGTGGGGGAAAATGCAAAAGGTATAAATTATACAAAATTTTCGATCTTTTTGATTTGAAAAATCAGAAATCGAAAAATCGAAATTTAAAAAAAATTGAATTGAAATAGATCAAAAAATTGAAATTCAAAAACTAGAAAAATAAAATCAATTCAGTGTGTTATTTTAATTTTTATCGAATAAGTTTCCAATGGACCAAAATTAAAAGATATTTAATGAATTGAATTTGTTGTTACTTACTTGTTCTTTAAATAAATTAATTTGATAACGTAAATGATTGTGCAAATTATATTTGATGGCAATTCTAGCAACTTTTTCAGTATCTACATTGACACTTCTCAAATCTATGAGATCCTCCGAAGATAAATCAGGATAAGCAAAATAATATTCTTTTGCTATCATCAAAATCAGAACTGAATCACCTACGTAAGAATATCAATTAGTTTATAAAATTAAATAAAAAGTAATGATTTTAGTTAGACTCGACCATCAAAATTCGCTGCTTACCTAAATGTCCATTCTATCATTAGATGGCCAATTTTGTGGGACGGAAGGATGAGTGAAAGCTTGATGTAACAAGTCGGGATTCTTAAATTTGCATCCTGTTATTTCCTCTACTTGCCTCTCCCGTTGTTGAAAGCTTTGGTCTTCCATGGCTGTATATAAAATTCAAATTATAACAAGTTTGAAGGGATTGAATTTTTTTTTGTATAAAGATGATGCCAGAAAGTGATAAAATGACAAAAATAGTCTCTTATGTTTAAGGATAAGTTTCAAATTGGTTCTTCAAGTATGTACTTGGTAGTTTTGTCCATCCTTTAAGTTTATGAAAAGATAATGTTTTTAATTTCCGTCAAATATTAATTGAACTCTATTTATTAGATTCGATAAAAACTATGCAAGCAATAAATAAATAGTGAGAACACAAATTGTTCCATATATTTTTAATTTACTTTATTATTTCATATAAGGAAAATGGCTTTTTTAATATAAAAAAGAAAGAACTACTGATATTTCAAATTCATTGTCTTTTCTCTGTTCCTTCAATCCTGGTGACTATCCCACTCATGAACCCCACTCTCCACTTCATCCCACCCCTATAATATTTTGTGCTAGTTTACATAAAAATATTTCTCATACAATATTTTCTTAATTACTAAACGTGAAAAAAAAGGTTTTTAAAAATGTTTTTCATATGAAAAATAATTTATGTTGCATCCATCACACCCTAAATCATGGAATAAAGCAAACAAATGGTTCATAGGATACCAATATGTGTTATGGTGCTGTGGTGTGATTGTTTCACTTTTAACTAGAGGTTTTGGATAGAGCCTTAAGTATGGAGAAAATCTTATTAATAGTGTCACATCTGAGTGGGCTCTGTAGTACGCACTCCAAATTTAATTAATATTCTAATGTAGACTTTGAACACCGAATGAAAAAAATATATTCATAGGATGTGTCCTGTCTTATGACTAAGTCACTAAAAAAAAGAAAAAGAATGATACTGGCTTGTCCATGAAAATGAAAGGGAAGAAAAAAAAAGGCATAGCCCATAGGGGAAGTCTGATCCATTATTGAACCTATAGTACAATAATAAACTTGTCAATCTTGGGCTAAAGTACTTTTTCTTAAATGTAATGGTTAAACCAAAGTTCAATTATTGTACTATATATTCAAACCTTAGCCACCAAGCAACACAATGTTTTGTTTCCCCCACTAACTAAAAAGGTACTCAATGATGAATGATGATACATGTGAAATTATGAATATGAATTCAAGGGTCCTATAACGATCCATTTAGTCGTTTTATGAATTTTAATAATTATGTTTATATTAGCTTTTTTTAGTAGCTTTTATAAATAATTTATGACTTATAAGAATGAGTGACATGATTTTTAGATTTAATAAAAGATTATTTTGTTGCTAATAATAATAGAAAAGGAAAATAGATAAATAAATAATAAAAGAGAAATAAAAGGCCAAATGTTGCTGGCAATTGTGAACAGTAGCAGTTAACGCAGCCGAGGAAAAAAAAAACGAGAATAGGGAGAAACCCTATGCGGCCTTAATGAGAGGAACAAATTGCTTCAGGAATATGTTTGCATCGTATGGCATTTTAGTCGATGGTGGAGAAGAAAGTAATTTGTAAATTGAATTGCAGTAAGCCTATTGTGGTATTTTTTTTTTTTTATTTAGGGAGAAAATTATTTGAATGGGAAATAATTGGCAGTGATAAGTATCTCTTTTTAATTAATGCGTAAGCATAATTGTTAGTATTACTTAATGTTGGCTTTTGAAGGGGAAAAAGGGTAAAAGTGGGTTTGGAATAAGAAAATTGGAAATTGGTATATTTGTATAAAGTAATTTTGGAATTGAGAAGGTGGGTCTTGCTGGGTAATCAGGTTGTAATGATTGAGGATATAATTGGGCTATGATGACTGAGATTAATAAATAGGAAGAAAGGGCATATCGTTGTTTCTTTGAATTTTCTTATTGTTATCATATTATGATTCAAGTTTTGATATATTGGTATATATAATTAAATAGTGAATGTATTGTGTTATATGAAGATCATTAAATTTATGGTATTGGAAAATATTGAAACTAAACCCTAAGCATGAAATTTTGAAAAAAACATGAGAGTGGACATGTTAGCAAGAAAAGGAGATTGATTATAAATTTGGGTGAGTTTTTGGGTCTAGGCTAGACCTATAGTAATATGGGTATTGCTAGTTTCAAAATCTTATTGTGATTATTAATGTGAATAGATTGCTTTGAGTTGGAAGTACAACAAAAAGGGAAGACTCAAGTCCCGGAGTGATTGTTTGATTATTTGAGACAAGTGGATTTTTAAACCCTTGTTAAGTGTATGAAATTCATGTATTTCTTTGTAATACGTGTTTGGGGGTAATGAGACTTGATGATGGGTTGACTTGTCCACATTGATTAATTCTAATGATGAAAAAGGGGTAATAAAAGCCAATGTGATTAATTGTTTGTGTGTGATGTGTTGAGAATGGTTTGAAAGACTTGTTGAATCATTGTTGATGTTGTATCATGATTGTGTTGTTGTGAATTGTGCAATGTTATGAAAATGGACATCTCCTCATTATTTGTGTGAACATGTCATTTGCATTGTTCTGAGACATGGTTGTGATAAGTGTTATGTGAATTGAGAAAGAATAAGAAATTAAAGAGGATGTATCATTTCGAGACGTATCGCGCGTCGCGATGGATACTATATTTCGAGGGACGTATCGCACGCCACGATGGTTACTATTATCGAGGGTCGTATCGTGCACCGCGATGGATGCATGAACAGATATGTCCCTCATGGGTCCCGGACTAAGAGACAGCGGGTGTGTATCACTAGGCAAGACATGCATCACTATACTTGACATTGCATTGCACATATTTATCATTAGTGAACTTGATATTGTGTTTTGTTGAGCTTGTGAGTGTCTTTCTGTAGAACTTTGATTGATGAATATTGAACTTGTTGTTGAGGATATGAAATTGTTTAAGTGTTGTTGTTGAGCTGTGTGCTATGTGAATTATGAACTGTTAGGTTGGACAGGTTTTAAGCAGATTATAGTTGTGGAGGTAGTAATTGATGAATATTGAGCTTGTTGTTGAGAATATGTGATTGATAGAATGTTGTTGTTGAGATATGCGCTTGTAAATTGTGAACTATTAGGTTGGACTGGTTTTATGCAGGTTGTAATTGTGGAGGTTTAGTTGGGGTGTAAGGGGTATCCATATTATCCCCTTAGCTTGTGTTTAGAGGTTTACTTGCTGAGTACCGTGTGGTTTAGTACTCACCCCTTGCTACTACATTTTTTTTGTAGGTTACTTGCCCGGACCTTTGTGATATTTTCTCTTCTCCTTGTCCGAGGCTTCTTGTAGAGGTTTGTGAGTAGCGGCTTGTCATTTCAGCGGACCTTCTTACTCCTATTTATGATCTTGTTCTATTCTAGAAACAAGGTCATTTGAGACTGATATTTTTTCTTTTGAATCAATTGTAATACTTTAGAGGCTTGTGCATGTGACAATCAGATTTTGAGGGTATTTTTGAGTTGATTATAAAATTTCCGCATTTTATTGTAATGATTGAGTTTTAGGCTGACTTATTTTGGTGGGATAAGACGAATGTCATCACGTCCATTTTTGGATCGTGGCAGTCCCTTTGGTTGGAAATTTTGCATTTTACTTAAATTTTTGTTAGTTTTTTGTTATTCGAATTTCAACAATATATTTAATACCTAAATCAACTCCAAATAAGCTCAAATTTAAAATATAAGTTTCATTTATCATAAAATAAATAAATTTTAATCATAAATTTATAAAAACAATAACAAATCTAGCAAACCAATTTAGCACTCTTTTAAGTTTTTCATATATGTCTGCACTTCAATCATATATGACTTAAGAACAAAAAAATAATAATTTAAAACTGACTAAAATTTCAGTCATATGTAAATAAATTTGTTTTGCCAAAAAAAAATTATTATTTGAATTTCACAATCCAATACACGATTCAACAGCAAAAATCTATTCTAACTCAGGTCAAATCTAAAACATAATCTCCAAATATGATATAGGTTAATTGTCACTGTTTTCAATTTCTTGTGGATTCTTGCATTTATTGTAATGGGTGGTAGGGGGGAGGGGGTGGTAGGGGCCTGGCGGGAGGGGGGTGGGTCGGGGTGAGAGTGGGGTAAAAAAATAAAAAAATTAAAGTTGGAAAATGTTTTTTTAAAAATAAGCTTTAAGTTGATTTTTCAACAAAAAAATTGTAATTTGAAGTTGGAGGAAAGTTATGAAAAATGTTTTCCTTAATTTTTGAAGGAAAGTCATTACATTTTATGTTTTCCTTCATACCAAACACACCCTAAATGCAAGAACCCATCAGAAATTGAAAACAGTGACAATTAACCTATATCATATTTGGAGATTATGTTTTAGATTTGACCTGAGTTAGAATATATTTTTGGTGTTGAATCGTGTATTGGATTGTGAAATTCAAATAATAATTTTTTTTGGGCAAAACAAATTTATTTACATATGACTAAAATTTTAGTCAATTTTACATTATTATTTTTTTGCTCTTAAGTCATATATGATTGAAGTGCACACATACATGAAAAACTTAAAAGAGTGCTAAATTGGTTAGTTAGATTTGTTGTTGTTTTTATAAATTGATGATTAAAATCTATTTATTTTATGATAAATGAAACTTATATTTTAAATTTGAGCTTATTTGGAGTTGATTTAGGTATTTAATAAATTGTTGAAATTCGAATAATAATTTTTTTTGTTGTTGAAATTCGAATAACAAAAAATTAGCAAAAATTTAAGTAAAATGCAAACTTTCCAACCAAAGGGGCCCTTGAATTCATATTCATAATTTCATTATGTATCATCATTCATCATTGAGTACCTTTTAGTTAGTGGGGAAACAAAACATTGTGTTGCTTGGTGGTTAAGGTTTGAATATATAGTACAATAATTGAACTTTGGTTTAGTCAATTACATTTAAGAAAAAGTACTTTAGCTCAAGATTGACAAGTTTATTATTGTACTATAGGTTCAATAATGGATCAGACTTTTCCTATGGGCTATGCCTTTTTTTCCTCCCTTTCATTTTCATGGACAAGTCGGTATCATTCTTTTTCTTTTTTAGTGACCTAGTCATAAGACAGGACACATCCTATGGATCATTTTTTTTTTTCATTCGATGTTTAAAGTGTACACTAAAATGTCGACTAAATTTGGAGTGCGTACTACAGAGCCTATTCAGAGGTGACATTACTAATAAAATTTTCTCCATACTTAAGGTTCTATTCAAAACCTCTAGTTAAAAGTAAACAATCACACCACAACATCATAACCCATGTTGGTATCCTATGAACCATTTGTTTGCTTTATTCTATGATTTAGGGTGTGATGGATGCAACATAAATTATTTTTCATGAAAAATATTTTTAAAAGCCTTTTTTTCATGTTTAGTAATTAAGAAAATATTGCATGAGAAATATTTTTATAGGGGTGGGATGAAGTGGAGAGTGGGGTTCATGAGTGGGATAGTCATGAGGATTGGATGAACCGGGAAAAGACAAAGAATTTGGAATATTATTATAACTTGTTCTTTCTTTTTTATATTAAGAAAGTCATTTTCCTTATATGAAATAATAATAAAGTAAATTAAAAATATATGGAACAATTTGAGTTCTTGCTATTTATTTATTTCTTGCATAGTTTTCATCGAATCTAATCAATAGAGTTTAATCAATATTTGACGGTATCTTTTGGTAAACTTAAAGGATGGACAAAACTACGAAGTACATACTTAAAAGAACTAATTTGAACTATCCTTAAACATAAAAGGGCTATTTTTGTCATTTTATCTGACATCATTTTTATACAAAAAAATCTATAAAACTCATTCTAAATTAGGAGACCTTCCTTCAAACTTGTTATAATTTGAATTTGATATATAGCCATGGAAGAACAAAGCTTTCAACAACGGGAGAGGCTAGTAGAGGAAATAACAGGATACAAATTTAAGAATCCCGACTTATTACATCAAGCTTTCACTCATCCTTCCGTCCCACAAAATTGGCCATCTAATGATAGAATGGAGTATTTAGGTAAGCAGCGAATTTTGATGGTTGAGTCTAACTAATTTTTTTTTTTTTTTTTGAATTTTATGAACTAATTGATATTCTGATATAGGTGATTCGGTTTTGAGTCTAATGATAGCAAGAGAATATTATTTTGCTTATCCTGATTTATCTTCGAAGGATCTCACAGAATTGAGAAGTGTCAATGTAGATACTGAAAAACTTGCTAGAGTCGCCATCAAATACAATTTGCACAATCATTTACGTTGTCAAATTCAATCATTTAATGAACAAGTTAGTAACAAATTCAATTCATTAAATATCTTTTAATTTTGGTCCATTGGAAACTTATTCGATAAAAATTAAATTAACACACTGAACTGATTTTATTTTTCTATTTTTTGAATTTCAATTTTTTGATCTATTTCAATTTAATATTTTTAAATTTTTATTTTCGGTTTCTGATTTTTCAAATTAAAAAAGCAGTTAATAAAAAAAATCAAAAAATTTGTATAATTTTTACCTTTTGCATTTCCCCCCACTATCCAATTTCTTCCTGTCCAATAAACTCTCGTGGGTCAAGAAAATCATATTATCATTTATTAATTTTTTGCCATTTCTTATTTTCTTTTCTAGATATCTTATTTTTTTTCATAAACAATAGGATTTGTAATATTAATTTCTAATAGACTTTAGCTGCTTAGCTTAGATTCATCTAATTTCAATTGCATCACTTAAAGTATTCCCCCGCCCCCCCTCAACCACCCTCCCCCTCCCCTTTTCCCTTTTTTTTTCTTCATATAATCCATTAATCTAAGATTTTTCTAATATAGTAAGTGCAAATCAAAAAAAATTTGAATTGAATCAAACTAATTTCAATTTTTACCACTAAATTGAATACCAAAAAATCAAATCGAACCAATTGAATATCTCGAAAAGTTCATATGTTTGTTGTTTTCTATAGGTAGAAGAATTCAGAAGTGCTACGTTGGAGTACCCATTGCATTCATTAGGTTGCATCTATCCCCCTAAAGTTCTTGCAGATATAGTTGAAGCCTTAATTGCCGCAATATATTTCGACTGTAATTTCTCCATCGATATAACTTGGCAGGTGATTTTATTATTCACTATATATATATATATATATATTCTAGCTTATGGTATCTTTGGGGGTGTCTATTGACGAAATACAGTGTATATTTTGATTACAGGCGGTAAAAGATATGTTGCAGCCATTAATAACTCCAGAAACACTTGAAATTCAACCAGTTACGAAAATTATGCAGCTATGTCAAAAGAATAAATTGAAGATAAACATTGTTGATAATTGGGACACAACAAGGGAATTTGAATGTTTTGTCGATGGAAAGTCTGTTGCAAAGGGAAAATCTAATCAAAATAAAGACATTGCAAAGAATAGGGCGGCATACAATGCATATTAACAAGTTATCGAAAATTTGCGTATGAAAACTACAGTTAAAGATCACTGATCTTTGGATGTCCATGAATATTTCCTGAAAAAATTCTTATTGACGAATCAATTTTCGATAGCTTATCTAGTATTTCATATCTTATTAGTTGTACTAATGAAATATTGTATCAATTAATAAAAAAAATGTCACAATTGGATAAAAATTATTGCTTACGGAGTACATTTTTGTAATTTTTTTTATTTGGTCGTTAAGAGTAGCCATTGATTAGATTAACATAGGATAATACATATTACTCAAATGTTAGATCTTATCAAACACAAACATACACTTCAATTAGCTTTTCTTTAAGAGAAAATTTTCAAAATGTCAATATTTTAGCATTTAATAGGATTTCTTAGACACATTTTCAATATTTATTAAAAGTGTCAATATTTTAGTTTGTTATATATCTGATTTATGTATTTTTTTAATTCATTTAATTTGAAAGAATACAATATTTAATAACAGAAGGGAGAATATCAAGGGAGAGAATATTTTAAAAAAAAGGTAAATATCACTTAATTTTTTCATTAGTTATATTTTCAAAGTAAACTCAAACGTGTGCGTTTCTCACAATGTATTTTTATTTGTTTTTTCCTGAATTTTGTAGCCTTTTTTCAATCATATTCATTCCAATATGCATACTATTTGTATTCACTCTAGTTTTCATGTTGTATTTTGTATAATGAAACTTGTATTTTTTTAGTAGTTTGTATTCATTCCAATAAGTATGCCAAATGAATCTATAGTTATTTAAGAAATATATTTGTATTCTTGTATTTCTTTCACTGTGTATTTATTTTTTTCTTCATAATCTTGTATCCTTTCTTAAGTCGTATTCATTCCAATATGTATGTTATTTGTATTTGTATTCATTCTAATTTTTATAAAATACAAAAAATATTATGATGAAAAAGTAAGAATGAAATATAAAATTGAAAAGGAATAAGTGAATATTTGTTGCAATCATTCTTAGAGAAAATACATTACTAGGTTGCATACCTTTAGAATGAATACAAATTAGGAACAAATACCAGATTCATAAACTATGCGACATGAATTTTGAATGAATATAGATATTAATAGCATACATACGGTTTTGAATACAAATTGAGAAAGGATACAAAATTCTGCAAAAAAAATATATATATAAAAAAAAACAAACTAATAGGAAGTTCTTCTTCCTATAAATATAATACATATCTAGTTGACATACCTTTGGAATGAATTCAAATTAGGAACAAATACTAGATTCATAAAATATGCAACATGAGATTTTGAATGAATACAAATATTAATAGCATACATACTGATTTGAATATTAATTGAGAAAAGATACAAAATTCTAAAAAAATACTATAAATACAAAACAAACTAATAGGAAATTGTTCTTCCTCAACTTGGCCTTCAACAAGTTTTTCGAAATCTTCAGTACCCATTTTTTTTTTATTATTAGTGTCTTTACATGATAGAGGGAAATCTCAAAAGATACTTGGTGACAATGTATTTGGATGAAAAATATTTTGAACGAATTGTGAGATTTCTTGAGCAAATTGGAGGAAAATAGGAGAGGCGATTTTCTTAGACAAGGAAAGGAGAGAACAATGGTGAAAAACTCAAGAGAGAGAAGGAGAAATTTTGGGTAAAAACCTAGAAAGAGGGAAAAGTGGATAATGGAGATTTTTTCCCTTTTTTTTCACGTATAGAGGAGTAAAATTAGTCCATGTGGGGTCTGATTTGAGAAATAAAAGAAAAGAAAATTAATTATATTAGAATATCTTTTATTTATTAAAATATTGACATATTGATATTTTCAATAATTATTTTAAAGTATATATATTTTTAATAATTATGTTAGGGAGTTTGACTGGTTTGCTAATTTTCCCTGACCTTTTATTTTCACACTATACATCAATTTAAATGGCCCATGTCAATTCTACATATATAGTAAAGTGAGGCATAAATAACGTGACATGACATTTTTTATGGTCTAAAAAAATATTCATCTTTTATTTCATTTTTTTAATTAATCAATTTGTTTAATAATTAAACATAATTGTATCATATTTATTAGATCTAATTATATCTCATGAATTACAAAATAATAATAATAATATTTATTTATTTTCTCTACTTAAATAGTATATCTTTTCACTCTCTTCTACCTAGTTCTGATTGCTTAACCAAATAACAATCATCTTTTGAGCGGTTGGATATCATTTTTTGTTTTCTCTCTCTTTTTTTTTATTTTTTTATTAGCATGCCTTCTTCTCCTTTTTCGATTGTTTCCTTCATTTTTGTCGATCAAGTGCGTTTAATAACCAAAAAAGAGATTATAGAAAAGGTAATGTGGCAATATGACCACAACTTTGATGGTCATAAATATATTGTTCGGAATTTTTTCTTCATAAGTATATGCAAAAGTGATGTGAAATAGTTTCAGCAAGTGATATAATGCAAAATCAATGAAAAATGGTTACATTGAGTGTTTTTTTTTTCTTTTTAGGGAAAACATAACTACAATTTAATTTAATTATAAATAACGGTTATAGTTAAGGGAAAATTGTATAAAATAACAAACTATTAATTCAAATTAAATGTTATAACCACAATTTTATTTACTTGTAATCCGTAGCAAACACTTGTCATTTGCCTCTCTCCCCAGAGAATCTCGCTTGCCACTCTCCCTCGCCTCTCTCACTTTATACAAACACAAATGTATAAATTGTGTTTGTGTTTGTATAAAGCAAGAGAAAACTGTATATATAAATACAAATATATATATTTTCGTTCTATTCACTTATAGCTATATAAATACAGATCTTCCCTACCAATTCTCTTTTGCCTTTCTCTCTTTCTCGCTTTATACAAATACAAATCATACAAATTACAATCTATAATTTGTGTTGTATAAAGCGAGAAAGAGAGAGATTTGATATGCAAATGTTTTATTTCGATTCAATTGTATACAAATTCAAATTTTATGCAGATATACAAACACTATCATTGATACATATACATAGTAGTTACATATATACAATTACCTAACCGATATATATATACAATCGCTGCGCTTTTATTCAAACGAGAGACTTGTCAACGATTTATACAAATCTGATGCTCTTGCCAGCAATTTATACAAATCTTATGCTCCAAAGTTCACTATGGAGCGTAATTATGCAAACTATAGCTATAGCTAGGGTTGTTCATGGTTATGGTTATAAAACCAAACCGAACCACAATCAGAACCAAACCGATTAAAAACATTGATATTTAGTTTGATTTGGTTAGGTTTGGTTTTAAATTTTGGAAAACCAATATTATTTGGTTTTACTAAAAATTAACCGCAAAAATAACCAGACCGAACCACGAAGTTATATATATAAATTTTATTTATAAATAAAATATAAGTATTTTGATAAATTTTAATTAACTTAAGTCTTTAATTTTACTATTTTCTGAAGCCCAACACTTAAATTTTAGCCCAACTATTGAAACCTTAAGTCTAAATCCCTCAATATTCATTACTTTAAAGATCACACTATCTCTGTATTTTATAAATAATTTTAACGCAACATTGAATAATTTAAAGTTTAAGCTAAAGAAGATGGTAATTGATTAGTTTTGACTATGAAATATTGGTTGTTTTTTTGTAAGAAGTAATTTCTCAATATTTTAAGGTGTAATTTTATTGAAAAGTCTATTGACAAGATGTTGAGATCTCCAGAATATTGAACCAACTTTATGCAATTGACAATGAGTTTTTTTAGTTTCTAAAACTTGGTACGTTGGATGAATTACTTTGTTCATGTAATAGCTTATTTGTGAATTATTCATGTACGAAGTGTTTGTATCTATCGAGATGCTTATGTACTCAACAAACTTATTACTTTCAAACCCAAAAAACCAAAAAAACCTAACCAAACCAACGGTTATTTTTTTGATTTGGTTTGGTGTAACACCTCAGAAAAATTTTTGAACTAAGACTCGAACCCTTATTTGTAGTGAGTGAGATTTTTGCAAGGAATTTAAAATTTCTTGAGTGTTAAGTTCACTAGACGTAGCACGTTGAGTTCCAAAAAGTATCGAATTGGAAATAACAAAATCTGAAATTTTGCAAGTTAAGTTAAGTATGAGTTTTGGGTCAACTTCAAACAATTATAACTCCTATATCAGGGTGATTTAGGTGTTCTATCAGATACCTTAGGAAAGGTCTTCGAATTATCTTTCCAACGCCACCAAGTTTGCTAAATTCCGAGCTCTGAGTAAAAAGTTATGATGGATTTACTAACGTCGCGCAAACCTGGCAACAGCTCCGCGTCGCGGAGCTAACACGGACCTCACTACCTGGTGAAAGATCTTTCCGACTCCCAGCTCGTTTTAATTATTTCTTTGGGTGTATTTTAGTCCTAAAAATCCTTAGGAGGTCATCTAAATAGCCCTAAACGTGTAGAAAATCAGTTTTCTTAAATCTAAGCCTCCTTATTCGCTCCAAAGATTCTATGCTCAAGAAATTCAAGAAACGCTAAGGCTAGGGCTCATCTCTCAAGATTTTACTTCAAATACTGCAAGAAGATGGTTCTTTCAGGTATGTAAGCTTCCATAGTGTTGGGTTTGTTCACCCACGCACCAATCGTGTAAATTTCAGCGTTAAGTTCATTCTTAAAATTGAAAATCTGATGTTATTGATATGTGTTCTTGAATTTGCTTTCATTCTTGAATTGGGCTGAGATTTAGGAGTTCTTGAGATTATTGTTTTGATTTATAGAGTAGTTTTGAGTTAGATTCTTGTGTATATGTGATGATTATCTAAATCTAAAGAAAAGTTGAGCAAAGGAATCGAATTTAGGTGATTTGGGGTTAGAAAATGAAGAAGAGAAAAGTCAGGCAAATCTGGCACGTGGCTTCGCGTTGCAGACCTGCCTCCCTATTTCATAAAGTTTTCCTCGTGTCATGGAGAGGTCACGGACCTCTCTGCCTCAACAGTTATTTCATGACCAATTATTTTAACGCGTCTCCGCATCGCGGACTAACTTCCAAGCAGTGAATTTTTTATCTTTTCTCATGTTTAGCTATCTAAAATCAATTCTAAACATCATGAGATCTTTCCTATCACAAATCACAACCTTGAATGCATAATTAAGTTCAAGGTAGAGTTAAGAGTTAAGTTTTTGAGAATTCTTTTGAACATTCTAAGAAGGTCCTTTTAAGTCCTTTTTGAGGATTCTTCTACAAATTCTAATAACTTGTTTCAAGACTCGATCTTGTGAGTATGAGAGTGAGAATAATGTATTCATGAGTCTACCTTGTCATCATGAGATCTTTCTTATCATGAACCATAACTCTTGAATTCATAATTCACATTCAAGAGAAAGTTAAGAGAAGAGTTCAAGAAAGCCTTTGAGTTCAATTGTGAATCTTTTGAGATCAACTATCGATTTGAACTAAGTATTAAGGAAGTAAGTTAGAGAATAAGAAGAGTCGTATACATGAGTTCCATATAGTTATGTAGACCATCGAGTCGAGTTGTTTCATGCCCATAATTTCTCATGAACTTCGTAAGTTGAGCATCTTTTAAAAAAGTGGTATCTTCAAGTTCTAAGCCTTTAAGTGTTGAGTTCTTAATCCCTTTTGAGAAGTATCATTGAGTCCTTGAGTTGAATATTTCATGCTCATAATTCTACATGAATATTATAAGTCGAACAGTCTTGAGATGAAAAGTATCTTTGAGTCATTGAGTTGAGTAGTTCATGCTCATAATTCCGCATGAACTCTGAGTTGAGCATTCTTAAAATGAGTATTATCATTGAAGTTCTTGAGTTCCAAGTATTTGATTCTATCTATGGTTATTGAAAATGTTGCATTGAGTCGTTCATGTTCATAATTCGGCATGAACCATATTTTAAGAAGTCTTTTACAAACGTTTTAAATTTGTTTTAAGTCTTAAGTTTTGAGTTCAGTAAAGAGTAAAGTTGAAGTTCTTTTCTTCAAAAAGTATATGGGGACTAAGTATTCCCAAAGAGATTTAAAATGTTTTCATATTTAAATTAGAACGGAAATTGAGATTTCCAAAGAGCTTTCGGGCTAGTTTTCAGAAAAGAGTAATCGCTTTCTAAATGAAGCAAGAGGGGAAACTTTGATTTCCAAGATAGCCTTTGAGCTAAGTTTTTGAGCACTAATCTCAAATCACAGAAGAAGTAAGTTTTGAAACATAAAGAGCTAACATAATGTAATATTTTTGGGAGTAGTATTGAGCACCGATGGGGAAGAGTTCATACAACTATCAGCCCCCTTAAACCATGTAGCCATCATGGGTAGAAAAGGGTCATACTTTTTAGATGAATCTTTTTCGCATAGACTAGTGGATCCACTTAGTAATTTAGGTCTTATACCTTTGGTCGGGTGTTGGATGCGTTGGTAGCGTACGAAAGATCGTTATATCATCACAATAGCTCTTATGTGAAGGTTGTCGGTTAGAGAAACTCCCACAACAGTATTTGCATGGTTCCTCAAGGGGTTCTGCTTAGACTTCATTCATGCATTGCACAAGTAGACCTTGAGAGGGAGCATAGTATGTCTTTTATGATATTATGATTATGAGTTAACATCATGTTTTAAACGGTTTTCCTTTTTCTTTATATTGCACTTGTTTTAAACTATTTCATATTGAAATGAGTTCAGTTATGTTGAGTTGAGTTGAGCCAGGTAAGTTCTTCAGATTCTTTTCTAGCCTATGTTGTGTTTAGCATTCCAACTCACATACTCGTACATTCAATGTACTGATGTCAGTTGGCCTGCATCTTATTATGATGCAGACATAGGTAACTAGGATCGACATCCAGTGCATCATTGATCGAGTAAGCACTCCAGAGTCAGTTGGTGAGCCTCCTTCCGGAGGACTCCTTTTTATTGCTTTCAATTATTTTATTAGTTCATTAGGATGTCGTGGGGTTTGTCCCAACATCCATCTCAGTTGTTTTAGAGGCTTCGTAGACAGTCAAATATTAGTTCTTTAGTCTTTTCATTGTCATTATCTTATGTTAAGACTTGAGTTTTCCTTAATGGCCAAGTTGAATGTTCCATTATAACATTCCAGTTTATTACATAGACTTGTATTTGTTGAATTAAGTCTTCCGCTGAGTAAGTAAGTTAGGCCAAGGGTTCGCTTGGAGCCAGAATGGTTCTCGAGTGCCAGTCCCGCCCAGGATGTAGGCTCGGGGCGTGACAATTTCTATAAATTTCGACACCATAGGAATAGACCCAATGGATGGATCCTCAATCTCAACATTCCTAATATGAGCCAAATAAGCCAAACAACCATGCCTTATCAATTTCTTAGCTCGAATGAAGGATGTGATCTTAGTTCGCTTAGGCTTGTACACTCCTTCCCACTCTAATTTTTTCCTTCCTGGAATTTCTATAGTTACGGACTTAGTATTACAATTAAGTACGACATAATAGGGGGACAACCAAGTCATACCTAAGATTACGTCAAAGTCAGTCATATCCAAAATCACCAAATCAACCCAAATCTGAAAACTCATAAACAAAATAGGACAAGCACGATAAACATGGGTAACTATGTCTGTTTCTCCAACTAGGGTGGAAACACTAATAGGGGCATCAAGAATATCACAAATCATATCAAAATATGAGGCAAAACTCAAGGATACATATGAATAAGTAGAATTCAGATCAAATAACACATTAGCCATCTGGTCACACACAAGAATAGTACCTGTGATCACCGCGTCAGACGCCTTTACTTTATTCTTGCCCGAAAAGGTATAACACTAAGCCCTATCATCTTGACAAACCACTTCCCTGCTTGGTTGCACATTACCTCTGCATGCATTACCATTTCCTCTACCTCTACGACCTCGCTGATTACCTCCTCGCCAACCTTATGGACGTCCTCTACCATTATTACCATTCCCCGCGGGTACCACTGCTCTAGACTGCTGCTGTGCGGAATCTAACTCATATGGGTGGGAACAATCTCTCCTTATATGCCCAGGATCTCCATAGTTGTAACAAGTATTATCAAAAGATGGTCTGCTGCCCATTAAAGGCGTGATTCCTTGGCTGTCTTGAAAATTATGAGATGGAGTTTCTAAGTAACTACCTGCAGAGGCAGGCATAGTGGACTGAATTGGCTTAGCTGGAAGCATTGGCCTTCCAGACCCCTTGGAATAAGAACCTTGAAAGTTACCCGAGTTCTTGGTCATTTTTGCCCATGCCTTAGCTTGACCGTCTCGCCTCACTCCCTCCACTTTCTTAACATAGTCTATCACCTCATTAAAGCTTCTCCCTGCAGAAGTCATATGAGTAGATAATACTTGCAACTCAGAATTTAATCCCCTAATAAATAACTGGATTCTCTCTTCCTTGGTAGTTACCAATTGAGTAGCATATCTAGACAAAGCATGAAACTTGGCCTCATAAGCACACAATCTACCACATTTCTCCAATGCCATAAACTCATCTTTCTTGCAATCCCTCAATGTCCTAGGTACATACTTTTCTAGAAACAGAGCATGAAACTAGGTCTAAGTAAGTGGAGGTAAAGTAGAAGATCTGCATTCCGTGTAAGCTCTCTACCACTGCTTTGCCTCACCTTGAAGTTGGTAAGACACAAACTCAACCCCATGCTAAAGAACAATACCCAGTTTATGAAGCCTCCTCGTAGCAATCCAGAATTAACTCATAAGCATCCTCATTCTCAAAACCAAGAAACACAAGAGGCTTTAGCTTCAGAAACTTAGTTAACATTTTATGCTCATTACCAGTCATAAGAGAGCCCAACAAAGGACGGAAGAAAGCATCATTACCTCCAGTCCCACCCACCTTGGGCACAGTGCTAGCAACATGAGGATTAGTAGGACCTTGAGTTGCTTGAACAGAAGGAAGCACTCTAGGACCAACCAATCCCCTTAAGAACGACATGATCTGTTTAGCTAACACTAGATCCAAAGGAGGAACACCTGTAGTCTCAGCCTGCACCTTTCCCTCTTGTCCCAAATCCTCAACATCAATATTCTCCTGTATCTCTTCATGATGTGCATGAGGGTTCTCATTCATAGGAGCATTCTAAACAGTAGCTCCATTTCCAGCAGGTTCTACTTTTTCATGGCCTCTACCCTTAGATTTTTCTATACCCCTGCCTCGACTGCGACCTCTCACTGCAAATTCCTCAACCAGAGCATTGACAGGAGCTACGGGCCTGACGCCGTTGAATCTAGTGTTAACCATCTAAGGACAGAAGAGTGAAGGAGGTTAGCTACCAGTTTGAATCGACAGATACCAGTTGAAATCAAGTCATAGCACGAAAGGAGACAAGAGAAAACATAGAGATTTCCTTAAGTCCTATTGCCTCTCGAAAAAAAGTAAAGGCGTCCCCGTATAGTTCCGCGAGACTCTACTAGACTCGTTTTGGTACATCGAGATCAATGAACCTAGGCTCTGATACCAACTTTGTCACGACCCAAACCGTCGTGATTGACACCAACACTAATCCCAGTGGGAGAACCACTACGACAACCCAAACTAAGCAACTAAACCAAAATCTAAAGCATTTAAATATATGAAAGCAAAAACAATAGCTAAAAACTGAAGTTTCCCTAAACTTCAACAAAAGATCTAACAACTAACAATGTGGAAGAATTAACCTAGAATCTGAAAGTCAATATACCAAAACATTTAAAGTTCAACAAGTCTAAATAAGAAGGGATACAACCCATACTAATGAACTAACTAAACAAATGTCTAAATCTGAAAATGGTGGACATAAACAAAAGATAATTCCATGGTAGCCCGAAATAATTAGCTTACGCTTGAATTCGAACGACGATCACTAATCTCCTAAGTGAGGTCTGTCACTAGCCGCTTGAAAATGCTCTATACTCAACAAAAATAAGAGCAAGTGTAGTATCAGTACACAATCACAGTGTACTGGTAGGATCACACGGCTATCCCACTAGTGCAACATAAACAAGTCAAAAACAATAATATAATCACATGCATACATATCAACATATACAATATTATCAACATTTACGAATAACGAACAACTTCACATTTTATATCAAATCATTGGTCCTCTCATGGAACCCAAGCCTAAACAGTTAGCATATCGGAACGTGGTGTTCGATCCCAATGTTATGTCGGAACGTGACAACCGATCCCATATTTATGCCGGAATGTGGCAACCAATCCAAGTTAATTATGCCGGAACCTGACAACTGATCCATTCAACACACCACAATCACAATCACAAGTATATCATCAAGATTATACATTTAAGTCATGATTTCATGGCAATCATCATTCATCTATCTCATTTACCACAAGTGTGATCAACATTGCAACATTCATACATATACAACTATCATAATGAAGCAGGAACAAGCATACATCACACAATCATAGAATCACAACCATCACCTACCTCAAAACAAGCTTGAAACCCTAAGAAACTTGATCCTTCCCTTTCCAAATTTGTTTCTCTTGTTCTGGGTCTACAAATAATCACTATAATACGGGAATCAATAAACAATCATTAATTATCGGGATTAATAACAATTTTATGAACCCTAAATCTAATCCATGATTCCAATTATCCAAATTAGGTTTGTTTCCACCATAGAGTCTATAACAAAACCCTTCCCCATCAATATTTACCCATTCTATTATGTTCTACGGATAAAAAAACGAATTCGGGGAGTGAAAAACTTACCTTTAGCCTAAAAAATGGTGAAAAATGATTAGGAGTCGCCTGGGGTTCTTTCCTTAGCTCTAAAAGTCGAAAAGTACATAATGAGGTCGTTTAGAAGTTTATTAACGACTTTAATTCACGTCGAGCCAGCCACGCGGCCGTCACCTCGCTGTAGCGGCCCCGCTAGAGCGGCAAAATACAGTGCCAAAGCGGGTTATGCGAGAAAGAGAGCTATTTCAAGAATTTCAAGATTTCTATTTCACAACTCACCTCTAACCAATAATGCTCAGAAAATACCCTTTACGCCAAAATCGATTCTGGGAGTTCTATTCACCCGTATTCAATTTCGTAAAGTCGTACGAATTCTTTAACGAGTTATGTAACTACTCATATAATCAAAATCATAATTACTTCACCCGATTGTTACCAGATTTTCCTACACCTCAAGGACTCTGATTTCATCCAAATCTAGACAAGGTTGGGAAAATCCAAATACTACGAAAAAGTTTTCCGGCCCCAAATTTTCTCCCGTTGACTTTTCTATAACGACAGAAATAGGTCGTTACAGTTATGGTTGAGTGAGTTAAAAGTTTAGCAGAATATGAGGTACTACTATTCTGATGAAGCAAGTCGTCTATCCTAAAAGGGTATATTCCATAACCTTGAGTACTTGAGGAAAATAATTTTTATGATATAATATTAATTTTATGCTTAATATATTAATTAGTATGTAATGGTCTAATATATGAAGTTAACATCATGTAGTCTAAATTCATTTTAACAATTTTACTAGTGATGTAGATTTATGCTTCTGAATATCTTTTTCCAAAATATAGAGAATTGTCATGATTTGCTTTTTTGATGCTCAGGACAAAAAATGGCTCTATTTATCAATGCTACTTATGTGATTTAGATTGTTAGGAAGTTTGCTTCAAAATAGTTATTACTATATGAACATTAGACCTTTTGTTTTACTTATTTACCATTTTTCCTTTGACGAATCATGTTTGGTTGAATAAATTGAAAATCATTTACAAGTATATGAACTTATCTTTGTTGGTTTAAGATGAACAGTTGATTATATATATGATTTCAGAGATACAATATATTCTTTTAATTTTAATTTTTATTTTTCCGGTAAAAAAAAAGGAAACCTTTCTCAGTTATCATAGTTGTTCTCTTCACATGTTTATATGATATCTAAACTGTTTAACGTGGAATACACGTGCAAAGCACATCTGGTTAGATGACAAGAAAAATACACAACAAATATCATTTATAAGGTAATATTCGTGAGATACGATAAATTACATGATTGAATCTCATCAAATTGAAACAAACATATACGTTGTTGCATTTAACTAATAAATTTTTTCATTAACCATCTTCATAATAGGTTCGTGTGAATAAGAAATATATATGATGATCCACATTGAACATTCACAAAAGAATCTGCAATACTATTTTGTGCTAAACTTATTATTCAAATCTTTACTAAAATAAGCAAAATACTATTTAGTATAACATATATTTTCTGAATTGATAATCACGTGCGTTGTCAAAAAACTAGTTTAAGATAAATGTACACATATACAATTTCCATAACAGCATCTAATATTCTGTATAACTTATATTATAGGGGTGGGATGAAGTGGAGCGTGGGGTTCGTGAGTGGGATGGTCACGAGGATCAGATGAATGAGGAAAAGACAATGAATTTGAAATATTACTAGGACTTATTCTTTCCTTTTATATTAAGAAAGTTATTTTCCTTATATGAATAAGTATAGTAAATTAAAAATATATTGAACAATTTGTATTCTCGTTATTATTTACTTTTACATAGTTTTTATTGAATCTAATAAATTGAGTTCAATTAATATTACACTTAGATTAAAAACATTATCTTTTGATAAACTTAAAGGACCGACAAAACTACAAATACATAATTAAAGAACTAATTTGAACCATCCTTAAACATCCGACTATTTTTGTCATTTTATCACTTTCTGACATCATCTTTATACAAAAAATTCTATAAAACCCACTCTAAATTAGGAGACCTCCCTTCAAACTTGTTATAATTTGAATTTGATATATAGCCATGGAAGAACAAAGCTTTCAAAAACGGGAGAGGCTAGTACAGGAAATAACAGGATACAAATTGAAGAATCCCAACTTGTTACATCAAGCTTTTACTCATCCTTCCGTCCCACAAAATTGGGCATCTAATGATAGAATGGAGTATTTAGGTAAGCAACAAATTTTGATGGTTGAGTCTAAATAAATCATTAATCTTTTTGAATTTTATGCACTAATTGATGTCTGATGTAGGTGATTCGATTCTGAGTCTAATGATAGCAAAGGAACATTATTTTGCTTATCCTGATTAATCTTCGGACAATCTCACAAATTTGAGAAGTGCCAATGTAGATACTGAAAAACTTGCTAGAGTCGCCATCAAATACAATTTGCACAACCATTTACGTTATCAGATTCATTTATTTAAAGAACAAGTAAGTAACAACAAATTCAATTCATTAAATATCTTTTAATTTTTGTCCATTGAAAACTAATAAGTTGGCGTGAGCATTATTCGATTAAAATCAAAATAACGGACCAAATTGTTATTTTCTCTATGTTTTTTCTATTTTTCAATTTAATATTATTAAATTTCGATTATTTGGTTTTTATTTTTCAAATTAAAAAGTCAGTTAATAAAAAAAAAAAAGTTGAAAATTTTGTATAATTTATACTCCCCCCACTACCCAATTTCCTCCTGTCCAATAAACTCTCTTAGGTCAAGACAAACATACTATCATTTAGTTAAATTTTTTGACAATTTCTTATCACTTTTTTTTTCTTTTCTCAGAAATATCTAAAATAAATTCATAAACAATCGGATTTGTAATACTAATTTCTAATTTCAGCTGCATCACTTAAAAGTTTTTTCTCATTTCATTCTTTTATTTCTTCATATAATCAATCGATCTAAGATTTTTCTAATATAGTAAGTGCAAATCGAAAAATTATATTGAATCAAATTAATTTTAATTTTTACCAAATTGAACATCGGAAAATCAAATCGAACCAACGGAATATCCTGAAAAGTTCATATGTTTGTTGTTTTCCGTAGGTAGAAGAATTCAGAAGTTGTACATTGGAGTACCCATTGCATTCATTTGGTCGCATTAATCGGCCTAAAGTTCTTGCAGATATAGTTGAAGCCTTAATTGGCGCAATTTATATTGACTGTAATTGCTCCATTGATACAACTTGGCAGGTAATTTAATCATTCACTCTAGAATTTATACGATATATTATATATATTCTAGCTTATGATATCCTTGAGGGTTTCTATTGACGAAATACAATGTATATTTTGATTACAGGCGGTAAAAGATATGTTGCAGTCTCTAATAACGCCAGAAACACTTGAAATTCAATCAGTTACAAAATTTATCGAGCTATGTCAGAAAAATAACTTGAGGATACAGCTTGTTGATAATTGGGACAAAACAAGAGAAATTGAATATTTTGTTGATGGAAAATTTGCTGGGAAGGGAAAATCTAGTCTTGGTGAAAAGAAAGAAACTGCAAAAAACAAGGCTGCTAATAATGCATATCACCAAGTTATAAAAAATTTACGTGAGAAAACTAGTGTTGATGAAATGCAAAGCTAAATTATTGTAACAAATAGGCTCGTTGAAATGTTTTCCCTCAATATTTCTTATCGATGAATCAAATTTTAATAGCTTGTACTAATGGAAAAGGCATGTGCCATGTATTTTTTTTTTTTCAGTAATTGGAAATTTTATTACCAAGGAAAGATGTTTACAAGTTTGAGCGATTGATAGAAATTTAGACAGTTTTTACATGTTCTTTAGTTATGTATGATTGAAGTGCAGACATACATGAAAATGCTTGGTTGTTATTTTGATAAATTGATGATTAAAGTTTGTTCTTTATGATATATGAAACTTCTGTTTTAAATTTGAGATTTTTTAAAGTAGATTTGAGTATTGAAATTCAAATAACAAAAAATTTACATGATTGGAATTTTAGCAAATTTGCATTCATGGAAAAATAAGATACATATAACTAGGGGTGTAGAAAATCGAATCAAACTGCAAATCGAGTCAAATCGCAATAAAAGAAAAATGACTAATGGTTCGATTTGACTTGATTTAGTATTGGATAAAAAATCCGACTATATTAGGGTTGGTTCGATTAATTAACTAAAAAAATCAAGCTTAGAACAAACCAACCCGACATTATATATATAATTTCTAAAAATTATTTTATACATACAAGTATTTACTTTGATATATTTTTTAAGAGATTTAAATATTTCTTATATATATGTTTTCATAATTTTTATCTCTTAACATATTATTTCAAGTTTCTGAGACTTAGAATTTTGAATTCAGTAAACGTTATAGTCCACAAATATTAGTAACTCCAAAAAGCTCAAATAAGAATCAAAACAATATGAATGCTAACAAAAAAATTAATTCAAAACTAAAAATGACAATAATGTTGAATATTTGTTTTTAGTTTTACATTGGTTTAGATTAAAATACATGCATAACCTAATTTTAATTTTTCTTTAATGTTTGTCACGTAATTGATACTTATTAGACTTATTTTAGCATATTTAGTACTTTTAAATTATGATATTTTTCACTGTAACTTATTAATTTGCAATGTTTATTTTATGGAAATTCATTATTATTTTTTGTTGAATATTTTAGTGTAATCGCTCATCTTATATTTTGTGTTATTTTCTTAAGAAACACCTTAGATAATTATATTTTGGTAGGACTATAAGAAATATTTGGAGTACGAGTTAATTATATATTTGTATGATTACTTTACCAGAAAAAATCGAAAAACCCCAAGTTGAAAATCTAAATTTTATCTGTTTGATTTAATTTATAAATTTAAAAATTCGATACAAATAAATTTAAAAATTCGATACAAATAATTTGATTTGATACTTGAAATATCCAAACCAATTCGGTCATGTACACCCCTACACACCACTAAAGAAAATGAATTAAGTTTTAGTACTTGCATTTCAGAAAAAAAAAAAAAAAGGTCTGCTTGTTAACTTATCAAGTCAGGTAAAATTTTAGCCATATATATCTGAATTTTGTTCTTGACAAGTCATACTAAACGTCAGATAAAAAAATGTGATCTTCACAAAATCACACATCAAATAAAAATACTAAAGTCGAATATAAATTTTCTAGCTTAAATCACGTACGTCTGAAGTTATTCCTAAAGTGGATTAATATGCAACAAAATATTTGAAAAGCAAGCAAAAGTTATGGCGATTCCGAAATGAGAATTTATGCATTTAACTGTATATTATAGCCCCATTTTTAGTGATGACCCCATTTAAACTCGTTTTCGTCACCCAATGAAAATGATTGGTTAAAAAGAATTGGGTTTTGAAATTATCAATAAAGAATATTTTTGTTTCAATTTTACATAGTTTAAAAATATTCTTAAAGAAAAAAAATATTTTTTTGGAACTAAACTGATATCCTTCTCATGCTGATTTTGCGTGCATGATACCTTTCGTGTCATGCTAGCTAAAAGCGTCTAATAGGAATATATTTTGAATAATTGTTCAAGAAAACAGTTGTGTCAAATAAAATTTTACGAATAAGTTTAAGAGATCATTTATAACTCCAAAGTGTGTGATTTATGATATTCATAGGATATTTGTAACATTCCTATGGAACTTCAAGAGAAAGGGAGGAAATACTGAAGAAATACTCACTGGATTGCATGAGATGATATCTACCTACCTGAGGAAGAGGGTGGATTGCGATTTAGATCTTTATTTGATGTCTCAAAAGCTCTGTTTGCTAAACTTTGGTGGATTTTTAGAACTTCTAATAGTCTTTGGTCTAATTATACGTGGAATAAGTATTGCAAGATCTAGGTATAGACCACAAGTAGTAGAATGGAGGGGAGTGTGGAAAGCTATGCTACATGCTAGAGATTTTTTTATCAAGAAATCTAGTGAAAGGTCATGCTAACATATGGTATGATAAATTGGACTCAATTAGGGTATTTGCATTATATTATTCCTTTACCTCAGTGATCATAATCTTGTAGAGTCTGTTCAGAAATTGTTTAATGAAGAGGATTGGAAAAATGAGGTTCTATCTGCTTACTTCAGTGAGGAAATTTGTTCTGAGAATTGGTATATGCTGAATCTAGAATACTTGAGAATTGTGCTGTTATTGAAGCTGATATAAAGGCTATAAGAGCGGGGTTAGACTTGTGCATTCAACATAATTTATCTCCACTAATCATAGACACTGACTCTTTAATAACTCAAAAAGTTCTTAATAGAATTTGGGAGGTTCCTTGATTGATTACCTGATGTTAGATACATTAAACATCATATGCAACATATTATGGTTAAGGTGGTGCATACATTCAGAGAGGAAAATACACTTGCAGATTTTTTCACTAATCATGTTGTTTGTTTTGCAAGTCTACTGGAAAGAGGCGGAGCTAGGTAGAGGTTCATGAGTTCGGACGAATCTATAGTTTTTTTGTAGACCCTATATTTGTATTAGAAAATTAAATAAATATATGTATATTAACATGTGAACCCGAAAAAAAAAATTAATTTAGAACCCCCAAATTCAAAATCTTGGCTCCGCCAACAACAATTTAATGACATACATGAGATTCCACAGAAAACTAAAGCAATTATACAACTGGAGGAAGAGAATATTCTCAATTCAAAAGTGGACAAGTAATTAAGTATTTATTTTGGATTTAATTATGTTCCATAACCATAGTTTGCATATTTATGAACGGTAACTACAATTTAACCTGTCTCGTTTGTATAATTTGCGGATACATTTGTATAATTCAGCTATTTTTATATAAACTCGAAATACAAATTTATTCAAACACAAACATCTGAACTTTAAACAGTTATACAAATTATATTATACAAAAGTTATACAAGTTATATTGTACAAATGTGTGAATCATACAAAACAAAAAAATCGAATCGCGTAATTATAACTAAAATTAGGTCGCAAATTATAATTAAGGCAAACTGTAGTTATGTTAACTAATCACCTATTTACTTATCCTCGTAATATTCCCTTCTTTTTCACTATTAATAAATGGCCCAGCTCTTTTGGGCGCTTTTAATCTTCTTCTTTTTTTTTTTTTTAAAAAAGACACTAACCATTAAAAAAAATGAGACATAACATACAACTAGGAGATAACTCGTAATATTCCCTTCTTTTTCACTATTAATAAATGGCCCATCTCTTTTGGGCGCTTTTAATCTTCTTCTTTTTTCTTTTTTTTTTTTTTTAAAAAAAACACTAGCCATTAAAAAAAATGAGACATAGCATACAACTAGGAGATAATAAGAGTTATGTGCTATCTTCTAATCTTTTACCTTTAAAGAGAAATGCAATTCATACGATATTATGGTTCTAAAAAAAAATAGAAGTGATTTCAGTTGACAATTTCAATAACTTGAATGATCATTCAGATAATTAACGGGAAAATAGTCAAATGACTCTCCAATCATGATCGAACTTTTAACTATACATTTTAATTTTAGGAGGTCCTATCACCTTTTTGAACAATTTAAAATTGAAATTATTAACTCCTAAACGCTTACATGACAAAGTAAGTATATTTAAAGGAACTTTCGCATATAGTCATTCAAAAATAGCCTAATTACGCTCCATGCTATAATTTGCTGATTACGATTTGTAGCTACATGTTATAGGGAGGAGAGTGACGAGCGAGACTGGGAGTGGAGGAGAGAGGCGAGAGAAAGAGGGCAAAGAGTGGGAGAGAGGTGAATTGTATATGTATATCAGTTAGATAATTGTATATTATACATATGTATTTGTATATTCTGGCGAGCGAGATTGGGCGAGGGAGGAGAGATGCGAGTGAGAGATGACAATAATTTGTATAATTCACATCTCATTTGTATAATTCATAGATACGTTTGTATAATTCACGTGTTTTTGTATAATTGAGTAATATAAAGTCTGGAATTATACAAATATGATAAAATTCGAAATAACGAATTGATACAAACATAAACATATGAACTTTAAACAATTATACAAAGTATATTACACAAATTACATTATATAAATTATATTATACAAAATCTGAAAACTACACGTTTATACAAATTTTAAAAAGTTATACACAAAAAGATTGAATATATATGATGACAAAATTGAAAAACCAAAGGAAATCATCGTCCTATACAAATACAAACCATTGTATATAAATACAAGTCAAACAAAGAATTGTTAATTGTGAATTATACAAATGTGACGAATTATACAAACTCGAGGTCAGCCCACGTAATTAATGGTTAATGTTAGTCGCGAGTGGTAATTATAGCAAACTATAACTATGATGAGTAATTAAGTAGTATAAATTTACTTAACCGCGTAATTTTTTCTATATTTTATTGTCTTTAAATGAGTGAGCACCAAAACAAATAGTAAAATTTTATTTTTAATATTCTTTTTCATAAATATATGTATTTTTAATTATTGTTTTTTTTCTTATTTATTTTCTTTCTTCTTTCATAGCAATATAAACCAAATCTCACTACAAACTATTTCTAAATTGCTGCCGCCGTCATCATCTCCACCAAATTTACCATAGAATTTCAATTTTTTTCTTGATTCTTGAATTTTGATTCTTCCATTTGTGCATGGAATTAGGAAATTTTGATAATAAACTCTTTATTAATATTATTAGAGTTGATAATAATTATTTTATACACCAAACCACAAGATCTATTAAATTGGCAAATTCTTACCTTGATTTTTCGATGCTCCAATTTGACAATTTTAATCCAAACCTAGAAAGAAGTTTGGATCGTCGATGAAATTCATATGTGGTTTTGGAAATGAAAATTACTCAAATATCATTCAAATGGTGGATGAATGAAACATATAAGAATCAAAATCCAATCACACTTGTCCTCTTCAAAATTGTTGGTGTTATAGTCGATGGTGAAGACTTGAAACGCATCATCAACTCTTTCTAAACTCAATTTTTTTGGCATGTCAAATATTTAGAACTTGATAGTATTAAAGGAAAAGAGTCTGGTATATCTTTAATTT
Organism: Solanum bulbocastanum; assembly: GCA_037074985.1. Classification (NCBI taxonomy): domain Eukaryota; kingdom Viridiplantae; phylum Streptophyta; class Magnoliopsida; order Solanales; family Solanaceae; genus Solanum; species Solanum bulbocastanum. The sequence goes on along the minus strand of CM073603.1, from coordinate 39,954,504 downwards.
TGTCATTTAGAACTGATACACGCGTGTTCATATATAACCCTATTGTTATACAATGACTCGCATATACCTTTTTCTTCTAAAGGAAGTCAAAATATTAATTTTAACTTAATTTTTAATTTATTTAATAACAAAATAATCCATGTAGGGATTTATTTGATCCTTCTCACACATTTCTTTTATTTTTTTTTTAATTCAACTGCAAATTTGAATTTATTATTTTGATGATAAAAATTTTTTCCACTTATTTTCTTGTAAAGTTTATTATAGATGTCCCATTTTTTTTTTTACAGATATAGAAACTAAATTACAATATAGCCATAAAAAAAATAATTTTAATTTTTTTCTTACTTTTTTCATTCACACTTCTTTCTTTTTTTTTGTATTATTATTTTTACACTAAAGAATGAAAGAAAAAGTCAAATAAGAATAAGAAACTCAAATAATAATAATCAGAAGTCAAGAAATAATTTATATGTAAAAAAGATCAAACACACTTCTTTTTAAAAATAAAAAATTTAAAAGATAATTTAAAATTAATTTTATGACTTTTGTAACGGTAGGGGTATATGTGAGCCACTTTTGTAATAGTAAGGATATATGTGAGAAACTTTTGTAACAATAAGGGTATAAGTGAGCCACTTTTGTAACGAAAGTTATATAAACATCAACTCTAAATAATAAAATTAAAGGTTTATCAGACTCTTTTCTCTAAGATTAATGATAGAAAGGAGGGGGAGGGGGAAGGGGGGGGGGGGGGGATTTTGGCAGAAGCGGAGCCAGAACTAGGAGTTTGGGGATTCTAAATTTTAGGAAAGACGAGTGATAGTCGGTTTGAACCCACAACACTAGTGTGAAAGGTATTTCCACTGCCCCTTCCTTACCATTTAGCTGTCAATCAGTTGTCAGGGGTTCACAAATTAATATACATATATATTTATTTAATTTTCTAATATAAATAGAGTCCATAAAACAACTAATTGACTTGCACATTGGATTGAACACATTAAGTAAAATGCCAAATTTCCAACCACATGATTCATGAATTCATATGTATTATCATTCAACCAGCTATTGATAATTGACTAGTACAATAATTGAGTTTTGGTTAACCAATTGCATTTAAGAAAAAGTACGGTAGCTCAAGATTGACAAGTTGCATTATTGTTCTATAGATTCCTTTGGGCTATGTTTTTTTTTCCTTTCCCTTCCATTTTCATGGACAGATGGCCAATATCTTATGGACCATTTGTTTGATTTATTCATTACAGTGTGTTGGATACGATAGAATTTGTATTTTGTGAAAAATGTTTTTGGAAATACATTTTAAGCGTTAGTAAATAAGAATATTGTATGAAAACATTGAAAAGTATTTATATGTAATCTAGCACAAAAATGTTAAACGGGTGGCATAAAGTGAGAGTGAGGTTCTAGGGTAGGATGGTCATGAGGGTTACAAAATCTTTTAACCAACTATATATAACAAAATTGGAGAACATTTTTCAAAAAAAATATTATCTCTACACGAACACATCTAAATTTTTCAACAATTTGGCATTTGAATTCAAAAGCGTAACTAATTTATATTCATGTTGCGTATAAATCATTTAAAAACAATGAGTTTTACTAAGAAGTTTTTTATTTTAAAAAAAATTAAAAATCCAAGACTTTGAATTAGCTCTAAATAAAAAAATCTCATCCGTTCAACCACATGATATAACATGGCAAAGTAAAGTATGAATATTCAATCACTTTACCATATACTATTGGACTATTTGGAATTTTATGACTAAGAAAGAATTGGCTTCCTTGCTGGAGTATGTCTTCGAAATGTATCAAGTGTGTATACAATATAAGACAATAATACTAAAAATAAGAATAATAGAAATAGATAGAAGATAGGATAGTTTTCTTATTCTTTCAATACGTATCATCAAGTGTTTATAATATAAATTCTTATGTTTTTTTATTAATAGTGTTACATAAAGGCATACAAAAAGTTAATCATAAACATGACATTAATCATGAAAACAATATAAGAGGTTATGGAGGTGTAAGATTACAAGATTAATAGTCATAAAGGTGGAGGTTATCTTCATAATGGAGGAAAGTAATGAAGATAATTAGTAAGAGTAGATTCTTGGAGTAGGGACATTCACACTATAATATTTTATAATACTTTCCCTTGGATGTTCATAGTAGATTCTTGGAGTAGGGACATTCACACTATAATATTTTATAATACTCTCCCTTGGATGTTCATAGATAATGTGTCTCGTTAAAATCTTATTAAAAAAAATTCTATAGAAAAAATTCTAGTGAAGGAACAAGAGTACACATATCTTTAATACTCATTATTTATCACCTCATTAAAACTCTTGCTGATTAAAACATCACTCAATTTCTTGTGATGGTGTCAAATATTATATACTGCTTCTCAAATGTTGATATTGATGGTGACTTTGTAATCGATTTATTTATGAAGATGTTGCATTCATGAATTCATCTGCATATATCATTTTTTGATTTCATAGATATGATAAGGCTTTGAGTTTAACGAAATACATTCTGAAAATTATTTTATTTGTGCCCTTGTTGTTGCAAGTACATTGTTCATTAAACTTGTTCATAGAAACAATCATGTTGTGGACACTTTCATTTGCAATTGACTTTTTGTAGAACAATTTTTTTTTGGATAACAAGATAGTAATATTTATAACTTAATATTCTTGTAGAACAAGTTGATATAACTTCAGTGAGTTATGACTTTATGTAGATCAAATAACTTTCCCGCACTTGCATAACCAACAATTCTTTGACAATTTTGGTTAGAGATAATAAGTTCATATCAATATTTGATTTCATTCAAAATATTTTCAAATAAAAGTAAACATATGTCTTTCCTGCAAAAAATATTATTTCAAGAATAGAAATAACATGATACATATGTGCACAAATTGTACTAACATGACACTTTAAAATTATTTTCATAAGATCAAAATTGATTTTTCTTTATGTTGAGTGATTTCACAAACATTGAGGATACTTTATATTCAATGAAATCACGTTAATTTTTTAAATTCTTCAAGAATTTTATATAATTTTTATTGTCTAGCTAGACATCACAACATTTACTATATGTATTTAAGTTTTTTTTTTTTAATCTATTGTTAGATTGAAATAAATTTCATCGCATCTAGTGTAAGAGAATGCATCTATAAAATAATGCCCATTTTTTGTGAAAAATCATTATGCTCCAAGGCACAATTTGTACTTTGTATCTGACAATATTTTTGCACAATAATTCACTGTATCCCACAGGTATATACCTTAGTCTATATACTAAGTCCATGCCTTTATTTTTCATGTGAAATGAAATATACTTGAATTGTGTATCTTATTTGACCAATCATTTATCTGTTGACTCTATCTGACAGTTTTAAATTCAAGATTTTTGTTACATTTATAATATTGATAGCTTCATTGTATTAAAGATTTTGTCGACATTTATTTGATATCAATTTCAATACAACATGAATTATATTAATAAATTTTGGTTATGGATGATAAATTCATATCAATATTTGATCTCACTCAAAATATTTTCAAATAAAAGTAAATTTACTTCTTTCTTGCAAAAAAAATGGGCTCATATTTACTTTTTTATATGTTTCAAACAATTTTGGGGAATACAATTCCACCCATAGCTGGTACAATGGTCATTTTATCATGAGTACAAACAACTCAAGAGAATTCTTGAATAATCTTTTATTTCTTCAACATATAGCCACATGAATTCTTAATTTCTTTTGCATCACATTTAAAATGACCAAATGATCATGCCAATTGATCCTTATTCCGATACACTTATAGTTTACTTTTACATGTGATTCCATCATCATTCTCATATTTGTATACAACAAACAAGAGAAAAATATGAATAATCTTTTACGTAAATATTTATAATCCGCTTTGACTATAGTAATTTAAAGATATTAAATCTTGTCATATTTTATGGTCTAAATATTATAATTTTTTTTATTCCTCCAAAACTTAAAAATTTTCTTCTGAGACTTACTATAACCTCAATATTATGAAGAATTTCATTCTTTTGATAGTAATATAATAAATTTTTTGGAGCTTACAATTAATTTTTTGAACTATCACATAATCCATGATACCATATGTATGATGAACATCTCATTCAAGAAGAAAATTATTAATATTGTCATGCTTAAAATTTTACAGACAAGACTTGTTTCTTGCTTTACTTTTGTCTTACCATAGGTACACAACCAACGATAAATTTGTGGTCACACAATAATAATTATTTTGGTCAGGGGTGGACCCACATGGTGTCCTCCGGGTGCTCGAGCACCCACTAACCTCGTCTCGAAATATATATATTTATGTAGAAATTAAGAGATATTTGTATAAAATTAACATAGAGCACCAATGACAAATGATCTAACTAGTCTATTGGCTCTTGGGTGGGTGTCACGCCATGAGCATACACCCCGGACGTGGCGGCACTTGAGAACCATTGCTGGCCCCAAGCGAGCCCTTGGCCTGACTTACTTACTCAGCGAAAGACTCTAAGCATTATTACAATGAACAAATGCACTTACTCAATTTTTTAATAAAATAACTTAAAATGTTTAAAAGTCAACATTCAACTTGGCCAAAATGGCAACTTAAGTCTTAACATATGAAATGATAATGTAAAGACAACTGAACTACTAATTGTCTATGAAGCCTCTAAAATAAAGAGGGATGTTGGGACAGGACCCCCGATCATCCTAACAACTGAAAACTAGAAAGCAAATGATAAAAGAGTCCTCCAAAATGCAAGGAGGCTCATCAACTGACTTTGAGTGTTCAACCTGATCAACGAGGCGCGGGATGCTGATCCTGGTACCTGCTTCTGCATCATAAGACGATGAAGGCCAACTAGCAATAGTACATTGAATGTACGAGTATGCGAGTTGGAATGTTAAACACAACTTAAGCTTGAAAAGGATCCGAAGGGAACACTTACCTTGGCTTTACTCAACTCCTGAATAACTTAACTCAATATAAAGCAATAAGCATATGCAATATATAGAAAGCTTGTAAAACAGTGGAAACAACTTAGTTCGTTAAAGAAAATGCAATAACAAACTCAACATTACTCATATAATAAAGTAATATACATTATGTGGGAGTTTCTCTAACCGACAACCACCACAATGAGCCTAAGTGGTGATATAGCGTCTTGACCACGCTGTCAGAACTTTCTTATACTTTGCCGTCATATAGAACGCTTAACTAAGTGGATCCACTAGTCTATGCTAAAAGCATCTTAAGGAGTCATCTTAAAAGTATGATCCTTTACTACCTATGATGGCTATATGGTTTATGGAGACTTGAGTTAATATGAACTCGCATCCCATACCGGTGCTCACTACTACTCCCAAAATATACTTAGCTCATATGTTTTTTTAAAACAAACTTCTTTCTTTGGTTTGAGATAATTACTCAAAACTTAGCTTAAAAGCTCTCTTGGAATCGATGTTCCCTTTCTTGTTCAAAAGTGAAAACATTTTAAACTCTTGGGAATACTTAGTTCCCTTATAACTTTTGGAGAAATGAACTCAACTCTTTACTCTTTGGTTAACTTAAAACTTAAGTCTTAGAACAAAGTTAAAACGTTTATGAAAGACTTTTGAAAAACTTTAATGAACTTCTCTTGACTTGCTTCTTAACTTCTAAACTTGACTCTTAACTTTTCTTGAATTGAATTATGGATTCAAGGATCATGATTTGTGATAGGAAAGATTTCATGATGTTTAGTAGTGTTTTTAGATAGCTAAGTATGAGAAAAGATCAAAATTTCACTGTCTGAGGTAGGTCCGCGACGTAGAGATAATTAAATTTTGGTAGCGAAAATACTTTTTGAGGCAGAACGGTCCGTGACCGCTCTGCAGCACAAAGGCATTTTTCTCAAATTTGGGGAGCAGGTCCGCGACACGGAGCCAATGCCCAGATTTGCCCGACCGAATTTCTTCTTAGTTTTCCAGCCCCAATTCGCCCAAACTCAATTTATTTTCCCAAATTCTTTTTAGATATAGACACCCAACAAATGTACTTAAGAACCTAGCTTCAACCAACTCAATAATTTGGCATAATGATCTCAAAAACTTCTCAATTTCAGCCCAACTCAAGAACAATATCAAATTCAAGAATACAAATCAAGAACATCAACTTTCAAACTCTTGTAGGACGAATTCACACTGAAATAAACATGTTTGGCACGTGGGTGAACGAACCCAACGTTATGAAATCCTCATATACCATGTAGGATTAAATCCTTGGTGAAATCCACACGAAATTCTCCAAGAAATCAACGAACTTTGAACTTTTCTTCTCCTTTCTCCTTTTTTCTCTTTTCTCCAAGTCCTAGCGTGAACTTCAACTTTTCTAAACTGGTCTAATTCTGATTATACCCTAACTTAATTACCAAAAACTAAATAAATTAATAGATTATGGAAAAGACCAAAACACCCTTTAAAAATCTAGATTGGACATTTCCTTATTTGAACAACCCAACTTCGAATGGACATGTCTTACTCATACAAACTCGGAATCGTGTAAACTTGGTGGCGTTGGAAAGATAATTCCAAGATCTTTCCTACGATATCTAGAAACACACCTAACTCATCCTGAGTTAGGAGTTATGGTTGTTTGAAGTTGACCAAAAACTCATCTTAACATACTTAACAAATTTCCAGATTTTTATATTCTTTCCAAACATGGTTATTTCTAATTCCTAACTTCTTCCTAGTTATTTCAAATTGACAAGATGTTACAATATCTCCCCCTTGGGAATATTCGTCCTCAAATGATATTATTCTTACTAAGCTAAAGGTGTAATATCTAACATTCAGCTCAAACACCCAAACAAGCGAAGCAATTTCAACATGCTAACTTATAAATGAAAGAGTACTAAGAATAGAATTAGTACCTTGGTCTGGAACTTCTCCGGTTTCAAAGAGATGTGGATATTTATTCTTCATATCTTTCTTAGCTTCCCAAGTAGCTTCCTCAACAAATTGATTCCTCCAAAGAACTTTGGTTGATGCTACTTCCATAGTCCTCAACATGCGAACTTAGCGATCTAGAATCTGAACTGGAATCTCTTCATAGGATAGGCTATCCTTGATCCCAATATCTTTAGTTGGTATGGTAAGTGAAGGATCTCTCATGCACTTCTTCAACATGGAAACATGAAATATCGAATGAACCGCTGTTAAATCTGTGGTAGCACTAACTCATAAGCTACTTTGCCAATCCTCTTGGATATTCTGTAAAGGCCAATATACCGAGGACTAAGCTTCCCCTTCTTACCAAATCTCATAACGCCCTTCATGGGTGAAACTTTCAAATACACCCAATCATCTACTTCAAACTATAACTCCCTTCTCCTAACATCAGTGTAGGATTTCTGATGACTCTGCACCGTTTTCAACCTCTCTTGAATCACTTTCACCTTCTCCATAGCTTGATAAACCAAGTATGGTCCTATCAACCCAGCTTCACCAACTTCAAACCATCTAATAGGAAATCCGCATCTTCTCCCATAAAGAGCCTCATAAGAAGCCATCTGGATGCTGGAGTGGTAATTATTGTTGTTAGCAAACTCAATAAGAGGTAGGTGATCATCCCAATTACCTTTGAAATCAATCACACAGGCCCTCAACATATCCTCTAAGGTATGAATAGTGCGCTCTGCTTGACCATCTGTCTGAGGATGAAAAACAGTACTCAAGTTCACTTTTGAACCTAAGTCTTTCTGGGATGACTTTCAAAACTGTGTAGTAAATTGTGTACCCCTATCTGATATAATCGAAAGAGGGACTCCATGAAGTATTACCACCTCTTGAATATATAACCTAGCATAATCTTCTGCTGAATGGGTAGTCTTTACCAGCAAAAAGTGGGTTGATTTGGTCATTCGATTCACAATCACCCATATAGAATCATGTTGCTTGCGAGACCTTGGCAAACCTGTGATGAAATCCATGTTTATCATCTCCCACTTCTATTCTGGAAGTTCTATATTCTGAGCCAAACCACCGGGGCCTTTGATGCTCTACTTTAACTTGTTGGCAATTCAAACACTTAGCAGCAAACTCTACAATGCCTTTCTTTATGCTACTCCACCAATAAACTTCTCTCAAATCACGATACGTATTTTTGGAACCCGAATGAATAGAATATCTAGAGCTATGAGCTTCCTCCATGATCCTCTCTTGGAGTCCATCCACTATTGGTACACACAATCTACCTTGATATCTCAAAATGTCATCTTCCTGTTGTTCAAAAGCTAATACTTTTTGCTTATGAACATTTGCCTTCATTTCAAGCAAAATTAGGTCTTGTTCTTGCTTTTCTTTCACTTCTGATACTAATGATGATTCAGCCCCATTCATCACCACTACTCATCCTTTTGTGGAATCCATTAGTCAGACTCCTAAGCGTACAAGTCTATGCACATCTTTCGCTAGCTCTTTATTTTCTTCCTCAACATGGGTGGTACTACCCATAGACAATCTGCTTGAAGCATCATCAACAACATTAGCCTTACCTGGGTGATAAAGAATACTCATGTCATAATCCTTAAGCAATTCCAACCACTTTCTTTGTCTGAGATTAAGCTTTTTCTTAGTAAACACATACTGAAGGCTTTTATGATCGGTGAACACATCCACATGAACACCATAAAGATAATGACGCCATATTTTTAAAGCAAAAACTACAGCAGCCAACTCTAAGTCATGGGTTGGGTAATTCTTCTCAAGAACCTTTAAATTTCTGGAGGCATAAGCTATAACCTTGCCATTCTTCATTAGTACACAACCCAAACCAACTCTAGATGCATCACAATATACAACAAAGCTTTGCGTACCTTCTGGTAAGGTCAGCACTGGGGTAGTAGTCAACCTCTTTTTCAATTACTGGAAGCTTTTCTCACAAGTTTCAAACCATTGAAACTTCATTGTTTTATGAGTCAACTTGGTCAAAGGAGATGAGATAGACGAGAATCCCTCTACGAACCTTCTATAATAGCCAACCAAATCCAAGAAACTCCTAATATTAGTTGGAGATGTGGGTCTAGGCCAATTATGCACTGCCTTTATCTTTTGGGTATCAACTGTAATTCCATCACCAAAAACTATGTGGTCCAAAAACGCCATAAACTCAAGAAAAAACTCATATTTAGAGAACTTAGCATATAACTCCTTATCCTTTAAAGTATGACGAACTATTTTGAGATGGTTAGCATGATTTTCTTCATTCCTTGAATAGATTAGTATGTCATCAATGAAGATGATAACAAACATATCTATATAAGGTTTGAAGACTCTATTCATAAGGTCCATGAACACTGCAGGTTCATTATTTAAACCGAACGACATGACCAGAAACTCATAATGACCATAACGGGTCCTGAATGTTGTCTTGGGAATATCACATTCCCTTACTTTCAACTAGTGGTAGCTAGATCTGAGGTCTGTTTTTGAAAAACAAGCACCCTGAAGCTGATCGAAAAAATCATCAATTCTCGAAAGAGGATACTTGTTCTTGATGGTAACCTTGTTCAACTGACGGTAATCTATACACATTCTAAGAGAAACATCTTTCTTCCTCACAAATAAGACCGGAGAGCCCTAAGGTGAGACACTTAGTTGAATAAAACCTTTCTCTAAAAGATCTTTCAACTACTCTTTTAACTCTTTCAACTCTGTTGGTGCCATTCTATTTGGCGTAGTAGAGATAGGTCGAGTATCTGGAAGAACATCAATATCGAAGTCTATTTCTCTCTCTTAGGAGGGACTCCGGGTAGATCATCTGAAAAAACTTCTGGAAACTTTTTTACTATAGGAACTGACTGAATATGAGGTATCTTAACACTAGAGTCATTAACTCAGACTAAGTGATAGACACATCCCTTGAAAACTAACTTTCTTGCTTTAAGGTACAAAATGAATAGACCTTAGGCATTGCTGAACTATTTTTCCACTCTAAGACTGGCTTATTAGGAATTTGGAACTTGACAACTCGAGTTCTACAATCAATGGAGGCATAACAAACATGAAGCCAGTCCATACCTAATGATATCAAAATCTACCATGTCTAACTCAATTAAATCAGCCATGATATCATTGTGATTGATGGAAATGACACATTCACAATATACTCGCTCAGCTAGAATAGACTCCCCAACATGTGTAGAAACACAAAAGGGTTCATAGAGTTTCTCAGGAATAACATCAAACTTATTTGCAACATAAGGGGTTACAAAAGATAAACTTGCTCTTGGGTCTAACAAGGCATAAAAATTAAAAATAAAGATTTTGATCATACCAATGGCAACATCTAAAGAGTTCTCTTGCTCTTGGCGACTACTGATCGCATAAAGACAGTTTTCTTTTCCGCCAGTACCAGATGAGCTCCTTTAGGTGCAATCCTGTCTGGTGGAGCAACTGATGAAGATTGAGCTTTATTTCCCCAATTTCCACTACCTTACCTGTCGCACCACATTTTTTCTTAAAATGGGTTTTAGTGCACGACCTAACAACTCTTTTAGGTTTTGAAAAGATTGAAGAGTCGCCACATAACGAATTAAGGTGCGTTAGGGCACCTATCTAACCTAACTAAGTCTAGCTAAGGTCAACGAACCAGAGATCAGGTAAAGGTACAAGTTACCTCAAGGGGAAAGTGTTAGGCATCCCTCGAGGTCCACAAATGTGGGTCCCGGCCGTATCTCATGCAATTTATGTGGGGTTACAGATAGCAAATAAGGCCACTTCATTATTATTTAATTAATTTAGACATGCTTGCTAGGTGATAATGATAAATAAACAATTAAGATTACTATTATTTAATTAATTACATACGAGACTAGGTGATAATAAATAAATATTAAACAATTAATTAAGAGATAAGCGAGGAGACAGAAATTGCACAATAAATAGGATAATCAAATTTTATTTTTTATTAAAACTACCCCAAATAATTGTAATTATAAAACATATAAAAGGACAAAAGGAAAGGGAGACTACGAGGGACTTTACGGATCACCATTCGACTTTTATTTATTTTTTTGATAGGCTTTCGTATAGGGACAAACAAAACCAAGGTTTGTCGCTTTAATCCTGAGTCAATGTCATCATATCCGTAGGGCCTAAACTACCCATACCCTACCACCATATGCTTTTCATCCTAAAAGATGTCTAGCGCCCCCGTTTAATGTCCAAGAGGCATTGAACTACTGTTGGGATGGTTTTAGAAAAACGAATATCCTAATAGGCCCACCTAGACATCAAGCAAAACACGTTGGACAAACACTTAGCACGTAAAGTCTCAAGTTGGCCTCTTAAGTTTAATTATTAGCATACTAACAAATACATAATTAGGGAAAGGTTTCATGCTTGAGTGTGTGCATATAAATAAGCATTACAACAGTAAAATTACTTAATTAAGAGTGGCAAAAATTATTGCAAAATGTAGATTTTAATTAATTTGAACAGCAGACAAGTGATCACAAATGCAACAAAAAACAAGAGCAAATTTTATTTAATTATTTACGCAGATTGATCAAGAATAAGAACACATATTTAAAACGAGGGCAGATTAATTGCCGACTATTCCCGACAGAACAGATAAAAAATGCAGGAAATTACTCACTTTTGTTTTAAGTGACAAAGTAATTGATTTAGCACAGAAATTAATTGATTCATGCAAAGTCTTATCGAGGCAATTAGCATTAGAAAATAGTCAATATCGGTAAAAATTTAAAAGCGTAGGTTGATTCAAGTTAACAGATTATCTAAATAAGGAAGTTTAAATTAAAACATGCAAAGAAATTTATTAATTGTCATTAAGTAGCAATAACTAATTATATCACAGAATTTGTTTAACAGTGTTAGAAAAATGCAAAAACAAGAGTTTAATTAAATCATATGATATACTAAAATTATTTTATATGATTAATTAACATTAGTTTGATTATTTGAGTCCTATAGGCATGGTTTCTAAGTGTGAACATGCTGACATTATTATTGATCTTATAGTCATGATTTCTATGTGAATGGCATACAAGATTTATCATAATCTGATTAATAAAAATTTCGAGATTCATACACATAACAGTAACATCAGAGCATGAAAGACAGATAGGATATTCATTTATTTGAAAATTGGAGAACCTATATATACGTTATCTAGATATTTGTCATGCTGGAAATGCTCTATTGATCCACAAACATATCAGATTCATACCAGACATAGAAATAGTCCAATTCATTAAACTCTTAGCATTGATTTACAATTTCAGATTTTAATGGCATGCTGAAATTTGATTAATAAACCTATGCACATGAGTGCTAGGTGGTTGAAAGTCCAAATATTGCACAATACCTATAGGCATGGTACTCTAAATAATAAAATCAAACCTACAACCTATCGGCATGAGTTCTAAGCTATTTCTAGTATGCAGCAGATTATCAAGCCCAGTATTTATTTCTTTTTACCATTTTTATTTCACATGAGAATTTTGATTTACTAAACAGGGCAATTAGATAAGCAAGCTAAAGGCAAAACACTTAGAATTATTAATATTATGCTAAGGGTGATATAAAGTCTTATGATTTATTTAACGCTAAGTACATGCGGCCAATGCAGAATATGCTTGCAACATTAAGGACTCGTTTGGTAGGCGGTATTAAATAGAATAGTCCCTGGATTAAAATTTAATCCATCTAATACATTGTTTGGTTACATTATTTTGTTTAATCCATGTATTGCTTATACATTATATATGGTCTTATTTTATCCCTAGTAAATGGAGGGATAACTAATCCAAGGTTTGTTAAACCTTGGATAAGACCCCTAAATGACAAAATTATCCCTTTATTCATTTTCCTAAATTTCTTTTGTAATTTAATTTTCTTTTTATTTATATTGAAATAATTATAAATGTTTGTCGATTAATAACTTGAACTATTTTTTTAATAAGCTTTAGCTATTGAACAATATAAGTAGTCTTAAATCTATGTTAAGTTTAAGATATACTTGACCAACAAAAAAAGTGGTGCATCATACCTCAATTTTTTTTATATAACATATATATATATATATATATATATATATATATATATATATATATATATATATATAACTTAACTAGAAAATCCTAAAAAAAACAATATTGTCCCAAAACAACTTTGATTAATTATTATCCGGGTAAGGAACTTTGGTATAAAATTGTATAAGTATATTTTTAGATCTTCATTTTTGATAAGTTTAAACTCTTTTGTCAACATCCGGTTTCCATATATAATAATTATACAGATTAAAATTTTTAAAAATAAATAAATAAAGATTTAGCTTTTTTGTTTTTTACTATGAATTTTATTCAATTGTTGTGTAGTATTAAATTATTGTTATTAATTATGCACAAAGAAGAAAAAAAATTGTTTCAATTTATATAACACTCTTTTTCTTTGTTGTTATTTTCTAAAAAAAATTACTGTAGTGTTATGGTTCGATTATCTACCTTGACTCAATTACATGAAATAAACAATCTATAATAACACAAGGGTATAATAGGAAATAAATTTTTTGTAGAGTTTTAAATCAAACACAAGATTAAGTGGGAAGCAATGAACCAAACACTTGACAAAAAATAATCCCTGCACTACTAATTCTTGCATTACTAATCCCTGCGTTACTAATCCATGCATTACTAATCTCTGCGTTATCAATGTTTGTACCAAACGACCCCTTAAAGCATTAAAGTATCGACCAAATCATCTTTTTTTTTTTAAAAAAAATTATTCTAATTAGACTTAGAGTGAGGAAGAACAAACAATTAAACCACACTCCTATAGGCATGCTTTCTAACAAATTAGGTTACGATAATCTAACAAATAGCATGTAAATTCCCTCCCCCCTTAGACGATCCCCGAAATATTTATTATATATATAGAGTTTACAAATAATTACAAAAAAATAAGGGAGATTAAATAATATACAAAACCCAAATTAAATAGAATTAGTTTGTCTAAAAAAAAAAATCCTTCCATGGCAACTCTTCGATATCTTGAATCTTAAATTTAACCTTGTTGAAGAAAGCAACAATATAATCCAAGTAATACATAACACATGTAATGTCATTTAAATTTGTATGGACCCAAGCAAAATAGCACATACGCATTACTTTAACTAATACATTGCACACACACAATCACACACATATACAGGGAGAAGAGAACTGACCCGAACGCTTCCTTTATTTTCAAGCAATCGATACCAATAACGAATGATGCAAGCTAAAATTAAACTAATGGAAAAGAAAGCTAACCAGTTATGGAGATTTCTTAATCAACAATGAAGACCAAACTTATTCTAATATTCGACTCGAACACAACAGAACAACAATAGCGGAAATAGAGAGGAACTTTGAAATTTTTAACCAAAAAAACTTAATTCTTTTAGAGTAGGGAGTAGATATTTGTTTTTTTTTTTAATTTTAGAGTGTAAGCTAAATTTGAATTAATAAACAAATAGGGGATGAGTCCTATTTATATAGTCACTACTACGGGAAAATAAGGAAAGGAATAAAGGGAATCAATTAATATTTTTTCCTTATTTCAAAGGAGCCAAAACAGATTACTTTAAATTACTTTCTTACCAAATATGGGCAGCTAAATTTGCCCAATTTTAAAAATAAAGTAGAACAAATCAGTCACATATTGAGCATATAATAACACCACAATTTCCATATAATCATGATTTTACCCAATTTAAGATGTCACTGTCATGATTCCAATTTAGCAAAAGGAATTAAATAAGATAATCTACGCAAGGAAAGAGTTAACTAAGCAAACACATATAATTCATTTCCTTAACAGACGAGGACACAATAATTGATACCATTTTCCCCATATAAAAGTAGGAATCTGTCTAAGACAATAGATAAGGAAGGAAAAGATTTACAACACTAATTATCCTTAACTGGAGGGAATAAATCAACCAATACCGCAAAATTATCCTACCAAAATACATGCAAAATATGTCCATATATAAATGAAGAAAGAACAATTCCACAAAGTCAGTAAATTACACAAGCAAAGGTACCATTATTTAAGGCACAATATAATCACATATTGAAGTAATATTAGCATATCATTATTTGCTTCTAAGGAAACAAGGATGCATAAATGGTGAGATTTACAAGCAGAGAGATATCAATTCGAGAATTATTAAATGAAACAATCACTATGATTTGTCAAGTGTGATTTATTGACAAGTCAATGTTTATACCCAATCTTGCCAACTCTAATGAAGTATCAACTCACATCCTTAATAGTACGAATCAACTAAACAAGAAGGAGCAACAAGTGACTATATTCAACTCCTCTTGCAGTTTAATTATAAAACTAAAATGACTTATACATATACTAAACATGCATAGAACTTCCATATCATAAAATCAAGGTCACATTACAAATAAGAAGAAGAATGAAATTGCTAAAGTGCTATAATAATCTGAAAGAAATGTATCTGGACGGATATGTTAAAGATCCGTCTTGAAATACTTAAACGCTAAACCGGAGCTCAATTGTTTGCTGTTTGTCCTCCCCAGATGAAGAGGGAGGGATACTAGAGTTATGTCTCTGCCCGCTGGCTGTTCTCGCCGGAGTTGCAGTAGATCCAGTGGATCGCCATCTTCGTTTGGGGCTGTTTGCAGTCGCTGTTTCACCGAGACTGTTGCTGCTCGTTGTCTTCACTGGAGAACCAAACGACTGGTGGCGCTGTTGGTTTCGGTGGTTTCCACTGTCATCGTCGAATATTCGTCGGACTGCTGGTTGCTGTCTGGCTGCTTCTCTCGTCAGCTACTATTGTTAGTCTTTCGGCGTGGCCTCGTCTGGTGGCTGCTGGATGAAGAGGAGAGAAGGGAGACGAGGGGAGGAGCGAGAGGGAGGGCTCACTGAGACTGCGGCGCTACTTAGAGCAGTCAGAGTTGTTGGCTTCGTCTCCTTCGCTGCCGGTCAAAGAGGACGAGAGAAGGAGGAAGCGGTGATCTTTGAGGGAGGAGATGGAAGAGTGAAAAATGAAGGAGAGATTTAGGCTTAGGGTATAAAAAAGGGAAGATGGGAGGATTCATCTTTGACCGTAGGATTAATTTGAATGAACAGCTGGATTAAATCTAGTATTTAAGTTAAAAGACGGACGGCTGGGATTTAATTGAAAAATCTTAAAATTGACATAAAATTGGCTAGAATTGACATAAAAGTGGCAATAATTGAAATAAAATTAGAATTGAATAGGCTAGAATTAGAATAAAACCGTCTAAAATTTAAATGACTTTGAGGAAATGTAAAGAAATACTATCCAATTAAAATACTACAAATATTGAAATATTTTATATAATAAAAATCACTTAGAATTTTAAAACATTTGAAATAAAATAATTATTTTGATTTTTACTAATAATTTTTATAATAGTTACGAATAATTTTAAAATCATGCATACTAAAATATATAATTTTTTAGACAAAATCAACTAAATTTTAAACTAAAACGTATATTTTAAAATACGTATTTAATCGAATAGCATTTCAGTAATAGTTAAAAGGTCGGTCAAAATTTGGTGTCAACATTACCTATTCTTAGGTTACTTTTTCATGAAGTGACCCTCTTGTCCACACTTGAAACAATCGGACTGGCTATCACGACACTTACCTAGGTGGGTTCTACCACACCTAGCACTTGCAGGAGCACATTTACCTCCTTGTGTCACACTACCCTGAGACTGCGCAGGTCTAGCTCAAAAGTTCTGCGAATTTTGACCATTATACTCACATTTGTTTCTGAGTGCAGGTGCACTAGCAGATGATGGAGCTAGTCCCTTTTTCTTTTGCTAAAAGGATGAATGGTTCACATTACTTTTTTGTTGTCCGGACTCATTACCTGTCTTAGCCTTGTTGTTTCAAAATTCCTCTCGATCCCTCAACTTCTCTTCTTCAACCTACTGCACATAGACCATCAACCATGATATATCTATGTCCCCAATTAGCATTGCTACCCTTCCCTCCTTGCTTGATAGACTGGACAACCCATCAACAAACAAACTCATTCTACTCCTCATATCCGCAACCATTTCCGGAGCATAACACGTTAGTTGGGTGAACTTCAACCCATACACATGAACACTTAAGGAATCTTGCTTAAGAGTAAGAAATTATCGTACCCTAGCCTCTTTCAGTTCTCGGGAAAACAAACGCCCCAAGAAGGCCTCCTCAAAACATGTCCAACTAGCAGGTGGTGCATCCTCAGCTCTACCCTCTTTTCATTGGTCAAACCAAGTCCTAGCAACATTCTTTAGTTGATATCCTGCTAGTTCAACTCTCTCAGTATCGGTAACATGTATAACCGCAAATACCTTTTTCAGTTCTTAACAAAACTCTCTGGATCCTCAGTAGTGTCGAACCCGTGAAACTTGGAGGATTCATCCTCAAGAACTCTCGGATCCTCGAAGTATCAGTCACATCCTGTCTAGCTCACCTTTGTTGCGCATCTTGGTTGGTCACAACTTAGCTCAACATCCGGATAGCCTCACAAAACTCAACATTAGTAACCTCTCTTTGGGGTTACACTTCAGGTGCATTGGGTACCCCTTTCTCCTCAACATTCCTCCAAGCAAGACGACTTCTGAAAAATTTTCGTGAAGGCATGATTATCTAAGAACACGCGCAAGCACGAATTAGAAGGAATTTTTTTATATATCAAATTCTAACGCACGAAATGAGTGTGAAAGAAGTGAGAAATTTTCCTAAGTATTAAAGCCTCCTAATTATAAATGTAGCGCGCTTCACACCGATAATCAGGACTCTACAGACACAGCTTCATAGATAACCTAGGACTCTTGAACTCTGCGCTCTGATACCAAGTTTGTCACGCCCCAAGTATACACCTCGTACGTGGCTGACACTTGAGAACTATTGTAGGCTCCAAGCGAACCCTTGGCCTGGCTTACTTACTCAGCAAAAGACTCCAAGCATTATTACAATGATTAAATGCACTTACTCAATTGTTTCATAAAATAACTTAAAATATTTAAAAGTCAACATTCAACTTGGCCAAAATGACAAGTTGAGTCTTAACATATGAAATGATAATATAAAGACAACTGAACTAATAACTGGTCTATGAATCCTCTAAAACAAAGAGGTATGCCGGGACAGGACCTCTGATCATCCTAACAACTGAAAACTATAAAGCAAGTGATAAAAGAGTCCTTCGGAAAGCAAGAAGGCACCCAAACTGACTCTGAGTGCTCACGAGGCACGGGATATTGATCCTGGTTACCTGCGTCTGCATCATAAGACGATGCAGTCCAACTTTCCATATATTAATAAAGAAAGAACAATTCCACAAAGTCAGTAAATTACACAAGCAAAGGTACTATTATTTAAGGCACAATATAATCACATATTGAAGTAATATTAGCATATCATTATTTGCTTCTAAGGAAACAAGGATGCATAAATGGCGAGATTTACAAGCAGAGAGATATCAATTCGAGAATTATTAAATGAAACAATCACTATGATTTGTCAAGTGTGATTTATTGACAAGTCAATGTTTATACCCAATCTTGCCAACTCTAATGAAGTATCAACTCACATCCTTAACAGTATGAATCAACTAAACAAGAAAGAGCAACAAGTGACTATATTCAACTCCGCTTGCAGTTCAATTGTAAAACTAAAATGACCTATACATATACTAAACATGCATAGTACTTCCATATCATAAAATCAAGGTCACATTACAAATAAGAAAAAGATTGAAATTGCTAAAGTGTTATATTAATCTGAAAGAAATGTACCTGGACGAATATGTTAAAGATCCGTCTTGAAATACTCAAACGCTCCACCGGAGCACAATTGTTTGCTGTTTGTCCTCCCAGATGAAGAGGAAGGGACGCTGGAGTTGTGACTCTGCCCGCTGGCTGTTCTCGCCGGAGCTGTTGTAGATTTCGGTGGTTCGTCATCTTCGTTAAGGGCTGTTTGCAGTCGCTGTTTCATCGAGCCTGTTGCTGCTCGTTGTCTTCGCTGGAGAACTAAACGATTGGCAACGCTGTTGGTTTCGGTGGTTTCCACTATCGTCGCCGGATATTCGTCGAATTGCTGGTTGCTGTCTGGCTGCTTTCCTCGTCGTCTATTATTGCTGGTATTTCGATGTGGCCTCGTCTGGTGGTTGCTGGACGAAGAGGAGAGAAGGAAGACGAGGGGAGGAGCGAGAGGGAGGGCTCACTGAGACTGCGGCACTACTTGGAGAAGTCGGAGCCGTTGGTTTCTTCTCCTTCGCTGCCGGTCGGAGAGGACGAGAGAAGGAGGAAGCGGTGAACTTTGAGGGAGGAGATGGAAGAGTGAAAAATGAAGGAGAGATTTAGGCTTAGGGTATAAAAAAGGGAAGATGGGAGGATTCATCTTTGACCGTAGGATTAATTTGAATGAACAGCTGGATTAAATCTAGTATTTAAGTTAAAAGACGGACGGCTGGGATTTAATTGAAAAATCTTAAAATTGACATAAAAGTGGCAATAATTGAAATAAAATTAGAATTGAATAGGCTAGAATTAGAACAAAACCGGCTAAAATTTAAATGACTTTGAGGAAATATAAAGAAATACTATCCAATTAAAATACTACAAATATTGAAATATTTTATATAATAAAAATCACTTAGAATTTTAAAACATTTGAAATAAAATAATTATTTTGATTTTTACTAATAATTTTTATAATAGTTACGAATAATTTTAAAATCATGCATACTAAAATATATAATTTTTTAGACAAAATCAACTAAATTTTAAACTAAAACGTATATTTTAAAATACGTATTTAATCGAATAGCATTTCAATAATAGTTAAAAAGTCGGTCAAAATTTGGTGTCAACATTACCTATTCTTAGGTTACTTTTTCATGAATTGACCCTCTTGTCCACACTTGAAACAATCGGACTGGCTATCACGACACTTACCTAGGTGGGTTCTACCACACCTAGAACTTGCAGGAACCTAGTTACCTCCTTGTGCCACTCTACCCTAAGACTGCGTAGGTCTAGCTCAGAAGTTCTGCGAATTTTGACCATTATACTCACATTTGTTTCTGAGTGCAGGTACATTAGCAGATGATGGAGCTAGTCCCTTTTTCTTTTGTTGAAAGGATGAACGGTTCACATTACTTTTTTATTGTCCAGACTCATTACCTGTCTTAGCCTTGCTGTTTCAAAATTCCTCTCGATCCTTCAATTTCTCTTCTTCAACCTGCCGCACATAGACCATCAACCATGATATATCCATGTCCCCAATTAGCATCGCTGCCCTTCCCTCCTTGCTTGATAGATTGGACAACCCATCAACAAATAGACTCATTCTACTGCTCATATCCGCAACCATTTTCGGAGCATAACAGGTTAGTTGGGTGAACTTCAACCCATACACATGAACACTTAAGGAATCTTGCTTAAGAGTAAGAAATTATCGTACCTTAGCCTCTTTCAGTTCTCGGGAAAACAAACGCCCCAAAAAGGCCTCCTCAAAGCATGTCCAACTAGCAGGTGGTGCATCCTCAGCTCTACCCTCTTTTCATTGGTCAAACCAAGTCCTAGCAACATTCTTTAGTTGATATCTAGCTAGTTCAACTCTCTCAGTATCGGTAACATGTATAACCGCAAATACCTTTTACAGTTCTTAACAAAACTCTCTGGATCCTCAGTAGTGCTCGAACCCGTGAACTTGGAGGATTCATCCTCAAGAACTCTCGGATCCTCGAAGTATCAGTCACATCCTGTCTAGCTCATCTTTGTTGCGCATCTTGGTTGGTCACAACTTAGCTCAACATCCGGATAGCCTCACAAAACTCAACATTAGTAACCTCTCTTTGGGGTTACACTTCAGGTGCATTGGGTACCCCTTTCTCCTCAACATTCCTCCAAGCAAGACGACCTCTGAAAAATTTTCGTGGAGGCATGATTATCTAAAGACACGCGCAAGCACGAATTAGAAGGAAATTTTTTAGAGATTAAATTCTAACGCACGAAATGAGTGTGAAAGAAGTGAGAAATTTTCCTAAGTATTAAAGCCTCCTAATTATAAATGTAGCGCGCTTCACACCGATAATCAGGACTCTACAGACACAGCTTCATAGACAACCTAGGACTCTTGAACTCTGTGTTCTGATACCAAGTTTGTCACGCCCCAAGCATACACCTCGTACGTGGCTGACACTTGAGAACCATTGTAGGCCCCAAGCGAACCCTTGGCCTGGCTTACTTACTCAGCAAAAGACTCCAAGCATTATTACAATGATTAAATGCACTTACTCAATTGTTTAATAAAATAATTTAAAATATTTAAAAGTCAACATTCAACTTGGCCAAAATGACAAGTTGAGTCTTAACATATGAAATGATAATGTAAAGACAACTGAACTAATAACAGGTCTATGAATTCTCTAAAACAAAGAGGGATGCCGGGACAGGACCCCTGATCATCCTAACAACTAAAGTCCTCTGGAATGCAAGGAGGCACCCAAACTGACTCTGAGTGCTCAACCTGATCAACGAGGCACGGGATATTGATCTTGGTTACCTGCATCTGCATCATAACACGATGCAGTCCAACTTTCCATATATAAATAAAGAAAGAACAATTCCACAAAGTCAGTAAATTACACAAACAGAGGTACCATTATTTAAGGCACAATATAATCACATATTGAAGTAATATTAGCATATCGTTATTTGCTTATAAGGAAACAAGGATGCATAAATAGCGAGATTTACAAGCAGAGAGATATCAATTCGAGAATTATTAAATGAAACAATCACTATGATTTGTCAAGTGTGATTTATTGACAAGTCAATGTTTATACCCAATCTTGCCAACTCTAATGAAGTATCAACTTACATCCTTAATAGTATGAATCAACTAAACAAGAAGGAGCAACAAGTGACTATATTCAATTTCGCTTGCAGTTCAATTATAAAACTAAAATGACTTACACATATACTAAACATGCATAAAACTTCCATATCATAAAATCAAGGTCACATTACAAATAAGAAGAAGAATGAAATTGCTAAAGTGCTTAATAATCTGAAAGAAATGTACATGGACGGATATGTTAAAGATCCGTCTTCAAATTCTCAAAAGCTTCTTCGGAGCTCAATTATTTGCTGTTTGTCCTCCCCAGACGAAGATGGAGGGACGCTGGAGTTATATCTCTGTCCGCTGGCTGTTCTCGCCGGAGCTGCTATAGATTTCGGTGGTTTGCCATCTTCGTTTGGGGCTGTTTGCATTCGCTGTTTCACCGAGACTGTTGCTGCTCGTTGTCTTTGCCGGAGGACCAAACGACTGGCGGCGCTGTTGGTTTCGATGGTTTCCACTATCGTCGCCGGACTGTCGGTTGCTGTTTGGCTGCTTCCCTCGTCGGCTACTATTGTTGGTCTTTCGGCGTGGCTTTGTCTGGTGGCTGCTGGACGGAAAGGAGAGAAGGGAGACGAGGGGAGGACCGAGAGGGAGGGCTCACTGAGACAACGGTGCTACTTGGAGTAGGCAGAGCCACTGGCTTCGTCCCCTTTGCTGTCGGCCGGAGAGGACGAGAATAGGAGGAGGAGGCAGTCTTTGAGAGAGGAGATAGAAGAGTGAAAAAATGAGGGAGATATTTAGGTTTAGGATATAAAAAAGGGAAGATGGGAGGATTCATCTTTGACTATAGTATTAATTTGAATGAACGACTGGATTAAATCTAGGATTTAACTTAAAAGACGGACGGTTGGGATTTAATTGAAAAATCTGAAAATTGACGTAAAATTGACATAAAAGTGGCTATAATTGAAATAAAATTAGAATTGAATAGGCTAGAATCAGAACAAAATATGCTAAAATTTAAATGACTTTGAGGAAATGTAAAGAAATGTTATCCAATTAAAATACAACAAATATTGAAATATTTTATATAATAAAAATTACTTAGAATTTTAAAAGATTTGAAATAAAATAATTATTTTGATTTTTACTAATAATTTTGATAATACTTACGAATAATTTTAAAATCATGAATACTAAAATATATAATTTTTTAGACAAAATCAACTAAATTTTAAACTAAAAAATATTTTTTAAAATACGTATTTAATCGAATAGCATTTCTGTAATAGTTAAAAGGTCGATCAAAATTGGGTGTCAACAGCTGCCCCTTGATTGCTTGGGAATGAAGAATGAATTGTCGGCCAACCAACATTGACTTAGTTGCCGACTTTGTCCGACCGACGAAAGATGTCGGTGGGTTCAATTGAACTAATAAAGTTTTAAAAGGGTACGACCGAGACCTTGGTGTTAAGCCGCCTACATATCTCTGGTTATATGAGAATTAGATCGTGTGTAGTTCTGAATTTAGGAGCAAACGAAACTGATAAGATTGAAAAAGCGATACGATATTCGAACGGGAATGATATCGGCTTGAGTGGACAAGATTAGAGAAGTGAGAGGAGCATGAAAGCGATATTTCCAGCTTAAGAGCGAAGTATCCGATGAAGCGGAGGTAATATGAGTAGCCAAGGATTAAGGTGAGAAAATGCGATGTCAGTAGCACATAATTCGGTAAGTCCTGAGAGGGCAATAGACAACAAGACAATCATAGCTGAGAGGGCAATAATCTTATCTTCAAAATGTCAGTCTCTGCAAATCTGTATCTTGTAATAGAAGGATTAGATCATATAACAGTAAATGTAAACATGATGCAATTTCCCATATCGACCATGATGTTTGCCTTAAGACTATGAAAATGATGTCTTAGGCTATGATGTCTAGTGCCATGATACAAAAAAAAAAAAAATATCCTCAGGTCATGAAAATGTGTCTGCGGGCCATGAAAATAATGCCTTTAGAATATGACACATTTGGATCATGATAAGCGGAAAGTAAATCCTTAGGCCATGATATGATGTCCGCAGGCCATAAAAATGATGCATTTAGACAATGACGCCTTAGGAACATAAGTAATGAGTAAAGAAGGTGTATCTGTAATTCGAGCATCTGTTGATACTTGCGACTTGATTTGAATCTATTCGGGCACATACGATCATCGGGCTCATGCAATAGCGAGCACAATACAATTCTTGGGCACATGCAATAATGCAATTCTTGAGCTCAATGCGATTCTCGAGCATATGCAATAATGCAATTCTCGGGCTCAATATGATTCTCGGGCACAGTGCATTCTTTGGGCACATGAGATATCAGGTATAATGCAATTCTCGAGCACAAAGGCAATCTTGAGCACATGTGATAATGCATTTCGTGGGCACATTGCAGTCTTCGGGCACATGCAATAATGCAATTCTCGGGCACATGCAATTCTGGCACAATGCAATCTTGAGCCTATGCAATTCTCGAGCACATGCGATTCGGGCACAATGCAATCTTCGGGCATAAATGCAATCTCGAGCATATGCAATTCTCGGGCACAAAGCAATATCGGGCATATGTGATAATGCAATTATCGGGCTCAATGCGATTCTCGAGTATATGTAATTCTCGAGCACAATGCAATAGTTTACTTGAGGGCATAAAGTAGCTTGGACCTTCGCCTAGTTGGAAGGGTCGAGTGACATTTGTCGGTGAATTTTGATCTCGAAGTATTGTAGCTTGACTCTTCGTCTTATAATAAGGAGAGGTTATCATTGAATATCGATTGTTCGGGATATGTATGAAGTAGCTTAATCTTTTCGTTTGATTGATAGTGGGTCATTGATTGATGATTTGTTGGGCTCAATATAGTAGTGCAATGACCCTTTATGTGGTGTTGAAGTTGCTTCTTGTATATGTACTTGTCTTTTCTGCATTGAAAGAAAAATAGTGAGTTTAAAAATAGGGCGGTTGATTTGTTCCGACCATTGTGCTTTCTTTGGCTCGCCATCTAGACCTTTTCAGGCATTTGCTTTGAAGAGAATATAAATAGAATAAGAGAGAATTTTTGAAAAGCTTTTGAAAATATTAATTTGTAAAAGTAATGTCAAATCTTTGACTATGACACAATTTGAGACTTTACAACATCCTACTGAACATCGTTCCAAATTTCAGCTCCGGTAACACTTTTGTCATTCTGATCTTTGTCGTGGATTGTAGCTTGATTACTATGAATTTTTGAGACCCTCTCAAAAATTCTGCCCCAGTCTTGATTTGTGTGGAAAATGCTCGTTGAAAGAATTTTTGAGACCCCCTAAAAAATTCTGCCCCAATTATTTAGTCAAAAGGGGAAAAGGAATATTTTTATTATGATGAGACTGAACTCCATAGGAGCGCCTACGTATCCCTTCATAAACGGGAATCAGGTCTAACGTAGTTCCACATACAGAGCATAAGACAAGCTTAAATGTAGTATCTCTTCACAGCATCTGAGTTGATAGGTTTGGGCTAAACTTTTCCGTCCATTTCTGTAAGTATGAGCGCTCAGCTTGTCAATACTCGAGAGACTATGTATGGACCTTGCCAGTTTGGTGAGAGTTTACCCTTTGCTTCATCCTAATTTGGGAAGATCCGCCTCAGAACCAGCTGCCCAGGTGAGAAATGTCTGGGTCTAACCTTCTTGTTGAAAGCTCTGGTCATTCTATTTTGATAGAGTTGACCATGACAAACGGCATTAATCCTTCTTCCATCGATTAATGCCAGATTCTTCGCTCGAATTTGTATCCATTTAGCATCATCCAACTCTGCTTCCTGAATAATCCTTAGAGAGGGTATCTCTACTTCAACAGGTATCACGACTTCATTACCATACACTACAAAACAAGGCGTAGCCCCAGTAGAAGTTCTAATAGTGATACGATATCCCAACAATGCAAAAGGTAGCTTCTCATGCCAATGTTTATGATTATCGATCATCTTGCGCAATATCCTCTTGATGTTCTTATTTGCAGCCTCGACCGCTCCATTTATCTGTGGTCTGTATAATGTAGAATTTTGATGGTTGATCTTGAACTTCTCACACAATGATCTCATCAAATCACTATTTAGGTTGGTTCCGTTATCAGTGATGATTGACTCAGGAATCCCGAACCTACAGATGATATTATTTTTGATAAAATCATCCACAACATTCTTTGTCATCGATTTATGAGAGGTGGCTTTGACCCATTTAGTGAAGTAGTCGATTGCAACCAGAATGAATCTATGTCCATTGGATGTTGCTGGCTCGATAGGACCAATGACGTCCATGCCCCAAGCTGCAAAGGGCCTAGGTGAACTAGTAACATGGAGTTCGTTGGGAGAAACTCGAATCATATCTGCATGAGTTTGACATCGGTGGCATTTCTGAACATAACGAATACAATCTGTCTCCATAGTTAACCAAAAATACCCCGACCTCAAAATCTTCTTTGCCAAAGTAAAACCGTTCATGTAAGGACCACATATTCCTGCATGTATCTCTTCAATCAATCTGCTAGCTTCTTCGGCTTCGATGCATCTTAGCAACCCCAAGTCGGGCATCCTCCTATAAAGGATTTCTCCACTAAGAAATAATTGTTTGCTAACCTCCGAATTGTATGCTTTTGCACACTTATTGCCTCTTCTGTATACTCACCATTCTTCAAATACTCTCGTATGTCATTGTACCAAGGCTTTTCATCAGGATCTTCCTCAACATGGAAGCAGTATACTGGTTGCTCATATATATGGATACAGATAAGATCAATGTAATTATGATCAGGATGTTGAATCATGGACGACAAAGTGGCTAATGCATCTGCAAATTCATTCTGGATCCTTGGCACATATTTGAATTCTACCTTGATGAACCTTTTGCACAACCTATACATGCACTCCAAATATGGTAATAACTTTCAATTTTTGGTAGCCCACTCGCCTCGAACCTGATGAATCAATAGATCTGAATCCCCTATTATCAGCATTTCCTTGACGTCCAAATCAATAGCACGCCGTAGCCCTAGTATGCAAGCTTCGTATTCGGCCAAATTGTTTGAACAAAGGAACCTGAGCTTTGCCGATACCGAATAGTGTTGCCCAGTTGGTGAAATCAGAATAGCTCCAATGCCAGATCCACTCAAATTCTTAGCTTCATCGAAGAACATCCTCTAACCATCATATTCTTCAGAAATATCTTCCCCAACAAAAGCTACTTCTTCATCCGGGAAGTAAGTCTTCAGGGGTCTATAATCATCATCTACGGGGTTTTCCGCCATATGATCTGCTAATGCCTGGGCCTTCACTGCTTTTTGTATGACATATACTATGTCAAACTCGCTCAGTAGGATCTGCCATTTAGCTAGTTTTCCTGTAGGCATGGGCTTTTGAAAGATATACTTCAAAGGATCTATCCTTGAAATTAGATAAGTAGTATGGGACGAGAGGTAGTGTCGCAGCTTCTGGGCAACCCAAGTTAAAGCACAACAGGTACGCTCCAATAAAGAGTATCGAGCTTCATATGATGTAAACTTCTTGCTCATGTAATATATTGCATGTTCCTTCTTTCATGTTTCATCATGCTGCCCCAGAATGCAGCTGAATGCATTATCCAACACTGATATGTATAACAATAGTGGTCTACCAGATTCTGGTGGAACCAACACAGAAGGATTGGATAAATAGTCTTTGATCTTGTCAAATGCTTGTTGACATTCATCTGTCATTTTACCGTAGCATCCTTCTTCAACAACTTGAAAATAAGCTCACAAATAACAGTAGATTGGGCTATGAAATGACTGATGTAATTGAGTCATCCCAGAAAGCTCATTACCTCCTTCTTACTCTTCAAAAGAGGTAGATCACGAATGGCCTTGATTTTTGATGGATCCAATTCAATACCCCGGCGACTAATAATGAAACCCAGAAGCTTTTCAACAGAAACCCCAAAGACACACTTCGCAGGATTCAACTTCAAGTTATACTTGCGTAGTCTAGCAAAGAACTTTCGCAAATCATCCAGATGATTTGAACCCTTCTTTGATTTGATGATGACATCATCCATATAAATTTCAATTTCCTTGTGAATCATGTCATGAAACAAGTTAGTCATTGCCCTCTTATATGTAGCCCCAACATTCTTCAACCTAAAAGGCATAACCTTGTAGTGGTAGACACCCCATGGCGTGATGAAAGCAGTCTTCTCAGCATCGTCCTTGTGCATCTCAATTTGATGATAAACGGGGAAGCAATCCACGAATGATTATGTTTCATGCTTGGCACAATTGTCAATCAGAATGTGTATGTTGGGCAATAGAAAATTATCCTTGGGACTAGCTTTGTTGAGATCCCGATAATGCACACAAACTCTAACCTTTTCGTCTTTCTTGGGCACTGGAACGACATTTGCAAGTCAGGTTGGATACGTCATTACTTTAAGGATTCCAGCATCTAATTGCTTTGATATTTCTTCTTTGATTTTCAAACTCAACTCATGCTTGTATTTTCGTAGCTTCTGCTCCACTGGAGGTCAGACTGGATCAGTAGGCAACCAGTGAGCTACTATTGAAGTGCTTAGCCCTGTCATGTGCATAGAACCAGGCCAAAATATATTTATTCTCTATAAGACACTCAATGTACTTTTTCTTATCATCTTCCGTCATATGGATGCTTACTCGGGTCTCTTGTGTTACCTCCGAATTTCCCAGATTTACCACCTCTGTTTTCTGCCAAATTTGGATTGGGCTTTTCCTCAAATTCTTTAACCTTTCTGATTAACTCTTTAGGACCTCATCTTCCTCGACCTCTTCTAAATCATTAACGTTAAATTGTGCAGTCTCATTATATGCCATAGTCTCAGATTCAATATTTTTACAACAGATTTTGCTGGAAAAAGAATAAAGCACCAATAAATATAGGATATTAAATAGATGGGAAAAAAAACTTAATTGATTAAAACTCAAAAGTTTTAGAATACTAGCATTTGAAAACAATAACAGAGAACTAGAATATAAAACTGTTTATTGAAAACTTCAAAATCTGATAGAAAAATCTCCCAAGGCTTTCCAGATGCCCGACGAGGTCTGTTAGAGTTGAGGTCCAGGTGTTGATGTTGATCTTCGCTTCATTGCTTCCTCTAGGGTCCCCTTTCTCCTTCTCGTTGATCACGATATTGCAGCCTTTTCCTTCCTTCTTGGTCAGAGACAACCCCTTCATGCCTTCCAGAAGCTCATCCATGATTCCACCCATAAGACCGGCTGATCGGAAGGATTGGTGCAACAGTGGTATTGGTTTCTTCAATGAATAGTAGTACCCATCTCTAGGTGGTTGCCAGTCAAGTCATTCCTCCGTAGTATATTTATATCCCAAGCCGAAAGTGGTTGAATGTCGAACAGGTTGTATAGGTTCAACTATACCTTGGAGATTAGCTCCCAAACCTTTCCCGAGCTCGAAACCAAACCAGGCCATCATGTCTATAATCTTCTGACTAAACCACGGTTGTACCTCAATATTGCCAACAAGCTCAACTGTATGAAATATTTCCCCATCCAGATGACCCCTTCCTTCTATCGCATATACCGGATGTCCCTTTTCCCCATGGACTACGACCTCTTCATGATCCCATTCAAACTTCAAACATTGATGAAGAGTGGAGGAAACCGCTCCAGCCATATGAATCCAAGGATGACCCAACAATAGGTTATACGAGGATGGAATGTCCAAGACTTGAAAGGTTATTGGGAAAGTCGCAGGACCAATGAGCATGTCCAGGGTTATTTCCCAAATAGTACCCCTCTGAGAGCCATCAAATACTCTCACATTCATCTTTCAGGTCTGGATCTTTGCACTATCCACGTCCAGTCTTGTTAACGTACTCAGCGAACAAGTATTCAAACCAGAACCTGAATCCACCAAAGCTTTGGTAATAACCTTGACCTGATATTGAACTGAAATATACAAAGCCATATTGTGGGTTGTTCCTTCCAGTGGCAACTCATCTTCGTGCAAGGATATTCTGTATGCTTCAAAAACCTGCTCGACCATTTGGGCTACCTCTCCATGAGTGATGCTAGATGGGACATAGGCTTCACCCAAGATCTTCAAAAGACCGTTCCGATAAGTTTCGAAAGACTGCAACAACGACAGGATTGATATTTGGGACAGAGTTTTGCCCAATTGTTCCACAATAGAGTACTACTTAGCTTGCACCTTTTTCCAAATACTCTGGTCTTCAAGCTCTACAATTGGTGCCTTGGATTTACTGGAACTTCCTTGAACCAACTTTTCGGAAGTGTAAATTCTTCTGGATCTAGTCACTCCTCCTGCAGTGTCTACTTCTTCCACCTTTGTTTTTTCCTTTTTGTAACTCCATGAAACAGCATGAGTATCATATTGGAGAGCGGTAGGCACCCGACATACGGTGAATGGAGGCATAGGCATGGCAACCTCAACCTCAAAAGAAATACACCTTTGCACTACAATTGGCGTTTGGGTGGTAGCGGTCATTGCTTCTTCTGGCTCAAAGGCCCAAATAGACTGCTCCCAATTCGAAGTATCATCAACTTCTACCATGTTGACTTGATGGTTAGGCAAAGGGTTGTTTGCAACATTTGGTGTAGGATCCTTGAGCTGAATGACCTTTGTAGGCACAAACCTTGTTGGGGTCATACCATTTTGCACAAACATCCACAGGCAATGCAGGAATTGGGGTCACATAGCCTGCTTCTTTTAGTCTTTCACAAAGCTGAGCTATGGGCTCAGTTAGAGGAGTGCAGTTTTTTGCTGGTCTTTTTTCGTATGGAGGTCTGTTTCGGTAGTTTGGAGTCTGAGTAGGTGGTAGAGTTTGGAAGTAAGTTGGCTGGGCATTATAGACGGGATATGAAACTTGTTGATACTGAGGAGGAGCATTTTGGTAATATACTGGCATGGGATGGGGAGATATAGGTGGTGGAGCTGAGGGATGTGGAGTTTGAGGATATGGAGATGGAGGTGGGGTTGTTGCTTGGTATTTATAAGGGGTTCTAGTTCCTTGAGCCATCATGACTGAACCTTTCTTCTTTCGATTTTCTAACATCCCACCTAATTGCAGAGCTTTTTTAGTAGCTTGTAGGGCCTCTAGGTTGATGATAGTCCCATTTTTTATGCCCTCTTCAATCCATTCGCCTAATTTGATAATTTCGGCGAAACTTTTCTCAGCTATCAGCATCATCCTGTCATAATATTGTGGCTCCTGGGCACAAATGAAGTAATCCTTCATCTGAGATTCCTCCATAAGAGGTCTGGCTCTGGCCGCCTTAGACCTCCATCTTATGGCGTACTCCCTGATGGACTCACTGGTCTTCTTCCTCAGGTTTTGGATGTAAAACCAATCAGGTGCATTTTCTATGTGAAATCCAAACCTGTTCATGAAGTCTGTTGCCATGTCCACCCACTCAACCCATTTCCTAGGATCTTGTTCAATATACCATAATAGAGCCTCTCCAGTGAGACTCCTCATAAACAACTTCATGAGTTTCCTCTCATCTCTTTCTATTCCTATAAGCTTATCACATTACATTCGCAGGTGAGCTTTGGGATCTCCCGTGCTATTAAACATTTCAAACTTTGGAAGCTTGTATCCTTCAGGTAATTCTACGTTGGGGTGCATACACAAATCATCGTAGTTCAAACCTCCTAAACTCTTGCTTCCTTCCACATGTCGCACCCTGTTAGCCAAGTTATCTAGTCTCTCGGTCAGGTTTTTAATCAGAATGTCCTTTTGGGAGGACTCTGATTCATAGTAGTTATGAGTCACGGGAGCAGTTTCCACATATATGGGGTTGAGATTATTGTCTCCCGGAGTATATGAAGGGTTTGCATTTGGAATTGGTTCTGGGATAGTTGGCTTGGTTTGTTGGTGGTAACGATAAAAAGGAATTTGAGTATTTTAGGTATGAGGTGGTGGGAATATATTTGGATGAGTGGGTTCAAGTTAGGATATATTGATTGGAGGGTTGTTTGGTAAAGTTGTTTGGTTAGAGTGGGGAGGATTGTCTATGTTTTTCCCGAAATGGGTTCCGAGAGAAATAGACAACTTGGCCAAATCACGCATATGTGCCACTTCTTCTTCCAACTCCAAAATCTTGCGCTCAAGTCTAAGAACAAGATTATTCTGAAGTTGCTCTCCCTCAGAATTTTCTCCTCTTTCGTTGCTGCTGTTGTTGTCAACCATTTTATCTTGTCTCTGTAGCTTGTTCTCTGAGGAGGCGGAGAAGGGGGGGTTCCTTTTAATCGTGTATGTGCCAGGGTGAAGAACAGATCAACCTTAGGAATGGGAAAAACAATGCAATCAATAGAAAACAGTGCTAGGAGATTAGATTAAATAAGAATAATAGCACATTGTTTGAAATAAACGCCCTAAATGCAAAGGACCTCGTTGAACCAGAGGTAGGCCTAAGACGACATATAAGTGATGCACAATGATTAATTTAAGCCTTATTTGCCAATTGGAGTTTAGAGTTAGAGATAATAAAATAAATAAAAAAAACTTCATATAATGAATAGTTTCAACTTATTACATCAAAATAAACTAAAGGGCTAGGGATAACATGGGAAATAGAAATCCTAAAAAAAAAAAAAAATCAATGCTGGTCTCCAAAGTTGGGTACGATCTGCTGCTTCGTTTCAGGAGTGATCTCATAGTTGTTGTTGAGAAGGTTGCGAGCCCATCTTCTTTCTCTCTCATCACCAAAGCCTGGAATGTCCTCCTTGCTCAAATCTGCATGCTCCGCATCCTCCAAAAGCCATACATAATATTTAAGTGTGCAGAAGGGTCGATGCTCTTGAACATCAATAGCCACTACTCTTTCCCACCTTTGTAGTATGGTACCTACTTGTGGTATTTCTGGCCCAAAGTCATACCCATAATGGCCCATATGAGATCACAGAGGTATCATCTATATTTGTCCAAACTGTCGAAGGACTTGAAGTGGTGCGTATAGTTGTATGTTATTTAAACCAATAAGCTCGATGAAGTAGAGCTCATTACCCCTTATAATGGCACGACGAGGCTTTAACCAGTAATACTTCCATTGAATTTGGGTGGCTGAACGTTCTCTCAAGTACACAAACCAGTCCTCCGTCCCTATAGGGGAAACAAAATATTTCATCCTTGAAGCATGATTGATGATCTTATTACCCATACTCCTTATAATGATATCTACCATATTAGTCATTTGGTAGAAGTGCTCCACAGCCCAAAATTGCAGTAAGAAGTTACACCCCTCGAAATATCTTTTGCCTCTAGTACACTTAGTCAGTGCCCTTATGATTTCTGCCAGTATCATGGGAATTATGGTCTTTCCGGCTCGAGCCAACATTCGGACCACATAACTTAGACTAGTGTGAATTCTTCCCTTTTCCATAGGAAAAACTAATGAGCCTAAGAGTGCGACAGCGAATGCATTAAGACGGTATCTCTCCCATTTTGCCGGGGAACAAGCAAATTCTCTATGAAAGTTTTCATGGCCTTCTTCGTCTCCAAAATGTGAGTATAGGAACTCTAAAGAAATCTATCCATCGTTTAGATAAAACAAATTCAGATTATGACGCACGCCTATTTGCTTCAGAAAGGACCTTGGTGTTGACTTGTGCAGCAAAATCATTTCACGCTCTTTGTAAAGTAGACCAAGAAACCCACTAATCTCTTCAATCGTTAAGGTTAGTTCAAAGTCTCTAAACTTGAAAACTAATCTCTCGGAGTCCCAAAACTTCAATAGTGCTTTGATC
This sequence comes from Solanum bulbocastanum, assembly GCA_037074985.1. Taxonomy (NCBI): domain Eukaryota; kingdom Viridiplantae; phylum Streptophyta; class Magnoliopsida; order Solanales; family Solanaceae; genus Solanum; species Solanum bulbocastanum. The sequence goes on along the minus strand of CM073603.1, from coordinate 39,920,692 downwards.
AAGTGACGATCTGACTCGACAGAGATTAAAGCAGAAAGGCCACCTAGTAGTTCATTTGCTTCTAACTTTTGATTCCTCTTAGTATCCCTCCACCAGACCTTCAGGGTAGGATTCACTTTGACCACCATTTGTGTGTTGGGGAAGTGAGGATAGGTCATGACTCTGCAAAATAACAAACAAATTCTAGACTCCATTTTGGAAAATTTAGCTTAATTTAATTATTATGACCACGTTGACACATAGTTATGCAATTTGTCTAAAGGGTGTTAGGGCCCTTTAGACGATAAGGTGGCTACTAATCATGCGGATTGACACCAAGGGTCAAACTGCCTAGGGTTTATGCAGCATGTATGACCTAAATAAGATTTTCTAAGAGTTGGCTTGAAACGGACTTGAAAGGGAATTCTATGCGAGAAGGCACGTGGTTTTCCGGTAGTAAAACTATTCGTTCCACACACGCATATGCCGACCCTCTATAATTAGGTGTTTGAAAAAGATTGGAGTAGTTGTGAGAGGTGCAAAGGCAAGACATCACGGTAACAAAAAAAAAAAAAAAAAGAGGCTCCCAATTGGGGGAAGTATGACCGAAATGACAGTTTATCAAAACAGTAAGCATTTAGCATGTAGTTTGAAAAACTGTAACACATAAACAATTTTAAAGGAAAGCAATAAATAAATAAATACATAAATATAAACAAGCAAGAATCACAAAATAAGGAAAAGGGATAAAGGCGAAACATGTAAATAAACAAATAAGGAAATGGGAAAGAAATTAAACATAAAAAATAAATCTATATTAGAAAAGCAAATAAACATGAAAATCAAATAACAACTAACGTGGTAAAAATCAAATAAATAATGAAAACAAAAATAAAAAAAAAACCCCCACATAAAGCACAAAACACGTAATGGTTAGAACCTAAAATCTCTAGAAGAGTCGCCATTCTATCGCGCCCCGTTTTTCCTCAAAACGGGTTTTAGTGCACGACCTAACAACTCTTTTGGGTTTTGAAAGGATTGAAGAGTCGTCACCTAATGAATTAAGGTGCGTTAGGGCACCTATTTAACCTAACTAAGTCTAGCTAAGGTCAACGAACCAGAAATCGGGTAAGGGTTCAAGTTATCTCGAGAGAAAGGTGTTAGGCATCCCTCGAGGTCCTTAAATGTGGGTCCCGGCCGTATCTCATGCAATTTATGTGGGGTTACAGATAGCAGATAAGGTCACTTCATTATTATTTAATTAATTTAGACATGTTTGCTAGGTGATAACGATAAATAAACAATTAAGATTACTATTATTTAATTAATTACATGCGAGACTAGGTAATAATAAATAAATATTAAACAATTAAGTAAGAGATAAGCGAGGAGACAGAAATTGCATAAATAAATAGAATAATCCAATTTTATTTTTTATTAAAACTACCCCAAATAATTGTAATTATAAAACATATAAAAGGACAAAAGGAAAGGGAGACTACGAGGGACTTTATGGATCATCACTCGACTTTTATTTATTTTTTTGATAGGCTTCCGTATAGGGACAGACAAAACCAAGGTTTGTTGCTTTAATCCTGAGTCCATATCATCATATCCGTAGGGCATAAACTACCCATACCCCACCACCGCATGTTTTTCGTCCTAAAAGGTGTCTAGCGCCCCCGCTTAATGTCCAAGAGGCATTGAACTACTATTGGGACGGTTTTAGACAAACGAATATCCTAATAGGCCCACCTAAACACCAAGCAAAACACGTTGGACAAACACTTAGCACGTAAAGTCTCAAGTTGGCCTCTTAAGTTTAATTATTAGCATACTAACAAACACATAATTAGTGAAAGGTTTCATGCTTGAGTGTGTGCATATAAACAAGCATTACAACAGTAAAATTACTTAATTAAGAGTGGCAAAAATTATTACAGAATGTAGATTTTAAATAATTTGAACAGCAGACAAGTGATCACAGATGCAACAAAAAACAAGAGCAAATTTTATTTAATTATTTACGCAGATTGATCAAGAATAAGAACACATATTTAAAACGAGGGCAGATTAATTTTCGACTATTCCCAACAGAACAAATAAAAAATGCAGGAAATTACTCACTTTTGTTTTAAGTGACAAAGCAATTGATTTAGCGCAGAAATTAATTGATTCATGCAAAGTTTAATCAAGGCAATTAGCATTAGAAAATAGTCAAAGATCAGTAAAAATTTAAAAGCGTAGGTTGATTCAAGTTAACAGATTATCTAAATAAGGAAGTTGAAATTAAAACATGCAAAGAAATTTATTAATTGTCATTAAGCAGCAATAACTAATTATATAACAGAATTTGCTTAACAGTGTTAAAAAAATGCAAAAAACAAGAGTTTAATTAAATCATATGATATGCTAAAATTATTTTATATGATTAATTAACATTAGTTTGATTATTTGAGTCCTATAGGCACGGTTTCTAAGTGTGAACATGCTGACATTATTATTGATCTTATAGTCATGATTTCTATGTGAATGGCATACAAGATTTATCATAATCCGATTAATAAAAATTTCGGGATTCATACACATAACAATAACATCAGAACATGAAAGGCAGATAGGATATTCATTTATTTGTAAATTGGAGGACCTATAGACACGTTATCTAGATATTTATCATGTTGGAAATGCTCTATTGATCCACAAACATATCAGATTCATACCAGACATAGAAATAGCCCAATTCATTAAACTCTTAGCATTGATTTACAATTTCAGATTTTAATGACATGCCGAAATTTGATGAATAAACCTATGAACATGAGTGCTAGGTGGTTGAAAGTCCAAATATTGCACAATACCTATAGGCATGGTACTCTAAATAATAAAATCAAACCTACAACCTATCAGCATGAGTTCTAAGCTATTTCTAGTATGCAACAAATTATCGAGCCCAGTATTTATTTCTTTTTACCATTTTTATTTCACATGAGAATTTTGATTTACTAAACAGGGCAATTAGATAAGCAAGCTAAAGGCAAAACAGTTAGAATTATTAATATTATGCTAAGGGTGATATAAAGTCTTATGATTTATTTAACGCTAAGTACATGCAGCCAATGCAAAATATGCTAGCAACATTTAAAGCAGTAAAGTATCGACCAGATCATCTTTTTTTTTTTTTTAATTATTCTAATTAGACTTAGAGTGAGGAAGAACAAACAATTAAACCACACTCCTATAGGCATGTTTCTAACAAATTAGGTTACGATAATCTAACAAATAGCATGTAAATTCCCTCCCCCCTTAGACGATCCCGAAAATATATATTATATATATAGGGTTTACAAATAATTACAAAAAAATAAGGGATATTAAATAATATACAAAACCCAAATTAAATAGAATTAGTTTGTCTAAAAAATATCCTTCCATGGCAACTCTTCAATATCCTGAATCCTAAATTTAACCCTGTTAAAGAAAGCAACAATACAATCCAACTAATACATAACGCATGTAATGTCATTTAAATTTGTATGGACCCAAGCAAAATAGCACATACGCATTACTTTAACCAATGCATTGCACACACACAATCATACACATATACAGGGAGAAGAGAACTGACTCGAACGCTTCCTTTATTTTCAAGCAATCGATACCAATAATGAATGATACAAGCTAAAATTAAACTAATGGAAAAGAAAGCTAACCAGTTATGCAGATTTCTTAATCAGCAATGAAGACCAAACTTATTCTAATATTCGACCCGAACACAACAAAACATCAATAGCAGAAACAGAGAGGAACTTTGAAATTTTTAATCGAAAGAACTTAATTCTTTTAGAGTAGGGAGTAGATATTTGTTTTTTTTTTTTTTAGAGTGTAAGCTAAAGTTGAATTAATAAGCAAATAGGGGATGACTCCTATTTATATAGTCACTAATACGGGCAAATAAGGAAAAGAATAAAGGGAATCAATTAATATTTTTTCCTTATTTCAAAGGAGCCAAAACAGATTACTTTAAATTACTTTCTTACCAAATATGGACAACTAAATTTGCCCAATTTTTAAAATAAAGTAGAGGAAATCAATCACATATTAAGCATATCATAACACCACATTTTCCATATAATCATGATTTTACCCAATTTAAGATGTCAAAAATCTGTCAAAATTCCAATTAAGCAAAAGGAATTAAATAAGATAATCTATGCAAGGAAAGAGTTAACGAAGCAAACATATATAATTTATTTCCTTAACAGACGAGAACACAATAATTGATACCATTTTCCCCATATAAAATTAGGAATCTGTCTAAGACAATAGATAAGGAAGAAAGGGTCAATTTACAACACTAATTATCCTTAATTGGAGGGAGTAAATCAACCAATACCGCAAAATTATCCTACCAAAATACATGCAAAATCTGTCCATATATAAATGAAGAAAGAACAATTCCACAAGTCAGTAAATTACACAAGCAAAGATATCATTATTTAAGGCACAATATAATCACATATTGAAGTAATATTAACATATCATTACTTGCTTCTAAGGAAACAAGGATGCATAAATGGCGACATTTACAAGTAGAGAGATATCAATTCGAGAATTATTAAAGGAAACAATCACTACGATTTGTCAAGTGTGATTTATTGACAAGTCAATATGTATACCCAATCTTGCCAACTCTAATGAAGTATCAACTCACATCATCAATAGTATGAATCAACTAAACAAGAAGGAGCAAAAAGTGACAATATTCAACTCCGCTTGCAGTTCAATTATAAAACTAAAATGACTTATACATATACTAAACATGCATGGAACTTCCATATCATAAAATCAAGGTCACATTGCAAATAAGAAGAAGAACGAAATTGCTAAAGTGCTATAATAATCTGAAAGAAATGTACCCGAATGGATCTGTTAAACATCCATCTTGAAATCCTCAAAAGCTCCGCCGAAGCTCGATTGTTTGTTGTTTGTCCTCACCAGATGAAGAGGGAGGGACGCTTAAGTTGTGTTTCTGCCCGCTGGCTGTTCTCGCCTGACCTGCTGTAGATTCTGGTGGTTCGCCATCTTCGTTTGGGGCTGTTTGCTGTCGCTGTTTCACCGAGACTGTTGATGCTCGTTGTCTTCGCCGGAGAACCAAACAACTGGCGACGTTGTTGGTTTCGGTGGTTTCCACTGTGGTCGACGAAATTTCGCCGGACTGCCGGTTGCTGTCTGGCTGTTTCCCTTGTCGGCTACTATTGTTAGTCTTTCGGCGTGGCCTTGTCTGGTGGCTGCTAGAGGCAGAGGAGAGAAGGTAGACGAGGGGAGGACCGAGAAGGAGGGCTCACTGAGACTGCGGCGCTACTTAGAGCCGTCGGAGCCACTGGCTTCGTCCCTTTCGCAGCCGGCCGGAGAGGACGAGAGAAGGAAGAGGCGGCGGTCTTTGAGAGAGGAGATGAAAGAGTGAAAAATGATGGAGAGATTTATGTTTAGGATATAAAAAAGGGAAGATGGGAGGATTCATCTTTGACCGTAGGATTAATATGAATGAACGGCTGGGATTAAATCTAGGATTTAAGTTAAAAGACAGAAGGCTGGGATTTAATTGAAAAATTTGAAAATTGACATAAAATTGGCTAGAATTGACATAAAAGTAGCTATAATTGAAATAAAATTAGAATTGAATAGGCTAGAATAAAAACAAAATCAGCTAAAATTTAAATGACTTTGAGGAAATGTAAAGAAATGCTATCCAATTAAAATACTACAAATATTGAAATATTTTATATAATAAAAATCACTTAGAATTTTAAAACATTTGAAATAAATTAATTATTTTGATTTTTACTAATAATTTTGATAATAGTTACGAATAATTTTAAAATCATGCATACTAAAATATAATTTTATAGACAAAATCAACTAAATTTTAAACTAAAAAAAATATATTTTAAAATACGTATTTAATCGAATAGCATTTCTGTAATAGTTAAAAGTTCGGTCAAAATTGGGTGTCAACATTACCTATTCTTAGGATACTCTTTCATGAAGTGACCCTCTTGTCCACACTTGAAACAACTGGACTGGCCATCACGACACTTACCTAGGTGGGTTCTACCATACCTAGCAATTGCAAGAGACCAATTACCTCCTTGTGCCATACTACCTTGAGACTGTGCAGGTCTTGCTCAAAAGTTCTGCGAATTCTGACCATTATACTCACCTTTGTTTCTGAGTGCAGGTGCACTAGCAGATGATGGAGCTAGTCCATTTTTCTTTTGCTGAAAGGATGAACGGTTCACATTACTTTTCTGCTGTCCGGACTCATTACCTGTCTTAACCTTGTTGTTTCTAAATTCCTCCCTATCCCTCAACTTCTCTTCTTCAACCTACTGCACATCGACCATCAACCATGATATATCCATATCCCCAATTAGCATCGCTGCCCTTCCCTCCTTGCTTAATAGATGGGACAACCCAGCAACAAACAGACTCATTCTACTCCTCATATCTGCAACCATTTCTGGAGCATAACAGGATAGTTGGGTGAACTTCAACCCATACTTATGAACACTCAAGGAATCTTGCTTAAGAGTAAGAAATAATCGTACCTTAGCCTCTTTCAGTTCTCGAGAAAACAAACGCCCCAAAAAGGCCTCCTCAAAACATGTCCAACTAGCAGGTGGTGCATCCTCAGCTCTACCCTCTTTCCATTGGTCAAACCAAGTCCTAGCAACATTCTTTAGTTGATATTCAGCTAGTTCAACTCTCTCAGTATCGGTAACATGCATAACCTCAACTACCTTTTCAGTTCTCAACAAAACTCTCTAGATCCTCAGTAGTGCTTGAACCCGTGAAACTTGGAGGATTCATCCTCAAGAACTCTCGGATCCTCGAAGTATCAGTCACATCCTGTCTAGCTCATTTTTGTTGCGCAGCTTGGTTGGTCACAACTTGGCTCAACATTCGGATAGCCTCACGAAACTAAACATTAGTAACCTCTCTTTGGGGTTACACTTCAGGTGCATTGGGTACCCCTTGCTCCTTAATATTTCTCCTAATAGGACGACCTCTGAAAACTCTTCGTGGAGGCATGATTATCTAAAAACACGCGCAAGCACAAATTAGAAGGAAATTTTTAAGAGATCAAACTCTAACGCATGAAATGAGTGATAAAGAAGTGAGAAATTTTCCTACGTGTTGCAGCCTCATAATTATAAATGTGGTGTGCTTCACACCAATAACCAGGATTCTACAGACACAGCTTCATAGACTCCCTAGGACTCTTGAACTCTGTGCTCTGATACCAAGTATGTCGCGCCCCGAGCATATACTCCGGACGAGGCTGACACTTGAGAACCATTGCTGGCCCCAAGTGAATCCTTGGTCTGGCTTACTTACTCAGCAAAGGGCTCTAAGCATTATTACAATGATCAAATGCACTTACTTAATTGTTTAATAAAATAACTTAAAATGTTTAAAGGTCAACATTCAACTTGGCCAAAATGGCAACTTAAGTCTTAACATAAGAAATGATAATGTAAAGACAAATGAACTACTAACTGGTCTATGAATCCTCTAAAATTAAGAGGGATGTCGGGACAGGACCCTTGATCATCCTAACAACTGAAAACTATAAAGAAAATGATAAAAGAGTCCTCTGGAATGCAAGGAGGCACCCCAACTGACTCTGAGTGCTCAACTTAATCAACAAGGAGCGGGATACTGATCCTGGTTACCTGCGTCTGCATCATAAGACGATACAGTCCAACTAGCATCAATACATATGGGAGTTGGAATGCTAAACACAACTTAAGCTTGAAAAGGATCTGAAAGGAACACTTACCTTGGCTTTACTCAACTCCTAAATAACTAAACTCAATATAAAGCAATAAGCATATGCAATATATAGAAAGCTTGTAAAAAACAGTGGAAAACAACTTAGTTCGTTAAACAAAATGCAATAACAAACTCAACATTACTCATATAATTAAGTAATATACTTTCTGTGGGAGTTTCTCTAACCGACAACCAGCAAAATAAGCCTAAGTGGTGATATAGCTTCTTGCCCACACTGTCAGAACTGTCATATACATTGCCGTCATATAGAACGCTTAACTAAGTGGATCCACTAGTCTATGCTAAAAGCATCTTTAGGAGTCATCTTAAAAGTATGATCCTTTACTACCCATGATGGCTACATGGTTTATGGAGACTTGAGTTAATATGAACTCACATCCCCATACCGGTGCTCACTACTACTCCCAAAATATACTTAGCTCATATGTTTTTTATAAAACAAACTTCTTACTTTAGTTTGAGATAATTACTCAAAACTTCGCTTAAAAGCTCTCTTGGAATCGATGCTCCCTTTCTTGTTCAAATGTGAAAACATTTTAAACTCTTGGGAATACTTAGTTCTCTTATAACTTTTGGAGAAATGAACTCAACTCTTTACTCTTTGCTTAACTTAAAACTTAAGTCTTAGAACAAAGTTAAAACGTTTGTGAAAGACTTTTGAAAAACTTTAATGAACTTCTCTTGACTTGCTTCTTAACTTCTAAACTTGACTCTTAACTTTCCTTGAATTGAATTATGGATTCAAGGATCATGATTTATGATAGGAAAGATCTTATGATGTTTAGGAGTGTTTTTAGATAGCTAAGCATGAGAAAAGATCAAAATTTCACTGTCTGAGGGTAGGTCCGTGATGCGGAGATGTAATTAAATTTTTGTCGGGAAAATACTTTTTGAGGTAGAACGGTCCATGACCGCTCCGCGATACGAAGGCATTTTCTCAAATCTGGGGGCAGGTCTGCACACGGAGTCAGTGCCCAGATTTGCCAGATTGAATTTCTTTTTTGTTTTCCAAACCTAATTCGGCCAAACTCAGTTTCATTTTCCAAATTCTTTTTCGATACAAATACCTAGAAAATGTACTTAATAACATAACTTCAACCAACTCAATAATTTGACATAATGATCTCAGAAACTTCTCAATTTCAGCCCAACTCAAGAACAATATCAACTTCAAGAATACATATCAAGAAAATCAACTTTCAAACTCTTGTAGGACGAATTCACGTTGAAATAAACATGTTTGTCATGTGGGTAAATGAACCCAATGCTATGAAAGCCTTACATACCTTGTAGGATCAAATCCTTGGCGAAATCCACACGAAATTCTCCAAGAAATTGACGAACTTTGAACTTTTCTTCCCCTTTCTCCTTTTTCTCTTTTCTCCAAGCCCTAGCGTGAACTTCAACATTTCTAAACTGTTCTAATTCTGATTAGACCCTAACTTAATTACCAAAAACGAAATAAATTAATAGGGTATGGAAAAGACCAAAATACCCTTTAAAAATCCGGATTGGACACTTTCTTATTTGAACAACCCAACTTCGAATGGGCATATCTTACTCATACAAACTCGAAATTGCGCAAACTTGATGGCATTGGAAAGATCCAAGATCTTTCCTAAGATATCTGGGAACATACCTAACTCATCCTGAGCTAGGAGTTATGGTTGTTTGAAATTTACCAAAAACTCATCTTAACATACTCAACAAATTTCCAGATTTTTATATTTTTTCCAAAAAATGGTTATTTCCAATTCCTAACTTCTTCCTAGTTATTTCAAATTGACAAGTTGTTACAATGGGTGCTTAAGTCTCTTTTGTGTAACTGAACCCGAGTACAAATCTCACTTTTAACATGTTTTTTTTATATATTTGACTCGAGCACTCACAACCTTAAAATCCTAAATCCGCCACTGATTTTGGTCATGACACAATGTTTATAAGAAATACATATTTTTTTCTTTTGTCCTTCAGTAGTTCATCATAAAACATACCACAATATTTGTGATGTATTCATAGTACATAATCAAATGACCATTTATGTCAAATTATTTTCTTTTATTCTCTTAACCCTCCCGTAAAGGTGAGATGTGTCATTTATCCAATCATACATAAATATATCTTTATTCATACTCTTTATCACATTCTGACACATTCACTTTCAAAAATAAGCAAGCATGATGTCTGTTACAAGTCACAATCTCTTCAAGGAGTTGACTATAACCATTTATGCGTATCATACCTTGATATTTGACATATTATATGGCGCACCTCAACATCACTTTGAAAGGTTAAGTGCACCACCACATTATATTCTTTTATTTTGATGAAGGATTTATAAAACTTATTAAATTAGATCCACAAAAATTGTGTGTCAAATGACCTTTCATACTAAATTGATGACAAAAATTACCTTTACCTTTTGAAGGACTATTTAATGACTCATAATGTCATTTATTTTTATATTATCACAACGATAATTAACATTAATTTATCCTTTGCAACGTCCATGTTCATGCGTTTAACCACTCATCTTCATTCGGACTTATTATGCACTATTATCACACTTTCCTCACAGAATGAAGCATTCAAGTGGAATAGACTTCATGGTATTTCATCAAAAATATCTTTTTGCTTTAGTCATTATTATACCATCACTATGATGCAAAAAACATAAAACCAAACATTTTCCCAATAAAAAGACATCTTTGGTCATAAATCGATGAAATTTGAACCAAACTTTTTATCATCATAATATACTAAGAGTTCTAACTCAATGTTTTATTTTTTTTATGCATTAGAACTTGAATTCACTGTCTCGCCCCTCAACCAATGGCATAATATATAGCCCAAATATACTAGGGCTCACCCTCCAGCCCTTTAAAAATATTACCAATATTTACAGTGGCCATGAATTTCTTATTTATGATATATAATTTAAAAGAAATCATGATTACATTCTACAGATGAGAACATGTGCTAATCAAGATAAAACATGGATATCAAAATCCTTTTTGTTGCTAGTAAAAACAAACTGAAATTTTGTTAGTTGTTGACAACCCATCTTCAATATTTGAGTATGTGCAAACTTTACAAATACCTAATAGAAGATTTTCACCTCCCTATATATATATGTCAATTAATTATAATGAACACTCTCATATAAATAATTATCAGTATATACATGCATAAATACTTGCCTCTACAATGAATTAAATAAAATATAGAACATAATCTACACTTCAATAAAACAAGTCCATAAAGAATAATTTCAAACTATACACATGTCTACTATACATTATTTACATATTATTAACTTACTAAACTGTAACATCTCGCAAATTGAAAGAACTAGAAACAGCTAGAATTAGAAAGAGTGATTTTTGAAAATAATAAAAATCTGGATAATTGGTTAAGTTTGAGTTTTTAGTCAACTTCAAACGACCATAACTCCTAGCTCAAGATGAGTTAGGTGTGTTTCAAGATATCTTAGGTAATATCTTAGAATAACCTTTCCAACACCACCGAGTTTGTGCGATTCTGAGTTCGTATGAGTGAGTTATGCCCATTGGAAGTTGGGTTGTTTAAATAAGAAAAGTCCAATCTGGATTTTTGAGTGGCATTAGGGTCTTTTCACCACCCAATTAATTAATTTCAATTTTGGAGATTAATTTGGGGTCTAAACTGATTGGATTCAGTTTACGCTTTTGAGAAACAGTTAGGGTTTTGAGAGAAGAGACAAAAAGAGGAGAAAGAGCAAGGAATCGTCAAGTTCTTGAATCTAAGCTCGTGGATTTGGTCAAGGGGTGATCCCTACGAGGTACGTGAGTCTTTCATAGTGTTGGGTTCATTCACCATCACGCCAATCACGTTTATTTCAGCGAAGTTTGTTCTAGAAAGTTGAAAGTTGATAAATCTTGAATGGTGTTCTTGAATTTGTTTTTGGTTCTTGAATTGGCCTGAATTGAGAAGTTTCTGAGATCTTTACATCGAGTTTTAGAGTTGTTTTGAGTTAGGCTCATGGGTACATATGCTGGTTATCTGAAACTAAAGAAAAATTTATAAGAATAGTCGAGTTTAGGTGAATTGGGACTGGAAAACGAAAGAAGGAAAAAGTTGGGCAAATCTGGTGCCATTGTCCACGTTGCGGACCTATCCCATAATTTCGCATAAATTATCTTCACGTCGCGGAGCAGTCACGAACCGTTCTGCTCAAAAATTATTTTCGCGACCAAAAATTTAAATACACCTCCGCATCGCGAACTAGTTTCCACACAGTGATTTCTTGATCATTTCTTATTTTAGCTATCTAAAATAATTCCTAAACATCATAAGATCTTTCCTATCACCAATCGCAATCCTTGAATCCATAATTCAATTCAAGGAAAGTTAAGAGTCAAGTCAAGAGAAGTTAAGAGTCAAGTCAAAAGTCAAGTTAAGAGAAGATCATAAAGTTTTCCAAAAGTCTTTTACAAATGTTTTAACTTCGTTTTAAGACTTGAGTTATGAGTTGAGTAAAGAGTAAAGTTTGAAGTTCATTTCTTCAAAAGAATATATCGGGACTATGTATTCCCAAAGAGTAAATGTTTTCACATTTAAATAAGAAAGGAAACATTGACTTCCAAAAGAGCCTTTGAGCTAGATTTTAGTAAAGAGTAAGGGTAAAGTTCATTCTTCAAAGATTATACGGGAACTAAGTATTCCCAAGAGTTAAAATGTTTTCACATTTGAGCAAGAAAGGAAACTGAGATTTTCAAGAGAGCTTTTAAGTTAAGTTTGTGAGTAATTATCTCAAACCAAAGAAATAGTTTTGTTTTTACAAACATATGAGCTAAGTATATTTTGGAAGTAGTATTGACCACCGATATGGCCGAGTTTGAGTTCAGATAACTCACGTCTGCATAAATCATGTAGTTATCATGGGTAGTAAAGAATCATACCTTTTAGAAGACTTCTTAAGTCCTTTTTAGCATAGACGAATGGATCCACTTAGTTAAGGCATTCTATATGATGGCAAAATATAGGACAGTTCTGGCAGTATAGGCAAAATGTTGTATCACCAATTAGGCTCATAGTGATGGTCGTCGGTTAAAGAAACTCCCATAGAATATATATTACTTTCTTATAAGAGTAAAGTTGAGTTTTTTATTGCATTTTCTTTAATGATAAAGTTGTTTTCTACTATTTTAAAGGCTTTCTATATATTGCAAATGTTTTATTACTTTATATTGAGTTAAGTTATTCAGGAGTTGAGTAAAGTCAAGGTAATTGTTTCTTTTAGATTATTTTCAAGCTTAAGTTATGTTTAACATTCTTACTCGCATACTCGTACATTCAATGTACGGATGCCAGTTGGCCTGCATCTTATTATGATACAGACGTAGGTAGCCAAGATCAGTATCCAGCGCTACATTGATCCAGTTGAACACTCAGAGTCACTTGGTGAGCCTCCTAGCTTTTCGGAGGATCCTTTTTTTGCTTTCAGTATTTTAGTTCATTAGGATGTCATGAGTCTTGTCCCGATGTCCATCTCAGTTGTTTAGAGGCTTCATAGATAGAGTTAGTGATATTAGTTCATGAGTCTTTACTTTCCCTTTTCAATTAAGTTAATACTTAAGTTGCCACTTCGTCAGTGAATATTATTTATTACATTCTAGTTTATTTATTGAGCAGTATATTTGTCTTGAGTAAAGTCTTCCACTGAGTAAGTAAGCTAGGACAAGGGTTCGCTTGGGGCGAGTGCCAGCCACTTTCGGGGTGTAGGCTCGGGGTGTGACAAACTTGGTATCAGAGCACAGAGTTCGAGAGTCCTAGGGAGTTTATGAAGTTGTGTCTGTAGAGTCCAAGTTATCGGTGTGAAGCACGCCACATCTATAATTAGGAGGTTGCAACATTTAGGAATCCCTTCACTTCTTTCATACTCATTTTCTGCGATAAAGTGTATCTCTATTAAAGTCTCTTTCTAACTCGTGTTTACGTGTAACCAATTTTGAGCTGGCCTATGGTTAAGAATGCCTTCATGAGGCGTTTCTTTCCCCGTAAGCTAAGAGAAGCAAATAGATGGTTGCCGACAGGAGGAATAGGATTAGTTTATTCATAGTTGGGTTGACTCGTTTGTCAAGTAAGGAAAGTAAGACATCGATGCTAATAGGTTACATGGGCATAGCAAGGCTAATGATCCATGTGCAACAAGTTGAGAAGGACAAGCTAAAGGATAGAGTAGAGTTGGAGAAAAAGAGGGATAAGATATCAAGGAATGAATCTGTGCAGCAAAAAAGTAATGCGAACTGATCTTCTTTCTAATGTAAGCAGAAGGGACCTACTCCATCATCTGCTAGTGCACCTGCACCAAGGAACAAATGTGAGTACAATAGTCAGAATTCCAAAACTTTAGAGCTAGACCTGCACATTCGCAAGGTATTAAGGCACAATGAGGTACTAAGACTCCTGCATGTGCTAAGTGTGGTAGCATCCACTCAGGGGTGTGTCATGATGGCTCCATTAGTTGCTTCAAGTATGGCCAGAATGTTTATTTTATGAAAGAGTGTCCTAAGAGCAGACAGAGTAATAGTAATGGGGGCAATAGGGCCCAGTCTTCTTCAGCTGCTCCACCAAATAAAGTTGCATCTAGATGAGCTACTGCAAGGGCAGATGGAGAAGGAAACCATCTTTATGCTATCGCTAGTCACCGAGAGCAAGAAGATTCGCCAGATGTTGTCACTGGTATGATCTAAGTCTTTAATTTTGATGTTCTTCCTGAGCAACTTCTTGAACCTTTCAGTGTTTCTACATCTGTTGGTGAGTCTATTCTAGCAGAGAGAGTCTATCATGATTGTACCATTTTTCGTCAATCACAAGACTAACATGGCTGACTTAGTTGAGTTAGACATGGTAGATTTTGATGTCATTCTAGGTATGGACTGGTTTCATGCCTCTTATGCATCAATAAATTGTAGAACTCGAGTAGTCAAGTTCCAATTTCCAATGAACAAGTTATAAAGTTGAAGAGCAGTTTAGTAGTGTCTAAGGGTTGTTTTATTTCGTACCTTAAGGCGAGAAAGTTAGTTTCCAAGGGGTGTGTCTATGACTTAGTCCGAGTTAATGACTCTAGTGTTGAGATACCTCCTATTCAGTCAGTTTCAGTAGTAAAAGAGTTTCCAGAAGTCTTTTCAGATGATCTACCCAGAGTCCCTCCTGAGAGAGAAATAGACTTCGGTATAGATGATTTTCCTGATACTTGTCATATATTTATTCCGCCATATAAAATGGTACCAACAAAGTTGAAAGAGTTAAAACAGCAGTTGAAAGATCTTTTAAAGAAAAATTTCATTCGACTAAGTATCTCACCTTGGGGTGCTCTGGTCCCATTTATAAGAAATAAAGATGTTTTCATTAGGATGTGTATAGATTACCGTCAGTTGAACAAGGTTACCATCAAGAATAAGTATCATCTTTAGAGAATTGATGATCTTTTCGATCAGTTTCAGGGAGCTACTTGTTTTTCTACGATAGACCTTAGATCTGGCTACCATTAGTTAAAAGTAAGGGAATGTGATATTCCAAAGATAGCATTTAGGACCTGTTATGATCATTATGAGTTCCTAATTATGTCCATTTGTTTTACCAATGCGCCTACAACATTCATGTACCTTATGAATAGAGTATTCAAACCTTATTTAGATAGATTTGTTATCGTCTTCATTGATGACATACTAATCTATTCAAAGAATGAAGAAGATCGTGCTAGTCATCTCAGAATAGTTCTCCAGACTTTAAAATATAGAGAGTTGTATGCCAAGTTCCTAAGTGTGAGTTTTGGCTTGATTTTGTGGCATTCTTAGGCCATATTGTGTTTGGAGAGGGAATTAAAGTTGATACTCAGAAAATAGAAGCAGTACAGAATTAGCCTAGACCCATATCTCCAACTGATATTAGGAGTTTCTTGGGTTTGGCTGGATACTATAGAAGGTTCGTAAAGGGGTTCTCATCTATTTCGTCTCCTTTGACCAAGTTGACTCTGAAAACAATGAAGTTTCAATGGTCTGAAGCTTGTGAGAAAAACTTTCAGGAATTAAAAAAGAGGTTGACTACTTCCCCAGTATTGACCTTACTAGAAAGGTATGCAAGGTTTTGTTGTGTACTGTGACGTGTCTAGAGTTAGTTTGGGTTGTGTGTTAATGCAAAATGGCAAAGTTATAGCTTATGCCTCTAGACAGTTGAAGGTTCATGAGAAGAATTACTCAACCTGTGATCTAGAGTTGATTGCTGTAATATTTACTTTGAAAATATGGCGCCATTATCTTTATGGTGTTCATGTGGATGTGTTCACCGATCAGAAGAGTCTTCAGTATGTGTTTAGTCAGAAAGAGCTTAATCTCAGACAAAGGAGGTGGTTAGAATTACTCAAAGATTATGATATGAGTATTCTTTATCACCCAAGTAAGGCTAATGTTTTAGTTGATGCCTTGAGTAGATTATCTAAGGGTAGTATCACCCATTTTGAGGAAAATAAGAAATAGTTAGCAAAAGAGGTTCATAGACTTGCATGGCTAGGAGTTCGACTAATGGATTCCATAGAAGCTGGAACAGTGGATGAATGGGGTTGAATCATCATTAGTGTCAGAAGTAAAAGAAAAGCAAGACCAAGATCCTATTTTTTTTTCTTGAATTAAAGGCAAGTGTTCATAAGCAAAAAATGATGGCTTTTGAACAAGGGGGAGATGG
This sequence comes from Solanum bulbocastanum, assembly GCA_037074985.1. NCBI lineage: Eukaryota > Viridiplantae > Streptophyta > Magnoliopsida > Solanales > Solanaceae > Solanum > Solanum bulbocastanum. The sequence continues at coordinate 39,904,129 of CM073603.1, read as the reverse complement.
TGTTTTGAGGTATCAAGATAGACTGTGTGATTGATTTCAAGGGTAATTGGGATGATCACCTACCTCTTATTGAGATTGCCTACAACAATAGTTATCATGCTAGCATACAAATGGCTTCATACTAAGCTCTTTATGAGAGAAAATATAGATCTCCTATTAGATGGTTTGAAGTTGGTGAAGCTGGGTTAATAGGACCAAACTTAGTTCATCAAGCTATGGAGAAAATGAAAGTCATTCAAGAGAGATTGAAAACAGTGCAGAGACGTCAAAAAACTGATGGTAGGAAAAGGGGAGTTAGAGTTTGAAGTAGATGATTGGGTATACTTGAAAGTTTCACCCATGAAGGGTGTTATGAGATCTGGTAAGAAGGGGAAGCTTAGTCTTCGGTATATTGGCTCAAAAAGGGTTAGCATTGTAGTTCACGAGTTGGATCTACCACAAGAGTTAGCAATGATTCATCCAGTATTTCATATTTTCATGTTGAAGAAATGCGTGGGAGATCTTTCAATTATCATACCAACTGAAAATACTGGGATCAAGGATAGCTTATCTTATGAATAGATTTCGGTTCAGATTCTAGATCGCCAAGTTTGCAAGTTGAGAACAAAAGAGGTAGCATCAGTCAAAGTCCTTTGGAGGAACCAATTTGTTGAGGAAAGTACTTGGAAGCTGAGGAAGATATGAAGAAGAGATATCCACATCTCTTCGAATCCAGAGAAGTTCCAAATTATGGTAGTAATCCTTTTCTCAGCATTTATTTATAAGATTAACATGTTATAATTGCATTACTTGTTGGGTGTTTGAGCTGAATGTTAACTGTTACACCCTTAGCCTACTAAGAGTAATCTCATTCGAGGACGAATGTTTCCAAGGGGGAGATATTGTAACATCTCGCAAATTGAAATAACTAGAAAGAGCTAGAATTAGAAAGAGTGATTTTTGGAAATAATAAAAATCTGGAAATTTGGTTAAGCTAAGTTAAGTTTGAATTTTTGGTCAACTTCCAACAACCATAACTCCTAGCTCAAGATGATTTATGTGTGTTTCCAGAGATCGTAAGAATTATCTTGGAATAATCTTTCCAACGCCGCTGAGTTTGTGCAACTCCGAGTTCAAACGAGTGAGTTATGCCCATTAGAAGTTGGGTCGTTCAAATAAGGAAAGTCCAATCTGGATTTTTGAAAGGCATTATGGACTTTTCACTACCCAATTAATTAATTTCATTTTTGGCAATTAAGTTAGGTCTAAACAGATTGGATTCAGTTTACCCGTTTGAGAAATAAATTAGGATTTTGATAGAAGAGAAAAGAATATGAGAAAAGAGGAGAAGGAGCAAGGAATCGTCAAGTTCTTGAAACTAGGCTCGTGGATTTCGTCAATGGGTGATCCCTATGAGGTATGTGAGTCTTTCATAGCATTGGGTTCGTTCACCCTCGCCCAATCACATTTATTTCAGCGAAGTTCGTTCTAGAAAGTTGAAAGTTGATGAATCTTGAATGGTGTTCCTAAATTTGTTCTTCGTTCTTAAATTGGGATGAATTGAGAAGTTTCTGAGATCTTTACATCGAGTTTTAGAGTTGTTTTGAGTTAGGTTCATGGGTACATATGTTGGGTATTTGAAACGAAAGAAAAATTGATAAGAATAGTCGAGTTTAGGTGAATTGGGACTAGAAAACAAAAGAAGGAAAAAGTCGGGCAAATCTGGTGCCCTTGTCCGCGTCACAGACCCGTCTCATAATTTCGCAGAAAGTCTCTTTGCGTCGCAAAACGGTCACGGACCGTTCTGCCTCAAAATTATTTTCATCACCAAAACTTTAAATACACCTCTGGGTCGCTGACTAATTTCCAGGGAATGATTTCTTGATCATTTCTCATGTTTAGCTATCTAAAATCATTCCTAAACATCATCAGATCTTTTCTATCATAAATCACAATCCTTAATCCATAATTCAATTCAAGGAAAGTTAAGAGTCAAGTCAAGAGAAGTTAAGAGTCAAGTCAAGAGTCAAGTTAAGAGAAGTTCATAAAATTTTCCAATAGTCTTTTACAAATGTTTTAACTTTGTTTCAAGACTTGAGTTTTGAGTTGAGTAAAGAGTAAAGTTTGAAGTTCATTTCTTCAAAAGTGTATATCGGGACTATGTATTCCCAAAGAGTAAATATTTTTCACATTTAAAGAAGAAAGAAAACCTTGATTTCCAAAAGATCCTTTGAGATAGTTTTCAGTAAAGAGTAAGAGTAAAGTTCATTCTTCAAAGATTATACGGGAACTAAGTATTCCCAAGAGTTAAAATGTTTTCACATTTGAGCAAGAACGGAAACTGAGATTTCCAAGAGAGTTTTTAAGCTAATTTTTTGAGTAATTATCTCAAACCAAAGAAAGAGTTTTGTTTTTACAAATATATGAGCTAAGTATATTTTGAGAGTAGTATTAAGCACCGATATGAGGACGAGTTTTAGTTCAGATAATTCACGTCTACATAAACCATGTAGCCATCATGGGTAGTAAAAGATCATACTTTTTAGATGACTCCTTAAGTCTTTTTAGCATAGACTGGTGGATCTACTTAGTTAAGGTGGTCTATATGACGGCAAAGTATAGGACTGTTCTGGCAGCGTGGGCAAGATGTTGTATCACCACTTAGACTCATAGTAGTGGTTATCGGTTAGAAAAACTCCCACAAAAACTATATTACATTCTTAGATAAGTAAAGTTGAGTTTGTTATTGCATTTTCTTTAACGACCTAAATTATTTTCTTCTATTTTAAAGGCTTTCTATATATTGCATGTGTTTTATTGTTTTATATTGAGTGAAGTTATTCAGGAGTTGAGTAAAGCCAAGGTAAGTGTTTCTTTCAAATTCTTTTCAAGCTTAAGTTATGTTTAGCATTCCCAACTCGCATACTCGTACATTCAATGTACTGATGCCAGTTGGCCTGCATCTTATTATGATGCAGACACAAGTAACCAGGATTAATATCCAGCCCCTCGTTAATCCAGTTGAGCACTCAGAGTCAGTTGGTGAGCCTCCTAGCTTTTCGACGGATCCTTTTTATTGCTTTCAGTATTTTAGTTCATAGGGATGTCATGGGTCTTGTCCCGACGTCCATCTTAGTTGTTTAGAGGCTTCATAGACAGAGTTAGTGATGTTAGTTCACGAGCTTTACTTTCCCTTTTCAGTTAAGTTGAGACTTGAGTTGCCACTTTGTCAATGAATGTTATTTATTACATTCTAGGTTATTTATTGAGCAGTTTAGTTTTTCTTTTAAAGTATATTTATCTTGTGTAAAGTCTTCCGCTGAGTAAGTAAGCCAGACCAAGGATTTGCTTGGGCCAACAATGATTCTCGAGTACCAACCACGTTCGAGGTGTAGGCTCGGGGCGTGACATATACTATCTTTACTTTTTAAATATAAAAATAATTAAGTTACAAGTCTGCTCAAAGTAAAAGCACTTTCTAGATTCTTTTGATTTTGAGTCGGTAAGCAAATTGATGGTGCATAATAATCACAAGTAAAATATAAATATAAAATAGATTCCATTAGTGAAATATTTTTTTACCTTCTTTATATTTATCAATATCCTTCAATGGTAGGTCAATCGTACTATTAACTTGTTGTAAAATTAAAGCAATAAGAAAATAATATTAAAGATAAGACCAATAGAAATACAGAGACAAGAGATGAGAGTTTTCCTATTCTTTCAATAAGTATCATCAAGTGTATACAATATAAACTATTGCATCTCTGATCTATTTATAGTGTTACATATATATATATACAAAAGGTCAATCATAATATGACATTAATCATGAAAATAATGAAAGAGATTATGGAGGCGTAAGATTACTAGAATAATAGTCATAAAAGCGGAGGTTATTTTCATAATGGGTGAAGTAATGGAGATAATTAGTGAGAGTAAAATTCTTGGAATAGTGGACATTTACACTTTAATATTTTATAACACTTCCCTTGAATATCCGTATATAGATAATGTGTCTTGTCAAAATCTTAGTAGGAAAAATCTCGTGAAAATTTCTTAGTGAAGAAAAAAAGAATATACATATCTTTAATACGTATTATTTGTTGCCTCATTAAAAACCTTACCTAACCAATAAAATAAATTATTTGCTCAACTCAAAATAATTTTTTATTCTAAAACTAGTATAATTATCAGTGAATATTTAATTAACATAGTTGTATACCAAGAGGCCTATAAATTGGATCCTTCTCAAAGAAAAATAAAATCACCACACAACACTCTTCTTCTGTTCATCAATTCGCAATTAATCTAAAACCATAATGGCTGCCAAAAATTCAGAGATGAAGTTTGCTATCTTCTTCGTTGTTCTCTTGACGACCACTCTAGGTTCATAACACTTTTCTCTTAATTTTTTCATTATTTCTTGGAAGTCATATGCATGTGTTTGGTATCATGGTATATATATGGAGGAAAATATTTTTCTTAATTACTGATTTTCTAATGTTTGGTAGGTAAGCGAAAAATTATTATCTCAGAAATATATATATATATATATATATTATCTAGCAAAACAGAGAGGAGCTTTTCAGCCCTTTTGCTGGATTGTTAGTCCGCAGCCCCGCCCTATAGAATGAATAAGGAGAGGCTTATCGATGGAGTTGGATGTGGTGGTGAGTGGGGGTGGTAGGGGAGAGGATGTGAAAGAGATAATGAACTTGCAATGTCATTATGTAACTTGTTTTTTTTACTTTGATTAAAGAAGTCATTTTCCTCATTTTGTTTAAATTTGTTTTCTAAGAGAAAATATTTTCCAAAATATTCAAAAGACACCTTAAGACATTACATATACACCCTCCGTTTTATATTACTTGATGCCTATTGACTTGGCCCATCCCTTAAGAATGATTCAATTAGAGATATATTTTACTAAACTAACTATTAATGATGCTTTAAAACTCTAAATTTGGCTATTACTACTTTACGTTGTAATTTAATGAGAAACTTTCAATAATGACTATAGTTTGAACTTAATTAGATATCTATATCTATAGTTTGCTAATTAATGATTCATAGCTACATGTTTGGGGAGGATAGAGACAAGTGATACTAAGAGAGGAAGGAGAGAGGCGTGGTAGATTTGAAATAGAGAAGAGAGGTGAGAGAGATAGATAAAAGTAATAGTGCCATATTTGTTCAAGGGGTAATTATCCCCGATAAACTATCTTCTTATAACAATGAAATCACAAAATTACTTTGCCTAATGGCCACAAAATGTCATCAAAATTTATCCAATTTTGATCATTATGATTTTCTATGATACGTAAGTAAAGTTAATTATTTTTTATACTATGTACGTTTACATTATAGTTTTCGAATTCTTACATCGATCTTAATCATAATATATACAGTTAATATGTCTGGAATTTCAAAATTGCAAGTGATGGCTCTTCGAGACATGCCGCCAGAAGAAACATTGCTGAAAATGAAGCTATTTCCCACAAAAATATTTGGAGTTTGTAACGATTATTGCACCACAAACGCTGATTGCATCGGAATTACACTCTGCCAGTGGTGTAAGGCGAAGAAGAGCCCCTATGGTTATGTATACAGTACATGCTCCCTGTTGCCTTGAACAATATCAATGATCTATCGATCTATCTATATACCTACCTATCTCTATGTGTGTGAGCGTGTGCACGTACTTTTTTGTTTTTGAAATTTCGTCTTTGTACCTTTGCCATCAGCACTACTATATTTAGTGTTGTCTTTACCTTTTGGTGTGAAGAATATGAATAAAGGGATATATATCTAGATATATTCTAGGTAATGTCCTACTGTTTATAAAATTTGTTGCAATGGTTGTTTGAATAAAAACATACTATGAGTGAAATAATTCTCTCACATTAATTCACGTATCTATTTCAATATGATACATATTTTTAAACTCGCACAATATAAAAGAAGCAAACCTAAGTTAATATAATAATAATAATTTACCTATAATTACCTTAGGATTAAAGGATTTGGCAAGAATAGAATAGGGTAGCTAAAGGGTTTGGAACAAAAATAATAAGTTGAAATAAGAAAAAAAAGCTTATAAGATGTATAATTACAAGTTAGGTGATCAACTTATAATTGATTTTGACTTATAAGAACCTTTTAACTGAAGGTAAACACCTTTTAACCATTAACATAATAAAGTCTTTAAAAATGAACTTAGACACTAATATATATGATATGATTAAAAAAAAAATTACATTTCAAAAAAGCTGAATCAAACTCTGAAATTAATAAAATATAGTAGAAACTACAAAAATTATACCTCTAAATATGAGTTCCCACAAAAAAAAAAAAAAAAATTATTTTGGCATAGTTTCCATCACATCTAGTAGGTAGAGTTCAACAGATATTTGACCGATTAAAAACTTTATCTTTTGATAAATTTAAAGTATCGACAAAACTACAAATTACATACTTAAAAAATTGATTCGAACTTATCCTTAAACATAGGAGACTATTTTGTCATTTTATTACTTTCTGAAATCATCTTTACAAACAAAAAAAAAAAATCTATAAAACCCTCTCTAAATTAAGAGGCTTCCCTTCAAACTTGTTATAATTTTATATTGATATATAGCCATGGAAGAACAAAACTTTCAGCAACGGGAGAGGCTAGTGGAGGAAATAACATGACACAAATTTATAAATTCCGACTTATTACATTATGCTTTCACTCATCCTTCCGTTTCATAAAACTGTGCATCCAATGAAAGAATTGTGCATTTAGGTAAGAAGTGAATTTTGAGCATCGGGTCGAACTAAAGTCATCACTCTTTTCGAATGTGATCAGAGCCATATATTTAAAGAGTGTTGGTTGGCACCCCCTTCATCTGAAAATTGTGCATATTGATACTTCTTGATTCCTTATATTTTAACACTTTTGTATTGAAAATTTTTAACTCCATGTTTTGTCATTAGTGATATGATTTATTTATTTTTTTGGTACCATATCCGCTCCTATTTAGTTTCAACGGGCATGATGCCAAGAAGTCCCATCACAGTACTCAATTCAGGAAAAAAACTACTCTCGCCTTTTTGTTTATGTTGCACCATTTGATTTGACACGATGTTTAAAAAAAAATTGAAACTTATGATTTAAAACAATTCTTAGATATTTATGTGGTTGAAAATCATTTCATTCAAAGTAAATGAGATATTTTAAAGTTAAATTATTTCTAGTTATAGTAAGATAACATTTTTTTTGAGACGGATTAAAAAAAAAAGATGTCACATAAAATGGGACGGAGGAATACTTCATAAATGTCTCAGTCACTGTATGTATATATATATATGACTCTGTCAAAAACAATTTAGTGATGCGTTATAGAACGGATCAAGACAATCCAACCCAAATTTTATCAAATCTAATTATTCTATTTATATTTAAAACTATTTTAGTACTAACAAAATTAGGTAGGGCTAGGTCCGTTCTCAAAATCTATTTAAAGTTTTAAATATTAAAATTTAAATACAAATAATGTTTATAATGTTTATAAAATTAAGTTAATATTTCTACTTAGCTATTTATATTTTTACTTGAAATCAAACTTGATAAATATTTATAAAGATAATTTTATTTGTGGATTTGATTAACAAGTAGCAACACTAACACCATGTAATATTATTTTGTCATTATTTATGATAATATTTTTAAATTATAATTTGATTTAAAAAATTATAAAAACTATACTTTTAAAAAAGTGGGTTGGCTTGACACATCCCGCTGCCCACGTACTTGTGGGTTAGGCTAGCCGTTTTCTAGTCCACAAAAAGAATGGGCTAGCCCGACCTAATCCATCAAATTTCAAAGCCTATATAGATCAATTCGGATGAGATGAGTCAGCTCCTATTGACACCTCTATTACTCGATAACAAAATCTCAACAAAGATGTTATGTAAAGATGTTTAAGAATGAAAAAAGATTTCTAATACATGTGGACTTTCAATATCTCAACTTTGTCTCAACCATGCTTAGTTTGTTGATCGTTAACTTGAGCTATTATGTATTTAAGATTTAAACTTTATATGTTTAAACTTATTAAAAGTGAAATGTAAAAGAAACATGAATTAGTGACTTGGAGACTCCCAATTGAATTCAATCATTTAAGACGTTATAGTAGGTAGAGAATCGTGTTTTAACTATGATGAAATTATTAGAGCTATTTAGAAAATCAAAATGACCCTTATTATACTACAATCAAACAATGCCATAATCTTGAAAGCTTGAAGCATTTAATAAAAAATTACAACAATAAATTCGACATAAGCATAAAGGAAAGTTGAGGGATGAATTTAGCATGAAATATTGAAAAATTAATAAAGAAAACTTACCACTTAAAGCTTTGTTGAACGCGAGGGATATTTTCAAGAGTTCTAACTTCTAATGGAAGGAGGGAGTAGAAATAGACCTGCCCATTCTGGGATTTTTCGTGTATTCGTCCTTGTCTTCATTTTTGCGATGTTTTCGACCCTCATATCTGCACATAGTCACTTTGAACACTGTTAATGGTGGATTGCTTCCCATCTAGCACCTTAGTTAAGGTTCTTACATGACATATTTTTATATTTTTTTTGCTAAAAACTAATAAAAGAAAAACAACTAAAACTAAAAGGATTTTTTTTTGGGTTTCTCTTGAATAGCGCTTGATTTAATGTTGGGCATACAGGCTAATTATGATTATGTGTGACTACTTATTGATTGCCGAATTTTGTGATGATTCTGTTTGGTAACTTATATGTCTAATGATTGTGTTGGGAATGAGGTTATCTATTTCGCTGATATTGTACTTGTTTACTTGTTTAACCGTCTTTATAGGTATTTCTAACTAAGTGGAAGAAGGACTTCGGGCAAAGAACAACTCTCAAGTACTTTACTTCAGTCTCAATGCTGGGAGTTGGCCTATAATGCCTGTCAATATATAACATTTCTGCTGATATTACTTCTATATTATTTTGTCAAGTGTAGACTGTAATCCAAAGTCTTTTTTGTAAAGTTGTCAATGAATAAAATTGAAGGCTCATTAACTCACCACATCCTTTTCCAATAGTCTTGAGGTTCTTCATAGATAGGCGGGGTAGAAAATCTTCTCTTAAAGAGAGAGACCTGAGATTATAGAGGAAGGTATTCTGTTCGAATCTATTATGATCAAAATCTCTCTAGTGTAGAGATAGGAAATACCATTCTGGCACAATATGAGGCGGGGTGGACATCCCTTGATCACCTGAAGAGATTTTTAAGCAGAATTGGCATAATTATTACCGTGAGGATTGCACCATGACAATCTCACTCGAATTACAGGAACCTACACATATTAGTACAGTATACTGGGGTCCCCGGCCAAAACCACATGGTAATGGATGAAAGGGAAGGACAAAGTGAAGACGGGGTTTACTCTAAGGCTGGCAAGGGGACCGGGTCGGCCCGATACCGGTTCGAGAACCGGCCCGCCGGACCCGGTCCCGTTTGGTTCGCGGGTTGGGGGGCCATGCGGGATAGGGGACCGGTTAGGGGCCGGTTCACCCTTTTTGTCCCGGTCGAACCGGCCCGGTCCCGGTCCGGTCCCGGCCCGGTTGAACCGGTCGGTTCGCGGTTTTTTTTTTTTTTTTTTTTTTTTTTAACTTTTAAAATTATATCCGTTGGGGCAACGGCTAGTGGGCCCCCCCAACGGATTTATCCTACTTTTTCACTTCCCCAACACCCCCTACCACCCCCTACCATCCCCCTACTTTTAATATTTTAATTTAAACCCTCAAGTTATCATAAATACACTTTAACCCATTTTTAATATTATAAATACCCTTCTATCCCTTATTATTTCTTACAAAATCATCTATTCTCTCATCTATTTTCTATATCCTCTCAATCTCAAATCTTAGTTTTTTATTTCATTTAAGTCTCATATTATATCATAATACATATATTTCAATTCTAAATTTTCATATTATATTATAATATATATAATTCTCATATTTGCTATCAAGTATTGGAGTTCCAAATTACAAGTTACAACAAACTACAAGTTTCAAGAATCGGTTATAACGTCTGCTATTAACGCAGACGTTTGGTACATTCGTTTCATAATATTTATATTTTAGTTTTCGTCATTAATTTTTGTGTTATTATTATTTTTATATTACACTTTACATATAATTAAATATGAGTTCTAGCAAAAAAGATACCGGTAAAGGAAAAGAGAAAGAACCAAGTGTCATTAGTAAATTATTTAATTTTAATAAAAAAAGTAGTAAGGAAAAAAATAAGAGTAACTATGGTGGTACTTCTTCTAAATCAATGTCTAGAGTTAGATTTAATACAAATGATTCTACTTATGTTGATGATACTTCTTATGATATTTATTCAAATGTTCAACTTGATCATGAAAGTTTAGAACGACGTTATGGTAATATTAATCCTAATCTTGATGAATATTCAGGTGAAGAAGTAGAAGTTGATCCAGGAGAAGAAGATTTAGAAGATACACCTACTAGTCCGGTGACAGAAGTTCCAACTGAAACTATAAATTCAACGGAGCAAAATTGTCAACGCTCACCCCTTATACCTCCTACAAGGGAGAAGGTGAAGTATCAACGCCCTAAAACTTCTGTTGTGTGGCAATTTATGACTTTAGATAAAGAAAATTCTATTGCAATTTGTAATAAGTGTAAACAACCTTTTAAACATAAACAAGGTGGGGGTCAAGGTGGGACGGGGGGCTTAAATAGACATTTGTTATCTTGTGTGCCGATTGAATATAAAAAAGCTAAAGCATTAGCCGATAGAAAAAAAGGAATTCCAGTTAATGATTTTGATATTAATGTTAATGAATCGGTAGGGGCTTCTAACATGGTTCAAGGAACATTAGATCTTTCTAACCCCGGTGGTCCACTAACACAACGTAAATATAGTAAGGAAAGAGATCGCGAAAATTTAGCTAAAATGGTTTCTGTTTGTGGTTTGCCTTATAGTTTTCATTCACATCCCGGTTTTATTGAATATATTCAACAAATTTATAATCCTTCTTATAGAGGTTTTTCAAGAAATACTGTTAAATCTGACGTTTTTGAACATCAAGGTAAATATTGTCAATTTCTTCGTTGTATGTTTAGCATATTAGATTGTAGAGTGTCCATAACTTCAGACATGGGTCGTAGTGTTAATGGACATGATTATTTAACTATTACAGCACATTGGATTGATAATAATTGGAGTTTGCAAAAGAGAATCTTAAGTTATAAAGAATGTGTAGAGAAAAAAACTGGTCCATATATAGCTTCAAATATTTTGAGTGTTTTAGATTATTACATGCTTATAGATAAAATAATGTCTGTCACATTAGATAATGCATCTAATAATACAAACGCTGCTAGTATGTTAAAAGTTAGATTATGTCCAATTGATGTTAATGCTTGTTAATGCTTTTCATATTAGATGTGTTGCACATGTATTAAATTTAATTGTACAAGATGGTGTTGAATTATTTGATTGTGGTTGTATGAAAATTGAATATGCTGTTGCCTGGATTTTTTATGCTCATAAAGTTGCTAGAATTAGGGAATTTAATGAGCGTTGTGTACTTTGTGATTTGCCACCAAGAAAAATTCCAAGACATATTAAAACAAGGTGGAATTCTTTTTACGAAATGCTTTCAGTTGCTTACGAATATAAAAATCCCCTACAAATGGTATTTAATGCTCATAATGCTGACCCATTAGATAGAATTTGTGAAGAAGATTGGGAACAAACTAATGAACTAATAGAATTTTTAAGACTTTTTTATGATGCTACAACCATGTTTTCTGGAATTTATTATCCTACTATTTCATCAATATTAATAAATATTTGTGCTATTTCAATTCAATTTTCTAAATACAAAAAAATTGAAAAATTTAGAGTTGCAATTGAAGGTATGATTGTAAAATTTAAAAAATATTTTTTTCCTATTCCTCAAATTTATTTAACTGCTACTTTACTTCATCCTGAATATAAATTACGAGGTGTGCACGCACTTGTTGATACTTTTTATGATACTTTAGAAATTTTACCGGAAGAAAGTCCAACTTGTGAAATGTGTAAGTCTAGCATAAAAGTAGAAGCAAAATATTTGTATGAAAAATATAGAACTACGGGAAATACTCAAGGAGAAGTTGGTCAAACTTCTAATCCTCAGAGTAAAGCTCGAATTTCAAGTTATATGCGAGGTTTTCTTGGTCTTAATTCTACTAACCGTGATGATTTTGAAGAATATCTTAATCAATCTTTAGAAACAGTGGAAGACGAAGATGGCAATGAAGATTTATTAGCATGGTGGAGGAGGCGGAGTGTTGCATTTCCAATTTTGAGCAAAATGGTTCGTGATGTTCTAGCTATTCAAGCTTCATCAGTTGCATCGGAGGCTGCTTTTAGTGCGGCAAGGTTTCAAATTGGTGATCATAGATATTCATTGGCGGAAGAAAGTTTGGAAACATCAGTTTTATTTAGAGACTGGGTCAACGCCGAGAGAAGAAATTATAATTTGCCAAAGATAAGTTTCAAACAAGAATCTTGGATTAAATCGATCATTGAATCTACTGACGATGAATTAGAGTCACAACAGTTTCTAGCAAGTTTGCCAACACCGGAGGATGTCACCATCGATATGATTCGACAATTAGAATTGAGTTTTAAAGGAGAACACAGATATTAGATTACATCAGAGAACTAATTGAAACAGAACCCTTCCTAGAAGGTGGCTGCGTAAATTAGTTACTCATATAATATTTGTAACAAATATTAGTTTTACATTTGAGAACTTATTGAAACAGAACCCTTCCTAGAAGGTGGCTGCGTAGATTAGTTACTCCGCTAATATTTGTAAATTGTAAGTTCTAACTTCTAAATAAATTTGAAAGTTTTATTCAAGTCTTTTTTATACAACTATGGTATATGGTCTTGCATTTTAATTTTAATATATAGATACATATTTACATGTATACTAAACTAACTTTAAAATACTTAATTTAAAAATAGAAATTTGACATTTGAAATTTCAAATTTAAATTACTTTAAAATATTTAAAAAACAAATTTGAACTTCTCAAATTTGAAATTTGAAAACTTAAGAATTATTTATTAACTAAAAATGTATAGAAAACCAAATAAACTAAAAATATTATTTATTAACATGTAATTTCAAATTTTCAATACAAAAAAATAAGTATATAAAAAATCCCCCGTCCCGTCCCGTCCCGTCCCGCAAAATCCCATCCCATCCCGTATATATAGTGGGACGGGACGGGACGTCTTTCCGTCCCCCCAATCCCGGTCCCCCCAATCCCGGTCCCCCCAAAATCCCCCCAACGCCGTCCCCCGTCCCGTCCCCCTTCGTCCCGTCCCCCAGTCCCCGTCCCCGTCCCCTTGCCAGCCCTAGTTTACTCAAACGAGTTGCATATTTTGTACAAAAAATGGTGTATATAAAGAAGAGTTCGTCCTTCTTCAGGTTTTATTCATAGTTTTTGTCCTCTTACAAAGTATGAAGTTTAATAATTTCAAATATTAATACAAAGTCACAACATACTAAAAAAATATTAGTTCAATCCATTACACCTGACTAACCCCTTACGAGGCCGGGGTTGGGTCAGATAGTATTTTCTCCCAAAACCCTAGCCCCTAAATCAGACCTAAGGGCAACCCAATTTGGCCTAGAATCGGGACCATTAAGGCTGACCTTTAAAGGACGAATTCAGATCGAGCCGACCCAATAGTTAGGCTTAGCTAAAATTGTTTCTCTTTTCTTTAATCATCCATAAAGCCTACTAATTCATATTTGCCTAAACTTACTAGGAGTGATTAAAACATTTGCTTTCAAAAAGCTCGTCATATTAAGATTCTGATTAAAAAAAGTTTCAGATGAGAACTGAGTTAATCCTTGCACTAATACGTAGCTCGAACGGCAGCAAGGGTTACAATTTAGTAGGGAAGGGTGCATAAAATTGTAATTTGTTTCTTTTTAATTTACATTGTACTACTTTGTTGACACGTTAACAAGTTTCAACCTAAATAATTATCCGTGGATTCAATGACCATTAATCACATAATTAAATTATGAGATCCATCTCAAGACGATATTGTTGAATCATTAATAAGCTTGACATATAAAGAGAGAATCAATGATTTACCTCTTCCTTTTATTTTCTTTCCTTTTTTAGTAAAAATCAAAATTAAAACACAATTAATAGTTTGCCTTGATTTCAATTTTACGAAATCTAATTACCTCATACATGGATAAATCATAAATGTGTGCAAATGCCTAAATTGGAGAAACTTTAAAGTGAGAAGGCTTGACTTCACCTATAGGATTGTTTAGGAAAAAAACTTGAAATGGAGGACTAGAATAGATAAGGGAAAAAATTCATAGAGTTACAAAATCTTTCTATGTTCACACTATTTGACAAGCAAAATGAAATGACAATATTGTCCATTACATACATATAATTCGACCTCAAAATTCTAGGTACTACCAACTCAAAAATCTGTCTTGGATTCATCGCTTCTCATCGTAAGGGTAAAACTGGAAGAAATGTTCTACATGTTCTCATCGAACATATCTCCATTGTCTCTTGAGATATAACGGATAGTTAGAAAACTGGGAGCCCATTTGTCCTGTTCTTCTAAACAAAAAAATATTTGACTTAAACAATTGTCTTTATTACTTCAATTGTTGTCTTGCCAATTTAGTACACGTCAAGGGAACTAACATACACTAGCAATAAAATCCTACTAGTAGTTCTATGTGGCTTCATCAAATACCATTTTCAGAAAATTGAAACACTCAAAGAGAGGAAAAAATTGGGGAAAAAATGAATAGCTCCGATTCATTATCTTTTGAAACAAATGAACAGGTACATACGTTATACATATGTGTAGCATTATTGATTTTCAATTATATATTTTATTGTTTGTTTAATATTCAAGATGTAGGTATCTTATAATTGGAATTTTGATTTATTCAAAATTGATTGTTTATTTCTATGTTTTGTGTAAGATTTAATTCTTACCATTTTATTCATGCATTTCCATTTCAAAAAGGAAATAGAAAATGATTTTTTCCCTTTGATTGTTGATGAAATTTCATGGGACTGACCAGTGTTTTCAAAAACGTTTTTGGGGCGAGTTCCAGGGCGAGTCTCGGGGAAGGGCGTACCAAAAATGCTCCGGGGCGTAAATTAAAGGTGTAGATCTATTAGACGTATGTTCTAAAATTTGAGGCCTAAGCTTCGAGCATAGTCTTGGGTGTAAAAACGTAGGTCGGGCATTTTTAATTAATTTTTTTGAATTCTTTTTGCTTTAAATCATATTTTTTATTATTGGTGTAATGATTTCTCAAATAGTAATTATAATACTCTTTTTCTTCATTATTGATTATTAATACTTATCTCAAATAAGAATCATAATATAATTTCTATAATAGTTATTTATAAAAATTATTTGTAAAAATCATTAAAGGTTTACTTTTGCTTATTTTATTAGTAATAAAACAATAAAAATGAATATATATGAAATTATGCCCAGTAGATCCATGGGACTTACGCCCCGTGTCTCGGGGCTTACGCCTCGCCCCATACTGTATAAAACGTCTCGCCTCACGCCTCCGCCTTTTAAAACACCGGGACTGACTATATGTGTGATAGCCTCTTAAGTGATTTGTATAAAATGTAACGATTGTTTAAAAAAATGAATTTGTATCTACTTTGTAAAGTTGTGTTATGACTTATTATTATAATAAAAATTAATTAATAAAATATATTGGGACTTAATTAATTACATCATCTTGTTTTAAACAATTGATCTTTGTGGACATCTAGAAATGATAACATATTAGGAAGTTTTCCAGACTTGAGTTTACGAGAGAATTACTGTTTCCTAATATCATGACTTTTAATCAGTGAACAGTTTCAACTAATTATAGGGTATAATTGAGTTATTTAACAGTTAAATATTTCAATCTTGATAACTCTTTCATGTTATATATATATATATATATATATATATATATATATATATATATATATATATATATATATATATATATATATATTAAAAGATTTTTTTTTGACGATTGTAAACCACATGTCTTGCAGTCTTTTATTCATAAAATAAAATAATTATTTTTAGTTGGGATGAATATACTTAAGGGGGGCTAGATCTTACTTTACATATCCAAATGAGGTAACAAACCTCCACTAATTATTAGCAAGTATGAATAATATGAGAGTTAAAGAGCACTAGATATACTATGATTACATTACACTTTATGATGATATGCTTAAGTACTGCAAAATTATAAAACCAAAAAGAAAATTGAGTTATCAACCCCAAATTTTCTTTTAAAAATATATGAACTAATAATTATAGATCATAACAATTCTTGAAATGTTATTCACTACCGTTAATTTTGGAAAGAAAAAGAAATGACAAGTTTTAGGCAAGTAATGTGTAAAAGGAACGGATGTCTCATTTTCTTGTCATATTATAAGGGGGAGGGGAGTCGTTTTGTGCTTTATCGACTTGTTTGTATCGTAAAATCAAGCGTGTACCAGTTCTGTAATTTTAACTATATTCAATTTTAACGTCATGTACATATTTTTTTCCTCTAATGGAGTCTAGAATATGCAAACTTCCAACGGTTTTGTATTCTAGTTCATGTTCATTCTACTTCTTTTCACGTTAGAAAGCAAGCATTTTCACGACATAGAATAAAATAACCATTTTAACCTAAATCATCATGTAAAACCCTATTTTCTATGTCTTTGTTGAGTTCTTTCTTTCAACTCGGATCATGGACTTGACTTGATGTGAGCTTCTCTTAATTCGGACTATGTATTAAGCCACTAGTTATACTTCAACAACACTCCCAACCATGTCAAACAAACTTCCTATTTGCTACAAACCAACTTCCAAGTATGTTAGAGACTATCTTTTTTGCTTCAAACCCTCCTTTCAACTTATAAGGTATCATCTTCTTGACAAGTCAATATAAAAAGATGAAGTAAAATAAAACTTTGATTCACAAGTAAACTCTAGACTCTATTATATATCTATGGTGGGATGTAAGAGAAAATACTAATTCTATGTCAGTTATCTGAGAATATCTAACTCATAATTGATGAATTCATTGGTTTAATTTCTATTGAATGTGTGTTAATTGAACCCTTCAATAAGTCTATTGAAATTGACTCAGTAAGAGATCTATGTGGTCAAGGGTACTCAATCTTAGTATTTTGCGTTGGAAGAATTTACTACGAATGAATAAATTCAAAATATTATTTCCTAATATTTTGATTGGTGAATTTATTAGCCCTATTTGTACATTACCCCTATTCCTATTAGGAAGGTGAGGCAAAAAGGACTTGATGAACCGTCCAAATTCTCTGATATCAAATTAAAGTTGATAAAAGTTTATTTAAGTCTCATAGTCATTCCTTTATTGAATATTTTTATATGATTGACTAAACAAAAAGAATCAAGTTCACACACTATAAATAGTTTATTGAGTCTCAAAGTCATTCATTGATTCAACCAATATCACCTCTTTCAAGTTTTGTGAGGTGATTGACCCTAGCTCTACACAACTTTCCCTCCTACTATTATTGGTGTGGATCATCAAGGGGTGTGATCAAATGGATGAAACTCCTTCCTTCGTAACCAATGTCTCATTAGAACCTTGTAAATGGAGAAACCCTGTTAAGGAATATTCTCCCCTTTAATGGAATCTATGTGATCCAAATCTAGATTAGTGTGTTCTGAATGTATCAGATGTCTCTCTAAAAAAGAAAAATTGTCACAAAAGCCCATCGTAGGTGATGTGATTTCTCTATGTGATGGAAAGATAAGGGATGAGGGTTAAGAAAATGCCATGAGTACTAGGATCGTTTGGTATGCTAGATAAGATGAAATATCCCACAATTAAGTTTGAGATTAGATTTATATGTATTGTGTTGACAATATAGATCTAACTCCACACTGAATCCTAAATATTCTACCTTCCTATCAAATTTGGAATTATTTTATCCCACCTCCCATATAGGATAAGTTAGTTCAAGACCTATAATTTAAATTATATTCTCAAGATAATATAATAGGCATATCAAACAACCCCTTTAGTCACAGACAACATATCAAGGAGAAAGTGGACCAAAAAATATACATTATTTGTTTCATGTTTTTTTGTTCATTTCTAATTATTGAGATGGATATTTTCATTGACTCAAAAATTTTGTGGAAATGTTTCTCTTTTGTGTTCCACTAAAAGTTTCTCATCATTTAATATTTATCCTAAAAAAAACCTCACGAAAGAGTCGAGAAAATCTTAACATACATTTCTGATTATTATATATAAAATGTATGTAGATGTTCTTAGAACTTAGTCAACTACAAAGAGGTGAAGTATTAGTTTCTCCTAAAAATTAAACTTTCAACTAGCTAAGTTCCATTGTTAACAAGAAGCAATGAAACTTAATTGATTGGATTTGATTCATTCCTAAACAAGCCTTAATAGAACTTTAAATCTTTAAAGTTCATTAACATTCGTCAAGCAATTGTTGGATGAGACACTTAATAGATAATTAGTTTGATAAGTATTTTGTTTTCTTTATAACTTTTTTGATGTATGTATATTTGATGACAATATCGTTTCAAGTAAATTCACTGTTCAAATAATGAGAAAGCCTTATTGAATAGATAATAAGGTTGATATGTGTTCTTTATTTTCTTGTAATATGTATATTTGATGATAATATTACTTCAGGTGAGTAATTTTGAAAAGTGAGAATTTTTTTTTTTGCAATTCAATTAGATCAATGAAATATTATAATGATTATATTTGTAGGGAGAATTGGAACGTCCTAGCAGGAATATGCCAGCATGGCTAGGGCCATTTTTGAAGAAGACATTTTTTGGGACATGTTTGGTACATGATGAACTTCAAAAGAATGAGCTGAACAAGTATTGTATCACATGTGATTCAGATTTATGCAGGAATTGTATTGCTACAAACAAACACAATGAGCATGACCTACTAAAGATTTATCGACATGTTTACAAAGATGTTGTTCCTCTCGATGAGATGGAGAAATATATTGACTGCACCAAAATTCAGGTAAATTTAAATTGATATAGGTAGTTAAATCTAGAAATGAAAAGAGATCATATTGATTATGAATTGATGCTCTGGACATTAATTTATTTGAACATGTTAGTGAGAATTAAATATTAGTTAATGAAATGTTAGTCATTTATTTATACTATATTATTTTGGATGTTATTATAAAAAATATTATTTATTAATATAACAATTGAGATATTTAATTTAAAGTTGTAAAATATTTATGATAAAAAGTAGATAGTTTTTTATATATACATATTTAAAATTTGTACTTTTTATTATAATCTTCTGTTATAAATGACAATAAATTCATAAAATCAGTATTAATTTTTTGGGGTCTCTACCCTAAAAACAAGCATTTTACTAGTCTCACCCTTGCCTCATCTCTGTTTGGACCCACTAATTAAGTCATTTTGTGGGTAAAAATTTACAAGTCTACCTATTTGTTTGAAGTTGAACCTGAACAAAATGACTGAAGTTCAATCTTTTTCTTTTGTTAAAACTCAAGAAACATATGGTTGATTTTGTTATGTTTGCCTAAATTCATTCACTGATGCACATACATTAAAGTTTAGCTATTTTTGTTTGGACTTCATATAAAAAATATCTGAACTTTAATCATATATAACTTCAGACATTTTCATTTGAAGTTAAGCTTGACAAAGCTTAACTTCTAAGTTGTCTATAGTGGATAGATCTGTGCACACTGTTTTCTACCGATTGCACAATGATTGATTATTTCACTCATTTATATATACCCTTACAAGAAGTAACAATTTGCAATTCTTGTTGTTTTTACATAATTAGTATATGTATGTTAGTTTGGAAATAATTTCTCTATCTCCACGAGATAGTATTAATGTATGTGTACACTATACCCTTTCCATACCTCACCTGATGAGATTTCACTGAGTATGTTATTATGGTGTCTATGTGTTAGTGATGAGATATATATAATTTGCTATGTGCAGCCATACAAATGCAACAAGAAATGGGTAATTGCTTTGAATCCGCTGCCACATTGTGGATCTGGCTCTCTAATTGTTGGAGACCCTACTTGTTACACTTGTAAAAGGAGATTGAATGACCCTGAACAGTTTCGCTTCTGTTGCATTGCTTGCCAGGTACATAACACTCCCTCCATCTCAAACTAAGTGGTTGTTTCGCGATGATTTTTATTTTATTTTTAAATATTTTTTTGAAATTGAATTTTGGAAACTATGCTCGATTGGGCATATAGTTTAAGAAATAAAGAGAGATTTGAGTCGAAGGTCTTTTGGAAACAATCTCTCTACTTTCATAAGGTAGTGGTAAGGTTTGGATACATTCTATCCTCCTAACCTCACTTGTTGGACTTTACTAGGTATGTTGTTGTTGTTGTTGTATAATCCTAAATAGAATGTTGAAATTGAAAAAAAGTTACTCCCTCCATCTCAATTTATGTGATATTGTTTGACTTGACATGAATTTTAAGAAAGAAAGACTTGTTATTTATGGTCCAAAATAAATTATAGATGTTTGTGTTGTTAAAAATCTCTCATTAAAAGTAAAATGACTATTTTAAAGCTAAATTGTTAGTAAATATATAAAGATGTATCATTAATTTTGGAACTAAAAAAAATAAAAGTGTGTCATATAAATTGTAATAGAGAGTATTAAATGTTATGAATCAATCCCAGTCCGACATGGATTTTGACGTCACGGAATTAGTTATTGTGTCAAGAAGAAGTAATAAAACCAAAAGACCTTCACAAAGGTTGATTTGAGATCCAAACTCAATTAGCAACTAGTTTAAGAGGAAGAGATCTAAGTTGGAAAGATAGGTTAGGCTTATTGTTGTGTGAAATGTCTGGTTCTCCTCATCTCCCTTCTGAAGTGTCTGTATTTTCTTATCTCCCTTCTTCCACCAATCAATCCCTAGTCTTACTTTTGATATTTCTATATGTTTGGGGTTTTACTGTTTCAGTTGCTATGTTTATTTTTGGAAATTGTAAGAACTTTAGTCTTATTAATATAATTGAGAAGTGGTTATTGTTGTATTGGATTTGAGTTATTTACCCTAAATATAGGGGGGAAACACTCTAACGAGACACTTAAATTGGAACAATAGGAGTATTATATCTTTATAGTGTCAATACATATACATATTTTTGCGAATAACATATGGTATGATGGAATTTGTAGGTGGAAGCCACATGGGGAAAGATTGTTGAGATGAAGAAGAAGCGCAAGAGGAAGGGAATTCCTCGCAGAGCTCCTTTGAAATAAACATGCTTTGCTTTAATTTCATCATTTTGAAGTACTTTGCTTGAAGAATTTTCAACTTTGTGACTAATGCTGCTACTTGAAAAACTTGTGTGCTTTCAACTCTTTTTATTTTTAATTTAGACTTTTGGAACCTAATTTTCTTGCATGCATTGTCATTGTGTGGTTAAAAATATACATGGACACATGATCTCTCTTTTAATGCACTATGTTGCTCGGACTGTTTAAAAATGTCAATGGTACGTGTTGGATTCTCCGATAATAAAGTATGTTGGAGAATCCAACATTGGTGCGGCATCAAAAGAAAAGAGTCCGCTCAACTTAGCTTTGTTTGATGTGACTAGTACTTTCTTTTGTACATGTGTTGCAAGTGTATATCGAGTTAATTTTATATCTGTTTCATTCAGAGCCGGCTCTATGCTTTGGGAAATAAGGCTTTTGCCTTAAGCCCCCCAAATATCGGGGGCTCAATTTTTTATCAAGAATAAATTATGTGTTAAAATTTCTATAGAAAAAATTGATTATTTATGATAAAAAGTATAATTTTTACAAAAAATATATTATTTTACCCACTTTAACATATTTTGTACTTTGTTAAAAATAAGAATTAAGTGTGAAAAGTGTTGAACAAAGTGAATTACAATTTTTTTAATTTATTTTTATATTTTAGTTTAAGCATTACTACAAGCCTATTAAAATGGAGTACCAAGTCATCAACTTCTTGCATCAAATTTTATTGTTATAACTCTTGTCTTTATTTAATATTTGTCAACTTATTAATTATATAATTATATTAACAATTCATATAATAATTGACTCACTGAAAGGATGTTTTTCAATGTTGAGTTGATAAAATATTACCTAAAACTAATAACCGAAAAAATAATACTAAATACTAATAGTTTTCATCTAAATAGTGTAAGAAAAATAAATTTTGAATAAATACGTATATGAAGTTTGTTTATATTTTAGGCTTAGAATTGAAATTTCGCTTTAGACCCCCAATCACGTTGAGCCGCCCCTGATTTCATTATTATGCTGACGTTTCGTCATATATTTTGGGAGTAGTTTTTGAAAATTTATCTATAGATATCTGTGTGACTATGAAATTTGATTAGATTTTCAAATTTTGATTTGAAAATAGATTTTGGGTTTTTGGAACTTAATTCCACTCAGAAAACTTTAATTTTTTTCAAATAAACATATGTGCAAATGCAATTTCATATTCTAAAAATCACAACTTAGAAAACTCATATTTTCTAAGTTTCCATTTCAAAAACTAAGATCAATTAGGAGCTTAGTTGGTAATATTAGAGTGATTTCTTTAGTTTTTGTCTTCAAGTTCTCACGCCTGTATTTATTCATGGGCTAACCAATATATTCATGGTACATACACCAATATTTTTTTTGTGTTAAAGGGTATACATTACAATTTTTCTAGTATATATACATATAAAAATATATCTGAAGACAGGAGGATTTATACTATATGTTTATAAATTCTACAGGTTCGAGGTACTAATATAGAGTAATATATATCTTGAGGTAATAATATATAGTAACCAATAAGGATTGTGGTGAAGTGGTAAGTACTCACTTCTTCATCCTTAACTACAGGTCTTAGGTTTGAATCCTCTTTCTGACGCAAATTCAAATTTAATCGGATTCCAATGTGAATACCGGACATTGAATGGAAAACTAAAAGAAAATATAAAGTAGTGTGTAAAAGAAGAGAACCATGGGCGGAGCCTAATTTGTTAGAAGTGTTACTGTTGTTTCAAGCTGCCTAATTACGTGGAAAACGTCGGAAGTCAAATCGCTAATTGTCCAAGAGAATATGTAGTATGCCATTATTGGCAAATTCTCATACGGCAAATCGGAGATACAAGAATTAAGGAGATCGATACCTAGACAATGGAATCAAAAGTCAATGTACAATAGGAGTTCTAGACACGAGGAACATTCTAATCAAACTTACTACGATGGAGGATTATGTGCATCTATTATCAACAACGGCATTTTATGTTAGGTTTTAACTGAGGTGGAAACCATCATTCGTGTAGCATGGATTTCTTTCCCAGATCTATCACCAAATTTCTTTGCCAAAAAAGCGATCTTCTCGATAGCTAGTGCGGTTGGGAAACCACTTACTGTGGATACGACGACAAAGAATCAAACCAAACCAAGATGCGCAAGAGTCAAAATTGAAGTGGATCTGACGGCTAAGCTTCCTCAACGTGTGAAAATAAATGAGGAAGATGATATCACGGGACATATCAAATGATAGTGGATCAAGGTTCAATATGGTTATAAACCAAAGTACTGTAATGAGTGTTGTCTACAAAGACTTGATGAACACAATTGTTGGGCACTGCACCCAGAACTGTATGATGCAAGTGATGTAGGAGTCAAGGATGAAGGAAGGGAGAAGGAGATGGAGAAACTGGGCACTACAACTGAACAAAGGTAATTACCCAAATTTTTCGATTTTTCGTAGATATTAGCTCATGGATCTGACTCCCCGGAGCACAAATATTTTTTTCTCAAAAAACTTTATTAGGGCCTCTCTAATGAGTTGGGGAACCATACTCACAAAAATTTTTAACAACTATTTCCGCATTTACAAGCCTTTTTTAGGAATTATCCAATATCCTCGATTTTTCCTGTGTTATAGCCCATGAATTTGGCGCCCCAGTTCACCCAATTTTTTAAAAAACTTTATGAGGATCTTTGTAATGAGTTAGGGAACCACCATGTATACTCACACCATTTTTAACGCTTATTTCCACATTTACATGCCCTTTTTGAGAAATCACCAAAATTCCTCAATTTTTCAAGTATATCAGCCTATGGATCTGGCGCCTTGGAGCACCAACTTTTTTTCTTAAAAAACTTATGAGGACTTATGTAATGAGTTGAAGAACCACCACGTATAATCACACAATTTTTAATGACTATTTCCGCATATATAGACATTTCTTTAGGAACTACCCAAAAACCTAGATTATTAGTATGTTATAGCCCATAGATCTGGCCCTCGGAGCACCCAAAAGTTTTTTTCATAAAACTTTATGAGGACCTTAATAATGAATAGGGGAACCACCACGCATACTAACACCATTTTAATGCAGATTTCCGCATTTACAGGCCCTTTTCTAGGAATTACAAAAATTCCTCGATTTTTCATATGTATAAGCCAATGAATTTGGCGCCCCGGAGCACCCAAGAATATTTTCACAAAAAACTTTATGAGGACCTCTGTAATGAGTTGAGGAACCACCACGTATATTCACACCATTTTTAACGCATATTCTGCATTTATAGGCCCTGTTTTAAGAATTACCTAAAATATTCGATTTTTCGTGTGTTATAGCCCATCGATCTGGCGCTTCGGTTCACCCAAATTTTTTTTCTCAAAACACTTTATGAGAACCTGCGTAATAAGTTAGGGAACCACCACGTATACTCATACCAATTGTTTTAAAGCCGATTTTTGCATTACAGGCACTTTCTTAGGAATTACCCAAAATTTTCGATTTTTTGTGTGTTGTAGCCCATGGACCTGGCTCTCAAGAGCAACTAAATTTTTTTTCTCAAAAAACTTTATAAGGACCTCCGTAATGAGTTGGGGAACCACCATGTATACTCACACTATTTTTAAGGCCTATTTCCATATTTACATGCCCCCTTTTTAGGAAATACCCAAAATCTTCGATTTTTCATTTGTTATAGCCCATTGATTTGGCGTCCCGAAGCACCCAAATTTTTTTTCTCAAAAAAATTTATGAGGACCTTCGAAATGAGTTGGGAACCACTACATATACTTACATTATTTTTAATGCCTATTTCCACATTTTAAGGACTTTTTTTAGAGATTACCCAAATTCCTCGATCTTTCGGGTATATTAGTCCATGGATCTGGCACCTTGGAGTACCAAAATTATTTTTCTCAAAAAACATTATGAGGGCCTTTATAATTAGTTAGGGAGTCACCACATATACTCACACCATTTTTTAATGCCTATTTCCACATTTACATGTCCTTTTTTAGGAAGTATCCAAATTCCTCGATTTTTCGTGTATATTTCTCATGGATCTGGAGCTCCAGAGTATGTAAAAACTTTTCCTCGAAAATATTAATAAGTACCTCCATAATGAGTTGGAAAACCATCACATATACTAACACCATATTAACGCCTATTTACGCATTTACAAACCCTTTTTTGGTAATTGCCCATAATCTTTGATTTTTCGTGTGTTATAGCCCATGGAGTTGGCGCCCCAAAGCACTCAAATTTTTTTCTCAAAAAATTATATGAGGACCTCTGTAATGATTCAGGGAACCACCATATGTACTCACACCATTTTTAAGGTCTAGTACCGCATTTATAAGCCCTTTTTTCGAAATTACCCAAAATCGTCGATTTTTGTGTTATCCCATGGATCTAGGGCCCTAGAGCAACCAAAAATTTTTTCTCAAAAATCTTTATAAGGACCTCTATAACGAGTTAAGGAACCACCACGTATATTCACACCTTTATAACGCCTATTTTCGCATTTACACGCCATTTTTTAGGAATCACCCAAATTCCTAAAGCTCATGGATCAGGCGCTACGAAGCACCAACATTTTTTTTTCAAAACGATTTATGAGGATGTAATGAGTTGGGAAACCACCACATATACTCACACCATTTTTTTAACGCCTATTTCCACATTTACATGCCTTTTTTAGGAATACCCAATATCCTCGATTTTTCATGTCTTATATCCCAAGGATCTGGCGCCCCAGAGCACCCAAAATAAATTTCGTAAAAAACTTTATAAGAACCATCATAATGAATTGGGGAACCATTATGTATACTCACACTATTTTTTGAATGACTATTTTCGCATTTACAAGATTTTTTTCAGAATTACCTAAAATCCTAGATATTTCGTGTGTAGCCTATGATCTGACACCCTAGAGCACCCAAATTTTCTTTTCTCAAAAAGCTTTATGAGGACCTCTGTAATGAGTTGGAGAACCACCACTTATACACACACAATTTTTAATCCCTCTTTCCGCATTTACAGGCCTTTTTTAAGAATTTCTCAAAATCTTCGACTTTCGGTGTGTTATAGTCCATGGATCTAGCGCCCCAGAGCACACAATTTTTTTTCTCAAAAAACTTTATGAGGACCTCCGTAATGAGATGGAGAACCATCACGTATACTCACCATTTAAATTCCTATTTCAATATTTACAGACCATTTTTAGAAATTACTTAATACCCTCAATTTTTTGTGTGTTATTGCCCATTAATATTGGGCCTCGGAACACCAAATTTTTTTTTAAAAAAAACATTATCAGGATTTTTGTAATGAGTTAGGAAAACACCACGTATACTCACACCACTTTCTAACGTCGATTTCCACATTTACAAGCCTTTTTTAGGAATTATCCAAAATCCTCAATTTTTCGTGTGTTGTTGCCCATGAATTTGGCATTCAGAGCACCCCAAAATTGTTTTCTCAAAAAACTTTATGAGGACCTCCGTAATGAGTTGGGGAACTACCATGTATACTCAAACCATTTTTAATGCCTATTTTCACATTTTCAGGCTGTTTTTTAGGAATTATCCAAAATCCTTTATTTTTTGTGTGTTTTAGCCCATGGGTCTGGCGCCCCAGAGCACCCAAAAAAATTTCTCAAAAAACTTTATGAGAACCTTCACAATGAGTTGCGGAACCACCACGTATACTCACACCATTTTAACGCATATTTAAGCCTTTAAAAATCCTTTTTTGGAAATTACCCAACATCCTTGATTTTTAGTGTGTTATAGCCCTTGAATCTAGCGCATTTGATCACCCAAAAATAAATTCAAAAAAATTTATGAGGACCTCCATAATAAGTTTGGGAACCACCACGTATATTCACACCATTTTTAATACTTATTTCCGCATTTACAAGCCTTTTTTTATAAAGTTATCCAAAATCTTGATTTTTTACGTGTTATAGCCCATAAATCTGGCGCAAGAAGCACACAAAAAAATATTTCTCAAAAAATTTTATGAGGACCTCTGTAATGAGTTGGGGAACCACCACGTATACTCACACAATTTTTAACGATTATTTCCTCATTTACAAGCCTTTATTTAGGAATTACCCAAAATCCTTCATTTTTCTGTGTTATAGCCCATGGATATGGCGTCAAGGCACCCAAAAAGATTTTCTCAAAAACTTTATGAGGACCTCTGTAATGGGGGAACAACCACGTATACTCACGCCATTTTTTAACATTTATTTTCGCATTTACAAGCCATTATTAGGAATTACCCAATGGATTTGGCGCATGTAGTACCCAAAAATATTTTCTCGAAAAACTTTATGTGGACCTCTGAAATGAGTAGGGGAACCACCACGTAGAATCACACCATTTTTTAACACATTTTTGTTCATTTATAGGCCATTGTCTAAGAATTATCCAAATTCCTTAATTTTTCGTATAGCCCATGGATCTAGCGCCCTGGAGTACCCAAAAAAAATTTCTCAAAAAACTTTATGAGGACCTCCGTAATGAGTTGGGGAACCACCATATATACTTACACCATTTTTTAAACGCCTATTTCAGCATTTATAGGCCGTTTTTTAAGAATTACCCAAAATTTTTTATTTTTCATGTGTTATATAGCCCATGGATCTGGCGCCTTAGACCTAAAAAAGATTTCTCAATAAACTTTATGAGGGCCTCTATAATGAGTTGGGGAACCACAACGAGTACTCACACCATTTTTAACATATTATTCAGCATTTACAGGCCCTT
Organism: Solanum bulbocastanum; assembly: GCA_037074985.1. NCBI lineage: Eukaryota > Viridiplantae > Streptophyta > Magnoliopsida > Solanales > Solanaceae > Solanum > Solanum bulbocastanum. The sequence goes on along the minus strand of CM073603.1, from coordinate 39,875,876 downwards.
TTTTGAAATTTTCCAAAATCCTCGATTTTTTGTTTATTATAACTCATGGATATAGTGTCTCAGAGCACCCAAAAAATATTTCTCAATAAAATGTATGTGGACCTCCGTAATGAGTTAGGAAACCACTACGTATATTCACACCATTTTTAATGCCTATTTCCGCATTTACAAGCCATTTTTTAGGAATTACCAAAAATTCTTGATTTTTTGTGTACTATTGCCCATGGATCCGGTGCCCAGAGTATCCAAAATATTTTTCCCAAAAAATATTATGAGGACCTCCGTAAAGAGTTGGTAACCACCACGTATACTCACACCATTTTTTAATGTCTATTTCTGCATTTACGGGCCTTTTTTTTAAGAATTGTCCAAAAATACTCAATTTTTTGTGTGTTATAACCCATGGATCTGGCGCCTTGTAGCACCAAAAAAGGTTTTCTCAAAAACATTTATGAGGACCTCCGTAATAAGTTTGGGAACCACCACGTATACTCAAACTATTTTTTAACGCATATTTTCGCATTTACAAATCCTTTTTTTTTATAAATTACCCAAAATTCTCAATTTTTCGTGAGTTATAGTAAATGGATCTGGTGGCCAGAGCACTCAAAAGTTTTTTCTCAAAAATCTTTATGAAGACCTTCGTAATGAGTTAGAAACCACCACGTATACTAACACCATTTTTTCAACGCCTATTTCCGTAGTTATATGCCCTTTTGTTAGAAATTATCCAAAATTCTCAATTTTTCGTGTGTTATAGCTCATGGATTGGCGCCTCGAAGCACTCAAAAAAATTCTCAAAAAGAATTATCAGGACCTCCGTAAAGAGTTAGAGAACCACCACGTATATTCACACCATTTTTAACGTCTATTTCCGCATTTACAAACTCTTTTTTAGGAATTACCCAAAATCTTCAATTTTTCGTGTGTTATAGCCCATTGATTTGGCGCCCAGGGCAACCAAATTTTTTTTCTCAAAAAATATTATGAGGGCCTTCGTAATGAGTTGGGGAACCACCACATATACTCACACCATTTTTTTACGTCTATTTCGGCATTTACATGCCTTTTTTTAAAAATTACCCAAAATTCTCGATTTTTCATGTGTTATAGCTCATGAATCTGACGCCCCGGAGCAGCCAAAATATTTTTCTCTAAAAGATTTATGAGTACCTCCGTAATGAGTTGGGGAACCACCACGTATACTCATACCATTTTTACGCCTATTTCTGCATTTACATGCCCTTTTTAAGAAATTACACAAAATTCTCGATTTTTCGTGTTATAGCTCATGCATTTGGCGCTCGGCGCACTCAAAAAAAATTCTCAAAAAATTTATGAGGACCTCCGCAAGGACTTGGGGAGCCGTAATTTTTACTCACACCATTTTTTAATGCTTATTTCTGCATTTAAATACCCTTTTTATAAATTACCGAAAATCCTTGATTTTTTGTATGTTATAGCCAATGGATATGGCGCCTTAGAACACCCAAAAAAAATTTCTCAAAAAAAATTATGAGGACCTCCGTAATGAGTTGGGTAACCACCACGTATACTCACACCATTTTTTAATGTCTATTTCTGCATTTACAATCCCCTTTTTAGAATTACCCAAAATCCTCAATTTTTTGTATGTTATAGCCCATGGATCTTGCGTCCAGCACCCAAATTTTTTTTCTCAAAAAACATTATGAGGACCTTCATAATGAGTTGGGGAACCACCACGTATACTCACACTATTTTTTAACGCGTATTTCTGCATTTATAGACCATTTTTTAGGAATTACCAAAAATCTTCCACTTTTCGTGTGTTCTAGCCCATAGATATGTCGCCTCCGAGCATCCAAATTATTTCTCAAAAATATTTATGAGGACCTCCATAATGAGTTTTGGTACCACCACGTATACTCATACAATTTTTTAACGCCTATTTCCGCATTTACATGCCTTTTTTTAGGAACTTACCCAAAAAATTTTATTTTTCATGTGTTATAGCCCATGGATCTGACGCTCGAAGAACCCAATTTTTTTTCTCAAAAAACAATATGAGGACCTCCGTAATGAGTTGGGAAACCACCACGTATACTTACACCATTTTTTAACACTTATTTTTGTATTTACAGACATTATTTCGAAATTACCCAAAATCCTCGATTTTTCGTGTGATAGCCCATGGATCTAGTGCCCCGGAGCACCCAAAACAATTTTCACAAAAAACTTTATAAGGACCTTCATAATGAGTTGGGGAACCACCACGTTTATTCACACCATTTTTTAACACATATTTTCGCATTTACAAGTTTTCTTTTAAGAACTACCCAAAATCTTTGAATTTTAGAGTGTTATTGCCCAGAGCACCCAAAGTTTTTTTCTCAAAAAAATTTATGATGATCTCCGTAATGAGTTGGGGAACCACCATGTATATTCATACTATTTTTTAACGTTTATTTTCGTATTTACAAGCCCTTTTTTAGGAATTACCCAAAATCTTCGATTTTTCGTGGGTTATAGCTCATGGATCTGGCGCCCCGAAGCACCCAAAAAAAACTTCAAAATACTTTATGAGGACCTCCGTAATGAGTTGGGGAACCACGTATACTCACGCCAGTTTTTTAATGCTTATTTATGTATTTACAAGCCCCTTTTAGGAATTCATCTGTGGAGCTCTTTTCTCCATAGAGTTCCCAAATTCTCCAATTTTGTAAAGTTAAATTTCCCAATCAAGTTAGGGTTTTGTTCAATCGTCATGGGTTCTTTCCAATGTTTATGCAATTGATTGTTTTATGACTTTTTATGCATGAATTGAAGTAATTGCATGTTTTAAGATGAATCTCCATGAAGCCATGCATAACTCATGTTTTCAAAGGTATGGTGATATAATGTGGGTCTTGAACTATGAAAGATAAATTTATGAAAATATGCATGCCTTCTGTTTATGAAATTGATGTAAATGAATTTGAAGATGCTTTGACTTTGAAAACATGATGAAGTCTATGAATTATTGAAAAAAATGCATGTTCATGAAAGTATTTTATGACTCAAGCAAGCTTATAGATGAGAGTGTATGTATGTTCTATGAAGCTTGGCCACATGACATGATTGACATCTAGATTTGTCCTCAATGCTTTTCAGGCTATTTTTCTAAATTAGGTATTGATTAGTATGGTAATCGGATATGTCATCAATGATTAGAGACCACGATTTTAAAACTATTTCCATTAGTATTAGGGGCATCTCTAGCATGAAGTGAATGACTATGGGCTTTAAAAGATATTATGAAAAGATCATGGACGGTGAAAGGTTTTTCCACGCATAGTCTAAGGAGTTATCCCAAGCGGCGACTACCCATGTCATTTAAAGATAAGACAAGTTAAGATTAATAACAACTTCATGGGATTTATGCTTAGCACCGAGAGGATATTGAGATGGAAGCTCTCCGGAGTTGAGGCCGAGTTTCTAGTAGCAATCTTCGTATCCCTTACCTATGTGCCCCCATAGGATGATTGTCTAGATAGACATTAGCTAGTGGATCCACTTTAGCTCACATTCATGGTTCTACCTTGACAAGTAGGACAACCCTTGTCGGTGTGGGAGACATCGGGGGTCCATGTTATAGCTCCCATGGTCTCTATGTTGGTTAAGGCTACTTCCCACAATAATGAATCAAGATTACCTTTAAAGTATCTCTCATATGTTTTAAAAGATGAATTAACTTGCATTGATCATGATTACGATTATGTTTTCCTAACTTCTTAACTTATGTTTTAACTTGATCTTTACATATAATGAAAATGTCTTTTTTAGCATGGCTATCATATTTAGTACATTTTTGTACTAACACATAGTCTTGCACATTGTTTCACTAATGTAGGGTCTGATGACGCTCTTATCCCGCATCTTCGTGACTAAGGATCTATTAGTAGAAGATTGAAGACTAGTGAGTCCTCATGTTCCGAGGACCAAGCCTTTACTTCATTATGTCTTTATATTTCACTTTTGAACTTGAAGTAAGGGTTACGTTCCAAGTACGGGTTACGTTCCGAGAACTTCTTATGTACTAGATGGCTTTGAGATGTATTTTTAGATTTAGATTTCCGCTTCGTTTTATAAAACTCTATGTTTTGAAGTTTGTATTTTTAATCTTTTTAAACTCTATTATCTTACTCTATGTTTGAAGTTTGTCTTTTTAATCTTTTTAAACGCTATTATCTTGTATGATGTATGCTAAATGACTTCTATAGGGCCTCTCGAAATCTTGTACGCCATATCACGTCTAGGGTATACTTTGGGTCGTAACAACACCAGAATGTGACATAACAAGAAATGGTGAAATGGTGGAAGGATGAACGGATAATGGAGCATGTGTTCATCCTCCTCAAGCAAATGGTGCCACTCCACCACACTGATAGGGAAATGCTTATAGCGAAAAATCGTCAAGTTATATGTGGAGTTGTGTTACCCAGATCTGTACATACAAGGTACTAAGCATTGATGATAAATTGATAATATTTTCAAAGTCACAGCAAAGGGAGCTACAAATCATCACCCCTCCCTTTGCCTTGCAACCCTTAAAAGTGATTGAGAATGACAAATAAAGACTAAAATATACAACTGCCTGAATACATGAATCAACAGCCAGAGCTTTACAGTTCAACCAGCATTTTATACCCAAAGACACCAGAGAAGAAATAGAAGATTTACTGATGATCAATTTTTCTGGTGGACTGCAACTTGGTGTATGTCCATATCCTTCAACATAACTGAACGCCCACATGAATCACAAGGGGCAGTTCTTGATCCACAAACACTCTCGTGCTGTGTAAGTCCTCTTAAGCGATCCCTCACATCTGCTGCTGAAGTCCCTGCTTGGACCATGTCTCCACAAAACCGGCATGTTACAAGTCGCAAGGGACACTCCACAGATTGATGTTGAACCTGTTACCAGAGCTGTTAGATGAAAAGCCAATAAAAAAACTGTGTACTAAATTTTAAAAAGGGAAATATAACTTTACCATCTTTTCTTTTTCAAGGACTATTCCACAAGGGCAATTCAGCGGGACATGAAATACTTTCTTGTGCTTCTCAATTTCCTCTTTCTGAAATGCTAGCCCACATTCTTCACAATGGACATGGTTCTTGACCTCATCCCTCCTTAGAACAACCCCACAACTGGTATGCTGACAGATGATATTGTGCCTCCTGCAGTAAGCTTCATGTAGTGCTATACTCCTGGAAGGTATGTAATGTTTACAGTTTTGGCATTCTACTGTATCTGCATCAGCAGACAATGTGGAAGAGACGGCTTGCTGTCCAATCTTTAAATTAGATTTGTCTCGTATGCTAACTGACACCTTGTACTTGATTGTGCCCTTGAAACCATAGATGCCAATACTGTAAGTACCAGGTCCAAGGCTGAGATCCCTGGAGTTAAGGACCAAAGCTTTTGAACCGATGTCATGAGATGACCAACCGTGCTGGTGCTGTGTAGGGAATAGCAATGGGTGTCGAGAAACATAGAGGTCAGTATCCCCATCTTGGTTCTCTGATTCTATTTTTACCTCAATTTCAGCATCTCCTGAAGATATTTTTCCCCAGATATCATCGCCTATTTGGAACTTGTAATATACATAGCTTCCTTCTGCAACCACCCCAGAATCTAACTTGCCCAATTCGAGAGGTTGCAATACAGGCTGACTTGTGCTTTCAGCAGTTGGATCAGCACCGATTACATCAACCTCTATATCTGTTTCTAGAACAGACACACTCAAAGAAGGTTTTAGTTCAAGAACACGTAAATGATATGTCAGAACACCATGATTAACAGTAAGTACATCGCCTTCTGAAAGCGTCGCATGCTGACGAAGACTTGTTTCAAGAACTGCCTTGTGATTAGGGATATCAGAAAATCCTGCTTCAACTGGCTGAAGTTTTGCATAAGTTCCTTTTGAGAGCCAGACATAACACACCTCAACCATGGGAACCATTGGCGACTCTGCAGGATATAAGTTCCTCCATATATGGGAAGGAAGCCCTACAACACCATCATCTGCAGTGAACTCCAGGACTCCAGCATGTGTTGTCCGCTTATTCTGCTCTGCATCCTTCAAGTCCGAAAGAGAAGATTGGTGAATGACAGACACCCTGAAATGTAGAGGTCCCTTGTCAAAGGCACCCTGATCAGACAATTCAGTGAAGCAAGATGGTGGCAATTTAATTTTATCTCCGGCACCCTCATAAGGTACAGCTTCCAAAACACGAGAAAATGCAACTCCTCGTCCAGCTAGCAGTTCTTCTTCAATTTGCTGGGTTGCCTGTTAAAGAAAAATTGAAAGGGTTAGGCATTCCCTTCCATCATTAATTTCCTCAAGACGGCTTGAACATCAGTAATAGGTCACATGACAAATAGGGATGACAGAGCCAGCTACTTTTCTAAGGAAAAGTATTACACCACCTTGACCGCTACACTAGAATGGAGCCAGCTAATTTCTTCAAATTGATAATCAGAAAAGGAAAATTTTGTCTATGTACAACCCAATCTGACAACAGATTATAATGGTTTAGATATGTAATCAAGCATAAGAAATGGACACATGAACTGGTCCCGACATTTGTAAATTCATTTGAACTGTCTAACGCAGATAGAATAACCATAGCAAGTAGCTTAAACCCCATGATCCCCCGACCAAAAACAAGTACAATGTGAACTACAGAGCAAAAATAATGTAGACAAATTTAAGGAAAAGGATTAGTACTACAAAACTGTGGTTATCATATATTACATCTCTCTCTCAAGGAGGCAGCTTCGCGTAGGGTACTACGAAAGGAAGCTGACCATAGATTACCAACAAGTATAAAATACAATAGAGCCTTTACTTTATACTTTAAGTTAATATTTAATCAACTAATTGATGTTATTGAGAAATTGTATATTTCACACGCTTTGGCTCTACCCATGAAGTATCTAGCAATAGGCCTTTCACAATCAGATCTACTGCTAGATCCCGTATTTCTCTGGGATTGTAGTTCAATTGGTCAGCCCTGTCAAGGCAGAAGCTGCCGGTTCGAGCCTCCGCCAGTCCCAACAGATCCAATAAATATATCAATAAATTTCTCACTTAGTAGGCAGCATGGAGGTAGGGACTGATTCATATCATAAGAAATTAATATTTTGACTAACACCCCACATCAACAAGGCATGTTCAGCCTCAGTTCGTCGATATCTTGAGAATCAGCAAATGCTTACAAATTTTCCAGGGGGAGGAAACAACAGAACTCATAAGAGCACTGATATTCAGAAAACTTCAGCTAAGTTTATTGGGTACAGCACTTTACACTAATCTCCAAGTGTAAAGTTAATGAAGTAAGAGGGCATCCATACTTGATTGATTCAAACACATTCTTGCGAACCACACTTACCCCGAAAGGGTTGATATTATTTTATTTTTGTATGTAATGCACATGCAGAACATTGTGGAATTGACCTAGAAATTTGAAAATATTACAGGTTTTCAGAAAATCAATTGTTAAGGCATAACAATATAGCAATCAATTGTGAATTGATAACACTTTGAGACAAGTAGGCCATGGAAATTGATATGGACTAAAGCCCCTGCAAAGTAGCCTGTTTTGGATGGGTTCTCAATAGATAAGTATACTTAACCTAAGATAATCTGCAAAGGAGAGGTAAAATTTTAGTAGCAGGTGTTATCTATGTGAAGTGAAATTGATGTCGGTCAATATTCACTGTAAATTTGCTAAACAATGCTGGAAGATTATCCTGAATTTGTGTGGTGTTGTTTGGGTAATGCCTTCAGATGTTAAAGAGTTCACTGGAGAGCTGGAATGAGCAGAAGATAGCTAAATCTCAGAAGCAGATGTGGAGGGCTATCCCTTTGTGCACCTTCCAGACTATTTGAGAAGAAGGGAACAGTGTTTGTTTTGATAACAGAAAGAACCACATCTCTAGAGTGATTAGTGATGAACATTTGTCTTCATAATCTGTTATTTTGGTGTAAGAAGAGTTAATTAGAAGAACATGGATCTGTATATAGGCTTTTTGGACTCAATTGGGAATTTGCAACTGGAGTCTATTACACGGGCCGTCTGATTCTGTTGTACTTCTATATACCTTCTTTATTTTTGGAACTTTCTTTTATGTACCTTCTTGATACCTTTAATGATAATATTTTTACCTTATCAAAAGAAAGACAGGACAATATAGCAAATCTGATTTGAGTACAGATAACACTATAAAAAAAAATCCATATGTTGAGCAGGTTTTGATCATGTGGTTTAACCAAGCACAAGTGAGAAGTAAAATAGGCGATGGTTTGAAAATATAATGTGTTTAACAAGTTCGTTTCTGTAAAGAAAACCACTCACAGCTGAAGAATGGAAGCAGAAAATAAATAACAAACATATTGTAAAAATTCTTAACTTGTCAAAAAACTTCAAGGTGGCAAGTAGAACTGGTAAAGGACAAATGAAATTCTAAATTTTAAAGTGATTCTCCCAATGGGAAATAAGTAGTTTAACTTACTAGGTATCCAGGTAAAATGTGCTTGCTTTCATACGTCATCAATTAAAAGCTAATAAATGATGTGGTAATAAGTCCCGCAAATATCAACTATTATTTTATTGTTGAACAGTTGTCTAGCCAATTACCCTCACTTCATTTCTTAACATGGAAGATAGCATTTAGTTTAAGAAGTATTTGATATAGATAACAAGACACTTGTGGTAGTTTAACTGTCCCCCCCCCCCCCTCCCCCTCCTTTTTCCTGGTATACCTTTTCTTTTCTTGTTCTTGTTCTAGGGAGGAAAAAACAACTGAAGCAGATCTACCACAATTCAAGTAGCCGAAATACATCGTTGTTGGCTTGCACAACATCGTGATTAACCTCCATTAAAATGCTTATATGTCACAAAGTTCATATCCTAACCCTAACCCTATCTTGTATACTTATTTTTAACGTGTTCATGATCCCAATACAGTAGATGTTCTTTTTAAGAAAAATAAGGCCCCTACAGTCTGCATACCAGAAGAACATAAGAGTTTTTTTTCCCTAGATGTTGAAAGCTGTAGAGTTTACTTATACTCAAGCACGGTAATTGAACTACCTTTTAAATCATTACCACGGAAAATTATACATACATTCAAACGCACTCAGATCGATATGGTTATACCACAGACCCTGTAACGATTGAAGTGCATCAGTTTTCCCCTCTAAGCCACAATTCTACTTATCATGTATTGTAACAAACTAAATCTAGATCAACAGGCCCAACTTTTACCCACAAGTTAACTACTCAAATCATTTTTTGCAATAATACAGCTGAAATGGGGTTCAATGATATTTTTTTCAAGAAAAGCAGACATGAGATAACAAATGCAGTGCTTCACCAAGATTTTGAATAGCGGTCCTGAATCCAAGTTGATTCTATTTCAACTCTTTCTAGGATAAAGACAATCAGAGTAAGACATGTTCTTGCAGCTAGGTTCACTCATTCTTGTCTCCAGCAATTAATCTATTCCAGAGCAGTATAAAGGTCAACCTATCCTGCACTATTCGAAGCCTTTGTAAACGCAATGTCAATTTCTATCATAGTGGAGGTTGTTGTGAGGAGATCCTTGTGCCAGTGAAAATTGTTTCCAATGATCAGGGAATAATACATAAAACAATAAAGCGATTGAAGCTATTTTTCCAGCAAAAGTTCATATGGTGGAAATACCACCACAAATAGATTCAAAGTTTTAAAAACCAGTGCCTGATGGGAAAAACTATAATATGCTAGTGCAATGGTATTGACAATAACACAAAAAAGATAACTTCTCCAATGGAATCCCTTCAAAACCATACATCACCCCCACTTTTTCACCGGCAAAATTACGAAAAATTTTCTTTCCATTGGGAAAACATTCACCTGTAAATTTTTCCATGCCCTTCATAACTAATATAATTGGAAAAGGACAACTTCAACTATGACTGCCTCCATCCATGAACTCCACTTCTTTTCCTTTTGAGTTCTCACCTTATTCCCAGGGTTACTGCATTACAGTATATCCCAATCTTCAAATCTAACCCTTTTGAAAGACCACCTCTTTTCTTTTTGTCTTTTCACTTTTTTTATCTAACACCCCTTAGAAAACCTCCACTTCTTTTCTTATTGCCTTTTCAGTTTTTTAACCCTATTGTTAGGATCAAGCGCTTACCATCATGCCAAAAGCTATAGCTGATAGCAAATGCGCAGCTTTATTTCTTAACTAAGTCCACCCAGCAAGACCAGGCCACCACAGCCCCCCGTGGGCCTTACCATAGGCATAATGTTGGCGTTACGCCGTTAACCAACACCTATCCTCGTACCAAGGGATTACTACACCACAGTATATCCCAATCTTCAAATCTACAGCCCCTCACGGGCCTTGCCATAGGCATGATGCTGGCATTACCCAACACCTATCCTCTTACCGAGGGATTACTACACCATAGTATATCCCAATCTTCAAATCTAACACCCCTAAGAAACACTACAAGGTCATTTTAGGCACCTTGCAGATCATCCATCTTCATGGCATTGTAGCAAACAAATTCACAAGAAGGAAACATACTACGAATTCTCACTTTCCTTCAGTACCTAATCTCACTGAAAGCCAATACATGGCAGATCTCAAAAAGATCAAACTTTATTCTTACAGAATTCATGAGTCACTAAAATTTGATATATGAGATGATGATGCAACAAAATACGTAGGGGTAGCAACTTTCAGGTACAAATGCATATATTCAAGTAAACTATTTGTTAACAATTCTCATTTGTTGAAGTTCTCTGTTCAAAATACAAACTTGAAATAATAAATAAGACTACGTACAATTACAGTAAGTTAGAACAACTAAAAGAGATCACGGTCTTAAAAAGATCAATATACTAACACACATCACCCAACTAAGCACTATCTACAAATTCAACAAATACCCAATTCCCAAATAGATTAAACTATTGGAGAAAAGGATGTATCGGAAAAACTGACCTTAGCTTGGGCTTCAGCAGCATCAAGTCGGCGAGCTCGCTGAACAGCTTCAATTGCTTCACGTTGACGAATAGCTTCTTGTTTGGCTTTCTTCTCTCTGTCCAATTTCAATTTAGCCTTGAGTTTCCTCTCCCTCTGCTCTTGCTCTAGCTTCTCTCTCGCTCTTCTCAGCTCAAAATCCATTCTTCTCGCTCTACAAAACTTCCAAACAAATTCTCTTCTCTTCTATTGCAAAATGCGATGGATTATGTATTTCAGATATATTGAACGAATGATCAGTTCAAGGTAAGATATATATGTGAAACTCGTTCGATTGATTTTCCGATTTCTTGATGAAGAAGGCAAATTCGCCAACCTTAACTTGAATTCGAGAACAATCTGGGCCTTTCGAGATGAACCCGGATATTGGTGACCTGCCCAACTAAATACTTAATTAGGCCCAATAAAACTACTAAGTAAAACATAGCAATTATATTTGGGCAAATTACAGAAATCGCATATTTTTAAGGTAAAATTATAATATATCCCTTAAAAGTTTATAATTATAGAAATCTCTCAAACCGATACAATAATATAAGCACTGATACATTAATTTGATGTGCGAGATACATTAATCGTTAAGTAAGATACATTACATTTTATACATGATACACTAATCTGATGTACATTTTATACATGTTACACTAATCTGATGCTTGAAAATGAGAAATTTTGAAGATTTGTAAAACTTATAGGGGATAATGGTAATAAGTAAACTAAAAGGTGGAATTTCTATAAATTTTTCCATTATATTTACCTATTTTTAGCAATATTTTTAAAAAATTATTTAATATAACTATACTTAGATGTTATAGTGAATCTCTCCTCTCTCTTTCTTTCTAGCTCGTCACTCTCCTCCTCCTCTCTCTATGAGCCACACTAACTTTCTTTGCTCCTCTCACCTCTCACGTTTTTTTATCACCCTTATTTCTATCTTTACACTTCACTGTGTGAATCTTTTTTCTTCTCTTTCGATTTCTTATATTAATACGAAATCTTATTAAGCTTTACTTGAATTATTTTTATCTATATATGCGGTTCTTGATCTTTAATATTTTATGCCTAACTGTCAATTGTTGATGCTGCCAATTGCTGATTCATCTTTTTATTGGACTAACGTCAATATATCAAAAGTTTTTCTTCTGGATTATTGATTTACTAGTAGATTTGATCACGCGTCACGCGATAGTAATTTTTTTAATAAATAATCTATCCAGAATACGTTAATAATGATATTTTAATTGCAAATTTAAATTGATTAAATATCAAGTTTTAATTCAAGTCACTGTTGACACTTCCCTTTAACTTTTCATCACTTTAAAAGTGTAAAATAGATTTTGAAGAATGATTGATCTATTTATGTCCAGATTAAAATCTATTTTTCCTCTATATATTTAACATTTATCTATTACTTATCTATAAAAGTGGATAACCACATAGGTGATGGTCAACATGTATGTATGTGGTTCCACACTTTTATATATATTTGCCTATTTTTCTCTGTTTTAATTTATTTGTTTTATTTTAAATTTTTTTATATATTTGTGTAAAAAAGTACCATAAATCATGACAATCGACAACTTAAAGTATTTAAAAAAAAAAACATATAAAAAATTTGATTACTTATAAAAAAATCGATTGATTCATAAAATTAATCTATCTCTGTCATATAAAATAGGACAAAAGTATTGTAAATCTCAATAATTAACAATATATTGACTCTTGAAATTCTATATGTACTACATATATTGGTGGGACAAGGAAAATAACATATATTATTTAAAAATTACGTAAAAAATACTATAAATTACAATAATTTAAGCGACTCCCTAAATTTTATTGACAAAAAAATAACAGACACATGAGCACATGCACTTGTGTCTAGTATGTATATAAGTACTCATATTCCTTTCCTTTAAAACTTATTGCATAGTTCCAACTTTCAAATTGCACGTCTATTTATAAAAATATATTTATTCTGTTAAATTAGATCTTGAGTTTAATTCGTACATGATATTTATAGATCGAACATATTTCTACTCCTCGTGATTGTCCAATTTTCTGGCCCGCTAGCTCAAAGAAAAGGAAATTATCTAACCCTTAAAAGAGGTCATAGCCACATGAAAGTTTCTTCCTTCATATTTTCTATCACCCCATGACACATATGATGTAAAAATGTAACCACTCTTGATCTCAAGAATGTGAAATGGTAAAAAGGATAAAAAAAACATATATATGTTAAATGTATAAAGGAATACTATGTTTTTGAGCTTGAACTTCTTAGGCTCATCTTCAAGCAAGATGAAATATGTAAAGCAATGTAGGATAGTATTGAGTTTGGCCTTCAACTTTTCATTTGTGAATCATATTGAAGCACTTTTGGCACAAGTTATATGTAGCTGAGATCGCCCTTTTCCTTCATTAATTATAAAAAAAAACGAAAAGGCATGAGTAGTTACTAAAAAAAAACGTGCAATTTAATTAGGAAATTGAAGTTTTTCATTTAATTGAGTTATTAGGTAGGCGTAAATTTATCACAATCACTAACCATTATCGGGGATCACCACCATTATATATTCTCAACCATCATGGTTATTACCATCCGCTATCGAGTACTACTGTCCAATAAGTTATTAGGCATCATTATGTTACCTCTATTAACCACTATTATCAATTATAGTTACCAGGCCACTTGCTATTACATATTTATAATTACTATAGTCGGTTAACATTATGACCAACCACCATTTTAATCGATCTCTGGTCTTTCACCATTTTAATCGATCTCTGGTCTTTCACCATTTTCCTTTTGATTGACCTATATCTTTGAATTCGGTCTATCGCTATTCACACTATCTCTTAGTCTCGTATCGGCTGTCGGTCTATCTCATATTTGCAGAAGAATAAATTTGCTTAATGTCATGCCAAAAATGTTATTAAGTAGGAAACTGATTTTAGAATAGTCTTTTCACTAAGTAATGTTGTAGGACTCTCTATTTCAATAAATTAATGAGATTAGGATTAAAAGTACCATCACCACCATCATACAATATATAGACATATTAATTTTAGTATACATCTTTTATTCGGATAAGGTAATCTTAACATGAAAACAAATGAAGCCTTAAAAAACATCTAAAATCATAAATAAAACAAGCCACGTGGATCATATCATGTAGTACTCAAATATAAATATAAATATAAATAAGGTCTGTCTACATCAATGACTATATTTTTATATGGATTTCATGTTCATAAAGATAATTGTAGCATTGATTTGATGGCGATTATGTGGGGGACACATGACCCCCTCACCTCTCTCTTTTGACCTTTTGGTTTAATAAGTTCTAAATATATACCCATACGTCATTAATCCAACTAAACAATTAATTCTGCTAATTAAGCTTCAATTAACTCACTAAAAGTTAATCATCATATTCACAAATAGACAAAAAGCATAAAACATTTAATTAACACCAGATTAGTCCTCTTTCTTTTGTTCTTTTTTTCATTTTGAATAAACATCATACATTATTTTTCTATAAGGGAAACCACAAGAAATTGTGATCAAATGAACAATGCCCTTTTTTATTTATTGGATTGTAGTGTACTAATTTATTTATTTTAGTAATTGTTGCAATAAAATTAGGGGGTAAATAATTTTCCCTAAAGTTAAAGTGTTAAAGTAAGTTTTGTCGTCAAGTTCAATGGTATTTTTATGTATTTTCTTTTCTAATAACTAGCTTCCATTTCCGTGGATAATAACACCATAAGTTTGATCAGTAGAATCAAACTCAAACTAGTAAACTCAGAGAAAAAGCTAGAATTTGAAGTTTAGGGTGTATCGATGGAAAAGTAAATGTTTTTTTGTGAAAAATAAGTAGGTTTTTTCACTCTTTTTTTTTCACTCAGTAGATAAACAGAATATATTATCATAATTAAAAGTATTTATTTATAATCTAAGATAAATACTATGGGAGGTGAGACTGTTTGGAGGAGGACACAATCGGTGTGAAATGCTACTCTTATGGGTTCTTGTCTTCCTACTTCCATTAGAGAAGTTATTTTCCTCATTTTAAAGAAATTTATATTCTGGAAAGAAAAAAAATTCAAATATTTTGACAAATCGAACATAAAAATATTGAAAAAGATTTTTCTCCATGCTAAACAGGTGAACACACCCTTAGGGGTAATGAATTTTTCATTGAATTCATAACTCATTTTAAGTCATCAAATTTGCAATTAAATACTTATATACCTATATACATTAAATAAAGTTAAACTAATACATATATTGGATTTATCCGACCAAATATATTTTGAAAAGGTTTAGTATATTAATAACCTTTTGAATTTTATATAGACACTCGAATGGTAATTTATTATAATTGAATATTTGAACACATGATCAAATATTTCTACTAGCCACTTTCACTTCAAATGTTGAAAATACTTTTGCACATGAAGTTTTACACTTTTTGATGTGAATGAGTATTCTTAAAGAAGATGACATATTTTAAGTAATTAACTTATTTATGAAATGAACTCTCAAGAACATGCAAAAAATAATAATTCAGAATTTACATTGAAAATATCTAATAAAAACACTTTATCATACCATCAAATATCCGGAACAAATCGTAATTCAAACATTTAAATGAAATTCCTCATAAGTTTAAAAAGTTATCAATATATTAAGCTTTTATAAAAGAATTCAATGAAATACATTTCAAGACATGTACAGTAATATATTGGTTTTCAAGGGATGAATTATATAATGTGTTCAAATGTAGGTATCAAGGGACCTATATGCATTCCTAGAGTTTTAAAAAACAGATAATTAAGTGACATAGGTTGGGGGGAGTGACATAGGTTGGAATTCTTGGAAAAAAACTTTGAATTGTGTTAAGGGAATGGGACTAGAATGAAGTCTATTTAAATCTTTTTTTTATAAATTTAAAGGGTGAAAATTGTAATAACTCAACTGAAGGTGGCATCCTCCTATTGAAGGTTGGTGGAAGGTGAACACTGATGGAGCTTCAAAAGGAAATCCAGGTCCTAGTGCTGCAGCATTTTGTCTTAGAGACAACAATGGAAACCTAATTGGTGCAATAGGATTGAAGTTACCAGACACTACTAATTTAGTTGCTGAAGCTGTGGCTATCACAGAAGCTTTGCAATATTGCTGCGAGAAGGGCTATACAAATATTATTATAGAATCTGACTCTTTGGCATTAGTAAATATGCTATATAATTTAATATATTTCATTCTTAATTATTTAATATATATGAATTTGGTCATTTTATATAGAAAATAAATTAAATTTAGACGGCTTATAGACAATATCAGAGTTGGAATTCAATAGATTCAAAATATAAAAAAGTAAACATACAAAGAAGTTAAAGGAATTCAACATCTACTATATATACATAACATGTATAACAACGTAATTCTCTACTATCCTTACTTATAGAAGTACACTACTTATAGAGTAATAATAATATAACTTTAATATAATGCATAAGTAATTAAATGGTCGAACAATTACTAATTCAAAAAAATATATAAGTACCCACAAGTAAAGTGATAAAATTACCCTTGAACTATGTGAAATAGACCACTTATACCCTTCATTACATTTTGGGATAAAAATGCCCCTACTGTTATCCTAAGAGACCACAAATACCCTCAAGAATTAACACCCCAAATTTTTATTGACGTGGCAAGCCACGTGGGACTAATCCTTCCACCTAAGTGTTGCCAACTAGGATTCACTACAATAGAACTAGACCTTTAGTGGCGACAACAGTCACCACAAAATCCCAGAAAATCGTCACTAAAAGTTTTTAACATTAAATTCTAATTTTGTGTTTTTTTCTTCATTATTTTTAAAAAACCAAAAACGTTATCGATTAAGTAGGAGTTTGAAGACACTGTATGTTTTATTTTTATGTCATATGTAAATGTATAAAATGTACAATGATGCATTATATAGTAAGAGATTTGAATAGAGAAGTAATTTTGATGATTTTTCATAATAATATTGGATGTTTTTAATATTGATATTGCAAGTTATTTATTTTAGAAAATTAGGTTGCAATCGAAAATTAATTATCATATTTTTTTGTTGAAAAAATAGGTTTTACTAGAGAATGGTTGTTGGAGCCTTAGTCGCCACTAAAAATCACTCATAACCTTTAGTGGCAATATTTTGGGATTTTGTGACGACTTTATCGCCACTAAAGGTCAAGTTCTTTTGTAGTGAATCTTAATTGGCAACACTTAGGTGGAGGGATTAGTCCCATGTGGCTTGCCACGTCACTAAAATTTTGGGGTGTTAACTCTTGAGGGTATTTGTAGTCTCCTCGAATAATGGCGGGGGTATTTTTGATTCCAAAATGTAATGAAGGGTATAAGTAGTTTATTTCGCATAGTTCGGGGGCAATTTTGACCATTTTCCGTTGTTTTATAGATAATCAAAAGTTCAAAAGTGAAACTAATAACTCACACCAAATTTAAGGATATTTTCAATACCTTTCTCCTCGTTGGACAATAAAAATCCATTTTTTTCATAAAATTAAAATGTCAATACTAGTAAGTCTAAGAAAGTAGCCGTTACTATTAACATGCTGAGTGCGTGTATTTTTTTAATTGCATTTGCATTCCTTCGAATACAACCTGTCAATGATAGGGTATACTTCCCAAAATGGTACCTAAAGGGTCTAAGAAGCAGTCCTTTGCACTCGGGTACAATTGCCAACAAGTTTGTCAACTTGGACTTTCGTGCGTACCTGAAGTTTCTGAATTGGATGCCTGCTGCATTACAAATGCCAGAACCGGAGCTTATTGAACACGCAGGATTGGACTCAGCTGTCTACTTGAGGATTTATTTGATAGGGTATTTTCATTGGGCACTTTCACTTTCACTTCTTGTTTTCCATTTTCTGCATTAGAAGCTCCGCCACTACTATTTATTTGTGCATACTGGACTTTCATATGACTAAATTAAAATAGGCATTCATCATATAGTATGTACATAAGCATAGAGGTTCATTTCAGTTGTGCCATCAGAAGAATCATGCCTGTGTCCATGCTTCAAGAATTTTACTGAACAAGGTATCAGAATTAAGTCATCAACTTTGGTCTACTTGTATGGAATATTTAGGTGGCTGAGATCAGCTGTTTTGCACTACTTAGTTCATCTTCGTTGAAGTATATAATCATGTTCAAATTGCACTTTCATGTCATCTTGTTAAATTGTACTCAGAGAAACAATTTAATAGGTACATCCATGGAGCTGCATATCTTTGTTGCATTAATGCACAGGACACCAATTTTAACTGCAAGAGCAGACTAGGGAATATGATGATCAGAAATTTAGGCAGGGACCTCTTTACTGACATAATATTGAAATTCATTCATGAAAGTTCAACTTTACGACCATTGTGTAAATTATAATTATCCCTTATATTGGAACCTTATATACACAACCAGCCATTGAGAGTTGTAATGTATACATTTGCCTTGACACAAACACTGATGCAACCAGGAAAGGATCTGACCTCAACATTCTCCATATACAAGAGATATTCAGTACTAGTAAATAATGATATTAAGTGGTTGGACCAATGTGCCTTAAGCTGATCACTAGAGTCTAGAACCAAAAAGTTTATATAATACTGATGCAAGTGCAATGGACTGAGCAGCAGAAGAAAAACAATCATAAAGAATTGGACAATCAAAGGTATGGAAAATTGCATGAATAAAGAATGTAGTGTAAAATGATGAAAAAATTAAGAAGCAAGGTGCAAGTGTACAATACAAGGAAAACCTTCTCCCTCTTGAATTATTGTTGGATCATACGTACAGTAGTCTTGTTCCTGCTACTGATTAATCAATTCAGTTCTGAGGAAAGACATCTTGGCCAAAATTTCTAAATGCAGCAGGACTTTAGCAAATAACTATTGGAAAACTGAAACATGTCTTAAATAGAAGCTGCGACTTTCTGCAGAATTTGGAGACATTGATATGGAACTGTTGCAAGCAGGGACGGAGCCAGCTTGCATGAAGGGGAATCCTAATTCCTATTAATAAATAATATATGTATAATTTTTGTGTATACATAAAATGTTTGATTTTCGTTACATTACGGAAGTTTCTAGTGTAGGGAATAGGGATAAGGTGGTTTAAAACCTGTTATCTAGGGAACATGAATAATTACTTATGTATAAAGTTAATCTTACCAGTTCCAATAAAAAAATTACTTATATATAAACATAAATTAGTTTTATAGTTTCATACACCCAACTTACATTTTGGGTCAACTAAAAGAAGGGTGATTACACTGTGAAAGAATGCTACAGACTGAGATGTTCTGTGAATGGTATGCTTGAGGAGTGGGGTCCTGGAAACATGTTTGGAGAACTAGACAGCCTCATAATTCACAACTGTCAAACCTTAACGATATATTACATTTTAGCATGAACAAGACCTAAATAAGACCCTCGTGTATAGGACTCCCCAATCATATATCTACTAAACCCATTGTACTTGCATAAACATAAATTATTATAAACAAGACATAAGCTTCACACAGAAAGTCAGCCTAAATCCCAGGACTGCAATTCCATACCCAATTATTCATTTCTATTGGAGTGTCCAGTCTGGATTGAATTTCCAAATCATAATCCACAAGATACATAAGAATCTGAACATCTCAAACCTTATCTAAGCTATAAACTACAGAAAGTAAAGAGATTAGCAGGTCGGTGTTTCAAAGTACCTATCTCGCAAGAGGATCTCCAGACAACTCAGTGGAGGTATGCGTCTCCATACTTTGCTTCATTTTGAGCTCCTCCTCATACTTCTTCAATCTCTCGTTCCACATTTCCTTCAATCACATAACAGTAATTTATACAGATGATCGCTCTTTGGCGTAGGCAATTTAACCTAGAATAAGAAAAAGAAGATCACAAACCTTGTATTGAAGTTCAGCGCGATGCATAAGATAGAATCCAAGAATGCCTCCAAAAATAGTTCCTGATATAATTCTAACATATCCCCATCTCGGCGATTTCATTGCTCTCTCTTATTTCTAGTCTCCGTCTCCGTTTCCGATTGCTTTCCTTCAATTTTCCTCTCCCCCTTTCTACCCTGAATCCAAAATCTGAGATTATTGACTCACATATGGCTCTTCAAAAGTGGGCCACAACTCACTCCTATGATGGGCTCTTCCAACTGGGCCGAATAAACAAGTTTGTGCAAGGATAATCCATATTTTGAGGGTGGTATTTAAGTTTTGTCCTTTAAAGTTTAAATTGATAATTTATACTTTAATTAAAAGTTTTAGATTAAAGTAGTATTGTTTATGACCTAACTTTGCAAGGTTGAAATTTAGAATTTTTTTACCTCGTTCAATATGAGTTATGTAGTATTTAATTGGAAAAATTGTATGAAATAACAAACTATTAATTCTAAATGTTATAGCCATAGTTTCTTTTATTTGTAATTCGCAGCAAACATTTTATGTTTTTTGCCATCCCATTTGTATACCGAAATATACAAATGTAGGACCCATTTCCATTTGTATACCGAAATATACAAATAGACCCAAATACATAATTTTTATGTATATGTATACCGAAATATACAGATTAATAGTCATAGCTATAGCATACAAATATGATTTTTATATTTGTTAAACCTAAAATTTACTCTATTTAATTTGCAAGAATTAGTTATTTACTCTATATAAGTGTAGAGAACTTTTTACCTTGTCCAACATAAGTTTTGAAAATATTTATCTTATTTGACAAAAGTTCACTATGATAAGTTATGCCTCCAAAATATAACTTTTTGTGGTTTTGAAACTAAACTTACATATTTATAAATATAAATTCTACGGAAACAAAGTTATGTTGTAGCTTATAGATTTTGATCTTTTATGGCATAATGTTCTGAAATTGAATTTATGTCTTGTAAGACATTATTTATGTGTCTTGTGGATTTTTTTCTTCGTAAGACATAATTTGAGTCTTGCAATTTTTTCTTTTAATGTCAAGGGTATCTTGAACCAATTATTTATTATTACTTAGTATGTTGAATGACAAAAACAAAAAATCATTCATTCAAAAGATAAAATTTAAAAAGGGACAATTTCGCAAATAGCCACTAAAAATAACTTAATTAGGCTCAATGGTTATAGTTTGTTAATTACAATTCATAGCTAAATGTTAGAGGGAGGAGAGAGGCGAGCGATATTGGGAGAGGGAGGAGAGAGGCGAGCAAGAGAGGGTGAGAGTGGAAGAGGTGAATTGTATTTGTATATCTGTCGAATTGTATATGTATATCGATCAGATGATTGTATATATGTAACTGGTATACATATGAATTTGTATATCTAGTGAGCGATATTGAGAGAGGGAAGAGAAAGGCGAGTGAGATTGGGAGAGGGAGGAAAGAGGAGAGCAAGTGACGGCTAATATATATATATATATATATATAAAATAAAGGTGCACACACTTTAGCACCTCAACACCTATACTAAAGCGCCATTTAAGCGAGGTGAAGCGTATACCCTGGGCTTTGGTGAGCTTCAAGGATTAATAAATTTAAGCAGCTTTAACAGCATTATCAAGAAGCCAAAGAAATATGAAAATTAATGTATCAAGTATGGTAATTCAAGAGATTTTAGAGGGAATGAGGAGAAACGTAAACAATATATCATTATTTGTGAACCTTTTACTTTTGAAGCTTATACTAACTATTATAGCATTGCATCTATTCAACTCAGATAAACATCTAAATAAATTTCAAGATAATTGAAATAAAGAATTGGCATAACGGAACAAGTCAATTGTCATGAAAGAAGAACAATATTTCCATTCTTCTCATCACTATATGGTGATGAAATGCTTGTAGTAAATTTTAGAATCCAGTGCCCCATGCTTTATGATTGTGAAAACCTCTTGTAACTTATAGAAAATTTAGCATTACAAATTCCAAGTTGGATATAGCTCAAGCCACATTATAAGAATTGAATTTAAAATTCTTGACACAACGAACAAATTAATTGAAAGGTAGGAAAGAATCTAGTCCATTCTCTCCACCATCAGAAACCAAATGCTCCTATCTCTCGGCAAAGATCGTGTGAGTGTGCAATTATGCTTCGGAAGAAAGGAGGAGAAGTAAATCAAAAGACAGTAGAAAGAATAAGATAGTCGATGGCTTAATGGGAGTAGATATCATGCTATGCTAATGCACAACAAAGAAGCTATATGCTTTCTCCCTTTGAATAATCAAGTTCTAGTATAACAATCAACTTAACACAATGATTTAGTAGCATAAACAATATAACTACAATGACTTTAAGCAGCTTGGAAACAACATCATCAGCTAAGAATTTGCTAAGAATTAATGTACATTCTTTAAAAGTTTGAACAGGACTTTCATAAAATATGTTATGTGAAAAGGAATGAAGACCTCCACACTTGAAAGCAGATATTAGACATTCACTACATCAGTCTTCTAATGAAACCTCATCTACAATGCTAAAGATTCTATAACAAATGAGAAGAAGTATCGACAAACAAGTCCCAGACACTTGACAAGTCTTTATGCTCCTAAAACATATGAAGTCCTGAATCAATTTGAAAAGTCCCAATTTTATATGCAGAGGGCATGTTATTGATGTTAAGCAGACAAGTCGAACCACATAACAGCGGCTTAAAGATTACTGTATCTATACATCATATTAGAATGTAAAAGTACAATAAAAATAAGAAATTAACTGGATCCGCTTCATGCTTCAAGTAAATTTAGAGGTTCAAATAGCTGAACCCGTGACCTTTCTTTTTTCTTTAGAAAAACAATTGAAGAAGCAAGCAAATTCCTCCCTACTAATAATAAGTTGTTGGACAATGTCAAATGTCGTTATCAATGACTAGCTGCCTCTTGAGAAAAGAGGAGAAAGTGGTTGTGGCAGCTCAGGTGGACAAAAGGGATGAGGGAGAGACTTCACCTACAGGACCGAGAAGGAGGAAAAATCCTCATAGAGATGATATAGATTTAAAAAAACAAAGTGGCAGCAAGCAAACTGCTGTTTTTACAGATCAACAGTTCTTTCGGAGAAGTTTGATGTAATTTGGCTGCATAGCATGTGCAATGGAAGGAAAGCATTGACAGCTTATCGCAAGAAGAATGCTAGAACGAAAACCACGGACAGAAGGGGCAACAACCTCAAATAGGAGAAGGAACTACATAGAGTCAGTGAAGATCAATAGGGTGAGTTATGCCAGAAATGTAGGGAAGGAGAAAGTAAAGGGGGCAATTGTAGACTTTCATGAACATTTGTTTGAAGAGGAACCAGAGTGGAGGCCTGATTGAGGCCTAATTTATTTTTTTGGGGCGGTGGTGGTTAGGGTTCATTCAAATAGGAGGAGAGGAGGGCGAGTGGCTAGGAAAGGCAATCGAGGAGGAGGTGAAAAGGGCGGTGCAGTGTTCTGCGGGTGACACAGTGTCGGGATCTGATGTGGTTCTCCTTGACTTTTTTCCAGCATTGCTGGAATATGGTCAAAACTGATGTGATGGATACTATTGCTAAGTTTCATAAAAGATGTCAATTCAAAATAGTTTGAATGCCTCGTTCATTGTGATCATTCCTAAATGGGAGGGAGCTACGAGCATGAAGGACTATAGACATATAAGTCTAGTGGGAAGCATCTTTAAGATCATCTCTAAGGTGCCTTCATTAGAATTCAGAAGGTGTTGGACGAAACTATTTTTGCATCGCAGAATGCTTTTGTTGAGGGTAAACAGATTTTGGATGCAACTTTAGTGGAAAACGTGGTGGTGGATTCAAGGAGAAAGCAAGGAGTGCCTGGTGTTTAGTGCAAACTTCATCTTCAAAACACCAATAATCATGTGGACCAAAAATTCCTAGATTCCATTATTGCTTCAAATGGGATTTGGGGAAAAGTGGAGAAATTAGATATATTTTTGCATCTCTTCGGTGAGATTCTCTGTCGGTAAATGGTTATCTGTGTGGATTTTTTGAGAGCTTGAGGGGTTTGAGACAAGGGGTCCATGTATCTCCAATGTCGTTTATTCTAGTTATGGAAACTTTGAGCTGGATGATGGATATATCTGTCTTGGGGGGTTACTTCACACTTGAAGGGTTTCGATGCTGCGTTTGGGGTGTAGAGGACAGTTTCAATGACTCACTTGCTGTTTGTGGAATACTTCGGTTTTTTGTGAAGCAGTTGAGACCAAGTTGGATTATTTAGGCCAAGTCCTCACATGGTTTCAGGCAGTGTCAGGCCACAAAATCAACTTGACAAAGTGTGAAACTATTCTGCTTGGAGAGGTAAATGACATTGGATCGCTTGCTAAAGTTCTGAATTGCAGGATTGGAGCCCTTCCGATAACATGTATTATAGTGTCGTTAGTTGCGTCAAACAAGAATCATACAATGTTGAATCCCATTCTTGAGAGGGTTGAGAGGAAACTTGCAGGGTAGCACAAAAGATAATTTGCCTAATGGCTTATTAAGAGCAGACTGTTGAGTATTCCCACTTACTACATGTCCTCGATTCATGCTCTAATTTTTGCTTACTGAAATGTTGGAAAAATTCAAAGAAATTTCTTATGGGCCGCAGCAGATGGGGCAAGGAAATTTCACTTGGTGCAGTGAGAGACTGTCACATCTCCTAAAAATGGGGAGGTCTACCACTATTTATCATATAAATGTTTTAACATATTTTATTAATATAATATTAGATCAATTTAGTATTTTATTTAAACTTAATATTTATTATTTTTAAAACAAAGACAAAATTTTATACATTCAAACGTTGAGAAAACAAACAGGGTTAACTATTTAGTATTCAAATCTTACTACAACCTCTTATTTAAAAAGATGCAAAGGTCTTTAACAAGCCTTATTAGGCAACTGGAATTGGAAGTTCGGAGTGGTGATAGCTGATAAATATGGAATAGAAGGGGGTTGGAGAACTATAAATATCACTTTGCCTTTTGGGTGTGGTTTGTGGAGGAATATTATGAAGGGATATAAGTATTTCGGGGAATATATCACATTCATGGTCGGAGACAGAAAAACAGTAAATTTTCGGCACATATTATCGAAAGAGGAGTTCCAAAGAATTCCAGAATATCTTGTCAAAGAGACTTGACGGTACAACTAATTAGGGAGATAAAAGGTGGAGAGATTTTATGGAACTTGAGATTTATAAAAGAATTTCAAGATTGGAGAGTGACCGAGTTTCAAAGATTGTTAGCCTAACTTCATAGATAAGTCAATCAGATTGATAAACCCGATGGTTGATGGTGGGACTTGGGAAATAATGGAATATTCTCTGTGAAGTCCTTCTACAAGAAGATTTTAGTTAGGAGGGAGCAAGCTTTCCCATGTAATGTAATATGGACTCCAAAGGTGCCATGAAAGATGTGTTTTTTCACTTGGCTAGCTGTTAAGAGGGGTGATTTTGACAGCGGAAAATCTTAGTAAGTGGAAAGTTGTTTGCATCAGTTGGTGCTACATTTGCAAGGGAGTGGACAAGGACATAGATCATCTTCTTCTACATTGTGGATTATCAATAATGTTATGGTGGGCAATGTTAAGGTGGTTTGACACTCCATAAAGGATGTCAAAAACCGTGAAAGAGTTGATGTTTAGCAGAAAGAGTGGGAGAAGGAAGATAAAACAAAGTGTTTGGAATGTGGTGCCACTTGCATTAATGTCAGGACAGATTAAAGAAAACGATGCAATTGAAAGTCAGGACTGCCCTAAATGGCAGTTGAGCAAGCTAGGATATATAAGAACTAAGAATTGGTCGAGCCAACCGATGTTGCCAATCTAAGGTAAGTATTAAAATAGATCAAGTGTTAAATCATACCTTGTGTATTTCGGATGGAATAGATAAAAGACATATGTATTCTTTATGGAATAATTATATTATAGGTCTAAAGTGTATTAAGGAGCACAATATTATGTGAGTTGTAACATATGCACTATGAATTTAATGTTATTGGGCATAAAATTGTCGATATTATTTAAAGGAAATCTTAAAAATAACAATGAAAGAGATAAAGATGATGCCAAAGAATTGTAAGTAATTAGTTCAACAACTTCAATCAAGCTTGAAAAATAACAATACATGTAACTAATTAGAGGTGTAAAATCATCTTAGGGAGATTTTTCTCTTAAATCACATTAGGAGAAGGGCCTCACCGAAGGGGTGTCAGGTAGCCAGCCTATCCTAATGAAAGCATTAGTAACTGCTTTCAAGGTTCAAACTTGTGGTCTATAGGTCACACGGGGAAAACTTTACTAGTGATTCAAGGCTCCCCTTCCAAACAGGGGGGACCCACATGGAATATGTATATATATATATATATGTTGAAATTAAGAGGTATTTGTATAAAATTAACATAGAGCACCCAATGATTAAATGATTTGATTGGCCCTTTGGCTCTTGGGTGGGTGGTTAAGACACTTTTAGTGCTGTTGAACCAGGGTTCAAATCTCATTGTTAACATGTATTTTTTATATTTTTGACTCCACTACTTTCAGAGCACCCACAACCTTAAAATCCTATATCCGTCATTGCTTCCAAATTAACAATATACATGCAAATAAATTAAATCATTGTTATTTTTCATTTATCTTTAGATTTTTTTAAAGGAAAAAGGAAAAATATATCCCCGAACTATCATAAATGGTATGCAATATACCCTCCGTCACATGTTAGGTGCATTGGTGTCCCTATCGTCCAAAAACTAGAGCATATATACCCTTTATACTAACGGACATACATGTGACATAATCTTATCCACCGACCCAACATCGGATCGATGGATAAGATTGCACCAAGTGTCCCTATTTAGTCTTCATTTAGAGTGAAGGGCATATACGCTCTAGTTTTTGGACGGCAGGGGCATCAATGTCTCAAAAGTATGATGGAGGATGTCTGCATACCATTTACGATAGTTCGAAGGTATATTTGTCCTTTTTCCCTTTTTTTATGACAAAAAAAATACAAAATCTAAAGATAAATGAAAAATATCAATGATTTAATTTATTAACACATATTTAACAAAAATATATCTTTAGATTTAATTCAACATTATAACTTTGCAATTGCAGTGGAAAAAACTAAGAAAGCAACTTTTGTTGGGAATCATGGTAATCACGTAATAGATTCACATTATATGAAAAGACTAAATAAACATGATAAAACATTTGTCAAATAAACTCATAATATGAAAACAAAAATTAAACATGAAAATACACGTGACAAATAAACTCAAATTATGAAAACATTAAAATAAAATAACAAACTATTTTAATTTACATTTAGATTGAATTCAACATATTACTTTGCAATTGCAATGGAATAAATAAGAAGGCAACTTTTGTTGGGAGTCATGGTAATCATGTAATAAATTCACATAACATGAAAACACTTAATAAATGTAGCGATACACGCGACAAATAGTCATATTATGATAACAATAAATAAATGTGACGATACACATGACAACAATAAACTTCAGATATGAAAACATTAAATAGACATTACAATACTCGTGACAATTCCACTCACCCACCTACTATTAATTATCCAAGTATTCCTGTTAATATTGTTCAGACTTTTGTTCTTTTTTTCATTTTGAATAAACAACATGCATTATTTTTCTAGAAGGGAAACCACAAGAAATTGTGATCAAATGAACAATGCCCTTTTTTATTTATTGGATTGTAGTGTACTAATTTATTTATTTTAGTAATTGTTGCAATAAAATTAGGGGGTAAATAATTTCTCCTAAAGTTAAAGTGTTAAAGTAAGTTATGTTATCAAGTTCGATGGTATTTTTATGTATTTTCTTTTCTAATAACTAGCTGCCATTTCCGTGGATAATAACACCATAAGTTTGATCAGTAGAATCAAACTCAAACTAGTAAACTCAGAGAAAAAGCTAGAATTTGAAGTTTAGGGTGTATCGATGGAAAAGTAAATGTTTTTTTGTGAAAAATAAGTAGGTTTTTTCACTCTTTTTTTTTCACTCAGTAGATAAACAGAATATATTATCATAATTAAAAGTATTTATTTATAATCTAAGATAAATACTATGGGAGGTGAGACTGTTTGGAGGAGGACACAATCGGTGTGAAATGCTACTCTTATGGGTTCTTGTCTTCCTACTTCCATTAGAGAAGTTATTTTCCTCATTTTAAAGAAATTTATATTCTGGAGGGAAAAAAAATTCAAATTTTTTGACAAATTGAACATAAAAATATTGAAAAAGATTTTTCTCCATGCTACACAGGTGAACACACCCTTAGGGGTAATGAATTTTTCATTGAATTTATAACTCATTTTAAGTCATCAAATTTGCAATTAAATACTTATATACCTATATACATTAAATAAAGTTTAACTAATACATATATTGGATTTATCCAACCAAATATATTTTGAAAAGGTTTAGTATATTAATAACCTTTTGAATTTTATATAGACACTCGAATGGTAATTTATTATAATTGAATATTTGAACACATGATCAAATATTTCTACTAGCCACTTTCACTTCAAATGTTGAAAATACTTTTGCGCTTGAAGTTTTACACTTTTGATGTGAATGAGTATTCTTAAAGAAGGTGACATATTTTAAGTAGTTAACTTATTTATGAAATGAACTCTCGAGAACATGCAAAAAATAATAATTCAGAATTTACACTGAAAATATCTAATAAAAACACTTTATCATACCATCAAATATCCGGAACAAATCGTAATTCAAACATTTAAATGAAATTCCTCATAAGTTTAAAAAGTTATCAATATATTAAGCTTTTATAAAAGAATTCAGTGAAATACATTTCAAGACATCTATAGTAATATGTTGGTTTTCAAGGGATGAATTATATAATGTGTTCAAATGTAGGTATCAAGGGACCTATATGCATTCCTAGAGTTTAAAAAAACAGATAATTAAGTGACATAGGTTGGGGGGAAAAGTGACATAGGTTGGAATTCTTGGAAAATAACTTTGAATTGTGTTAAGGGAATGGGACTAGAAAGAAGTCTATTTAAATCTTTTTTTATAAATTTAAAGGGTGAAAATTGTAATAACTCAACTGAAGGTGGCATCCTCCTATTGAAGGTTGGTGGAAGGTGAACACTGATGGAGCTTCAAAAGGAAATCCAGGTCCTAGTGCTGCAGCATTTTGTCTTAGAGACAACAATGGAAACCTAATTGGAGCAATAGGATTGAAGTTATCAGACACTACTAATTTAGTTGCTGAAGCTGTGGCTATCAGAGAAGCTTTGCAATATTGCTGGGAGAAGGGCTATACAACTATTATTATAGAATCTGACTCTTTGGCATTAGTAAATATGCTAAATGGTGTTTGGGATATTCCATGGAGTGTGGCTTTGGAAGTCAACTCTATTCATAGGCTCAAGGATATGTTGTCAGTAAGAGTACAACACTCCTTAAGGGAGGGAAATACTCTTGCTGATTTTTTTGCTAACCTGGTTTTTAGTTTTGCAGGTAACTATGAATTTAAAAATTTTCAAGAGGGTCCAATTGCAGGCAGAAAAATAATCAACATGGACAAGCAGAATATTCCAAATATGAGAATTAGACAGTCAAATGGTACAAGTTCCTAAAAACTGTGAGTTCATTATACAAGATTCAAGGTGAATTTTAAGTTAGATTAATACTATATGTCAGTTCCACTAGAATCTGAAGTAACTTCGTTTGGTCAATGTACCATGCATCTGGTGAGAGCTTTGAGGTGTATCAAATGGTATAAAACCAGGACTAAGAAGGTAATGACATTCAAGTGTTTAGCTAAGTTTAACTTACACCAGCTGATGTAAAATTTGTAGAGGCTTTGCAAGTCCATTAAAGGGTTAGATATGAATTCTCAGTCCAATAACAATCATATCAGATATAATGCTACTGAGTAGAAGACATACCTGGTTATGCAGCCTAAGGAGAGGATCGAAGATGAAGTCGACAAAATCATTCACTAGTTCTTCACTGCAACATTCACCAAAATCAGCGAAATTTTACCCTTGGTTGGATTCAACCCACTTATAATTAGATTTGAGTAAGGATTAACTGATTTTAGGATGAGATGATTTAAATGAGAGATTAATCCATAGATCTACTAGAAAAGGTCAGATCTAATCACAAAGTCAAAACATCAATTGATCAAGATCAGAAGCATACCTATTCCTTGACGCTGAATATGGCAGCTGAGAGTTGTAGAAGATCAGAAGGGATACTGATTTAAGGCAGTAGGAGGAGTTGGAGACGATACCCAATGGGTTTTTTGAGGGGAAAAAAAAAAAAAACTCAACTGAATTTTTTAAACAGATATTCAATATTTAAATCAAGTTATATAAGTTAATTACGGAAAGTGGCCACCATGCCCTCATGTCAAGAATTTAAAACAACTTTATAATATACATAACTTATACATATTCAGTATTTAAAAAATTAAATCAACTTATAGAAAAAAGGTTCATGATTTTAAAAGAAATAAAAAGTAAAAGGCAAATAGGGACAGGTGTTCTTTTAATCAAAAAATTATGCATGTGTAAGAAATTTAGAAATTGAGTGTACCAAATGCAATAAATAGCATACGTAATAATACATTTGGTTATTGAAATGGCAAATACACTTTTATCCTATTTGAGGATATGAGATTTTTCAGCGCAAATTTAAATTCAATATGTGTATCAAACATCAAATTGAAAAGAAAAAAAAAGTAATAATACATCACAATTCATACCTACCAATTCATCTCAATATTAAAAAGTTATCACAATATTTTGACAAATAAATAAATTATAAGTCAACAATTCATATACGAAATGTCAATTTTTTTGGTAAATGTATACAATATAGTTGATGACTTATATACATTGACATAGACGTTTCGTGAAACCAATTAAAACCTCCTATATAAATATAGGGCAAAAGGCATAGATGAGCTATAATTTGATGACTAAGGTATGATAATAATTCCTAGTCCGTACAATATACAATTTAATATATTTAATTTTTAACTGTTTAATATATATGAATTTGGTCATTTTATATAGAAAATAAATTAAATTTAGACGGATAATAGAAATTCAATATGGATATCGAACATCAAATTAATAATACATCACAATTCATACCTACCAATCCATCTCAATATTAAAAAGTTATCACAATATTTTGACAAATAAATAAATTATAAATCAACAATTCATATACGAAATACCAATTTTTTTGGTAAATGTATACAATATAGTTGAGACTTATATATATTGACATGGACGTTTCTCACGAAAGAGAAACCAATTAAAACCTCCTATATAAATAATAGGGCAAAAGGCATAGATGAGCTATAATTTGATGACTAAGGTATGATAATAATTCATAGTCCGTACAATATATAATTTAATATATTTTATTCTTAATTATTTAATATATATGAATTTGGTCATTTTATATAGAAAATAAATTAAATTTAGACGGATAATAGACAATATCAGAGTTGAAATTCAATTGATTCAAAATATAAAGAAGTAAGCATACAAAGAAGTTAAAGGAGTTCAACATCTACTCTATATACATAACATGTATAACAATGTAATTCTCTACTGTCCTTACTTATAGAAGTACACTACTTTATAGAGTAATAATAATAATAATAATATAACTTTAATATCATGCATAAGTAACTAAATGGTTGAACAATTACTAATTCAAAAAATATATAAGTACCCACAAGTAAAGGGATTAAAAAACATTCGAATTACTAGGACTAAAATTAGAATTTACTAATAATCGAAAATGAAAAGTTCTATCAGAAAATAAAATAAATTCAAGAAAACGTGATCATAGTAATTTTAGTTATGTCGATATAAAAAATTGTAATGCATTACTATGTAACTCCTCAATGAATCTCACTTTAATAGATACATAAAGTTTCAACCCCATATTACATTATTAATTACTAGAGATAGATCTCTGTAAAGTTCATTGTATACAGTTTTAACAGTAAATATTTTATCTCTGAACATAAATTTATTGTGTGATATCTTTTAATGTTTTTTTCTAAAAAGAGATCCAAAAAATTACCTATTCTTTTGCAACACCTAACTATATTTTATGATTTAACTAATTAAATAGCTAAGAGATTCTTTTTGTTTGGAAAGATCCATATTTGACGGGTGTCAAATATATATATATATATTGTTATAATAATAATAATATATTTAATACAATCACTCATGTTATAATATCGGAAAGTTCAATTAATCAAGTAAATGATTGTTTTTACGGAAAAGGCCCTTGAATTATGTGAAATAAACCACTTATACCCTTCGTTACATTTTGGGATAAAAAATGTCTCTACTGTTATTCTAAGCACAAATACCTTTAAGAGTTAACGCCCCAAATTTTTATTGGCATGGCAAGCCACGTGGGACTAATCCTTTCACCTAAGCATTGCCAATTAAGATTCACTACAATAGAACTAAACCTTTAACGGCGACAACAGTCGCCACAAAAGCCCAGAAAATCGTCACCAAAAGTTTTTAACATTAAATTCTAATTTTGTGTTTTTCTCTTCATTATTTTTAAAAAAACAAAAATGATATCGATTAAGTAGAAGTATGAAGACACTGTATGTTTTATTTTTATGTCATAAAAAGTACAACTATGCATTATATAGTAGGAGATTTGAATCGAGAAGTAATTTTGATGATTTTTCGTAATAATATTGGAGGTTTTTAATATTGATATTGCAAGTTATTTATTTTAGAAAATTAGGTTGCAATCGAAAATTAATTATCATATTTTTTTGTTGAAAAAATAGGTTTTACTAGAGAATGATTGTTGGAGCCTTAGTCGCCACTAAAAATCACTCATAACCTTTAGTGGCAATATTTTGAGATTTTGTGGCGACTTTACCGCCACTAAAGGTCAAGTTCTTTTGTAGTAAATCTTAGTTGGTAACGCTTAGGTAGAGGGATTAGTCCCATGTGGCTTGCCACATCACTAAAATTTTTGGATGTTAACTCTTGAGGATATTTGTGGTCTCCTCGGATAACGGCGGGGTATTTTTGATTCCAAAATGTAATGGAGGGTATAAGTGGTCTATTTCGCATAGTTCAGGGGCAATTTTGACCATTTTTTGTTGTTTTTAAGATAATCAAAAGTTCAGAAGTGAAACCTAATAACTCACACCAAATTTAAGAATATTTTCAATACCTTTCTCCTCGTTGGACGATAAAAATCCATTTTTTTCATAAAATTAAAATGTCAATACTAGGAAGTCTAAGAAAGTAGCCGTTACCGCAGATGGACCATACCGACATTTAATTTTAAACATTTTTTCACAGAAAAAAAGAAAAAGGAAAAAGTAACGTAAGAAAAGCCCATAAAAGCAATGAAAATCTCCAGTTTCTACACTAAAAAATATACTATAAACAATTCCATTAAAATATCTCTCTTTTACACACAGATCAGATTCAGGTAATCTTACCACCCCCAAATTAGCCATTTTTCAGGTATTCCATTTTGTTTCCATGAACCCCATTTGTTCTTTTTCATAAATACTATTGTAGAGACACTGTAATAGAACTGTCCTTTTGAAATTCTTGAATTATTACTTCACACCTTCCATTGTCTCTTTTTCTTCTTTGGCAAGTCTAAGAATTGCTTTTTTTCAGTCATTGAGTATAAATCTCAAGCACCCTTTTCTTGGTTTTGTGTAATGGTGACCCCCATACCCCACTCTTTTTTGTGGAGACATTTTTTTATGTGAAAGTTTGGAACTTTTTTATGTGTTTTTCTTGTACCAAGATTGCTACTTTTTGAAGGATGCATGAAAGATTACTCTTTCTTTTCTATAGTTCGAGAATGGGTTGATTTTGTTTTAGATTTTTGTTTGGTATAAGTTGATATATTTTTCATTACCATCGAGGTTATTGGAAGAATATAGGAGCGAAACTAAATGCTGTAAAGCTGATTATTTTTTTTTTTTTTTGGCTATAGTGGACTGTTAATTGGATTTTGGTGAAATTGCTATTTGATTTTTGTAGGGTGAACTTTATTGGATGGAAGATTTTGGATTAATTGATAGTTTGAAAGCTACTTTCAGTTTTAGGAATTTGGTGCATTTTAATTATATTGTTGTTCTAAATTTACATGATGGTGAATTGGGGAAGAATGTTCATTCATGACCTTAGAGGATGGTTGATCTATGATGGTTCGATGGATAATGTGATAAAGATTGATTTACAAGGTTTCAATTTTAATGCCAAGGGAAGTGTATATGAATAGCAGAAGTTGGATATCCTGGAAGTTTTGAGGAGATGGAATTTGCATTGATTAGCTGTTTCTTTGGTGCTGAACTGCTTCATCTCACAATTGGATCGTGTTTAAATAACTAATATTCTTAGATGATAGTTCTACTGCAAGGTCTTGAGAGGCAACTTGTATGTCGATAAGCCCTTATATTCGGGGTGGTAGATGACTCTGAATCAAGTCCTAACCAATCTGAGTTGATGCAGTTCTAAATGTTTATATATAGTGGTTTGTCAATGATTAATACCAGAGGGGGCACAGTGAGCTGGAGACAGTGGGTTTAACACTAGTTCATTGGAGTGAAGAACTTAGACTCCTTCCAGTGAATGTTTTTAGAATAATCCAGGACCAGCTATTTTGCAATGTGTGAGAACAGGAAAGTTATTGATGTGAAACTAATTGTTTTTGAGAATAGTGATTTACTTGGAGTATGGTTGACTGTCACCAAGTAGGATACAGTTCGAGTACACTGAGACAAACTACTCACTCCATGAGATATCATGAATATTGGTTAAGAAGGGAGGCTGTGAAAATATAGATAGCAAAAGGAACTAGTATAGGCTTAGCCAATTCTATTCTATAAATACGAGTGATCATAATGTTAGTTAGCTTGACTTTATGGTGATGATTTTTAAGGGCAGTGCTTTCGTCATGCGTTCCTTGGCTTCTTTTCATGTACTGTCTATGAAATTGCGGCCCTTTTTTCTTCGAGGTTCCACTGACCTCTATTATTTTTTCTCAGTGTGCTGTTGCCAAAGCATTTTACTGAGAATTAATTAGAGATCTTCATTTTGTTGTCTATGTAAAGAGGATAGTGTGCTCTAGTGACAAAACATCTTAAATTGAAAATGTGGGTAGACGGACTGCAATTTTAATTCTCATCAAATCCTTCCTTCATAAGCATGAAGGTGTAGCCCAGACATGGATATATTCTCATTTACCGTAGTGTAGTGACTCTGATTTTGCTCTTAGTATTCATTTTTGCTGAAAACAGTGAGCCTGGTATTATTGTCTTTATACTTTATGTAGTTTCTCATCTCTATCTTTAAGGATATGAGTTCATTTCTTTGCTATCACTCTCTTCAAATTGCATGCATTCTGATTAGTTCCACCAGATTAATCCCATTGTTGAAACTTGAGTCAAATATATGTTGTACATTGTTCCTGATAGAATTTCACTTTGACATATTTATCTCACTAAGAATGCCAATATTGCAGACAAGTCTTTGAAGTAGAAACATGGCCACTCTGACTGATATAGGTGTTGCAGCTGCTATTAACATTCTGAGTGCGTGTATTTTTTTAATTGCATTTGCATTCCTTCGAATACAACCTGTCAATGATAGGGTATACTTCCCAAAATGGTACCTAAAGGGTCTAAGAAGCAGTCCTTTGCACTCGGGTACAATTGCCAACAAGTTTGTCAACTTGGACTTTCGTGCATACCTGAAGTTTCTGAATTGGATGCCTGCTGCATTACAAATGCCAGAACCGGAGCTTATTGAACATGCAGGATTGGACTCAGCTGTCTACTTGAGGATTTATTTGATAGGGTATTTTCATTGGGCACTTTCACTTTCACTTCTTGTTTTCCATTTTCTGCATTAGAAGCTCCGCCACTACTATCTGTTTGTGCATACTGGACTTTCATATGACTAAATTAAAATAGGAATTCATCATACAGTATGTACATAAGCATAGAGGTTCATTTCAGTTGTGCCATCAGATGAATCATGCCTGTGTCCATGCTTCAAGAATTTTACTGAACAAGGTATCAGAATTAAGTCATCAACTTTGGTCTACTTGTATGGAATATTTAGGTGGCTGAGATCAGCTGTTTTGCACTACTTAGTTCAACTTCGTTGAAGTAAATAATCATGTTCAAATTGCACTTTCATGTCATCTTTGTTATATTGTACTCAGAGAAACAATTTAATAGGTACAGCTATGGAGCTGCATATCTTTGTTGCATTAATGCACAGGACACCAATTTTAACTGCAAGAACAGACTAGGGAATATGATGATCAGAAATTTAGGCAGGGACCTCTTTTACTGACATAATATTGAAATTCATTCATGAAAGTTGAACTTTACGACCATTGTGTAAATTATAATTATCCCTTACATTGGAATCTTATTTGAATCCTGATTACCATGTTTCTAGATTTTATATCTACCTTGTGACTTGCTTATAGTTTCTTTCTATACTCCATGTGTATACATCGAAAGTCCATAAAGATGTGCTAGGTCTTCCATTTGACTTCTCTTCCATTTGTTTTGACATTTAGCTTTGATCATAAAAAAATCTAGAAGCTAACTTAAAGTTTCAAGAAATTGCTCAACTGTTTTAACTCTTTTGTGATGATAGTCATTTCGGAAATGGACCTCGAGCACTTAGAAAACTTAAAAGATGTTCTTTGTTTTGAATGAAAATCTTTGGCACACATCAATATGTGCTACTACAGTATTGTGTGGCTAATAATATCATACCTTGAGGAATGAGTAATGCTGTGATCTAATGCTGACAAATTTACACTGATAAATTATTTGAGTAGACAATTCATACAAAGTAGTATTAACAGTTTTTTTTGGCATTGAGGAGTCCTGCCTAATGATGTGGCTATTGTTTCAACTTTTTAGGAACCATATCATAATCATTTTAGAGATAACCATTGACTTTTGTCTCTTATGTCTGTTTCTAGCTAACTTATTATTGCAAACCCCGGGTTTCTTAAATCAAAAGCCAGAACATATTGTCTTTAATAGCTTTATAGTAGTTGTTCCTTCCCCACTCTGTGTTTAATTTCTATCTTCGTTTTGCTCAATGCAGGCTTAAAATATTTGTCCCGATTGCTTTTATTGCGTTCTCAGTCATGGTTCCTGTTAATTGGACCAACCACACATTGGAGCGTTTGAATTTGACTTACAGTGATTTAGACAAGCTTTCAATTTCCAACATTCCTTCGGGATCACAGAGGTAAGCAGAATCTTTATTTGCTGTACAGTTTGCAGTTATTCTTTCTAAAGCTGCCATTCTTTTAATTTTTCCATTTTACTTTGACAAATTTGAAGATGTTATTGGTTTCACTAATGTCTTGTGCTCTTTTTTTAATGTACCAATGCCATTAAGTTTCCTTGATATCAGTCAAATCCCTAAAATTAGGAAGGTCCTCATTGCTTGGTTCCTGAAATTCCCAGTTCACTAATGTCTTGTGATCCTTTTTAATGTACCAATGTCATTAAGTTCCCTTGATATTTGTCAAATCCTTAAAAATAAGGAAGCTCCTCATTGCTTGGTTCCAGCTGCAAAAGTACTCAAAGTATCATAATCTTGTAATAAATGTAATTTGAAGGGAAAATCCGGTATAGCATACCAAAAAGTTTAGAGTCTACACAAAAATATGACCGTACACCCAATCATCTATATGAGCAGGGACCTAATGGGTACACCAAAAAGAAACTAAACATTAAAAAAAAGGCTATCCCTTAGATTTATAAAGTCATTCTCTATTTCTTCAGACACTTTCCTATTTCTCTCCTTCCATACAATCCAACATAAGAGCTAATGACTTAGGTCTTATTTTTCTCCTTCTAAATGACTAGCTATGTAGCAACTCCTTGATGGTTGCTTGCATCACTCACCACACTCCAAACCAATTCAAAACCACCAACCACAGACGTGTTGCTACCTGACAATGTAATAGTAGGATGATCTACTTCTTCACCTGAACCTTTACACATGAAGCACCAACTCAAGTGTCTCAGGTTTTCACAGTTAATATCACACCCCTAGTTGCCAACTATGTGAAGATTGAAGAAGCACACCTTTTTTGGCGCCCTCGGTGTCCAAATTGTTTGGTAAAGGAATAGCAATTCCTCTCTCCCTAGCAATCTGTAGTAGTAATATTTGTCTGTGAACAGGTCATCTCTCCTTCTCCATCTCTACAGATTCAGTTTGATGTGCTTATAAAGTAGCTCCAGCGGGTTTTGCAACTCACTTGATGAACCTTTCCTTTATGTATCCTGAAATTCTGTTTCTACAGTCATCTCTTTTTGACACGATACACTAAAGATGTTAGGGAAAGCAATCTCGAAGTGCTGAAAACCACTTGATGACTCGAAGAAAAAACAGAAAATGTAGCATATAAAATTTTAGGCAAATTTAGCATATTGTATTCAGAGAAAATAGAATTTCTACATCTGTTTATGCACATAAAGAGGTATCAAGGTGCCTTAGAGAAACGAGATTCCTTTTGTGTGCATCAAAATCTATGTAAGACATCTCACTACTGGTGGCCCAAAAAAACACTAGTCCAGGCAGTTTAATAAGTCAACATTTTATTTTGTACATATTTTTTACTATTGATTTTGTCTTATGTTCTAACTATAAACTATAGTAGAACATATCATGCATGTAGAAGTTATTGGGTGTCTATAGAGACAAAGCACCATTTCCTTATTACACGTAAGCCTTGAAGTCGTCCAATGTTGAGTTTCTAAGTATGGACATGTGAAGAAAACAGGTCTTTAAATTTTAACTGAAAAAAAGAGGGGAAAGAAAGCAAGTTTTTAAGTCCCGCTGAACCATTAAATACAGGATCAGAAGTTACAAGTTGACAGTTTGGTGTTTTAACCTAAACCAGCTTAACCACCCATTGTTAAAGTCTCTGTAAGGTTTCACATGCTGGGAGTCAAAATAGAGGAGCTTAAGTTTCACTGAACCAGCTTAAACCACCCATTGTCAAAGTCTCTGTAAGGTTTCACATGCTGGGAGTCAAAATAGAGGAGCTTAAGTTTCACTAACTATAAGCACAGTGATGACAAGTTGATTATTTTCAAATGTTAGGTACGCGACTTAGAAAATTGAACTTGTAAATGCATGTATAGGGGGAAGTAGATTGGTGGTTTCATTATGTCTTCTTGCTTCTGCTTGCAGATTCTGGACCCATCTGGTTATGGCTTACATCTTTACTTTCTGGACTTGCTATGTGCTGAAAAGGGAGTACGAGATAATTGCATCAATGAGGTTGCATTTCCTTGCATCTGAACGTCGACGACCAGACCAATTTACAGTAAGAGCCATAATCCTTGTTGATTTATTATGATGACAATCTTAATCTGACTGTAGGTTTATGGGGTAAGTGAAGCCTTAGGCAAAGCTTGGCTATAAATTTACCTTATAGCTAGTGAAATTTTTAAACTTAACATTGTTAATATAATTATGTCTTGTTAGGGAGGGAATATTTATTAGGATGCAAATCCTATCTTAGAATTTCAACTTACTGTGTTCTGCTTACAACAACATATCCAGTGTAATCCCACAATGTGGGGGCTGAGGAAGGTAGAATGTATGTTGACCTTACCCCTACCTTGTGGGGAGGTAGAGAGGTTGTTTTCAAAAGACCCTCGGCTCAAGTAACGCATATCAAATCAGTTTTAAAAGATAAATTACAGAAGTAAAAAAGTCATGATTTAACTAATAGAAAAATCATTACATAGCATACACAAAAGTGGAACAGTAATAGCAAGAAAATAATGCAATAACCGAAGCTTGAAGCTTTAAAATAATAGCTTTTCTTATCTTGAAAAAAGAAAAGGAGCTATGCTCCTCAATGAGGGTAGAAGAGGATGATATGTGATGTTATCTTGTTTTCAAGGCCATCTCTCTTTCTAGGTCAATAACAACCATCTTACAAGAGAGACATTGGATTAACTTAATTAGTTTTATTACCTTTTCTTTTCTTGGGTTAAACCCCCCCCCCCCCCCCTTTCCAACTAATAGCCTTCAATGACTGATGCATGTTTTCTAACAAATACTATGCCCTGCCCAGGTACTTGTCAAAAATGTGCCACCAGATCCTGATGAGTCAGTGAGTGAGCTGGTAGAGCACTTCTTCATGGTCAACCATCAAGATCATTATTTAACTCATCAGGTTGCAATTCATACGCCGTTTCTTCTCATTTAAAGGATTTGCTCGCTGCCAAACTAGAATTTTTCAAAGTATTACATCTGTTTTGTTTTTGTACTGACCTCTAAAGGACTTCCATAACCTTAGCTCTTAACGTTTTGATATATCCTCAAATCATTTGTCAATATCAATGAAGGAATATAGTAACATGAATTTGAAGGTGAAGAACAAGGTGTTATTGCGAGTTCACTGTAGGTGGGGTAAAAAATGAGTTTACCATATGTAGTTGCTCGTACCTATTAGCATCTGATACTTTGTGAGAACATGTTACCACTTATTTTCAAAAAATTTGTATACATTTTTGGTGTGAAATTAACATGGTAAACTGGTGCAAAATGGTTTAGAGAGAATCGGATTTTAAATATGACCGAACTCAGAAGTATAAATTTTTGTTTGAATTTGCTTTGATCCTCTCACAGATCAGATCAAATGAGGTAGTCGCATTTCTGTAGTAGTTGCCTTATTTACTAGAGCTGCAGGTTTTAACGCCAATAAGGCAGGATGATTCAGTCTATGATGAACAAACGCTTATTTTATTTTCCGTCTATGATGAATAAACACTAATTTTATTTTCCCCTTAATAAAAGTGTAGGTTGTATACAATGCCAACAAGTTGACAGCGTTAGTCAATGAGAAGAAGAAAAAGCAGAATTGGCTGGACTATTATCAACTCAAGTATACTAGAAATCAGTCCAAAAGGCCAACATCAAAGGTACTATTAATAGTTTAATTTTGCTCTAGTATTAGCTAGTAGTGATCGCAAGGTGTAATGCCATTTCTCACATCTCAGTACTAACATCTAATGAGGAATATTATTTCTATTAAGCAGACTGGTTTTCTTGGCTTATGCGGCAAGACCGTTGATGCAATTGATTTCAATAGTTCTGAAATTGAAAGGCTCTCAAAAGAAGTAAGTTCACCAACAATATGTTTTTTAACGTGGTTGAGGTTTTTGTGCACTGTAACTGCGTAATTTATTTAAATTTTTTAGGAGTGATTGTCCTTTTTTGCATTCTTATGCTTCTGACATTCTTATTTTGGTGTATGTATTAAGTGAGAATTCAAAACCATAAAAATTACTTTATCAGATATTTGTGACCAAGTCAGATTGTCTATAAGATAAGAGGTAAATCAGTTTAGTTGGTTGAACATCAACTTACAGGGAGAGTTCATTGGCGTCTCAAAAGATTTGGTGAATAGTTCGACTGTAGTAACATAGTGACAGCTACATCCTCAGATGTCAGTATTTAATGTCTAATTCTAAAAATTCCTTATAATGGCCCCTCACACATCACTGCTTTGGATTGTGTTTGCGTCAGATATCTGATGAGAGAATGAATATTATTGGGAGCACCAAGTACATTATGCCAGCAGCATTTGTTTCCTTCAGAACAAGATGGGCAGCTGCTGTTTGTGCGCAAACACAACAAGCCAGAAATCCAACACTCTGGTTAACTGAGTGGGCTCCTGAGCCCCGTGATGTCTACTGGGATAATTTGGCAATTCCTTATGTTTCACTGTCAATC
This sequence comes from Solanum bulbocastanum, assembly GCA_037074985.1. Classification (NCBI taxonomy): domain Eukaryota; kingdom Viridiplantae; phylum Streptophyta; class Magnoliopsida; order Solanales; family Solanaceae; genus Solanum; species Solanum bulbocastanum. The sequence continues at coordinate 39,833,908 of CM073603.1, read as the reverse complement.
AGGAGGCTTATCGTTGCTGTAGCATTTTTCTTCCTTACCTTCTTTTTCATGATTCCAATTGCATTTGTACAGTCCCTTGCTAATATAGAGGGAATTGAGAAAGCGTTACCTTTCTTGAAATCCTTAATTGAAACGTGAGTTTCTTCTTCTTCGCACTGTTTCCTCTGTAGTTCATTTGATAACTTGAGTTATACAGTTTTGGAATACCAGCTTTGGCAAACTGAGAAAGTATGTGATTACAAAGCAATATTGCTGAAGTATTTATATTAAATGATGCTTTTTCCATGCAGTAATGCTGTAAAATCCTTCATCCAAGGCTTCCTCCCTGGAATCGCATTGAAGATTTTCCTTATCTTCCTACCTTCATTATTGATGCAAATGTCAAAATTTGAAGGATTTTGCTCCATATCAGCTCTTGAAAGGAGATCCGCAACAAGATATTATATTTTTCAGTTTGTTAATGTATTTCTTGGAAGCATCATCACTGGGGCCGCATTTAATCAGCTAAATAATTTGTTGCATCAGTCAGCAAATGAGTATGTCCTCTATAATTTCATATTTAATTCTCCTAAGCAAAATGCTTCCTTTGATTAACATTCTTGTTTTTCATTTTTGTTGTTTGTCTTCAGTTTTATCTATCACAACCTGATTTCTCCTGTTCTGCCAGTGATTGGACCTGAGAATTTTGTCCACCTTATTTTTGCAGTTCATGTCCCTTTCTCTTCTTGTGAGGTGTGAAAGAAATTCAGTAAATTTTCTAGTTGTCCCACCAATCTTGTTTCATGCATAAAATGTGGGTGAACATAATGATCTTGACAAATGACATGTTTATATGTAACTTCTTCAATTCATATCTAGAGAGAGCTGCTACTTCATTTGCCAATCCCATGCCTATATTTCTTCTACTCTTTTATCATAACTTTCATAAAGAAGAGCAAAAAATATTTCATTCTGGTTTGCTTGTGCTGATTATGAAAGATCAGACAGTTAAAAGGTTGAGTGGTTTCTGATGCAGAATACCAAAGACAATCGGTGTATCCATTCCGATGAAGGCAACCTTCTTCATAACTTACATAATGGTGGATGGGTGGGCAGGAGTTGCTGGAGAGATACTTAGGTTGAAGCCATTAATATTCTTTCACTTGAAAAATTTCTTCCTGGTGAAGACTGAGAAGGACAGAGAAGAGGCCATGGATCCAGGAAGTCTCGGGTTCAACACTGGTGAACCTCAGATACAGCTCTATTTCTTACTAGGCCTTGTTTATGCTGTTGTGTCACCGATCCTACTCCCTTTCATCATAGTATTTTTTTCTCTGGCATACATTGTATATCGACATCAGGTAAGCTTAATTAATACTGTGAATGACTTTTTCTTATATAGTTAAGTTTTTCAAAAGGATTTCTTCCAGTGGAAAAAGTGACCCATTCATAAACTTAGTGAATCGCTGGGTTTTTTTTAGTCACATGGTACTTCTAGGTGTACATTATGCATGATTTTATGTTTATCCAAATGCTGCTGGTTGTTCGTTTGATTGAAGATTATATCACTTTGAAGTACATTTCCCCCGGCTTGAGACTAATTGGACTATTTATTACGTGATCATCACCCCAGTTTGTATTTATTTTGTTTTTGTTTCTTGGTTAACTATATAGTACGTCAGCCGTCTGTATAATTTTGTGTTTGCTTCCCCTATTACATGTGCACAGTCAAAACTACTTTGCAATTCTATATGGATTTGTGAAAACCTGATTTGTGATGTTTTTGTTTACCTGTAGATTATAAATGTGTACAATCAGGAGTATGAAAGTGCAGCAGCATTCTGGCCTGATGTACATGGGCGCATCATAACCGCGCTGATAGTCTCTCAATTGCTTCTAATGGGATTGTTAAGTACAAAGGAAGCTTCTAAATCGACTCCATTGCTAATTACACTCCCTATACTAACCATATGGTTCCATATCTTCTGCAAAGGTCGTTATGAGCCAGCTTTTGTCAGATATCCGTTGCAGGTATTGCAGCTTTCTCTATTGCTTTCTTCTTTTCCTTGTATGATCTATGGCCAACTTGAGGCAGTTAGTCATTTTTCTTCCTATGGCATCCCTTTCTTGATTGATCAATATTAGGAAACAGTGAGGAAAGATACACTAGAACGTACAAAGGAGCCAAACTTCAACTTGAAAGAGTTCCTTCAGAATGCTTATATCCACCCTGTTTTCAAAGGTGAAGTAGATAGTGAAATTGATGCAGTCAGGGAAGATGGGGAGCTGGAACCTTCGCTTGTCCAAACAAAACGCCAATCGCGTTTCAACACACCATTGCCAAGCAAAAGGAGCGGTTCATCGCCTCCATTGCTATCTGATTTTGATGCAACAACGCAAGTTTAGTTAGAAAAGCTAGCCAACATTTAGCATCGTACAGATAAGCTAGCCACCTCGACAAAAGCTGCTTGGCGGGATTAATGCTTCGTTGAAACATGCAAGTTGTCATGAGCTGGCAGAAACCTGTTTGGTATTGCATGTTTTTTCAAGGTTATAAAGTTGTTTAGTTTTTGTACATAACTTTCTTGGTTTCTCTATTACTTTATTATAGTTCTTTCTGATTCCTGTCCTACAATCAGCTGTTAAAAAAGGTGGTAAAGAAAGGAAATGATCATTCCTTCTTTAGTTTTGAAGTTCTTTTGTTGGCATTTTGCACTTCCTCTTCCTTATTTTTGAGTTCGTTTTTCTTTGCCTCTGCTGCCACTGATTACTGTTGTCCAAGAAAAGAAAACATGGCACTCCTATGGTGTGCTTGGTATGGAGGAAAAATGTTTTTCATGTTTGGAAAATATTTTTCCAAATCAACTCATTTTCCTCAAATTTAAGGAATATGACTTTCCTTCCAAAATTAAGGAAAACATTTTTCAAAACTCTACTTCATTGTTAATTTTTTCTTCTTACCCTACCAATACCCCGTACCCGACACTCCCCATTAAAATTTTTTTTTAAAATTTTCTTACTTTTTAAATGTCAAATATGTTTTTATTCCTACCACCAATTTTTTTTACCTCACTCAACCCTTACCACACCTACTCCCCCCCCCCCCCCCCCCCAAAAAAAAAAAAAAAAAAAAAAAACATTGCTTTTGATTTTTTTTATGACAAGGAATCCCTCAACCACTATTCTTTGGGTGCGCACAAGGTAAAAACCCTACTCTTATGCAATAGCTCACAGGTTACATAGGAGAGGTAATCCTCACTAGGCAGGTCCGGTGCGATGAGCTCGACCCAGAAGGCAAACCTCTTGCTTTCGCTGGCAAGGGGTTTCGAACTTGAGACCTCCAACGTGAAAGTCCCAAGCCCAAACCATTGGGTCCCCCCCTCGTCAATTTTTCTTTTTTAAAAAATATTTTTGGAAAATATTTCAAATTTTTTAAAAAAATCATTTTTACGCCACCCCCACCTAGGCTATCCACATCAAATTATTTTATTTTTTTAATGATTTTGAAAAATATTTCAAATTTAATTTTTTTCATTTTTTACACCAACCCCACCCCTATCCCCTGCGTCACCCCATCAGAAAAACTTTTTTATAAAAATTGTTTTTGAAAAGTATTTCAAATTTTGAAATTTTTTATGCCATCCCACCCTTACCCCCCACCCCCACTCCCACCCCCACACCCCACCCCACTCCCGTGACCCCGTCAAAATTAGGTCCTGGGTCGAAAGTCTGGGTCAGCTTCTGGGTCAAATTTCAGGGTCGATTTTGGAAAGGTTGTTGGGGTCTTGTTCTAGTTTGGGTGTCGGGGTGGAGTCCTGGATCAATTATCGGGGTTGATTTTCAAATCAAAAATTATTTTCCTAAAAAGTATTTTTTGTCTCAATTGAAATACAAAAGATATTTTCTGAAAAATATTTTTCAAAATATATTTTCTACTGACCAACCAAACATGACAAAATAAGTTAGAAATCCACTTATTTTCCAAGAAAACATTCTAGCAAAACATTTTCCATGGAAAACATTTTCCTTCATACCAAAAACACCCCTAGTGAAATATTCAATCGACAAATGAGGAATAAGGTTTATAGTTGCAGGATAGTAAACACTCAAGCACACCTCAATTTGATTGGTCAAGCTTTCAAAATCTACATATTTTGAAAAGTATTTTTTTTGTTTAAGTGCTTTTCGAAAAGAAAAAAAAAGACTTTAAAAGAATAGTAATTTGTGTTAGGTTAATCAATCTGAAGAGCATTTTCGCCAGTATTAGAGCAGTATTTTGCATTTGACCAATGTTTCTTCTAGAAAAAAATCTTTAGCATATGAAAAACAGCTTCTGCTACCAATCAAATAAACTTATTTTATCTCTAAAAGCTTTGTCAAACACCCTAACTATTCAATACTTTTGACATCCTAGAAGCTTGGTCAAACATGCTAATTTGTACTCCCTTTGTTAATTTTTACTTGTCTACTTTAATATATCATGAGAATTTTTATTTTTTTTTAATTTTATCCTTAACATTAACTACTCCTTTCTTATATTATTTTCAAGTCTATTGAGATTACATACCAATTAATATAAATATATTAGTAAAATATATACTTCATCTATTATTTCTTAAAGGAAATTCTAAGTTTGAATGAGTAAAAGTGAATGGAGGGAGTAGAAATTTTCAGTTTTTCTGAGACTAATTACTTTGCACTAACAAAGAGGTTTAAGAATCCCATAAAAGAGTTAATATCTCAGATGGTATTGGAAGATTTTAGAAAGAGTTAGTTACTAGTTTGTTACTAGTTTGTTATGTAATTAATTCCTATGTGGCATTAGGTAGTTAGAATGCAAGTAGTAAAGGTGTGATCTATAAAAGAAGGCACTGATTCTTCATTGTAAGGGCATCTTGATTAAATAAAAATAATCTCTCCTTCTTCTGCAATTAGTTTTGTTCATCCATGGAAGAACAAGCTTCCATGGATTCAATTACATAGTAACAAATTGACATGGTATCAGAGCAGCGATATAGGGATAAAATCACAAAAGCTGCGTATTGATTTACATTTTAAGTTTTCTGTTATGGAGGAATTAACAGTAGCTACTCTAGAATACTCTCATCCTCTCTATCTTTATGCATCAGATGCACCAAGAACAGCCTTGATTGCGGTCAAACTCACAGGTCCAACTAATTACGGATTATGGAGCAGATCACTAAGGCTTGCATTATTGGTGAAGAACAAGCTTGGGTTTGTAGATGGAACTTGTCTAAAGAGTTCATTTAAAGGGGATTTAGCAACTCAATGGGAAAGATGTAATGTTGTGGTACTTTCATGGATCAGTAGCACTGTAGCTCAGGAATTGCTTACTACAATTGTGTATGCTTCGAATGCTAAACGTGTCTGGGACGACTTCAAAGAAAGGTTTGAAAAATCTAATCTCACTAGAGTGTATCAACTCTGGGTAGAAGTTGCGTCTTTAAAACAGAGTACTGATTCAGTCACAGCTTATTACTCGAAATTAAGGGATTTATGGGATGAATTAGATGTTTTAGTTCCAGCTCCTTTATGCAATTGTGATGAATCTAAACCTTATATTGAACATTTAAATCAGCAAAGGTTATTGATGGTTCTCATGGGCCTTAATGAATCCTATAGTCATGTTAGAAGTGATATCTTACTTAAGGCGATTGTTCCTACTGTTAATCAGGCTTATGCCACAGTAATACAGGAGGAAAGTCAGAGGTTACTAGGAGTTATGGATGTTAACAAGGAACCTCTCACAATGATGGTCAATAGGAAGCAAGGTTTCAAGGGAAGAAAGTTGTTTGACACTGCATGTGAGCACTGTGGTTATAAAAATAACCTCACCAAAGATTGCTATAGGATCATTGGATATCCTACAGATTTCAAAAGCAAGAGGAAGCAAGGGCAAGGTGATTCTTATGGTAGCAAAACTGGATTCAAGGGATCTAGTGACTATCAGGGAGGTAATGGTCAAACTGGTCATAGGTCTAATTTTCCTCACAATCAGCAGACTGGTACAGGTTTTAGATCTTATGCAAATTGTGCTACCACTGAAGGACAAGATATTGAATTAACTCTCACTGAGGAAGAATACAATCATGTAAGAAATCTCAGACACAATAACAATATTAGTAGCTCTGCAGATACTGGAAATAATGGTGATTGCAAAGCCAACTTAGCAGGTAATGTATCTTTGACATCTGATGATTATGATTATAGTTGGATAATTGATTCTGGTGCCACTCACCATATCACATCCTCTAAAGAAATGCTAGCAGAACTGAGCAGTATGAATAGTCAGAAATCCAATACTATCCAATTACCAACAGGAAACAAAGCTCAGATTGCTAATACAGGTCATTCTGTTATTTTGGGTTGTTATAAGGTGAAGAATGTACTGCACGTGCCTGACTTCAAGTTTAACTTGTTGTCAGTTACCAGATTGACTAAGGACTTATTGTGTAGTATCAGTTTCTTCCTTAATTTCTGTGTGATGCAGGCACTCTCAAATGGCAAGGTGATTGGGATTGGTAGAGAACATGATGGTTTATACTTGTTAAAGAATCCAATAAAAGTTGTTGTCAATGCTACGATAAAGGATAACAGTGCTACAACATCACTATGGCATTTAAGACTTGGCCATCCCTCTCTTGCTGCTATGCAACACATTTCGGATATCAAAGATCACCTAACTAATTTACCATGCTGTCACACATGTCCCCAAGCTAAACAAAGTAGACCTGTTTTTCTTGACAGTGTCCATAGTTCTAGTTCTATTTTTCAATTGATACATGTAGATGTCTAGGGTCCTTACAGGACTCCCACATATGATAGGAAGCAATATTTTGTTACTATTGTTGATGATTTCAGCAGGTTTTCTTAGGCCTGCTTAATTCATTCAAAAACTGAAGTTTACTCGGTACTCAAGGATTTCTTGTTAATGATAAACACTCAGTTTGGCATGAAAGTGAAGATGTTACGGTCTGATAATGGGACAGAGGTTATGAATTCAAAATGCAATGAATTATTTGCTTCTCTAGGTATTGTACCTCAAAGTTCTTGTGCATATACACCCCAACAAAATGGGGTGGTAGAAAGAAAACACAGACATATATTAAACACTGCCAGGTCCTTGAGGTTTCATGCTAACATTCCTATCTCTTATTGGGGACACTGTATAAAGGCTGCAGTTTATTTGATTAACAAGATTCCCACAGCAGTATTACAAGGAAAATCTCCACATGAAATGTTATATGGTACTAAGCCACAACTGAATCACTTGAAGGTGTTTGGTTGTCTTTGTTTTGTTTCTATATTTCCCAGATCTGACAAGTTTGCTCCTAGAGCAAAGAAAGGAGTCTTCATGGGATATGCAGAAACACAGAAGGGGTATAGAGTATTGGATCTAGAATCCGGTACATTTCAGGTCAGCAGGGATGTCACATTTATAGAGGAAGAGTTTCCATTCAAGACAAAGTTGAATTCTCAACAACTTAAGCCATCTGAGTCAATCTGGTTCCAGGAATTCAGTGATGATACACCTGTTTATTTGCCTCATATTGATCCAACAGTTGTCCTACAGGGTGATACCCTTCATGATCACTCAAATGGTGGAGAAAGTGGTGAATCTAGGAATGATTATAATGATGAAGAGTGTAATGAAGTCATTGCTTCTACTGATGAAGTATCTGCATCTGCACCTATCATTATAACCCCTGAATCTACACATATTAGACCAAGAAGGTCTATCAAGCCTCCTATATGGCACAAAGATTATCTTGTGTCTAAATCCACAAAAAGGTCTCATAAAGATGTTCCTTATTCTATTACTAACTATGCAGCTTATTCAAGGGTAAGTCCTTCCTATATGGCTTTTCTAGCTGAATTGTCCTCAGTAACTGAGCCTGCTTCTTTCAAGGAAGCATCTGGTTGCAAAGAGTGGGTCAAGGCTATGCAAGATGAAGTCAATGCCTTAGAACAAAATGCAACTTGGACTGTGGTAGATCTTCCACCTGGTAAGAAAGCTATTGGATCTAAATGTGTATATAAAGTTAAACTTCAAGCTAATGGACAAGTTGAACGATACAAGGCAAGATTAGTTGCTAAAGGGTATAGTCAACAAGAGGGACTAGACTATTATGAGACATTCTCACCTGTAGCCAAGATGGTGACAGTTAGGACTACCATTGGTGTTGTAACCTCACAAGACTGGCCTCTTTATCAAATGGATGTGCATAATGCTTTTTTGCAAGGAGATCTTCTTGAGGATGTGTACATGGAGATGCCACAAGGTTTTCAAAAGCAAGAGGAACGTAAAGTTTGTAAGTTGCTCAAATCATTGTATGGGCTCAAGCAAGCATCCAGGCAATGGAATCAAAAACTCACTGAAGCACTGTTATCTACTGGTTATTCACAGAGTTCATATGATCATTCTCTCTTTGCAAAAAGGGAAGGGATGGACATAGCTGTGATTCTCATTTATGTAGATGATTTGCTAATAACAGGGAACAGTCACAAGTTGATACAAGAGTTAAAGGACTTTCTTCACAGCAGGTTTAAAATGAAAGATCTTGGTGTTCTCAAGTTCTTTCTAGGCATTGAAATCATGAGGTCTAAGTCTGGAATAATGCTCAATCAGAGGAAATATGCTCTTGAGCTGATCTCAGACACTGGTCTTAGTGATGCAAAGCCAGCAAACACACCTTTGGAGACAAATGTGAAGCTTACTACTATGGAGTATGATGAGCTTACTGGAACTATTGATGATCCTATACTCAATGACATCACAAGTTATCAAAGGCTAATTGGAAGATTATTATATCTAACCATCACTAGACCTGATATCAGCTTTGCGGTTCAGGTTCTATCACAGTTTGAGGGTGGTTAGATACATCAAGAGTTATCCTGGTCAAGGCATACTGTTAAGCAGTAAGGGAAGCCTGGAACTTGAAGCATTCTGTGATGCAGACTGGGCAGCTTGTCCCAACACAAGGAGGTCTGTGACGGGATACTTAGTGAAGCTAGGGGATTCACTCATATCTTGGAAGTCAAAAAAGCAGCATACAGTGAGCAGGAGCTCTGCAGAGGCTGAGTATAGGAGCATGGCTGGAGTGGTTGCAGAAGTCATCTGGCTAGTTGGACTGTTGAATGAGCTAATGGTCAATGTGACTATTCCTGTGAAATTACATTGTGACAGCAAAGCAGCACTTCAAATAGCTGCTAATCCAATTTTTCATGAAAGGACCAAGCATATCGAAATTGATTGTCACTTTGTAAGGGAAAGGATCAAAAGTGGAATGATACTACCTACTTATGTTAACACTAAACAACAGCCAGCTGACATACTAACAAAAGGACTAAGTGCAGTTTCACATCATATGATGTTGTCCAAGCTTGGAGTCTTCAACATATATTCAAACTAAAGCTTGAGGGGGAATATTGGAAGATTCTAGAAAGATTTAGTTACTAGTTTGTTATGTAACTAATTCCTATGTGGCATTAGGTAGTTAGAATGCAAGTAGTAAAGGTGTGATCTATAAAAGAAGGCACTGATTCTTCATTGTAAGGGCATCTTGATTAAATAAAAATAATCTCGCCTTCTTCTGCAATTAGTTTTGTTCATCCATGGAAGAACAAGCTTCCATGGATTCAATTACATAGTAACAAATTGACAGGTCACTCAACTATGTATTTTTCTCTCAAAAAGTCACTTAACTTTCAATTTTAACTCAAAACTCACTCAACTATGTATTTTTCTCTCCGAAAGTCACTCAACTATCCACCCTTCTCTCGAAAAGTCACTTAACCTATTAAATCGATATTTTAATTAAAACTTACTGATATAAATATTTTATTTAAAAGCCAAATTTTAAAAAATAAAAAAAATATCCATTTAAACTATTTAATGACCCGCTCCACTTGACCCGACCCGATAAAAATATAACATTGACCCATTTTATTGACTCTTTCTCCTCCCCTTTGCGTTTTTTTTTCAAGTTCTCCATTGATAATTGTTTTTGCTTCTTTTAGCAGTTTACTTATTTCTTCTTTAAATGATTTTAGTTGAAGCTGATCTTTTTCTTTGTCAGCCTTATTGCCAAGATATCGTGGATCGTTGGCAACGAAACGGACTAGAAAATCAACAAGAACACGTATAATACCAACAAGGTGAAAAAAGATTCTCCAGCCAGGAATTCCCATGAATGATGTTTCAGCAATCAAAAGTTGAATTTTGGACTATAAAGGAAGATGCCTAAATCAAAATAGAGGAATAGGAGAATCCATTGAGATCTCTACATAGTATAGAGCTTGAAGTCCAGTTGCCCAAATTAAAACCTAGCTAAAAAGGGAAGAAGAGGCAGCAACAATGGAGAACTAGAAAAAAATGCAGAGTTATATAGGAGAAAGAGTCATAAAGAGGGAATAATTTAGGAGAATAATGGCAAAATAAAATGGGTTACATTATATTTTTTAATGGGTCGGGTCAAGTGGGTGGATCACTAAATGATTCAAATGATATTTTTTATTTTTTAAAATTTTGATTTTTTATATAAATAATTTATATTAGCAAATTTTAATTAAAATAACAATTAAATAGATTAAGTGACTTTCTAAAAAAAGAGTGAATAGTTAAATGACTTTTGAGATAAAATTTAAAATTGAATGACTTTCTAAAAAAAAATGCATTTTTGAGTTAAAATTGAAAGTTAAATAACTTTTTGAAAAAAAAATGCATAATTAGAGATATTAACTCTCCCATAAAAACAATTTTGATTTTTCATACTGCAATACTTTACTAGGAAATTTTATATACGCTCCTCTTTTGGCCGTCTCTTTAACAAATTGAATGAAATACTTCCAGTGCCCTAGGTCTCCCATAAGATTTGTCGCAAAAAACTGCATATTTCACATATTAGTATTAATCACATCAATAGGAATAACTAATCTAAATCAAGATAAATTTTATTATCTTCATGAATGGTATATTTTTCAAACATATTAAACGATATATTACAGGCTACTTACAGTAGAAATAGATGATGACTTGTAACATACAGCATCAGATACCAAATTTTGATTCATCCCTCAGCATACAATATACAATATATCACTTCACCATGATTATGAACCAGTCCACAACACCTTGCTAACTTCTTGCTTTCTTCAGAGCACAGTAGTTATTTGTATATAATCCTTTGATCATGCGCCAAAGAAGCTAGGATAAATATGTCCGCCTTAAGCATTGATCATTGTTCTTGTAGTGTGCCTACTCAACCCATCAGCCTAAATGAATGTTGTCAAAACTATCGTGCATCTATATACCAACATCCTCCTGATAAATTATGTACACCTTGAGAATCAACTAAGCTCAGGAAGTCAGGTTAAGATGTCGACTTTGACAGGGGAGATGAAAAAGAATTCTCGTCTTTAGAAGTAAATAAATGAGCAAACAATGTGCTGCTACACATCAGCAACCTACTTAGCTCCCTGAGTGAACCTGGGTTCATATGTCAAGAAAAGAAGTAACCTCTGCAAGGTGAGATTCTCTTCATAGGGTTTATACTAAGCAACTCTTGTCACAAGCGCACATACACGGCCACAAAGAAGAGCATTTATATTTCTTGACTTAAACCCATGGTATAAGGAAATTCTGGAAGCACGAGAGTAGGTAACTTGCAGGTTTTTGTCTTCTCCTTCAAGGGAAGGAGTTTTCCCAACTGTAAACTCCTTATGATCCAGTAAGCTGACTGCACAAATTGGAAAACAAAAAATGAAGTGTATATGCTAAGGCAGAGCTAAAAAAAGCAGATTTAAATGCTCCAAAACATCAGAGCATCAACGGCTCATCCATAGCACACTTTTATGCAAGTTGGAGCTTAATATACTTGAACTAAATAATTCAATTAACCAGCTAAACTACGTAATTAAAGAAGGGTCTAACTAACCATAATGGATATGTTCCCTTCCGAGGCGCAATGCTTCAGGTGACGCGATGCGCTATGCTCATTCTCAGTAATAATGATTCCCGTTGCAATCTTCTCACTGTCACAATTTTGAACCAACTCGAGAAGCGTTTTGAAAACTTGCCCACCACCATGCTGGGTGGCCCAGAAAGAAGAAAGAGGGATATCATAACATGAAAGCTTGAATGACAACAAAGTAGCCACTCTAGAAATACTATCACACAGATTTGACTGAGAAACTAAAGACCAACAAAGACGAACAAGAGGATTCTTTGTAATGTTATTGTTGACAAGAATTACTACATTTAAATGTTTACAAGCAATAATAAGCTAAAGCAGAAAAATTCCCAGATAATTTCAATGATGTGAGAAGAGATGTATTAGATTCTGGCTAAATCTTGACAAAGATTAGTTCAATTGACATTAAGCCTTTAATTTTTCAATGGGTTAAAAGAAGGGGCTCATAGAGTAAGTTTTTATTGAGCTGGGGTTGAGGGAAACATAAATCAATATTTTCCGCCGAATCATCAAATTGGATTTGTTTTTTTTTTCCTACTGAATTTCTTATGTATTAGCAATAATGATAGTAACTCCCCAAAGGAATCAGGGATAAAGAAAAAACATATTATTCACAAAACCTAATGACATATACTTAACAGAAATAAGAATAACTTACCTAAGAAAAACTCAAATTTTCACCTATTTCATGTGTCTATTAGATCAATTTGATATTCTTTGATGTGCTTTTTTCTGGTCTTCGAGCTTAGATGTTCTTTTTGATAAGTTGAGCTTATAGACGTCTTTTTAGTCAGAAAAAAAGTTCAATTCCACCCTACATTTGATCAACAGAGGCACTATGACACTTGAATCAAGCATTAAAAGGGAAAACTAACAATTTGACGGGAATCTACAGCTCTCAATCAATAAATTTATCTTGTGGAAAAGGGAAGAGCAATCAAGTATTCTATTTCTCTCTTTCTTGGTGCCAACTTCGACAGAGAACTGATAAATACAAGCAAACTTGGACACGTACTGGCTATTCACATTGTGATGCTTCTTTAATCATTAAATGGAATTAAAACTTTCTATATTACAAACCAAGTACACAAAAATTGTTAAAGGAGAAAGCACTTGGTTCATTCAAATGAACAAATTCTAAGATCTATGGGACACAATCATAAGGATTTATTTATTTATAACAGAGACCAGAGTAGTTTTTTCTCTTCTTTTCCCTTCTTTTCTTTTTTTTCTCTTTTTGTTTTTTATTTTGAGGAAACTGGCACTTGAAATAGGAAAAGAAAAATGGAGTATTAAGAGCAACTGAGCAAGAGAACTGCAAGAAATAGAGAAGATAGTAGTTACTGAATGACTTCAAAAACCAAACTACCTTGATTATTTTGGCCATGTCGGTGCAGAAATTCTTTTCGCCGTGAAGCATGATGCCTAGATTGACAAAGATAGGGCAATGACTATTGTTTTCAACTGAACTTGCGATAGCAATAAACCTTTTGCCAACACATTTTTTAACAACCATGTACCTGACAAAAAGTAAAGATGCAACTAATCATGAATAAGCAAGTTATCAGGATCAACAACAGGAACAATTCAAAAGGAAAATGTAACTTGTGCAGTCTAACACCCTTCATCATGTTTTCCTAATCAAATAAGGAAGAGAATCATTACTTAGAATTAACATTAGCAATAATCAAAACGAAGTTACTTACAACAAAGAAAAGGAACATGCTTAGAGAAGATTTTTCAAGTTAGCAGGATCCTTTTTTTTCCAGATTAATCAAATAAGCATGATCATTGAAACTGAGTACTTAATAAAGAGTTTAACTGCTTCAGCATAACAAGTTTGAGTAGATTTAGTCCTTGAGGCTACAGTTTTCCATCTCTTAATCCTTAAGCAAACACATGTGGAGCTTTCACAAACCTAAATACAATATATAGCTTGTGTAAAGCAATATGCTACCATTAAGTCATATTTATGTTTTGAATTCTTATGCACACTTCCTCACTGTGGAAGTTAAGATTCACAAAAAAAGAAGAGGGTTAACTAGTCATCATTTGAGTGCATTCAAAGAAACACGTAGACACAAGAAGGCACTAAACCTAGTATTTGGAAGGATAGTGTTTCTTGCTATAAGCTGGATAAGTAGGAAGAAAAGTTTATTTTCCCAAAAGAGGGGAATACAACTTTTGTACAGGTAACACCGAGCACCCCACTTCCTATATGCATTTATTTTCTGGTATAGGTCAATAAATGATTGGAGAAACTACTGAGGGAATTTTTTTTGTCGGATGTCACAAATGAGAACAGGAATATCTTTAGCTTAAATATGAGAGGGTTCCATCCCTATGGAGATGGGAAGTTTGGGTATTCGAAGGTTGGAGATTTTTATCTGAGCATTGCTGGTAAATGTTAGTGGAGGTGCAAGTGAAGATGGGACATGTCGAGGAAGGTAAGTGAGGCAAAATACAGCAATTACCAACATGGATAGTTCAGAAGGGAGGTGATGATACGGCATGAGCTTGTCAATGGGAATAATAAAGGGGAAAATGTATTGTCCATACTTGAATTTTTGGTTGGGAATGGGAATAGTATAGAGTCTGATTGTAGCTAGATGTATGGTGTGATAACAATACACTGACAGATGATTTACCAAACTTATTGCATTTGACTATTGACCAGTTGATCATAGTAATTGAGATTCTAGAGAGACTATGCACTCAACCACCATGAGATATAACTCCCAGAATACCTCTAATTCTTCGAGTATGGGAGTATGAAGAGGTGGAGCCATTCCTACTGAGATCATATAGCCCTACACAATATAGCTCAAGTTCTTACGGCCTTTAGTCTGAAGTAGCATCATCAAGACTATCTTACCCCAGAGCTAAGGAAGTGAAGAGGAGCTTTCATAGTTTCCTAGGGAATCATATAAAGATGGAAACGAACATCCTCGAGGACTTCTCAGTCTAATCTTAGGGTGAAGATCAACAGAGATTCCAAACCTATATGGAAAGACGTGGGGAAATCTGAGACCCTGAAGAAGGTGGCTTCACTTGGGGTGTGTGTGTGTTTGCAATGGGGGGTGGGGGGGGGGGACTATCTTAACCAAAAAAAACACATAAATAGCGGATGCATTTTTAGTTGGTGTTGCTTGTGCTAGAAACTTGGGGAGGATGTGATCCACCTTCATGCAATTTTTAACTTTACTTCAGAGTTGTGGTCATAGTATATATGATTTTAACATTCATTTGTTGCTTCCTTTTTCAGTTAGCAAGTTGGAAAAGTTGTGGAAAACCACACTTTTTTGCATTTTGCTGTTATTATAGAGAGGAAAGAGGAAAGAGAAAAATAGAACTTTGAACAAGTGGAGACTCCATTATGTAAGGTCAATATTTGTGCAATGTAGAAACACTTGTATGGATAGTTTTTAGACTTTTGGGAGGCTTAATGTACATTGCTACAACGCCATTTGTAAAGTTAAAATCTTGGTGAAGGAGAAGGTCCCACAATCATACCATGGCAGTCAAAATAACACGTTTCCTTTGGATGAACACACCATAGGCCACATCCTACACCTTAAACCCCCTCCCAGTGTTGATGAAGATGTTTGGGACTGAACACATTGCCCTTTACTAAGTAGGTTTGGGAATGATGTTTTTTGACTGCTCTTTTGGCATCCATTTTGCCTTTAACTCCGAAAGCAGTCTAGAAGTTCTTTTAGATTATTCAAACCTTTAATTTACCATCCGATGTTGGGCTCAAGGGTTTATCTTGAAGAATGATGAGGTAGGAAAGTTGAGAGGGAGTCTTGTTCGTCTTATTAGTTTTATAATATGCTAAAGTATATGTAGCATGAGCAGTGATCCTTCCCAATGCCTGAATTAATTTAGTTCAAAAACTGATAATGTGAAAACAGATCATTGGAGATACAGGAAGAATATTAAAAGTTTTTGGCATAGAGATGATAGATGGTACAAAACTGAAAATAAGTTTTCCTGATACCAGTGCCTTATAGATTTCTTGAACAGCACATGTAGAATGATAACACACAAAAAGATCCAATAGAATAATTATAGCTGGGACAATGAACTTTCCATCATAAATGTAATATATAAAGGTGAGAGCTGAAGAATCCATAAATCCATCTGTTATATCTTGGGCGTGGTAGAAAACTTACTTTTCAGGTGGTAAAATGCAGCCTTCACTAATTGAATCAGTAAGCCATTTAGCTTTAAGCATGAAGGCATCTACTGCACGTCCATACAAGAATTTGATTGTTTGCAGCTGCAATAACACCAAGTAGTGATTAATATTTACCTTAGAAAGTCAGAAGTAAAATCTAGGATAATAGCAGTTTAAGTGAAATGACAGTAAATATATAGGCAACAGGACAAGAAAGCTGGAAGTTTTATAAATCTAAGTTATGGTTTTAGTATCTAAAGCTCCAAGGTCAAATTAATTAACTTTAAGAATATAACAATCCAAATTCAGTGTTTTTACGACGGTAGTGTCCAGACCAGCTCCGTGCGCCTTAACTATTCCATCGGGTATGTACTACCTCCCACTAGCACATGATACAGTAGTTAGTCACTGGATTCTTTTTTTACATATGAACAATGTTCCATTTTATGCCCATTAGAAGCATCATGCTAAAGACCTGAAATGAAATGGCAAAATAAAAGCAGAGAGACAATGACTGACCTTCTTTGAACAAAGAACAACAGGAACTGCCTGGGATTGAAATCCCTTGCATCTCTTCCCCCTATTAGTTGGAGCAGGAATATCAGAGAAAACTGTGCCACCATGTTTCTTGATTAAGTCTTCAAGTTTCTTCTCTCGCTTCCTAGAAAATCCTGTGACTAAGAATCCCATATTTCCGAGCATCAATCTTCTTCCAACTCTAGCACTAGAATTTATTAGACGTTTCTTGAGTTCTTGAGTTCTCGACTCTAAACGTGAAGTTGGAGGTCTCAAATTTCTAGCAGCTTTGGGAGTATGACCTACATAGATGAAGGTGATGAAAGAAGTGAAATTGTGTCCTTATTCATTGAACAAACACTAAGTCAAATTCCAAATTACAACTCACTAACAAGATTTTAGTGCAACGAGTAACTTTTTAGGCTCCTTCCCCCGTTGAATCTCAGTTTCATTTTCTGAAAAGCGAACACGCTTTCTTTTTGGACACTCTATAGCAACTTGATCTTCTGTTGTTTGCTTTCTATCTTTTTCTGTTCCAAAATCATGTTGAAATGATTTTGAAGCTTGGAATCGACGACGTGGTCCAGGGTTCAATATAAGGGGTGAGCTTGTGTTCTTGGGCATAGAAACTGTGACTTCATTCCCATCTCTTGGAGTATCACCGCAATTTCCTTTTTCGTTTGTCATTTGACCTACTGGATTTAGCATCTGTGCATCATTTCTTCCCAATGAGAACGATGTATTGAAGCAATATCCTTTATCTGAGGATATCCCATTGCCAGGGAGTACACTATAAGTTCTTAGAGAGGTTACTTCTCGGCGAACTGGGACGTGCATCCCTACTCTATTAATCTTCAGAGTGGTAACTTGTTTCCCATGACCCACCTGATTATCAAGAACCGAGTTTTTCTGCAAGTTCGTTGCACATTCAGTTGTGGGACCAAAGCTTTGATGTTTTTCATCCCTTACATTATTGTATACAGCTGAAGGAGAAGACAGATGGTCAGATGATATACTGCACGGAACAACAGAACAGAGGGTATCATCTAAGGACAGATCCGAAGATGCCACAATATCCTGAGAGAGCAGTGTCATCTCCTTTCCTTTGTTACATAAATCCTCAGAAGGTATACTCAATTGAGAAGCAACGATGACCCTTTCATCCTGTTTTCGTGTGACAAAGGAACTCATATCTGGAGCTATGTCAGCTGATTCTGAGAAATAACTTGTCTCGCCAACAAAAGGTTCAGGAATACTTCTGATAGCATTGCATTTGACTTGATCAAATGAGCGTACTTCATCCTAAAAAGAAAGATGAGAAGGAAACGGAAATAAGGTACATCTCATGAAAATTGAAAAAAGAACGTAAAAACAAGAAAGATCAGTGATAAGAACAGCAAGTGAAGAGGAGAGAGAATAGAAATCAAAGCAAGATGACAAAGAAAGCCTAAGAAATGAGATACAATGCGGAAAGCAAACTCCAAATGTCAAATAGGACTTGCACTGCTGTGATCTCTTTTAGCAGTGGCATGGCATCTAGTACTTCTGCAGCTCTGGTTTTCCTAAGCTACTAAGAAAATTATTGTGTTTATTTCATTGAAAAGAAAATTTGGCTACTTTATGTCTTCCAAGCTTATCATGTCCAACAATCATACCCTCAAATTTCCTCTGATTCTGAAACCTGGGTTAAAAAAGTGACCTGATTTGAGGACATAAGAATAAAAATAATAGAAGATAAAAAGAGATTCAATCTTTCTATATGGAGGATTCCTAAATCATCACTACAGCAGGGATGTGTGACCCTAATTTAGATGAGTAATGTTAATATTGACTAATGGACTGAAGGCAACTGAGATATAATGTAGTACCTTGCGAAACAGAATCAGAGAATACTCTTCAACCTGTTGCATCTGTGTCAGTGCCAAGAATCAACTCATTCATTGGTTACAATATCGGACAATTCCTAGGCATACAAGTGCTAATTTCAAGTGACGGATCACTGAAGCTTTGGATTTACATATGACATAAGTTCTGCTTTAATAGAAAAATATTCCACAGAGGAAGGGTTGATGAAGGAACCAGTGACAAGATATACTTGAATTTACTGACCTTCAAACAAGTCCAACCACCAAACCAACGACTTTCGAATCTATTGGGAAATACTTTTGGTAATTCATCATTTTCTCCTGTAAGAATGAAATACATTATCTGACATGAAGATTCTTCCAATGGAATGTGATATACAAAGAGAAGTACTTTACCTGCAACATTAATGTTCTTAACACTAGGAGAACCAATAGATGCTTGAAATGATTTTCCTTCCAAGACAGGAAAATTGACTTTCTGCATAAACAGGGTAACATTAATGCCCAAACTAATCCACAGCAAAATTTAAGAAAACCAACCAGGTAAAGAACAATCATTAATACGGAAAAACTACATGGAGACAAAAAACTCTCACATATCTTCTGTCTTTATTAATAGTTTCCACTTTTGTCACTGCTGAAGCTGAATCAATAGGAGTTACCTTCAAACAGTCTGACATGTGATCACTTTCACGTGCCACAGGGATGATATCTGCAACCAAATATGGATCCCTTGTTGGTTTTCTCTGCCCATCATCGCTAAGAGACCCAAACCTTTCGTCCACTTTCAACCGGGACTCACTCTCAATATCATTTAAGTTTAGCTTGGTAAAACTATCTCCTGGCTGAAGAATGTCTATCCCATGAAGAACTGCTCCTTCCTTCTCCAATTTGCCACTACAACTTTGAGTTTGTGAACCAAGAGTATCTTTAACGTGAGACAGACTAAAGTCATGGAAATGCAAATCAGCAGAGTCACTGGCAGATAACCCCACATCATGGAATGCATCTTCCATTCTCGATTCTTCAGATTCTGATAGACAATCAATTTCGGGTATCTCCTCAGTGGCACAATTGCAGCTTTCATGATTCTCTTTCCAAGCTTCAAGCCGTGCTTGTTTCACCTGTAGTGCAGCTTCTAACACAGTTGAAGCCGGAAATCTTTTTGAAAACAGTTCATCCTTCAACACCTCATGAATAACCAGTGCTTCAGATGCAGCAATCGATAGCTCAATTGCATCATCCATGTGACTGACTTCATGTAAGCTGGCATTTCTCTCATGCCCTTCTCCTTTGTTCACATTATTACATCCTTTTCTTAATGCAGCAAAGTTGTCTACATTCAATTCCTTAGCACTCCCTTCAGTAACAATTGGGATTTGAACACACTGAACTGCAAGAGCATGACTGGACTTGATCCTTTCTGCTTCAGATATATCTTCAAGTGTAGTTGGAAGATTCTCTGAGCTACAACCCAATGACAGATGAAGATGAAATTGAACCACCTTTAAAAGAAAATAACATAGAAATAGTTAAGGACTGCACTAGTAATACACAGGACAGAGCATCATGCAAGCAGTGACAAAAATCAATTATGAGACATTCATTATCTTGGCTTCTCTGATTTGAAGGGAATTGGATCAATTAATCATCCAATCAAACTTAACTACACATTCCAAACTAGTTTTGTTGGCTATATGATTACTCTACAACCATTCAACTCCAGTTGTGGCCAATTTCATTCCAATACTCTAAAGCAAACTACGGGGTCTCTAAAGCTAGAGGTTCTCTAAATCTCACACTTATTTTTGCCCCCAGGGGTTAGCTCAATTGGCAAAGGTTGAGGGACTCGTGCTTAGGTCAAAAATTCGATCCCTGTGTCAAGGGAACTAAGGGTGCAGTTAGCCCAAAGTGTTGGCTCTAGACAGATTCCTCGATCACACAAAAAAATAATCTAACACTTATCTCTACACCGACATACAAGTTTCTGACCAAATTCTGAACACTCCTGGCATATACCGTACTAATGTAAGTGTAACAATCACCATTAATCCTTGATCCCCGAAACGGACAAAATAAGAAGAGAATACCTGGGCTAAAGGCAAGCTTGTAAAAATAACATTAGAACTTTGTACATGTACCGAAGAGTTCTTTTATAAATTGCACGCATGTAGAATACACGCAAAAGTTTGCTTGCAGGAAAAAGAATGGAAGAGGGGAGAAAGATAATCTACAATTTTACAAAGGCACAAAAGACTGCTAAAATTGCCATGGTTGAATGATACTACAAGAAAAATTTGATTCCAGGACCAACCATAAATGCACACACAAGGTTGGCCAGTAGGTAAGCCAATAGGCAGGCAAGTGAGATATTGCAGCCTTCTATAACTCCTAGAATTTTGTAACCTCCACATGACAAATTAATGTGGTGTTCATCTCATTTCAGTTGCTATTGAAGTAACATTTTCCATCCCATCCTTGTATTTGAGATTAAGGTGTCATGCAAGAAGCTGAATCCAAATTTGCAAGGGTGAACTGATGCAGTCTTAGATAATTGCATAAAATACTAGTTTTATAGATCAGTTTCACTTTAACTTCATGAACTAATCTCACTCGTCGAAACAGGTTAAAAGAAAACAAACCTATGACAAAGTCAGTAGTAAAGGTCACCAGCCAACCATCTTAAAGCAGAACCATAGAGAATGCACAACTTTCACAAGAACATTCTGTATCTTTTGTGAGGTTTAGCAGCATAGCTACAGTCTCCTTTCCTTAGCAACTTATGAAAGATAAGGAAATATGGGACTAATTATTGAAGCCTGCTAGTCACTCTCTTTTATTTCCATTTTTAAATTTTATGTGATAACTAATTAGAACTACTGACAAAACATAAGACCTATACACGAGGAGTATACATAGACAACTTCATTGAAGAGGAGTTCAAATTCACAAATCTATCCATCCACCTGTATATTTCACCCCATAAATATAAGGAAATGTAGTGTGGTCATCTGAATTTTTGAGTCTTCATGTTCCAATCTTGAATATCCCTAGTAAAATCGGAGTGGCCAGAAACCTTTGATGCACCACCTAGATAACTCTGCTACAATGGCTCTTTGTCAAGTGGATGAGATCCAGCTGCCAAATCCAAACTTAAGATTCTCTCATCACGCCGTTGATGACCACCCAGAAAATAATTGTTACAGAATAAGGACACCCCTACATAATCTCTTTCCACAGAGCTACACGAGAAGGGCTGTTGATTAGTGCAATTTTCCGCTCCCCATCCTCTACCACATATTTTCCCTTATTGGACTTCTCCATAACGTCTACTTTTCCACGCAAAATCACCACATTTTGCCAGTAAAGCAGCACTGTAATTTGTTCCTCGCCCAAGGACCTAATCCTTAGTAATAGCAGAAGCAGTTTTCTGGTCAATCAGAAGGGTTTTTGGAACCTTCCAGGCCATGTTACAGGAATTTCCTGCAATTGATAGTGCTTTTTCTTTCACATATAGAAGCATGCTAGAAAGTGACGTGAAAGAGGTTGGGAGGCCTGAAATGCATTGCTTAAAATGACTAGTTTTCTAACTTTTGACGAATCATTCCTTTGCCATTCTACTAATTTTTTCAAACTTCTGTCACTTCCTTATGAAAAGCACCTAGTGAGAGGCCCAAATATGTAGCACTAAGCTGGTCTCTATCATCCAAGTTTTGAAATCTATGTCAGTAATGGAAATAACTTATAGCAAGCAAAAAAGATATTGATTAATGACAACAAGCCACTAGTACTTAGAATATGTAACTAGATTTTAACTGTTTTACAATATAGCTACTTTACTATAGGTAGTCTATAAAGAATAGTATGGATTTGTAACTTCTCATATTGTAGCACAATATTAGTTATCACATCAAAAAAAATCCATACTTCTCCTGGAAGATTACAACTTAAGAACTAAAGTTGGGAAATAACTCACAGTGAAAGCAAAGAATTTTCGAAACATTTTATATAAACAAAGAGTTCCTCAGTTTACATTGTTAATCGGTTGAACCAAACTGAGTGGTGAACTATCATCACCGGATAAGAATAGATGGCAACTCTTATACCCGTCTTCTTGAGTTGATGGTTGATGGGACGCCACTGCATTATATTGCTGGAGAAGTTCCTACATAGAGACCAAGGAGCCGAATTGATTTTTCTCGTGGCACACAAGGCTTATCTAGAAAAATTAGAAGTTTGTAGACCATGAAAAAAGTATGAAGGATCAACCAATGATAGTTACCTGTAATAAATATAAGCAAGAAGCAATTTGTCTTAGCTCACAACAGATTATTGGAGCAAACAGGACGCAGAATCATCAGCTTAGTATTAAAGTTTATTGCACGTCACTTTTGCAACTTCCTTTTTTTACTTTCCTGTTGGTTTATCACTTAGTTTGCACTGCTATAAATGATGCTGATAAAAGTACTACAGATTGTTGTTGCTACAAAGGTAGACCTAGCACTTTCAATAACTGGTTCAGAAATGAGAATTCAATTAACAATTCTGAGCAAAGATAGCTTCCATCCTCGTAAGATTAAACCATGCTCAGTTCAATCCACATTTACACTTTCCTTCATATTTAAGCATTGGTTACATGGTTTTAAATTAAAAGATTTGATATTGTTTCAACATCTTAAAGTTCTCACCAATGAAAAAATGTCGCACACAATACTAATTTTAATGCGGTGAATTGTTCTTCTAGATGGCAAACCAACTTTTATCAAAATAATACCTTGATCTTTTCACAAGCTATACGGATTCATATATTTGAAACAAAAAATGTAACTAGATATCTGTTAAGGGCAATCCTTAAAATTTCAAACCTCCGCTAATGTCTAGCAAACAAATAAAAAAACTTTTGCTTCCAGGTAATTTTACTTCTACTTCCTAGAGTTTTTTTTTCTTAATCCTTTGATATACAAACGATATTATGACAAAGTAAAAAATCTTGTATTAGCAGTTATTACTCAATGGCTTCGAAAATAATAATTAAAGAGCGTACCTGAGAAAATGAATTCCCAATATTTGTACCATCGTAAGATGATTTGGTTTCAACATCTTGTTGCTGAAGCCAACCCGGAAGCCAAGCAGCCTCCTACATCAACCAATTAGTTCAAATCAATGAATCCCCTTTTTATCATTCAACTTCTTTTTTTTTTTCTAATTATTGAGCTTTGCAAGTAGTGATTGAAACTGAAATTTTCCAGAGCTTTTTGATTTCGGTA
Organism: Solanum bulbocastanum; assembly: GCA_037074985.1. Lineage (NCBI taxonomy): Eukaryota > Viridiplantae > Streptophyta > Magnoliopsida > Solanales > Solanaceae > Solanum > Solanum bulbocastanum. The sequence goes on along the minus strand of CM073603.1, from coordinate 39,810,108 downwards.
TAGGCGTAAGCTTATGAATTTCTCATTTATTCGTTTTATTCCTGAATTTTTCTGAAAAAAGTTCAAAAAAATCGCCATAAAATAATATACACAGTGATGCAATTGAAAAATTACCTCGGAGAATTGAGGAGGACGAAACTCTAGCAAGCTCTGCATTGAATGTAGAAAAATGGTTAATCACTTTGCGCTACACGAGAGCTAACAAAGTTGTTCACCAAACTCGCGCCAGTTCTTCTTCGCGCCAAAACCTAAAGGTGGGAATTTTGCGTTTGGGCCTCGGACTTTTCTCATTAATTGGGTTAGTTATGAGTTGGCTCTACGGCCTAATAGGCCCATTCTACACTTTTTTTTGGGTCCCTATTGTTAGGTGTAGTCATAGTTGAGGCCTTGAGGGGTGTTATCCCATGTTGTTAAAATCAAATTTGAATTAATTTAATTGATTTTAAAATTAATTAAATATAATATATATTTAAAAGTTTGGTTGTTATTGGATTTGGTTTGATTATTCGATTACTAATCATACACGGAAATAAAAGAAAATTCATTAAAAAAGAAAAACTACAATTCATTCAAAAAGAAACATATTTAGAATGACTAGCATTGTAGAACTTTTGATCACTCAATTTACTATGAATAAAGCTCCAAAAAATCATCACTTTTAGCCTAGACAGCAAGAGGCCATGACATTTCTAGTCTTCACCAAGAATTGCATTAACATTCATATACATTAAACCAACAGGATAAGTTCTCATTTTGAGCTTCTTTTTGTTTCAAATAAATAAAATTTTATTAAAACATACCTAAGATATTTAATAATGTTCATAAAACACTATATATTATGTATATAATTTTTTTAAAAAAACGTATATAATTTGTCGGTTCGATTAGATTATTTCGTCAGGCTTTTTTTTGAACAAAATCAAAATCAAAATCAAACCAAATATTATTATTTTTAAAAATATACAATCAAATCAAATTCAAATAAAATTAATTAATTTAATCAGTTTTATCAATTTTTATTCAAATTGTGAACACCTTAGTGAATATCTATATTGCCTATCACTTATTTCAACCAAAACATGTAAATATTATTTTGTCACGAGAAGAAAAAAAAAATATCTACAACAGATTATGAAACCATTTTCTTCTCTCTTATTATTGCCTTGTTTATCATTTCATTTTTTAATAATAAAGGATACTATTTTGTTTTTTTTTTCGTTAGGAATTTTGGTTAAATATAGATTTATATGCCAATCGTTTCTTACTCTTTTCCCATAAGCTATGGTAATTCCAGTTGTATGAAGAGTTTTACGACAGCTATTTATGAGATTGGTAACCTTTTAATGTAACTTGAATAATTCTTATCAAAGTAAAACTCGTTTCAATTCTGAACCATAATATTATATCAATAAAACATACCCTTCTTGTAAAAAGGAAAAAGAAAGAAGTAAAAATATATTGTGCCCATAATTAATCTTGCTTTAGAAGAAATGCCAAATGAAGTGTCGGTACCACAAATAAAATGTGAGCTACATACCAAAATAATATTCTGTTTCAAGGGAATTTGGGTTCTATTAATAATTAATATTTGTATATCCGACAACAACAACTCAACCTCCACATCTCCCCTTTCCATATACCTTCATTCTTTCAATAAGTTTTTGCGTCTTAGAAGCAGCGGATTGAAGATTTAAAATTTATAATATTTTATATAAGATTTGAATAATAGCAAAATTAAGATTTTACTTAAAAGGTTAATATGTATAATATATATATACATATATAAAAATTACCTAGCTACTTAGGTGAAGAGGACTCAAGGACATGATGGAAATTATATTGTATATATAAATATTTTGTATGTGTATATAGTAGATTGCATTACACTAATAATGCCTAATAGTTACAAATTTTGTCTTGTATCACTTAATTGTGATAAGTGTTTTTAGTAATCTTGACAACTACTCTAATATGGGACAGAGAGAATAGCAATAACAATGTGAATAAATATACAAACACCTTCCTTGTTGTCCCTCCGAATTTTGAACTTAAGGTTTATTTCTCTCCAATAAATTGCATTTTATTTAAGAATAAGATTAAGCCAATAATAGAAATAATAAGAATCACAAATTATTACATAATACGTGTCATTATATTCGAGTCCCAATTTTTTTTAATTTTTAAACAACTATTATTTGTCAATGTAAGTTGTATAGAGGATACACCGTGGCTAATAAGTTAAGATAAAATGAATCAAAGAAAATATTTAATAGTTCCATGCAGTTTACCTTTTCTATACCAACAAAATCAAATTGTATTCTTATTATTTATTTGTTTTAAGCACTAAAGAAGCATTTTTTAAATTGTTATTCATGTAAAGCAATAAAATCAACAAAATTATTAATTAGGACAGTAGTGCCAGTTCATGTTGACCCCATCTTAGCTATTTGATTGTCATTTTGCATAATAAAACAACTCATTAGGAATAATCATATATTTCTGTATACTTTGTCTTTGGTTAAGCTTTAAGTTAACTAAAAAAGTAATTGATATTATAAAATATATTAGGGATTTAGGGTTGTTTAATAAGATCAAAAGAATATAGGTGCATATATAAGACCAATATCTCCGTATTTATTGTCTATTACTTATAGTACAAGATATATCTAAGCTAGTAATAATTATACCATTAACAAATAATTACAATGCTTTTTTTTTTTTTTGTCTCTGGGAAATGTTTCTTCTAGAATAGTTATTATAAGAGTAAGAAAGGTAATCAATAAATAATTTTAAATTGAACACTAAATCAGTGAGTTCTTTATAAATCTCAGCCTTGGAACTTTAACAGAGTTTTTTCTTCTTTCTTTTTGAGTAATTAAGAGCCTATTTTGATTTAATTTTGTCATTTTAATTTACTTATTCAAACGCCACAAAATTACTTAAAAGTTTCTTCTTCTTTTTTTAACTTAAAAGCAATTAAAATAAGTCAATTTAAATCAACTTTAATACTGACTTCACTTCTTCACTACATTCTTAATGTAGAATTTTGACAAAATTTCGCCTGCTTATAAGTACTTTATTCATTTACTTTTATTTGACACATCCATTAAAAAAAAACTAATTACTATCACTGACCATAAATATGAAAATACATTAAAAATTCATTTTTAGAAATACTTATTTCTCTTGATATAAGAGGAAATTGATGATAAACAAAGACCACTACTTTCATGAAAAAGCTAGCTATAAATAGATCTAAAATGTTAACCTATGGGCTTAATCAAGTCCCGTGTGGTAATATTTATATTGCACAAATAATTAGTATATGTTTAGCTGGTAAGATTGTGTTTTCTCTTCGTTTTTTGCCCGATAAAGGTGATTTTTGAATAACTTATTTTTTTATCGAGAGGTAATTTTTGAATTACTTATTTTTTTATCATATTTTTTTATCGAGAGCTGATATAAATGGATTTGGAGTTCTATAGCTCTAGAGTTGACGATTTTGCTTATTTTCTTCTCTAATTTTTGAATGCTATTTTTTTATCTATCAATTGTGGTCTCGTAATTTTCATCCTTCACATTGAAGAAGTTCTCTACGTAAATTTAATTTCTTGTGTGGTTGATTTATAACATTTTCGTGCCGTATTTATATTTTGTTGTCCCCAACAAATTAAAGATATATGGGTAGAGTACCAATTTGGAGACACAAGAAGAACATAGAAAAAGTTTTTTAAAAAAACACAATTAGATGAAGACATTGAAAGGCCAACGCACATCAACACATTGCTTTGAAGTCTTGTCACAACAATTTTTTCCACTCAACAGACAAATTAACACCCTATCAATTTTTTTTTTTTTTTTGGAATTCTAAGATAATCCGTAGCTGCTATAATTTTTGGCCTCTTCAGATGACCATTTTGTAGTGAGTATTTTGTGCACATTGGATAAACTCTCACTGTGTAATAACCTGCTAACACACAGAGCTAGTGACGTAGCAATCATATAGTCAGGGATTCACCCTTTTGGCGGAAAATTGTATTATTTATGCATGATTAAAAATAATTTTTAGGTATATATATAGTAGATGTCGAACCCCTTTCTGCTACTTCGTGTGTCTGTGTTACTCACATTTTGAACTCCTTTAATAAAAATCTTTGCTCCGCCACTACACAAAGAATGTAAATTGCACCTAGTCAAGCTCTATGCGACAAACTCAACTTAGAAAACATTATAAAAATCGATTCTGAATCTTTCATGTAGATAATCACTCTCCAAATCAATTGAGTCTTTGGACAACACACTATCAAATTACTATATTTTAAAATAATGTGGACAAGAAAACGCCCATAGTAATGATAGACGTATGCAAAAGCTTTCATTTTCCTTATTTTGCCCTTTTCCCCCTTCACCAAATGCCACTGCAAATATTGTAAAATTTACACATTCTTTTTTTCTTTAAATACTCTCTTTGTATACTAAACTCCATACCCTTTTGCTCTCAAGCCTTTTCTCTCCAGCTTCTCTGTTTCAAGGTCTGTTTTTTTTCCCTCATAATTAATGTTTGCATTTTTCTCTTATAGTATTTGCATTATTTTGTTCTTTTATGTGTTTGTGTATGAGGGTAGTGGGATTTTTTTGTGGACGTGGGGGGTAGGGGATGTGTATGACTGGATCTGGATCTGTGTTCTTGTTCTTGTTCTTGTTCAGTCAGCTTGATGTTCTGCATTGTTTTCCTCAAAAGATATTGAAAGCTGTAATCGACATTGTAACATCTAGAAGTTTCTTTTTCTTGGTGTTTTTTTTTTTATTTTACTGTTATATCTGCTTAATTTTGTCTTGCATGTTTTTCTGTATGAACAACTTCATTTAAGAATTTTCAAGAACTGAGTTGATGAGTTACAATTTTAAGTACTAATTAGTGGTCATTTTTTACTCAAATTGTTTGCTAGCTCATGCTTTTCAAGAAGATTTTAGCATTATTTTGTAGTGGTGAGTATGAGAATGTACCACTCAAAAAGGGAGATAAAAGTTGCCCTCAAGAAAATTCTGTAGTTGAAATGTTGAGATCTAACTAAAAGGGTGTCTAGATAACATAATATTTATGTAGCAATTCACTTGGATCAGTCCTGTTTTGGTTTAGTTTAAGCTAAAGATGCTAACTTTATGTCAATTTTGTTTGATTTTTGTTGACTCAATGATGGATCTTGAATTTGTAGGGGTCAGTGAGTGTATATCAGGACAAAGTGAAAATGGGCTACTCCAGAGTTCTTATTGTTAGTAGTCTACTTCTAGTCTTTCAATTGTCAACTGTAGTCGCAAAAGGCAAAGTGATTGGATCTCCAATCATGGCTCCAGCACCAGCACCAGCACCAGGTCCTGAATACACAAACCTAACAGACTTACTCTCCGTTGCAGGGCCTTTTCATACATTCCTTAACTACCTTGTATCGACAAAAGTCATCGAGACCTTCCAAGCCCAAGCTAACAACACAGAAGAAGGGATCACACTTTTTGTTCCCAAAGACTCAGCCTTTACCTCACTGAAAAAGCCCTCACTTTCCAATCTTACCTCAGAACAACTTAAGTCCCTTTGCCTTTTCCATGCATTGCCACATTACTATAGTCTAGCTGATTTCAAGAACCTTAGTGATGTTAGCCCTATCAATACCTTGGCTGGAGGAAACTTATACTCCTTGAACTTCACCGATAACTCTGGGACCGTTCATCTTAACTCAGGATGGTCTAGGACTAAAGTTAGCAGCGCTGTTCGCACCACTTATCCAGTTGCTGTTTATCAGGTGGACAAGGTACTTCTTCCTGAAGCCATATTTGGGACGGATTTACCACCAATGCCAGCTCCAGCACCTGCACCAGTAACGGATATCACCCCTACTGCTGATAGTCCAGCTGCTGATCAAACAGGCAAAGCTAGAGCACCAGCGTCGCCTGATTCATCGTCACCATCAGCTTCTCACAAGATGATGAGCTGGGGCATTTTGAAACATTTGGTTTTGGCAATTGGTGGTGGATTCTTGATGTTTTTCTTGTAAGGAAATGATGTCTTATTCTGTTAAATTAATGTTGAACATCATGGTACATCTGTTTTTTCTTATTGGTTTTGATATACTCCATACATTGGGGATTTAGTATTGGTTACTTTACAATATTTTTGTATACATTCATGTATCATTTTCATTTTTTCATACTCCATATTCCATATTCTTTATCAACCTTTTTTCTATTCTTTAGTTTTATCATTGTGGAATTCTTTTTCCAAAGTGCTATCTTTTTAAGCTTTTCAATATTTATTCCATTGCTATGTTGCAATTTGCAAATGATGTCCCCTTATTTTTAGGGCACATTGCATGATAACACATGGAAAAATATTGTATGTGTTACTTATAGGGTGTATCTAGGCGAGGTTTTTCAAATATCAAACTAAATTAATTATATCAAACTAAACCAATAAAAGTCGAATTTTTCAATCTCGTTTTTCTTTTTGGATTTTACAATTTTCTTGGATTATGCAAAAGAAATGACGCATGTCAAAGAAGACAAATGAAATTCAACATACTCCTTCCTGGTCCAAAGTAAGTGTCATTTTAAGAAATCAATAAGACATTAATGTTTTCTTTTTTAAAAAAATATCATTACTTTTTAGTGATTAATTTATTTATCAAGTGTATCAAAATTGTAAATACTACTCACTTATTTTGAGTTGGAGGAGATAAAATTAGGAAAGAAGAGTTTAATGAGGAACTCTTGATTAATGAATTTGAAAGAGACAATTCTAAATACAGGAAACTTAAGTGTCCCAAATCAACAATTTTAAATTTATGTAGTCTTTAGTTGACTAATAATTGCCTAATTGCAATTCCCAAGGATTTTCTTACTATAAATAATGCTAATATGCTAGCTGACATTAATTTTATGTCCGACCTCTTGAGAGAAAAAGACAAAGTGGTCCAAATAAAAAAAAATTATTATAGTTTATGAAGCTATATATAATTATTAACTATTACTAGATGTTTCATAGAAATGAGTTGTAATTAAGAAAAAATTACTTCTTTAATGCTTAGGATTATAATTAGAAACAATTACAATCATTAGTCTTGAATTATTTTTTTTATAGTAACACTTATTTTTGAAACAATTTTATTGAGTTAACGTAACGATAAATATATATGATGAGTTTAAATTTTTAACACTATATATATCTCTTACAAATCAAAGAGTAAATCATAGTATGTGATAACTAATATGTTAGATTATACAAATTGTGTAAAAATATTACTTATACACTATAATATATTTATATACATAACCTAAATCTTAACACACACAAATCACGATCTATTCCGTCAAATATTTTACAACTGGAATCACATGGACTCCAAGTAATCTACTAATTAGTTCACGTGTTAACATTGATATTATTTTACGTTTTAAATTATCTGTCGTATTTTTCTTTTACACAATTTTTTATGTAATCATTTTTCATTAAATATTTACTTTACTAAAGTGTTTATAGTCTTTAAAAACAATTACTATTGAGAACAAAATGGACAGAAACAATTAATTTTGTCTTGAACTTTTATAAAAAATTAGTAATTTGAAATAACTATTTTTAGAAATCACTATTTATTTTGAGATGGAGAGACTAATAAAACAAAAGAGACAGTGAGCTGTGAGGAGTGTCATTGTATTTGTAGATCTTAACAAATTCACTTTTATGATTTATGAGATCTTAGATATAGGTCAACCAAAAAATCGAATAGTTTATTTATCAACAAAGATACCAAATTCAACAAGGACGGCAAAACTTTCTTTTTTTTTTTCAAAATTGAACAAACTATGGCTACCAATTTAATATATCAAAAAATATCAAAATCAAACTTAAAAATATCAAATTAATTTGGTATGATATGATTTACTTATATTTAAAAATAGAAAACCAAAATTTGAAATACCATACCATATCATATCATATTCATCCCTACTAAAGAGTGATGTAGACAATTTTTCCTAATACAAGCAATAATAAATGCTTCTACGGCTTGAATTTGTGATCTTAGATCATACAGAAACAACTTTACTATTATTTCAAGGAGCCCTTCATAAGGTGAAAAGCACAAAATAAAAGATTCATTAAGAATGCATGTATTCCTTTATTTTTCCTCTCTATTTGCTCTGTGGTTCACAACTATGTTCAAAATCATACATGAATGACTAATAATTAAGGAGACCCTACTCCCAAACATTTTCAATAAATCATTCTCTTGATCATAAGAATGTACGGTTTTCACTAGCGGTCTTTGTTTTGCTGATAAATTCATCAATGGACATGTTCCCTAACTCCCCCGCCAACCGAGATCGAACAGTTATAGTTTCTGTTTCTACCTCTTTGGGCCCAACTACAGCCATCAATGGGATCTTTTGCTTCTCTGCATTCCTAATGAGTTTTGGCAGACGCTCGCCACTGCAAACCTCGACCCGAATACCACTAGCTTTTAGTTTCTTGCCTACTTCATTGCAGTACTGGAGCTGTGAACATAATGCACTCATAAGTCAGTGTGAGACACCATATATATATCACCAGAAGCAAATTCACAGATTAAAATATGAAAGAAAATTATCATGAAGCCTTTTGCTAGTCTTTTACTTGATGAAAATGAAAAGGATCATGATTGTACTGTACACTAATAGAAAACCACAAAGTATAGTTAGTATAGTGTAAGCATCTCTCGTCAGGGTAAAATACTAAACATGTATTTATGTAAATGGAGACAAGAATTAGTCAAATAAGTACTGATTACCTGAGCATCAGTAACTGGTAAAACTCGAGCTTGGATGGGAGAAAGCCAAAGTGGAAAATCACCAGCATAATTCTCTATGAGAACACCAAAAAAGCGCTCCAAAGATCCAAGAACTGCTCTATGGATCATGATAGGTCGCTTCCTCTCTTGATTTGAATCAACATATGTAATGTTAAAGCGTTGGGGTAAATTGAAATCAACCTGTAGAAGCTCATGTGTCAATGAAGGATTACAAAGAAGATAAGGAGCTTGGACAAAGAAAATGAATAGAAAAAACACTTTCAAGTTTGCAAGAGGTCAAGACTAAAGCAAACTTGATAAGAGTTTTGAAAACAGAGAGCAGAGGGACCAAGAAGACAAGAAGACAAGAAGACAGAGGAGAGTGATCTCATGGAGCAGGCCAATGGAAAAGGAAACCAAGATCAAAACATGCCTGTATAGTTGAGCATTGCCACTTCCTTCCAAGAGCATCCTCAATTTTCAGATCAATCTTTGGACCATAGAAGGCCCCACCACCATCATCTATTTGATAGCTCCAACCTTTATCTTCTAAAGCATCCTTAAGTGCAAATGTTGCTTTTTCCCAAATCTCATCATCTCCAACAGCTTTTTCTGGCCTTGTTGAAAGGTTCACCTCATACTTGTCAAAACCAAATTGCTGTAATATTTCCTCGGTCAGATCTAAAACGCCTCTGATTTCATCTTTAATTTGATCCTCTAAACAGAAGATGTGTGCATCATCCTGCAAAATCAATATAGGGGGTATCAGATAACAGTAATGCAAGCTGCTACTACTTTAGAGTTTCTGGATGAAAGAATCAACACTTGATGCAGACATTTTATCTGAATTATCTCATACGATTCAATCTTTCTCGTCCTTTTCCGAGAGAGGACAAGCATACTACTAAGAAGACTGTACATTGCAATATGTTTTAATGATTATAATTATAAATGTGGAAACTAAAATCTCTTACAGAAGTGGAGAAGATAACAAAAAGGTAAAAATTAACAAGTTAACAACTCCCCACCACCACCTGTAATACAGGGCAAAAGAGTACTATATAAGTCTTTCACAAAAGGCTGAAGTATAACACAACTTAAGAGATCTAAGTTATGCAGGTTAAACTGAAACTCCACAGCATCACAAGCAATGCACTCTGTCAAATCCTTTTAACTTTTTAGGGGCTCCTCTTGGAAAGTCCTTGGTATGAATAGAGGAGATAATGGGGGTTGGCTCCACAGTCAGATTGCAGAATTATGAACATTCCAGAAATTCTGTTTATATAGTTTTGGAGACAATGAGGAATGTCTGCATTCGGCATAATTCTCAAGGAAGGTGTGACAAGCAACAAGCAGAATGGGAAATATTTGGACCAAGTTAAGTGCTGACTGGGAAAGATGGAAGGAACATTAAACAATAATGACCAAAAAAAAAAAAAGAACAGACAAAAAGAATATCAAAGTAATCTGGTCCTTAAGAGGACGGCTGAGTGGTGGAGGCAAAGGAGTACAACGGTACAACCTAGAGATCTTAAGTTCCTATCCCAATTGCAACACTCTAAATTCTAACGTGATCTGCTCCAGCCACGGTGAGTAGGATTACTTGGCTTATGCATGTGGCCTTGTAGGCTGAAGCAGGCTGCCCCTGAATTAGTATAGGAGCAAGAAAAAGAAAACCAAAGTAATCTAAAGAAGTGTCCGACTGTCCTCAATTATAGCAGGCACTGCTTTTATGTGTACAGATTAGTGTGTGTTGTTTTCCTCTCTCCCTTCTCAGGCAGTTCTTGGTATATGATTCGCGGGTGATGGAACTTTTATGTTTCACATTATGTCACTAAAATTTCTGGTCTTTCTGGTGTCATAAACACCACTCCTCCGGGATCTTGCAAGAAATTGAGGTTTGGGATCTAGAAGAGGTTGCTCATATTTTACAAGAGATGCTTACTTATAAATTGGATCATATTGGAGCTCGGTAGGACGTAATTGGTACTACGATCATTGGGTAAATAATACCTAATCCCGAAGATGCTCCAGAATCTTTTCGATTGCTCGTTCGAGAACTATGATCTTTAGCTCTGGAACTGAATCGTTTTATTTTGTTCCCTTGGATGCCTAATGAAAAATTTACACAATAAAAAGAAACTAAAACCAATAAATGATTTGCAGTTTTCTTAATTGAGAAACTTTTCACGTTTACTGGAAAATACCAAATGTTTCTGCCAATAACAAAGATCAGATGTTGAGACTCAATGGTAAACTAAACCCCTAACGAGAGAACCTACTGATATGTTCAACCACATTAGGTATGTTCTTTATGTCCCAGAGAACCCAAAGCAGACAAAGACAAAATCCTAGCCCTCCAAGAGGAGAAAAAAGACCACTTATATCAACTACAGCAAGTATGTTTGTGCTCCACGACAATGGGCTTCTAGAAAATCCATCTTCATTTATTCATATTAATTGTTGCATAAGACATAGGTCATTGTGGTTACTGCACAGGAAAACACAAATAAAATGCAAGACCCATTGTTACCACCCTTCATTCCTTCTCTTTCAGACAATTGATGCAATAACCACTCCCTTTTAGAGATGATAGTTCTAATCAAGGATACAGATGTTGAGACTTGAGGTAAATAAAAATTTTATGCTTGGAACGTACCTGAGTAAAACCCCTTACACGGAAAAGCCCATGTAAGCTTCCAGATAACTCATACCTATATACTGTTCCCAATTCTGCAACTCTGATCGGAAAATCCCGATAAGAGTGTAACTGCCTCTTATAGATCAATACATGATAAGGGCAGTTCATTGGCCGAAGCTGAAAAAGCTCTTCCTCAATCTCCATCTGATCAAACATATTCTCTTTGTAGAAGTCCAGATGACCACTAATCTTCCAAAGATCTGCCTTCGCTACATGGGGAGTATAGAGCAAATCGTAGCCCCGCTCCATATGAATCGTTTTCCAAGTATCTTCTATTATGTGCCTAATGATAGCTCCCTTGGGATGCCAGAAGACTAAGCCTCCACCAGCTTCATCCTGCCAGTTTTACAATCAATTTTAGTTTCAATTCAAGCATATGCAACAGCAAAAAAGAAGTTATTGAATTTCATTCCGTAAAAAAGAGTATATATACATCATAAGTCTCATAAATGGGTTAATCAAAGAGAGACCTGCCTGTATGGAGAAGAGATCAAGATCTTGGCCAATTCGCCGGTGATCACGCCGTTTAGCTTCTTCTTTGAAATGAAGGTATGCTTTTAATTGGTCCTCATTCTCCCATGCAGTGCCATAAATCCTTTGGAGCATTGGTTTCTTTACATCTCCTCTCCAGTAAGCACCAGCAACAGATTCAAGCTCAATAGCTTTTTTGTTAATCTTTCCTGTAGTTTCAACATGAGGTCCCGCACAAAGATCCCACCATTCATCACCTACGAAAAGATAGCATTTGACCATGAGAAAAAGCAAAATATACTTTGTTGTTAAAGCAATAGGTTTATGTGGCTGTTTCTACAATCAGATTAAGTTCTGCAAAATTCGAGATGAAGCTTTCGTGGGTGCTTTATAATTTATAACGACTGGATATGCAAATATTGGCTGAAGACCTACATTTTGTTGGATAATTTTAGCTTGAAAAGTCTAAGCTTAACCTTCTTTATCCACCTCTAAGAAGTCTTAATCCCTTCTTCGATCGATCCTAATCTGTCAACTATATCTAAAATAATGCTGTAAAAATGATGTTCTAGAGAAGTAGCTGGTAAATTCTTTAAGTAAGTTCACCTATTCTACATTTTCTCAACATTTTCTGAAGCACTTTTTAGTTGAAAAGTATTTTAGTAACAACAATTGTTAGCACCAATAACAGCATGTAAGCTTGATTCTTGCACAGTAAGAACTAATGACTCGGATCTGGTACCACAAGGATTGAGACCAGATCCCAGAGAGTTGATTTGGCTGACTCTAATCTTACTGAACTCATATTCTCACACCACAGACCTCTGCAAAATTGTTAAAGCTTCCAGGGTGGGGAATAAGGCTTCAATGGCAAAGTTTTAGTAAGAGGTGGAAGTTCAGGAATATTAGAAATAAGATTTTGCTACAAATCAACTATCTAGGGGTCCAGTCAGGTTCAAGTCATCTGGTGTCCAGGTGCCAGATTCAGTTTCCCTTTCTTTTTAGCACTAACATAATAACAACAACTTAACTTGCAGAACTCATTGTACTGTATGGTACATCTTTCCATCTAAGCACTAGATTCAATTCGTGCATTATGACATAAAGTAAGCCAATATCTTTCTTAACATCCTTTGTGATGGAACCCCGAAACTTCACTTACCTGTTCAGGGAACACTTCCCATGACATCAATTTGGCCCTCCACAACCGTAAGTTTCTATATCGAGAAATGAAATTCCCTCAAAGTGAAAAATATTTGACTTGGTTACAAGTATAAGTGCATTTAGCACAAAACAGAATGAAAAATAATACTTGACATGAAAATATTTTTAACCTGATGTTTTAGCAATATTAAGAAGTAACTATATAATTCAACAAAAGAATGATATATTCAGAACCACCTGCAGCAATAACTAGGGTGGGTACTGAGAATTCCACTTGAAACAGTTTCAGGAAGGATGTAAATAGCAGCAAAGACCAAAATTTTTCCTCCACGAATTAGTCTAGCACTCTACCATATGATCATTTGTTAAATAACAATGACATCAAGACAACTACTAAGTTAACGTCAACATGTATAATAGTAGATCCTCAAGAAATAGATAAGGTTCATACACTCAAAATGCTCAAGTGGAATACCACAATCTTCTATTGAGATCAATCAGCTAACGTAAGATACTCATTTCAACGAATCACCAGGTTTAGTCCTGAAATATATAAGGTTTATGGTTCTCAAATTAACTCCCCATGATCATTCTCATTTATGAGTCATATACAATCAAAAAGTAAAAGTTCATATCGTCTTAGTTAGAAAACATGTACAATATGCTAAAGTAATATTTTATATTCAAGTTCCCCAAACTTGTGGGATTATACTTAGTATGCTGCAGTAAGTTTCTCAAAATAAACAAAAGCAACTAATCGAAGTCTTACCAATATGATATATGGTAATTGGTTCCTCCTGTATGCTCTCTAAAATTTCTATCTTGTAAGGTTCATTGATAGACATTATTCTTCTCTGAGCTTCGTCCCGGCTAACTTCTTCTCTAACAAGAGGCAAGTTTCGGCTGATAATTCGATCCTAGAGAAAATTTAAGATGTAAATTCTCTAACCAAAAATCAAAGCTTCATTGACAAGATCAAACTATTTTTTAATTCTTCTTTTAGGGGGGTGGATCCTTGTGGGGAGGCAGAGGGACTACTAAGGAGTAACTTTCTAACAATCACTAAAAAGCACAAGTAAGCTTACCATTTCCTTCTTAATCCTCTTCAGGTCCCTGTCAGTCAAAGGCTCCATATCAAAATCATAATAAAAACCACTATCAATCCAGGGCCCAATCGTCACTTTTGCATCCGGGTAGAGTTTTTGGACTGCCATGGCCATAACATGAGCACACTGCAGCAAGAAGCACATCAACCCACCCTCAGAATGGTAATTTCTATTACTAAATTCTACTGGTCACATTTAAAATATAAAAACTCAGCATTCTACATAATGAACTAGTAAACACACCAGTCCTCGCTAAAAACAAGCAACAGACAATACAAACCTCATCTCCAACAACATTAATAGAGTATCATAAAAGAAAAAAACTTCTCAAATCAACATTATCTGATTTCTTTCCATCTATTCTAACATTGGTATACAAAATTACCTATGAAATTAGTCAAGGTGCACACAAACTGGCCTGGACACCACGTTTATCAAAAGAAATCAAACTTCCCAAATCCAACAAATGTACAAGGAGAATACTATGAGTTATAAACTAAACTAATTACTTCAACACAATAAATGTCTTTGGGCACACAATAAATGTCTTTGGGCACAAGAACATTAGCTTTCTGTAATCTAGAAAACAGTATAAAAACAGCATTTTGAGTGATATTAAAATGAGTAACAATTTACTAAGCATTACTAATTTCCGTAATCAACCCACTTAATATTTTCAAATTTAACGACAATAAAACTGGAAACAATTCAATTTCATTATTACCCATACACCCATCCCAATTTCCCAATATTAACATTACCGTATGGCGAATTCGAAGGAGCCCATCCGATGACTCGTTAGTTGGGAGAACAATTTTCTCATTTGGGGCAGGAGCTTCTTGTAGGGCGGTGGAAGCATGGGTAGGGAAAGAACTGCGACGTATCGGCAACTTGTACCTAGTAGTTTTGTTGTTGTACTTGCAGGGATCAAGAACAAAAAGAACACGATATTGTCGAATTGGGAAGGAAGAAAAGGGGTTTTTGAGAGGAGAAAGGGATTTATACGAGGAAGTGAAGAAAGAGCGTGAAGATAGTGATAACGCCATTGTTTATCCCAGAGCGCCAACGTACTTCATTTGAGCTGCTTTTGGGTAATGATCTTGCTGTGGGTCTTGTGATTTCTGTGGTGGAGCTTTGTTTCTCATATCTAGAGTATGTTATAATATAGGTATAGTTTTGATTATTTATAATTTGTGATTATAGTTTTGCGAAATTTTGTTATTCAAATTTTTAATTATATAAATTCAGAATTTATATATGTTTACGTAAGCTATTTGTATACGGTATATGAAAAATTCATAATATATTGACAAGCAAAATATACAAATTGAGTTTTGAAAAATTTATACATGTATAAATATAAAATTTGTATATACTCATCTTGTTTGTATATTCGCAAGCGAAATATACAAACCGCGTCATCTATTTATATATACTTACCATGTTTGTATATTTGCAAGCGAAATATACAAACGGGCAAGTGAAATGTACAAACTGAAGCCTACATAGCAAACATAACTATAGTTATGGAGCGCAATTACCGAAATTATTGTTATAGTCTTGTTATGTTTATCATCCTTGTTATTTCTAAAATTTACTCTTCTTTTAATGGGGGTAAGAATTTAAAATAGTTTGACTTTAATATGGGAATCAGATATCCAGTGGAAAACAAAAAAAAAAAAAAAAGGTGTGATTGATACAAAGGAAAATCTTTTCTAAAAACTTTTCTAGGGAAATAGTAATTATTATTTAGTGTTTGACAAGTAAATAAAAAATTATTATTCAATTTATATGTGTCATTTAATAAAATACTCTAAAGTCGTTTGTTATGATGTATAAAAATAATGTTGAATAAGAACTAATAATGTTGACATTAGTAATATTGGTATTAGTTATGATAAGAATATTTATTATACATTATTTGTTTTGGTGTATTAATAAAAAATACTATTTATTGCACAATTTTTAATACTTTAATTCATTTATAAAAATACACTCCGAAAATACGATGTAAAGAAAGTGAAAAAAGTTTTAAGGAATAATTGTGTCTTTAACTATGTTAATGCATGTATTAAAAAATCTTTGCATTACTAATACTGTTTGTCAAGCATTAGTTATAAATACTTTCCTGAACTTGGTTTTAAGGAAAAAATATCACATTTTGATCAACTAAACATGAGAAAAGCTATTTTTATAGGAACTTGTGTTTCTTTCTTTTAGTTATTATTGCCTGCATTAGTCGTTGCCTTGCAACATACTTTAGCCCTACTTTGAAAGGTAGAGAAACTATTTTCGATAGCTCTCGTCTCAAAAAAATATATTTAAATTAAGCAAATCAAGAAAAGAAAAAACTTAGAAATGAAGAAGTCATGGAACAATACTATAGAAAGCATGTCAAAATACTCTAGAAAAAATAAGAAGAAAGAAACACTAAGTATAACATTATCGAAGTACAAGAAAATCAAATACTAAAATAATCAAAAGGACAGGAAACTACAAAAGTAATATTACGTACGACTCTTATTGTGGAAAGATAACAAAGACAATGCGCTATTACCTACTATCCTTCCACTCTAATTTGTGTACTTTACAACCTCTTATCTAAGGTCATATTTTCGATAAGTTGAATTTGTCCTGTCTAATAATTACCTCTCTCCAATACTTTTTTGATCTACCTCCTTCTCTCCTAAGTTCATTCATAGTCAACCTCTCCCATACTCACACCTCCGCATAAAAAGCATTTGTGCATATACTCTTTACATATTCGAATTATTTTTAATTTCTGCCTCACTTTCTACTTTTGTCCTCCACAGAGTTACTCACACATATTATTTGTCACGCCTCAAGTCCCATTAAGACGAACAGGCACCCGATGCCTTGAAGGCTCGAGAGAATCAACATGTAACCTGCGCTTACTATGCATATAACTATGACAATCTTAAGGTTGTGACAAGTTCACATGCACATATGATGTAACGATACGAACCAACATAAGTAGACCCAAAACTTATATACAAGACTTGGCCGTTGGGGCCACAACTTGTTACAACATAAGACTCAACTAAACTATATACATTAGTCTACAAAGCTTCTCAAAGATAGAAAACCTTAGTTTAGGGCGGGACAATGCCCCGCCTTACCCTTAACTATCATACAACAACAAAATAGGTGTCAAAGATTCGGTTTGCCCCGAATCAACCTGGAGCTTCACCAATAGCAGTTGAGTACCTGTGCTCCTACTAAAGAGGTCTACAAGTTGGAGTACCTGTGCCTTCAACATGAAATACAACGTTCCCGTAAGGAACATTAGTATGAAAAAATGTATTAAATATGTAAGGCAATAACATATGTAAAACAAGGCACAAATGACATCTAGTATCCGTATATAAGTGCATAGATCATAATAGAAGACCACATTTATTACTCTTGTGGAATCATGTATGTTTCATTCATTTCTTTAATTTTTTGTATGTTATGATCTTTATAAGGAATGTGATACAAATGACCAGTTGATCAGTGGTACCCATGCTAGGCATTTTAACCCTTGAGATGTTGTCCTCATAATTACATAAATTGGGATCGGTCCATGCTAGGCTTTCGTCCCTGAGCTGCCACCCTTCTATACCAATTAGGATTGACCCATGCTCGGCATTTGTCCTTGGGCTGCCACCCTGAATTATACAGATTGTTTCATTTAGTTTCCTTAATTTTTGAGATTGCTATTTTGGTGGTCATAATCATTTTTGAGATTTGGAACCATGGACCAGTAGTAAAAGACATGAAAATAATGACTCCAAGACAGTAACAACGACGTAAGAAGCTATGTAACATCAATGCATTACTTATGAGCTTAACATAACTGACTTCAATTGACTAAGAAGAGAAATTACCAAGCTTGCTGTTGCGAATACCATTTCTATATTAGCACATAAGAGCGAGGATAATTATACAAATGTAGAGTAATGAACATATAATGAAGTGATTCGATGCACTAGGAAGGGGGGAAATATTATTAGCTATATTGGAGATCTTACACTGCCACTATGTTTCTTTTACAAGGAATAGAGCTTAGGAAACTCAGTTTGTTGATATTAATCACAATTATTAGATTTCATGCCAAAAAATATGGAATCGAATAGCCTTATATACCTGCTGTATAACTCAGATATATTACAATGAATTAACCTTCTTTCTTTCAGATTATTAATCTACAATGAATAAGTAAAGCTAGTATTAGTAGCTAATAAACACATTTGACTTAACGTCACAAAAATGGTAGCCCGACAGCGGGCCTATAATTTATCCTACCAAGGGCGTTGTTCAATTACTTCTTCTCGAATTACATTCACATACCAATGTGGCGTGAGTAGTAAGCCTACACAACATTCAATTTAGTGGTGTATCACCATCCCTTCCTATATTTCCATATAAAATATTGACACATTTCCCCAACATCAACCATGTAGTCCCACATATACACATAAAACAACCCAAAATGTGCTTTATCATAGCAACCAAATACTGAACTCACCATCCCTTGAGTTCATAATAACAACACATGTAATTCTTTATCCAAACTCATGCATAAGGAGGACAAAAAAAGGAGCAGTCGTCTTACCTCAATTTATGCAATGATTTTAGGCATATTTATATGCCTAGAATGCTAACTATGCACGCATTTACGCCTAGTTTGAATTCAAAATGTATTCGTTTGTAGTCGTATAGAGTCTTTTAGTTGTTTGTGAGCTAACTAGCATGATTAGTTGTGTAGGTGAGCTTAATTGGAGAAACGAGCGCAAAAAAGAACAATGGAAGAACATAGAGGATTCAAGTCAAAAGAGAGCAAGGAAGAAGCTGGAGTAAAAGCCACTAAGGCAGTTCCGTATCCTCTCCGCGTTGCGGAGCGGAGCTATAATTTGGCTTGCAAAATTATGAATTGAGGTAGAACCCTCCGTGTAGCTAGCGCGTCGCGGAGAAAAGTCCCAGGTTTTATTCGAAGAAGCAATCGCGAGGCAGAACACTCTGTGGAGTGCCCGCGTCTCGGAAGAGGCCAAAGTGCCTGGAATCAGGATTTGAAAGTCCCTCCGTGTCGTGCCTTGAAGTCCTAGATTTGGCCGTTTCAACTTTTAGTATAAATATGTCATTATTTTATTTTATTAAAAAAATTCTTTTTTCGGGGTTTTGAAGAACGACGACTTTGGGTACGTTTTCTGTAGTTTTTAAGGTTATTTCTTAAACTCTTTTCCTTTCAATTATTTGATGATTCATAACTATAGTATGATTGGTTATTGGACTATGAGTAGCTAAATACCTTAGTTCTAGGGTTGTGGCTACAGGATGATTATAATTGATTGAGTTGTTTTTGGGTTTATTATTGACTATCACATGAATCTTTCTTATGTTCTTATTTTTCGTAATAGAAATAAATTTCTTGTCCGAATTGCATTCGAGAGAGGAATAAAAGGATAGAACGTGGGGCATAAGGAGCTTGTTGAACTATAAATAGCTAGGGTTGATTCGTTTCTAGGATAGGGATATACCTAGAGACTTCGCTTGGGTCACCATACAAGAAGATAACTTAATGCTCGGTAGGTAATTAGTCTATCCCCGCTCAACGATGTAGTTAGAGTTTTATCTATCGTAGGCGATTAGAGGTCGGGACACCGTGATCATACATCTAACCATATGATTCATTGATTTGATAGTTAATAATTACCCATATAAATGCTATTGATTGCATGAATCTTGATAGAAGTTGCAGCCTTAAACCTTTCCCAAATTATTGTTTGAAACCCGTAACTTGAATCGTGTTAGTTATATTTTGTTTTAAAATTTAGAAATAGAAATAAACAACTCTTTAAATCTGGAAATACATTTCTGGTTAACTGAAAACTAAAGAAATTGATAGTTTCTAAGTGTAAGTCCTTGTGGGTACGATACTCGGCTCGCAAAAAGAGTCACTTCATTGCTTGTATTATCATGTGTGCGATTAGACCTCAACAAGTTTTTGGCGCAGCTGCCGGAGATCGTACCTACAGGGACTTACACTTAGAAACTATCAATTTCTCTAGCTTTCAGTCAACCACAAATATATTTCCAGATTTAAAGAGTTGTTTATTTCTATTTCTAAATTTTGAAACAAAATGTAACTAACACGATTCAAGTTCACGGGTTTCAAATAATGATTTGGGAAAGGTCTAGGGCTGCAACTTCTATCAAGATTCATGCAATCAATATCATTTAGATGGGTAATTATTAACTATCGAATCAATGAATCACAGGGTTAGATGTATGATTATGGTCTTCCGACCTCTAATCGCCTACGATAGAAACACCCTAACTACATCGTTAAGCGGGGATAGACTGATTACCTACCAAGCATTAAGTTATCTTCCTGTATGGTGACCCAAGCGAGGTATATAGGTATATCCCTATCCTAGAAATGAATCAATCCTAGCTATTTACAGTTCAACAAGCTTCTTAGGCCCCATATTCTATCCTCTTATCCTCTCCCGAATTCAATTCGGACAAGAAATTTATTTCTATTACGGGAAATAAGAACATAAGAAAGATTCATGTGATAGTCAATAATAAACCCAAAAACAACTCAATCAATTACAATAATCCTATAGCCACAATCCTAGAACTAGGGTATTTAGCTACTCATAGTCCAATAATCAATCATACTATGGTTATGAATCATCAAACAATTGAAAGGAAAAGATTTTAAGAAATAACCCTAAAAACTACAGAAAACGTACTCTAAAGTCGTCGTTCTTCAAAACCCCGGAAAAAGATTTTTTTCTAATAAAATAAAATAATGACCTATTTATACTAAAAGTCAAAACGGCCAAATCTGGGACTTCAAGGAGCGATGCAGAGGGACTTCCAAATTCGGATTCTAGGCACTTTGGCCTCCTCCACGATGCGGGCACTCCACGAAGTGTTCTGCCTCGCGATTGCTTCTTCGAATAAAACCTGGGACTTTTCTTCGCGACGCACTAGCTACACGTTGGGTTCTGCCTCAATTCATAATTTTGCAAGCCAAATTATAGCTCCGCTCCGCAACGCGGAGAGGATACGGAACTAACTTAGTGGCTTTTCCTCGCTTCTTCCTTGCTCTCTTTTGACTTGAATCCTTTATATTCCTCCATTGTCCCTTTTTGCGCTTGTTTCTCCAATTAAGCTCACCTACACAACTAATCATGTTAGTTAGCTCACAATCAACTAAAAGACTCCATACGACCATAAACGAATACATTTTGAATTCAAACTAGGCGTAAATGCGGGAATAGTTAGAATTCTAGGCATATAAATATGCCTAAGATCATGCAACTTTCCCTTTTAACTTGAAATGTTCAAGAACTTCAACTTCCTTTCACACTTAAACCAAAGAAGAAGAGAAAAATATCTTAATAATCAAGGAAAGTGAGCAGTAGCTTGAGGAAACATTCTGCCTATGTACTTATACTTGAGCATGAATAACATGTTTTCCTAATCATCCATGGGAGAATTAAGCTAAATCCATAAGTTTTTTCAGTTACCTTCTCTTGCAAAGATGAGGGTTTCTTCAAGAACCCTAGAAGAAATTTAAGGTTGCTATTTTGATTCTTAAGAGAAAAGAGAGAGAGAGCCGGAGTTAATTCTCAATTTTTGTGTGAAAAGGAGTGGAAATAGTAGCCAACATTTATCTTATATTGAGCTTTCTTGACCATAAGAATATTCTCTAGAACCTCCTTCTTTTTAAATTTCTTTTCAACCACTAATTGGTCAAGTAGGTGATGCACCTGCTTATGTACATCAAGCCGCTCAAAAGGTCAAAGTAGGTGATTCACCTATTTGCCTTTTTCCTTAGTTGGGCTTCAATTACATTGGGCGTTGGCAGATTTGATTGCTAGATTTTAATTTCATTTTCATTTTATTTAACTTAGTTTGGGTCTCAAGTGAGTCCATTAGCATAGGCCCAAATTTGATTCATAAACCTTGCTTTTTAACTAGATCCATATAGCTCAAGTAGGTGATGCACCTACTTGGTCCTTCGGACTGGTCAATAAGTCAAAGTAGGTGATGCACCTACTTTTCACCTACTAGCTTAGTTAAGTCTTAGTAGGTGATGCACCTACTTGATCCTTTGGGCTGGTCAATAAGTCAAGGTAAGTGATGTACCTGCTTGTCACCTTCTAGCTTCGTTAAGTCAAGCAAGCAGCTCACTTATTTTATTTCATTTCTAAATCTTACTTCCTTTTGCTTTAACTTAACACTTCACCTTAAACTTTAAGCTCAAATACGACCTTACTATATTGAGTTTAAATGCTTTCATCGGAGTCGACTTGGAGTATACATGTTGAAACGTGCAAGGCAAACAACACCTTCCCAATCTATTTTAAACCAACACTACTCATCTAACAAATATGGTCCCTCACTTATACCATAAGGCTATGTCAAGTATCACATGAGTAGAACTAGCATATGCATAATACGGGCTATTTTCAAGACTTGGTGACAAATAATTTATACTATCGAAGAACTTTAAATAGTTATAGTAGGTTGTTGTTGTTATTATTATTATTATTATTATTATTATTATTATTATATATTTCGAAGTTATTAACTTGAACATGCCTTAAGTAGTTACTCTTTTCGCAGGTTATATTGTTAGTGTACAGAAATTAAACTCAAACATTATATTGGATAATATGAAAGTGAATGAAAAAACGAAACTAGTAGTAATAAATAAAACCACAAATAGGTGGTCTTTCAACATATATGATGTATACAAGAATATATATCAATCTGCAAAGATCAAAAAGAAGAAAAAAAAAAAAAACAAAATTTGACCAAACAACAAAAAACATATAAACATACAATACTGTTCAAAGTGGCATTATTTAACTTATGCCTGTTGATGAGTCCCATTTCCATAAGGATTAACAGTACCATTTGTTCCATTTTGTGTGTGCTTGTTAGAGTCTGTTTTTTTCCTTTTGATGACAATAAACCAAGTAAAGGCTTCTAATAAAACAGCAATGGCACCTATGGCTATGATCACACCAGTGTAAGCCCTCTTCCAATTCTTCTGTCCATTCAATGCATCAAATCCTTCGAAAACATTGGCGATGCTCAGACTTATTACCGCGTATCCAACAGCATGGTGGTAGATGTTCCAGTATAATCTGTACTTGTGGTCTGGCTTTGGCCTCAGAAGCAAAGCAAATACCTACAAAGTTTGTAATCAGACAAATTAGTAACAATGAAGGTCAGGTATAATCCTTAGTTCAGGTGTCTAAATGAAAAAAAATGGGCAAGTTTGAGGGGGGCGTTTATGTATTAAGCCAAAAAAAGGGGAAATTTTGTTGCTCTTTATTTAAGGGTCCGGTCTTTTATGTGTTGACAAGTGTATACATAAGTGAATTCAAGATTATAGTTAATGTGGTCAGATGAGTAAAAATAGTTACTTACTCTTTCAAATGTTTATAACCCTTAGTTCATGTGTCTAAATGGAACAAAAAATGGGACAAGTTTGAGGGGTCGGTTATGTACTAAGCCCCCCCCCCCCCCCCCCCCACAACCAACAAAAGGGATTTTTTACACTGTATAGCTGTCCACCAAAATTATACCTACCAAATGTATATTTGTTGTATATTAATGTATATATGCAGGTGTATATTTTTGTATATATGGATAGTAGTTGTTATTGTTCTTGCGAGCAGCCAAATGTGTAACTTTCCCGAAGAAAAAAAAAAGGAAATATTTTTGCTCTCTATTTAAGGGTCCGGTCTTTTGTTTGTGTGCAACTGTTTGCAGAAGTGAATTAAAGATTTAGAGTTAAT
This sequence comes from Solanum bulbocastanum, assembly GCA_037074985.1. Classification (NCBI taxonomy): domain Eukaryota; kingdom Viridiplantae; phylum Streptophyta; class Magnoliopsida; order Solanales; family Solanaceae; genus Solanum; species Solanum bulbocastanum. Next base: position 39,786,020 of record CM073603.1, on the reverse strand, counting down.
GCGTTTAGATGGTTACCTGAAGAGTTCCGAGGCAAAAGAGAGTGATGCCAATGTTCCTGTGAGTAGTGAATTCGATACCAGTAGAATCACTGCCAAGTTTGAGACCAGTTCCCCATCCAGCAACACCAACAATATAGGCAGAAGTTTGACAAGCAACATGTATATAAAACCAAGCTGGATTTGCTGCTTTGAAAACCTTCAAGTACCTTGCAAATACTGCACCCATTGGCATTAACACTCCCCAACTCACTGCATTCAGTACTCCATGAACCTGTCAAATTTTCAAGATATCAAACATGTCAAATTCTTTGTTGCTTCTAATTATTTTGTTGGGGGTAGTGGATACAAAAATGAGTAATATGGTCAGCAAGGATTCATATAGTTACCCCCAATTTGTATGTAGTTTTCGCGTTGTATCACGTCACCTAAAATTAGAATGCAATTCCATAATTTGGACTCGATGAATTTAACTATGGTCTAATCAATTGGACTTTTGAGATCATAGGTTATGCATCGAAAATATTGAATTCAATTGAGTCTATTAAACTAGGTTATGATGTTATAAGGGCTCATTTGGTTGGGAAACAAATTATCCTGTGATTTTATCTCAACCAAACATGAGATAAACTCATCCTATATCTCTTAGCCCTTGTACCAAACAAACCCTAATAGATTAAAAAGTAGTGATAGGGTAAAAATCAATTACTCCCATTTCTTATGACTATGGCAATAAGAGCGACCGAGCAGAGAGAAAAGTCAGGATGACAAGCGCTCCACTTGCCAAAAAGGCAGCCGGAGCAATGAGCGAGTGCTTATGCCTTTTATCCAAACCAACTCTAATCGATACCTACTGTCGCTATATATAAGTTAAATTCCAATGAAATAAAGAAAGGGTATGCGAAAACTCACATTTCTTCTACGTTGTCTAGAAGTGACTGAACTACCACCACCACCTAACTCTCCATTAGCAAAATCAATACTTCCAAAAGACCTCATATTATCACCAGACTGAACATGAGCAGTCAAAGCCTGACCAGAAACAGCACCATTTTGCCAAGCTTGATTAAAACTAGTCCTTCCAGCAGGAAGTTCCAAAGTTGCAAAAATAATAAACTCATTATTCGAATACTCAGCTCCAATTCTCGGAACATTGAAACTCAAAGGCCCCTCTGTTAACTGAGTATTATAACTAGAAACCGGGGAAGTATAAGCATGAATTTCTCCACTAGAATTTCTAAATGCAACTAAACATTGTGAACCAACCATCATTGTTCCATCAATATTTAAACCCCAAGCTACCCAATCTGTATTTGGTACACCTCCATGTCTGTAAGCAAGATCAACTGTATGGTTATCCGGATGGTAACTCCAGTGAAGAACAGAGTTTAGTAGAGGCAGAGCATTACAAGTTGCAAATATTTGGTTATTTCTGAATGCAAAAGCTGAGCAATTTTGAGTTTGAGCATAGGAAGAAGTAGAAAATAGAGTTGAAATCAAGATTGATGAAAATAATAAAGTTGTTAAAAGATTATTCATATTTGTGCTCTGTATATTTTGTCCGGTAAAAACTCAAATTCAAGAACTTGGGTAAGTCCCAAAATATTGCAAGAGTTCGTTTTCTTGGGATTTGTGACGATTGAATCAAGAAAATTGAACAATTGTTGAAAATTTGGGGTAAAGTAGCTTAGATTATATAGATTTTTGAAAGAGAAAGGGGAAAGGAAGGTGAAGTAGGTGATGACAATTTCGAAGGAGTTAGTTGACCGCTTCCTTTACGTGGAATTTTAGGCATATAACCGCTTTAAATGGTGCGCTCGTAAGTACTCCTTACAAACAATTATAAGTTCAAGCCTTAAGTATGAAATTGCTATTTTTGAGTTCGAGTTTGAGTATAAGGTCACAATTCTTTCAAAAAAAAAGGTGCACTCGTAAGTACTCCTTACAAACAATTATAAGTTCAAGCCTTAAGTATGAAATTGCTATTTTTGAGTTCGAGTTTGAGTATAAGGTCACAATTCTTTCAAAAAAAAAGATTTTGAGTTCGAGTTTTGAGTATGAAATTACTGACTACTTCAAATAAAGTTTTTAAATTTAAATCCTATGTATGAAATGTTTTTGTTAACGAGGTTTTACATACTATGATTGAATTTCTCGAGATGAATTAAAATTTAATCATTTAATATGGATATCAAAGATGGGATGAACAGGTAAAGAAGAATCTTAGGCTTATATGTGGAAACCAAAGTATACATTATTAGAAACACTATGAAGAGTTCTAATGGAAGTAACTAGGAAGGTGTTTGATTTTTATTTTATTTTTTACTATTTTTCTAGTTTTATATTGGATTAGAGATTGGATACTTCTCTATAAATGACTAGACTTGGTGCTCAAAACAAATCTTTGCTTTCAAACTTGGAAAAGTCTTGAATTTACTAATTTAATATTCTGCTATTAATGAACGTACTTTGGCTACTTTGGTCATATAGGAAGTGCTATATTTTTTTAATTATTATATTTTAGAAATTAGTAATTGAACAAGAGAATAATTCAATTTAGCTGAGGAGAGTAGTTGAACAATAAATATATAAAGTGTAAACGGATGATATAATAATGTAATATTCTGACCTGTTTTTTCAAATGGAAAATTATTTTAATTTGCATGTCTTTTACTATTTAATTAATTTGTTTTAAGGAGGGCCAAATTTTAAAAAAAATTAATTTATGTTTAGAACAAGGTCGATGTAGAATGACATTTTAATTATGGTTTAGAATATCATCGCCTTAATTGTCCTATGTTGCAACTAGAGCCAAGTTGGTGGCAAAATTTAAAAAAATCCAAATTTTTCGAACATATCTTCTTTTCTATTTGACTCTATTTTTTTTAAAAAAAAATTAAGCAAAATAAATATTTTTTGACTTAAGAAACTGCAAAAGGTTTTAGGAATATCACAAAGTTGGCCAAAAAAAAAAAAGAAGAGGAGGAAAATGATTATCTAATTATGGTTTTATTTTTATTAGAGAACTTCTCTAAATAATATTTTCAAAAAAGACTGTTTAAACACCCTAAACATCATTACCTCAAGAAATATAATGTTGACTTCTTTTTTATCCTATATACTCGTTCGATTTCAGTATTTTTACAATCAATTTCATTCCGACCATGAATTTGAATATAAAACAAAATATATTTATAATAGAATTTATATATTTGAAAACTATATAACAGGTAATATAAATTACAATACTTGTCAATTCAAAATATATCAATAATGAAGATTGTGGTTAAAAAAAAGTTTGTTTAACACTCAAAATTTGAAAAATATTGTATATATAATTGGAACAGATAGAATAAAACAAAAGGTTTTACGATGAATACGTTCGGCGATCGGCAATATTAATAAAATCATGTTCGGCAAACGGCAATATAAAGTTAAGTATCTACTATTATATGAATTTGAGGGGATTATCGATTACCCACTTTTTATAATTAAAAATAAATTTCAATCTTTTTATAATTAAAAATAATTTAATTTTAAAATTATCTTTTACATTTAATAAAATAATTTATAATTATATAAATATCTAAAATATGTAATTTTAAATTTCTATTCTTTTTAAATTTTATGTGAAGGCAAAATGTTGTCACGTAAAGTAGACGGCGTGAGTAATATTCTTGCCCTCTAGAATAGTAGAATATGGTTTACCATGATAAGTTGATCGTTATTTTGTCCACTTTCATTAAAAATTGCTACCACAATGTGGACAAATCTTACTAAAGAAAATATACTTATAAAAATATGGGATATGGTACAAGTATCCCCTTAGACTATAATCGAAATTTCAGCGACACATCTTAACTAAACAAAGTTCCTATTACTCTCTCGAACTCAATTTTTTGTAATTTTGTATACCTTTTTGACTTACGTGGCATCCAAACATCTTTTACGCACCTCAACTACACAGAGTCATGAAGTGTGTCACGCAAGTCAAAAGGTGTACAAAATTACAAAAAAAAAAATTGAGTTTGAGAGGATAATAGGACCTTAGTTTAGTTAAAGTGTGTCTTCTATAATTTCGATCATAGCAATCTAGGGTGTAATTGTGCCTTATCCCTAAAAATGATGTTCTTTTGAGAGAATATTCTATTTCAAAAAGAATGACATGTTTTTTTTCTTAGGTTTTTTTTCTAAAATATTGATTCTTTTTTTTTATAACATTTTAATTTCAATTTTTTACGTAACATGTTTAAGGACACATATAAGATTAAAGGGTATTATCAAATATTGACATAACTTTAATTTAGGACCATAAAATTGAAAAATCTTTTTTATTTCTACATATCAAATCAAATTAGGTCATTCGTTTTTAAATAAAAAAGTAATGATATCCATGTTTTACTCTTGCAACAACGAACCTTTTTTTTTTTCCCACCGTCTTTGTAGTATTGATAGATCCCAATTAACGTGGAACATAATGAATGTAAAAAGACAAAAGGCAAAGAGAAGACCTTTTATTCATGTTTTTAGAACATTTGGCTGTTATTTATTTATTAAATTAATGACTTGGAATAATTTATTGTCTTAGTAATGTATGGGTGATGTCAATATGGGTTCTAGTGCAGTAGTTATAAGGCTGCTTCATTCTTAATTAAAGGTTTTGTATTCGAGTCTGTGTTAGGAGAAAATTTTGTTAGGAGCGCCACCTCAACTAGATTCTGCAATGCATGATTCAAATTTAATTGAATTCTAATGCGAGTTGAAGTGGATGAATTGAATCCTGCTACATTTAATCACATGTCATGGCTTAGAGTTATGACAATAGACTATAGAGAGAAAGTTCATTCTACAAAGTGATTTGGGATTTTTATTAATGGGCCCATCAACACAATTGAAATTTTATTGTTTTAGCTCATAAAGACGAATTCGCTAAATGTTGTGCGATTTATTTTTACCACGTCTCAAGCTACAAGAATTTTCGTTATTTCTAATAATTTCCCAACATTCACTTCATCTAATATGAAATGACAACCTTGTACATCAGTTAGCTTATAAAGAAAGTAAAGTAAACAATAAAATAGAAGTCATGAAACGGAAGTCCAATAATTGTTTAAGAATTAGGGATCGAATAACTATTAACGTAAGAAATACGTCCAAAATGATGGATGATTTGAATATTGATATCTCCTAAGTTTTTTTACTCAAAAAAAATCCAGAAAAAGTACATTTAAAAGGTAAAATTAAATATTTCATTCGTTTCGAATTTCGATATACATGCACATAACTTCTTAAGAAAAAGAAACAAACAAACAAAAATCTAAACGTGTTCTTTAATTTGAAATTATTTTATAAACAATTATACTTGTATCTAATTAGTCCTATATTTTTTTAAAAAAATCAAAAATAAAAAGTAAAGGTGAATAATATTTTTATTATTCTTAGGTAATTTTTCTTTTAGTTTTCCACCGAGTGTCCTTTGGAGCCCGATTATTTTGAATTTTCGCGCCGTGTAGGATCTCATTCGGAAAGCGCTCTCTATCAAGAATTTTTCCATACATAAGACTCGAACTCGAGACCTCTTGTTAAGGAAGCAGTCTCATTCACTGCACCACATTCTATCAGCTATGGTGAATTAGTGATAATATATTCTTAGGAATTAAATATGAAAGTGAAGACAAAAGAGAAGTAAACGAAAGGATTAATAGAAAGAAACTTATAAACAAACATGCGCAAGGAAGTTAATTCTATTAGGACATGTCGATGGCGTGTTGACCCACATTTAGTTGACTAAGCATTGTATTATAACAAGTCATGACTTATATATATTATATTACTATAAGAAAGTTTCATAAAATTAAATATAACTAGAATTTAAGATATACTAATAAGTACATACATTGCATGCAAATGCAATAATGCGCGTGCATGGGCCTTTTTTCGTAGGTTCATTCAATTAATTGGAGATAATTAATTCAACAACCAAACTTGACCTAACCCTCCTTATGATTTTTATACAACTCATCAACTTATCATATACCCATTCCTCATTAATCATCCTTCTTATTCTCTCATTTCATTTTATGTTACATTGTTTGAAGTAAAATACGGACTTACTCAGGAGCAGAGCTACATCAAATTTTCAAACCTCCTTCAACGAAAGTGCATAATTTTTATGTTAATTTGACCATAAAATTTTTGTTTTAAAAAATTAAAATTATATATTTAAAAGGTATTATAAATGATATTAATTAACGATTCAAAATATTAAAGAGGCAGGTAAATGTATAAACGAAAGAAAAAGTTATTTGACGTTCCAAATAGAAATATACAGTTGCACAAAGTGGAACCGAAAGAATTCCTTCTTCTTTCTTTTTTTTCCACTTTTTCTATTTTAGAGTAGTGAATGCACTACAATAAATAAAGAATTTTATGAAAATAATATAATTATCACCATATTATATTTAACAACAATTACAATTATAAAAACTTATAATCAACATTCTATATAAATATCGTTAAAGATTTTAGTCATTCTGGACACAATGGATTAACTCAATTACCACTAAAATATTTTTACAACAATAACTAATACGGCTAAAAAGAAAATTTATCGCCATAATTTTTGTTATAATGAAATGATATAAATTTGCGCATATATTCTGCTAATAGTTCATGTTACAATTCTTTTAAAGATTCATGCAACGTGGTCAATGAATTTATTAGGTTAATGACGTATATTTTCAAAGACCAAATCAATAATGTTAATCTAATTATATAGTATGTATCTGCTTATACGAAATTTCCTCTTACCATTAACAATTAATTTTTCTTATTAAGGGTAATCTCAAGTGAAGTGTCGTATGCGTTTCTTTAATTATGATTTATGGGAGATTAATCAGTGATACACATGTCTGTTTAGAAAAAGTAAACCATATCTACGAAAAGTCTTAAATCAAGATATTTTGGTTTAATTTAAATACTAAGAATTAAGAATAGAGATGATATTTTTTACCGCACTTAAATAAATGTGGATTTAGAATTGTACATTTATCTAGATCCACATTATCTAGATTAATAATTCTAAATTCACATTTATGTAACAATTCTTAAATCCACATTTATTTAACATTTAGAATTGTACATTTATCTGGATTCACATGTGAAGTATCAAACATTTGCAGATATCTACTTCACATGTTCGACTTGATCTTCCAAGTATCTTATCAATAAGATGCTTCCAAGATGCACCATTGAGAAACGAAAGGAAATGTATTAAGTAAGAATTAATCCCAATCCTCTAGATAAATAATAACATAGCATTCAATCAAGTACAACATTAAAAAATAGGGAAAAAACATAGATTCCTTCTTGAACTTGTCCCGAAAAGTCAGTTACACGCTTAAACTATTATGACGACCTATTACACATCTTTACTATTTAAAAATAAATTTATTTACCCCTGGGATGTGTAACATCACTCTCACAAAATGTGGTGTATTACACTCGCTGCTACGCATCAATGCCATGTCAATGCTATGTCAGAAATTAAAAAAAATTACATTATTTTTTATTTTTAATTAAATTTTCTTTTGTTAACTATATTTTACACTAATTAATCTCTCCTTAATTATTAAAATAATAATTATATTTTCTTCATAGCAAAATTACAAAGAAGAAAATTTCAATAATGACCGCCAAGAACACTAATCGAAATCTGGAGCTGATTCATGAAGTGGGAAATTCTCTCACACTCAAAAAAGCCCGTCATAGTTGTGGCGGCTAAGAAACCCCCAATATTCTATCCCGCCTATGACATTAAGAAACCATTTGTTTACAAACACAAATCAAAACTTACAAAACTTAGATTGATCAATAATTTGCTAAGCAAGCTGAGAAGAATTAAGTCGAAGAAGGAAGAAGGAGAGATTTTTGCTTAAAAGAAAGAGGAGAAAAATGTGCTTCCTCAAGAAGATGTGGAGGGTGTGTGGGGTTTAATTGAATTTTGACTTTTTTTCTACTTTAATAAATCTGACGCGCCTATTTTTATGTTTTTTAAAATTATTTTGTCACATTAGTTTTAGGGAGTAAATAAATTTATTTTTAAGTAGTAAAAATGTGTAATAGGTCGTCATAATAATTTAAGCATGTAACTGACTTTTCGAAACAAATTCAGAAATGAATCTATGCCTTTTCCCTTATAAAATATATACATGCACTTTAAAAATATATAGCATAAGTACATATACATACACTACCTAATTTTTTAGAAAGATCATGAATTCACGTGCTATAATTTTAGCTTATAAATTTACCCTTGTATAGCATAAGTACTAGTACATAAATTATAGTAATGTGTATATCCAGTCAGAGGCGAATTTAGGATTCAAACATGAGTGCACGAAGAGACCACGGATTCAGATAATATATTATAATACAAATTTTAGAAAATATATACATAAAATATCTAATTTTACGAAGAGACCACGGGTTTAGATGCCTTATTATTTGCCTTTAAATTCGCCACTGTATCCAGTAATTAGTAAATACAATCGGCTTTCCTAACAAAATAGAAGCGAGGATTAGCTTCAAAATAACTACTTAGACAACCCATATATATAATATCTAAATAGCTAAGTATAAAGAATAATTTTTTGATATATTAAAATACATAAATAAAAGTAAAAAGATATATAATTTTAATATATAATAAATAAGTAAAACTCAACCTGAGGAAGTATAGGTATCCCATGTCCGATAACAATAATTAAACTTGCATATAGCCAGGGGCGGACCCACACGGGGTGTCACCTGACGACACTGCTTTATTGAAATTTTTTATATGTATAAAAAGCCTAAAAAAAAAATAAATAGAATATAACTACTACTAAAAGAAATCGTAATTAATGGACACTCTTTATTGAAATTTTTTATATGTATAAAAAAACCTTTAAAAAAAAATAGAATATAACTACTACTAAAAGAAATCGTAATTGATGGACAAATAAGCGATCTTCGTCGGTTGGTAATTATTTGGCGCATGACTTGTGCATGGAGGTCCTGAGTTTAATCCTCAGCAAGCATGTTTTTATGTTTGATTTCTACATTTTAGTTGAATTTTATACATTATTATTTTCTTTTATGAAATTAAAACTTATCGTTAAGAGTTGCAATAGTTTATATGTTTTATTAGTATGTCTAGTAAGATATGAAATGTCCTTGCTATGCATGGGCTCAATGTGTATGATTTTAAAAAAAATAATTACGACTTTTTTTCTTTTAATAATTGATTATCATAAACAAATATTGTTGCTATACAATAAAAAGGGGTTAATCTATAATAATATTGTCAAACTATTTTTATAAATACATAAAAAATTTTGAAGTACAAATGTCATGATAAGTATATCATTAGAATGTCTCTTATGCTCAATTACGATACTCCCCAGTAAAATTTGAGATTAAGGAGAGGGAGCTACACGAGCACTTGCAAGAAAGCGAGCTGCAAATCATAATAAACTCTATTATAAAGTCATACTCAACAGTCATAAGATGACATTCATTTACAATAATAACTCGTAATTTTCAGCAGTAGTATCTACTGAAATCTGGGTAGGTAGAAACTAAATTAAAGTATATTCTTTTTATCTATGTATACTGAATTTTCCTCATATTAATGAATTTATTACTTCATCAACAAAAAAAAAAAAAAAGACTTCCTCGTAGGCATAATATTTCCTCTAAATGGATGTGTAATGATTATGCAATCATTGGTATTCATAAGTGTGTTGTATAGGCTTTCACTAATTTTTAAAGATCTATAAGAAGAGCGTTCTAGGCTTAATCATATTCAATAATTTTGTCTGAATCGTACACATGTTCCATCAATAAAGGTTTTCATCATGCTTATATATGCCTAAACAATATACATAATAGGAAATACGTACTTGAAAAGTCTTTGTGAGTATTGTCCCAATTTATTTGTATCTTACATATGTTTACAGTTGAAATTGAAACATGAACAAATTTGAGCCTAAATTTTATTTTCATTGCTCTGTATGTCTAGTTATGATAGCCCTTAAGAGAACAAAAAGGTGATATGATTTGTCAGCCTACTCTGTTTGCTTTGGTGCTGAAATAATCATGTGACATGCCCTTTTGTATGTAGTCTTTTACCGTCAAATTTTTTTTATCGGAATAATATTATTTGCTAAAGAGCTTTGTTCCTGTCATTCTTAAGTCATATTCTAATTTGTTAAGATCTATAAGGAGAGCAACTGCTCTAGGGTTATCATGCTCATTAATTTTGTCTAAATCGTAAGCATGTTACATCGGTAAAGTTTTTGATCATCTATATATATATGCCTAAAAATAAACATAATAGGAAGTACGTACTTGTATAGTCTTTGCGAGTATTGTACCAATTTATTTGTATATTACATGTGTTCACAGTTGAAATTGAAGTAGGAACAATTTTGAGCCGATTTTTTTTTTCGTGCATTGCTCTGTATGTCATTGTTATGATAGTCCTTAAGAGAATAAAGAAACGTGGTTTGTCAGTCTCCTCTATTTGCTTTGAGAGTGAATATTTAGAATAAAAATAATCTGAAAATTAATGTGTTTAGCAACATCACATGAAATAAACAAACGTACATTATTTGTAAAAAAAAAAAAAACATACAATGATACATACAAATGCATTAAACATTATCCACCATCCACTAAATTCTCAAAACTCTGCTATTTATTTATTCTAAATTAAATCATATATGACATTCATACAAAGGACGGTTACATGTTTAAATAACTAATTAACTCCTTTAGGTCTTCCTACATTAAAGACATTTGTTCTCACGTTGTTTGTTTTTATTTGTTTGAAACTTATAATAATAACATTAATAATATGAACAGTCCTAAACATATTCCTTAATACTATGATATTAAATAGATATATTCCTCGATAGATTTGCACTATTCTGTTAAAGTAACAATAGTGATTTTCTAAAGAAAAGTTAGAAATTATCCATTTCACTGAAAATAAATAATTTAGTAAGTAAGAACAAAAAGTAAAAGAGAAAAAAAGGGAGAGAAAAGAAAAAGGAACTTACTTGGTGAGAGAGTAGAGAAAACTTAAGTTGGGAGTGAAATGAGGGTTGAGCTAAGGATATATTTATTTGTGTTAAAAAGTAACTTCTAGAGAAATCATATCAAACTTGTGTGTGGTTTCTAGAAAATTTATAACTTGTAATATAATTTATAACATGTGAAGGAAAATATGGCCACATGTATATACTACATATATATTTTTGAATTTAAATTTTAGAATTAGAAAATAAAGCCATATATACATATAGTACAAATATTTAAAATTTTAAATCTTAAATTTTGATAATGTAGTCACATATATGATTATTTTACGACTTATAATTTTTTTTATTAAAATAAATATGAAATATCAAATTTGCCTTGATTATATGAAATACCGATATTGCCCTTAGTCATTCTAATATTACCTTAATTTCCATACCAAACTTCACAAAAGTTTCCAATTCAAAAGCAATGAAATAAATCTTGAAAATATAAACTTTTGATATATGATTGGCTATAGATTAATGATTGTGTTGAATATGATCAATTACTGAAAGGAAAGTAAACACATGTATGATAAGATGTTTTCTTTCATTTATGTCTTAATCTACTTTTCTTAAAGAATGTGAAACACCTTAAAAATTAAATTAATATGAAATAGAGGGAGTAGTATATTAAAAAAAGTAAGAAAACTACTGTGATAACTTTGAAGACAATAATGGGTCATACATTTATAGAAGTCCATGTGATTTGTTTTACTCTTCCAATGTGTGGATAGCCATGGTTTTTCTGGAATTTCAGAACTTCCCATGCACGAAGTACAATTGCTATTAAGCTATACATTTTGCTTATTTACGAATGTGTCCTTGATTGTCCTCTACTTCATGTTTCTATAAAAAAATATAAATATTGTTATGTTTTTTTAAATAACGGCATCGCTTAAAAAAAATATTGTGCGTACACAACAAACAAACGCGAATAACATAACTGTCAAAAATTAAAATAAGAATAATTTAGATGGTAAATTACATTATGTAGCAAGCTTGTTTTGACCAACCTAGTTTTGTCTTCTGTAAACTGATGTGGTGAGTCGTTAAACTGTATTAATTAAAAAAAAAATTAAGGAATTGTCTGGTATGCAGGATAAAATGGATTAATTCATAAGTAAATTAGAGATAAAAATTGTTTTGTATTTGATGGATGGAATATATATTTTATCTCAAATTTAATTATAAAATATTTCGTCTTATCTCATTTAACTTAAAATTATTTTATCAGATTTCCCTAATAAAATAATTTAGTCAAAATTACAATTTCAAACTCAATAATTTTGTTTGTTTACCAAACAACCTCAAAAATATTTTAAATCATACACTTTAAAATCCTCACCTAATTCCTCTTTTATTGGACATGTGACAAAGTCTTTTTCTTTGTTAGGTTCCCAATTTTTTACACTTCAATGACTAGGTCATCTAGTTTATTCTAGAAATATGGAAACACTAGCACATAACACCTAGAAAAGAATTTGTTTTTTGCAAGAAATTTGAAATTTATAATAAGAAGAAATCAAAACAAAATGGTCCAAACATTAGAAAATTGATTTGACTACCTAGTGGTCAAACTCTCCGTCTTTCTTTGATGGTGTGGGAATATACTTGAGGGTGGGAATCATGAAATTAGAATTAGATTGTGAAAATTTTAATTTTTTAAATTTGAAAAATTATTATCCAAATTTAAATCAAATATATTATATAGTTATATACTAAGTTTATGATAATACTTTTGGGTTTAACTTTTATTCATCGAAGATATATGCTCGATATTTAATCCGAAATAGCAAGTATTTAAAAAAATATATAATACATAGTGAAAATTTGAATTTTATATGTTTCACTTTGTATCTTTTCACTTGGAGTTGTATTTATTTGCTTTATATCAATGTATTTATTCACTCTGATACAAAGTGAACCAATACTGAATAAACATATAGAAGAAGTTGATACACTGAATTATTGTTTACCTGTATAATTAATGAAATTATCATTATGATTTCATAATTAAAACTCAAAGCTAAGTATCATTGTTTTTGAAATTTCCTCCGATATAAAAGGAAGTTCATTAATCGTACACCAGTCAAAATAACTAACGTGTGGGTACCTTTGTACACTTTTAAGTCATATACTAAATCCTAATATTATAAAATAAATTTAAAAAATACTCTTTCCGTTCATTTTTACTTGTCACTAGTTGACACATCTATTAAGAAAATAATTATTGATATAAGTATTTTACCAAATTATCTCTATTAAACGATGTTTAGTATTAGGTCTTGAAAAACGATTCGGAAAAATAAGTATTTAATGTTGAGGTAAAACATGAAAAAATATAATTCTATTTTTTTGATATGTCGAAAGTGACAAATAAAACTAAAAATCTATTCTAGAAATAAGTAACAAGTAAAAGTGAACGGAGGAAGTATATTATATGGCCTAATATATTACAAGCACTTGGAACCAAATTTCAAGAGATATTAGTTTAATTTATCAAGGAAAATTAAATAGACAATTACATTGCATCAAACAAGATTAATTTCAAATTAACACCAAAAAGGAAAAAGAAATCTACAAAGTGAAGACCCATTGTTTACGTGATGTTTAACTCATCAAAGAGAAAGATACTACATTTATGATTGATATACCCGTAAAAACTTAATTGCATTAGTATTTTTGACGTGAAACATAAAATTCACTAAAATTACAATAAATAATATATCTGAACTTATAACTTTAAAAATATAACGAGGTCAATACTAAAAATCTTAAAGGTTGAACGTATAAAATTTAAATCTTCAATCCGTCTCTATCACCGATAGAAGACATTTGCATTTTATACCCACACTATATATAGTTAAGTCGTATTCTTTCTTAATATGAACTCATACATTTGGAATGGATAACATATATAAAGGAAGGACTCTCTAAGAGATATGAGTTTAATATTTAATTTTAAAGTAAGAGATGTGTATCTCGAATGAAATTGTTACTTTCAAAAAATTCAATTAAAGTAAAGGTCTAATTTTCACATAATTTGTTGATCAAATTAACGATTCTATCATGAAGTAACTCTACTTTATAAATAAAGTTGGTAAAACATGCAATTTTCACCTCATTGGAAATGACAGTATCGAAAAGATCGTGTCTAAGTAGAACATTTCCCACATCAAAACATGAGAATTATAAGCTATTTGAAGAAGTCCAAAAAAGAAACATAAATTGAACTACTAACAACTCACCGGGGGCGGCGTCAGAGCGTAGAAAGCAGGTTCGACAGAATTCAATACATAATTTTATTTGGTTCAAATTGAACCTAATATTTATCTTAAGAACACATTGAATTTGTACAGATTAATTATTAATTCAGTATACAATAACTTAAGAAAACTAAAATTTTGAATTCATAATAATTAATTTAGTATATTGTAACTTAAGAAAACTAAAATTTTAAATTTATAAACTTTAAATCTTGATTCAATCACTTCGTCTTATAACAAACTCAGTGCTTCATTCCTTATATATTGATTAGAGTTGAATGTTAATTAGCTCAACTACGTCCACTTTATGGCCATAGCCTTTGCTCACAACTCTTCATATTACACTTTTCTCAACCAATGAAAGTTACAACCTTCACCCCTTGCATATAGATTATAGAATCCATCATTTACACACGGATGGCTCAATTAGGCTTGGAACTAAAGTCAAATTTTACAAAAAGGTTTTAATTGATATATAAATTTTGAAATAAATCAATCCCCATGATAAAATTGAATACTTGATCATATTTTATTTAGGAAAATGGAGCGATACTCAGAAAAAATATGCTACGGTGGCTCATGAAATGTTAACCATCGTTAAATGTGTACTAAAATTTCAAGACAATTTATATAATCACAATTTTTTGATAAAAACTGATACACAATCAGTAAAATATATGTTTGACAAAGATTTTAAACATGATGCATCAATTAATATTTGCTAGGAGGCAGACCCAGTTAGCTTCTTTTGACTTTGAGATTCATTATAAGAAGGGGAGTGATAACTCTCTTCTGGATTTCTTATCCAGAGAATTCTTATCTTCTTAATTGGATTTTTATCTCCTCTCCTTTCAGATAAAATTTTGATTACTATCATAAAGGTTGTACCTCTTAATAGAGACGTACAGGAAATAATTATATGGAAAATTATAGATGCCATGATGAGAGACATCATTTCAGAAATCTGTTTTTGTGAAGAACTCATTGATTTTTATAGTGATTATTATGAGATCGAATAAAACTAAATATTTTGTTTGTAGGATGGATCCTCTTTGAGTGACCAAGGTCAGAGGAAAAGGCGGTTATACCAGAGGAAGAGGAAGATCATCCTCAGTCTCATCAGGATCGTCATACGGATCCTCGTCATCTAATCCTCCAATTATACAAAGAGGAGGAATGAGTTTGGTGAATTTAAAAAGTTCCCAAAAAGAAGTTTCTTCTATACATCTGGAAGATATTCCAGAAAACAGTTCATTATATGCACAATTGCAGGTGTATCTCTCCCAAAAGAAAGGTGATACCTTTGCTTCCATTGCTAAAGACGATATTGATGATATTAAGTCATACGAAAAGGTATAAAAGAAAGAAATGATATTTCTTTTGGAGAACTCTGAGATTCAGAGAAAAGAGGAACCTTGGAAGATATTTCAACGTTATTTAATTAATGGATTATATTTTCCAGGCGAATCATACAAAACCCGTTCATATTACGAAACTATTCTGATGAACACTGGTAGTGTGGAATTTCAGCACTTCTCAGGGTACAATACCACCGAGAATGTTTATAACTTCTCAAAAATGATTATAAAACAGGTTATATCTATCAAAAATTGGGGTATTTCCTCAATGAAAGAGAGACAGATAAGCCTGAACAAGATTCCTACAAATTTTACTTATTGGGATTATATCAATGCTTTTAGTAAATTCCTCTACTACAATAATGAGAGGCATAAACATACTTGGTTTATTAAGATTTCTGCAAAGATATTTGCCGAGTCAATTCCTAATTGGTTCCTAAATTGGTGGTCGTACCACGGTCCGATGGTGAAGATTTTGCCCGAACCATTTTTAAAATTATACAGAGAATGGGCTAAGGTTTCGCCAAACCTTAATAATTTATATCACACAGATCATTTATATTATATGGAAAAAATTGAACAAATCTTTTTCTTCATAGAATTCTCTATTCCATGGATTCACAAGTGGACTCCGGAAGTAGGTTTTACCGAAGAATAGATTCCATGTTTATATCGCACATATTATAACAATTTTTGGGACAAATTAATGAAGAAAGATCCCAAAACAAAGTCCTTATACGGACAAGAACTTCTGGACCTTATTTCAGGAAAAATCCAAGAATATAGTGCTTTTCCGCACAAAGGAATAATTGCTGATAGTGCCGTAAAGGTTATGGCTAGGAGAATCTCCAATCAAGATGGAGATCAAGAAGAAATGATTAATAAGTATTTAGAAGATGTTAAGAAAAGTCTACTCCTTAATATCACAAATTATGCAAAATTCGACACTTCTATGATGAGTGAAACAAGTGATGATATTCAAGAAGCTTAACCATTTGAGGAAGAAAATCCAGCGGCGACAGATGTGTTGACAGAGGCGAAAGATTTCCTTCGACAACTGAAGAAGAAAGACAAAGTATAAAGATTATCAAGATTATCAAGAATAGTGATAAGCAGTAACAACAACAGAAACACTGTTCATCTACAGTAGAAACACTGTTCATCTACAGTAGATATACTGTTACTAGGGCCCATTAATAAGGACCCATTACTATAGATAGATGCTTTTCTTTTTCTATAAATAGGTTTCATTTGTAGTCTTTTAGAGACGGGTTTTAGAAACCTCCTCTCTCTTCTTTTGTAAAGTTATCTCTTTGCCTCTTTTGCTTTTGTTCTTTGAAGTTTGCTGGATACTTATCGAAGTAGTGAATAAAGATTGTATAGTTCGCACAGACCCTGGTGTTGGCCCTTGATACAAGGTACTTTCAATTCTTCCTTTCTTATACTTTATATTTCTCCTATCTAGAGTCATGACTATGTCCGGCTAAAAGAATCATATCTATGTCGGATATCTAACTTCTCTTTTATATCTACCATGAAAGATCTAGACTTTATCTAAATATGAATAAATTTATATATGATTTCTTGACTTAGTTCCAAGATGGTGGTACAATTAGATTTGATGCAATACGATATTGGTTTTGTCTTAGTTACTCCGTCTAGCCAGCCGTGGTCCAAAGCCCGTTAATAAGTTGAAAAGGGCGCTTTATACCCGGTTAGAACTGCTAGACACATGGGCTCAATAATTTGAATCTTGACAGACCCCTTGCTTGGGTAAAAGGATACATCCTTCCATACGGTCATAAAACTATATAAAAATTTGAATGTATTTCGATTCGAATTTCTTCCTTAAATTTGGATATTAATAAGCTATATTGAAGATGACCACGCGGACTACCGCCCGTCTTCTGAGATCCTGTATATATATATTTATATATATAAAATTGAATAATAATAATTATAATAGCATATTGTTAGAAAAAAGATTTTAATGATTGACAAATAGGGAAATAAATGGAAGAAACAGGTTACGACAATCGTTTCTATCAAACCGAATCTAACTGGGATAAGGAAAAGATCAACTAAGCGAAGCAAAAGTATTAAGACAGTGGATGGAGTGCGTTTACAACAATAGTCCAGTTGCAAAAAAGTTTCCTTTCTTAAAGGATTCCTTCGAATGGAGAACATTTCTTTAAAGAAGGAGAAGTCCCACATCTATAAATATGATAAGATGTTCACAAAGAATCTTATGCACTTACATAGAAAGTTACAAGCAGAATACAATCAAATAGAGGGAGTACATACTTGAGAGACGGAAGATCCAAGCGCAACCAATGCAAGAAAACAAAATTGAAGAACCTGATCCATAAGCTTATGCTTTATAGTTCTTAAGTCAAGTGTGCTTGTATTGAATTTTATCGAGTTATATCTTTAATGCTTTCTAGACCTGGTGAGGTATAAACTGAAGTAGGAATATAGTCTTCAAGTTGGGAAGACTTGAAAACTTGAAAACATAAATCTTGGGAGGTTTGTGTTGATGTTCAGGAATAAGAATTAGTTCTTAAGATTGTAAGAGTTGTAATCTGAATTCATAGCTTGAAGTAGGTTCGACGATCTTGTTAATTGTTGACATTTAGGAATTAGAGTTTATAATTCATTAGGTTATATAAGTTTGTAATCTTTTGTTGAGGTTCAGAGTTTAGCGAAGTTGAATTAAATCCTATAAAGGTTTAGGTCATAATTTTTTACCCATTATGAGCTGAGATTTTCCACGATAAAGCATTGTGTTATTTCTTTACGTGTTTTACCTAACGCAATGTCAGTACTTGACAAAGGAACTTATAGAGAACATGTTCCTTAGGCAAATTAAGGGGGTCAAAATTCTAACACATATTATAAATTGGGTCTACAAAAGGTAAAATGTACCTAGACATTATGAAGTGAGAATGTAAACAACACAACATTTCAATGAAAAATATAATATAAAGTTAGAATAATAAAACATAATTCAAGAAGTTGAGAAGTTGACATAATACTATCGAAATAGTTTTATTTATGAATAATATATTTATCACACACTTTAATACACTTATAATACATTGTATCAATTTCTTACCAAACAAGCATAATACATTTTAAAAACACTTATAATACATTTATAATTTTTTATTGCATGCATAATTCACTTTTAATACGTGGTAGATTCATTATATCATTGTTATATATTGCTATAAATGATAATAAATAAATAAAATATCGCTAAAATCAATTATTATTTATTAAAAATACTCATCCAAATAATATTTTCATACTCCCTCCATTTCAAAATAATTGAATAGTTGATACATTTTTCATACTTCAAATTAACTTAATTGTTCATTATTCAAGACTACTTTTAGAATATTCTTTTCTTTTACCCTTCATTTGGATTTTCTATGTGATGAGTTGAAGAAACTTTAATTGCTTTGAATTATTCTCTATGTCATGAGTTCAAGACATTTTTGAATTATTTAATATTGGAATTAATTATTATGATTAATGTTTAATTATTCTAAAAATTAATTTGACAATAATTAATAAGGGTAAAAATGAAAAGTGATGTCCAATTTATGTCCTAATCTTCTTTTTTAAAGAGTAAATTTTAGGAATAGCAAACAAAATAAATATATTAATGCTCTATAGTTATAGTTTTGATAATTGCGCTTCATGGCTATAATTTGGTTTGCTATGGAGGATCTGATTTGTATAATTAACGAATTAAATTGTATAGTTTTTTGTATCTATCTGTATATACGAACAAACAGGTTTATATAATTCAATTTGTTGGCAGATCGAACAACAAAATTATATTATGTTTGTTAAATCGTTTATACGTTCACGTGTAATGATATGAATTTATCAGTTCTACATAGATTCATTTTTATTATAAATAATTGGATGATTCATATATGAAACGTTTTAGTTTTTTCTAGATTTGTATATGTATACATTACAAGTTCATTTGTATCTCTAAAAAATGATTTGTATGTTTACGTGAATTTGTATATGTATATGTTCTCTGTGTTATACTTTGTCATTTTTATTACGGAAAAGGGTCAAAATTGCCCCTGAACTATGCAAAATAGACCACTTATACCCTTTGTTACATTTTGGGATAAAAAATGCCCCTACTGTTATCCTAAGAGACCACAAATACCCTCAAGAATTAACACCCCAAATTTTATTGACGTGGCAAGTCACGTGGGACTAATCCTTCCACTTAAGTGTTGCCAACTAGGATTCACTACAAAAGAACTAGACCTTTGACAGTGACAACAGTCGCCACAAAAGCCCAGAAAATCGTCACTAAAAGTTTTTAACATTAAATTCTAATTTTGTGTTTTTTTCTTCATTGTTTTTAAAAAACCAAAAATGATATCGATTAAGTAGGAGTTTGAAGACACTGTATGTTTTATTTTTATGTTATATGTAAATGTATAAAATGTACAATGATGCATTATATAGTAGGAGATTTGAATTGAGAAATAATTTTGATGATTTTTCGTAATAATATTGAATGTTTTTATTATTGATATTGCAAGTTATTTATTTTAGAAAATTAGTTGCAATCGAAAATTAATTATCATATTTTTTGTTGAAAAAATAAGTTTTACTAGCTAATGGTTGTTGGAGCCTTAGTCGCCACTAAAAATCACTCATAACCTTTAGTGGCAATATTTTGGGATTTTGTGGCGACTTTATCGCCACTAAAGATCAAGTTCTTTTGTAGTGAATCTTCGTTGGCAACGCTTAGGTGGAGGGATTAATCCAATGTTGCTTGACACATCACTAAAAATTTAGGGTGTTAAATTTTGAGGGTATTTGTGGTTTCCTGGGATAATGGCGAGGGTATTTTTGATCCCAAAATGTAATAGAGGGTATAAGTAGTCTATTTCGCATAGTTCAGGAGCAATTTTAACCCTTTTCCGTTTTTATTATGAACAATTGGATGATTCGTAAATGGAACATTCTAGTTTTTTTCTAGATTGCATACATATACATTACAAACTATTTGTATCTCTGAAAATTGCATTTGTATATTTACATGAATTTGAATATGTATATGTTCTCTTTGTTCTCTGTGGCTCCCAGCCAGATAGCAAGATAGGCGAAACAATAGCTATGAAATCGAAATAATCTAAACAATAGCTATGACATTTAATTTGATTTAAATGTTTATTATTCCATACAATTATCCCTTTTTAAGATGGTGCTGAACACTCTAACAATTCAATTATTTTGCCATAGAAGAAATACATTTTTAAATAAAGAATTGGAATCCCAAGTTATTACTTTAATAGCATTATAAATGAGTTAATATCTCATATGGTCACTCAACTATACACTTTTTTTTTTCCAGAAAGCTACTCAACTTTGATTTTTAACTTCAAAGTTACTCAACTATGAGTTCTTTTCTCAGAAAGTCACTCAATTTTGATTTTTAACTCAGAAGTTACTTAACTATGAGTGTTTCACTTACAAAGTTACTCAGCTATGAGTGTTTCACTTAGAAAGTCATTCAATCTATTTAATTGATTTTTTCATTAAAACTTACAAACATGAAATATTTATTTCTAACTAAAATTATTAAAAAAAACAAAAAGATATTCATTTAAACCATTTAATAACCCGATCTGTTAGAAATATATTATTTTAATGATTTAATTATTATTTTCAACTGAATTTACTAACATGAATTTTTTATTTCTAACCAATTTTTTTTTTTAAAATAAAAGGATATTCATTTAAACCAATTAATTAATTTAACTATAGTACAATCAACATGTAAAGACCATTAAAAAAAAAAAAAAAACATGTAAAGACCAAATCTTAATTAACTTAACGGTAGGAGAAACATTAATAACAAATTCAAGTCAGTTTTTTTTTTTAATCACTTCTTTTTGTTCCTTCATTATGTATCGATGTTACTAAAATTTTGAATATACTAAACAAGTAATTTTGTAATTTCTATATTTTATGAACAATGCATGGAGATCGCTGTATTCACACACAATTGGAGAAAAGAGGTAAAATAAAAGGTAATATATTATATTTTTAGCGGATCGAGTTGTTAAATGAATATCTTTTTATTTTTTAAAATTTTAGTAAGAAATAAAATTTTCATGTTTGTAAGTTTAATGAAAAAAATTAATTAAATAAATTGAGTGACTTTGTAAGTAAAACATTTATAGTTGAGTGACTTTGTAAGTGAAACACTCATAGTTGAGTGACTTTTAAAATAAAAATCAAAGTTGAGTGACTTTCGAAGAAAAAAACTCATAATTGTTTTTGAGTTATAAACTAAAGTTAAGTGATTTTTTTTAAAAAAAATACATAGTTGAGTGACTATATAAAGAATCAACTCCCTTATAAATCGGTAGGCCCTTATTGTGGGTGAACAGAAATAGAAAATTATTTGATAAAGCAAACATATGGTATGCATTTATTCGAAAAATTATAATCCATTTGCAAAATCAACACTTCCAAAAGACCTCAGATTATCACCAAACTGAGCATGAGCTGTTAAAACCTGACCAGAAACTCCACCATTTTGCCAAGCTTGACTAAAACTAGTCCTTCCAGCAGGAAGTTCCAAAGTTGCAAAAATAATAAACTCATTATTCGAATACTCAGCTCCAATTCTCGGAACATTGAAACTCAAAGCCCCCTCTGATAACTGAGTACTATAACTAGAAACAGGGGAAGTGTAAGCATGAATTTCTCCACTAGAATTTCTAAATGCAACTAAACATTGTGAACCAATCATCATTGTTCCATCAATGTTTAAACCCCAAGCTACCCAATCTGTATTTGGTACACCTCCATGTCTGTAAGCAAGATCAACTGTGTGGTTATTTGGATAGTAAGTCCAGTGAAGAACAGAGTTTAGTACAGGCAGAGGAATGCAAGTTGCAAAAATCTGGTTATTTCTGAATGCAAAAGATGAGCAGTTGTGATTCTGAGCATAAGTAGTAGAAAACAAGATTGATGTGAATAACAAAGTTGTTAAAAGTTTATCCATTTTTTGTGCTCTGTTTTTTTGTTTTTTGTGTAGAAAAAACTCAAATTCAAGAACTTGGGTATGTACCAAAATATTGTAAGAGTTGGTTTTTTTGGGATTTGGGATGATTGAATCAAGAAAATTGAACTGTTTGCTGAAAATTTGGAATTGAACTGTTTGCTGAAAATTTGGGGTGAAGTGGCTTAGATTATATAGATTTTTGAAAGAGAAAGGGGGAAGGAAGTTGATGACAAATTCGATGGAGTTAATTGGCCGCTTCCTTTACGTGGAATTCTAGGTATACTGCTTTTATCTTTAATCAGAGAGTTTAAATTTTGAGTTTTTTTCTTCGGTGTGGTAAAAACTTCTTCGTTCTTAGTTAGAGTTAGACTTTGACTTTTTGAGAATGAAATCATCTTACTTAAAGAAACATTTTATCACTAATTTTGTGATAAAATGATTAATGTTGCTTTAATCTTAATTAAAGGGTTTAAATTTGAATCTTTCTAAAGGAAATTGTGTTATTAAGAAGGATTCTATCACCAATATTAAATTTTCAGACACGAATTAAAATTTAATCGACATGAAAACATCGAAGATCGAATAGAAATAAAAAATAATCTTAGTCATATGCTATGTAGAAACCAAAGTCTATTAGAAACACAAAGAAGAGATTTAATGGAAGTAACTAGGAAGGTGTTTGATATATTTTTTTTAAATACTATTTTTTTGTTTTGTATTAAATTTAGAGATTGAATACTTTTCTACAAAATGACTAGACTTGGGTGTTTAAACAAACCTTTGCTTTCAAACTTGGAAAAGTACTCGTGAATTGACTAATTTAAAATATTGTTATTAATGGATGTTATTTGGATACTTTGGTCATAAACTAATTTTCCAATTCTCTGCTAAATAATATAAATAGTTTTAAAGTTAAGAAAATTTGAATGAAATTGTTACTTTCAAAAAAATCTACTTTAAATTATTAAAAAAAAAATCTATTTTCTCACATAGTTTATCCGTCAAATCAATGATTGTAACATTGCTTTATACTCCCCCCCGTCCCATTTTATATGTTAACCATTTTTATAAATAGCTGAACCACAATACTTATCATTTTATAAAATTTATGCATAATTTATCATATTTTGCCTATTATATCCTTGATAGAGTAGTTAATTAATCTTGTCGTTTATTAATAAAGTTAACTTAAAAAAATGTTAAATAAGGATAAAAGGGTAAATTACATCATTTCTTAATGCAAGTGCCAAGTGAAAAGATTACATATAAAATGAAATGGAGGGAGCTATAAATATGGTAAAGCATGCATTTTTCACCTCATTGGAATGATAGTATCAAAAAGGCATGTCTAAGTTGAACATTTCCCTTATCAAAACATGAGAATTATTAGCTATTTGGAGAGGCCCAAAGAATAAAGATGACTGACCTACTAACAACTCAGAGGGGGGAGGTTAGGGAGTCGGAAGCGAGTTCGGTAGAATTTAGTAGTTTTGATTCAGATTTAATATTTGTCTTAAGACCTTATTGAATATGTAAAAATTCTTAGTTCAATAGCTAGTAACGTAAAAGAACTAAAATTTTGAACCTATTAACTTCAATTCTTGGCTCTGTCTCTAACAAACTCAGTTCTTAAGAATATTTTCCAAGTGCTTGAGCTAATTTCATAAATAAACAATTACGTGTTTGAGCGAAACTACAATTCCATATATCTTAGTGGTAGTAATTAGCTAATTAATTCTTAAAATCAATTTATAATTCTCGTGATTTCTCCAAGCCAAGCTCCATCCCCTTCAAGTTTATGGGGAAACTACAACATACATGCCATATATACTAATTCTATCTATACTTTTATATAATTACGTATATTACCACTAATTAAGAGTTTTCTATCATATATTGAGGAAGATACACTTAGATATATCTATTTTTTCTACCAACTAATACACTAAAACAGGAAGAGAGGCAAGCGAGATAGGGAGGGAGGCGAGCAAGATAGTCATGCATCCTTGATACATGCAAATCACACTAGATACATGTATTTGTATGTATCTAGTGTGATTCGCATGTATCTGAGATACTAGATACATAGGAGAGCGGTGAGCGAAATGGGAGGGAAGCGAGGGAAATTTTTAACATATACAAATACATGTGAATCCACTTTGATACAATGTATTTAGAACAAACTACACCTAATTTTGACCTCATGTATTCCGAGATACATGTATCTGGACGTATATGGATGCACCAAAATCTAGTAAGATTCATAGTATTGCAAATTAAAATGTATCAATGTAATTAGCTTATAAGCTAGTGAAATTTCTATAAGTTTCCTAAAGATTACAAGTTATTTATAACTGAATAATTCAAAATTAAACTATGGGCCAGCATAGCGGAAAGTGATATGGACTTCTATGTGGCCCATTAGTCATCATATGATCACTTCATGACCAAATACCTGAATTTGGGGCCCATGTTTAAGTTGTAGTCCGAGTTTAAATTTTGAAAAAATTATCTAATGTAACTTATTATACTCCATATTTATATTTGATAGTGATACTTTTAAATAATTATAAAATATAGTTATTTTTATATTTTCTAGCAGAATACATATATCTCAAAATTTTTGGCATAATTTTTGTATCATATGGTGTATATGCTATCAATTTTATACATGTATCAATGTATAAACATGTATATACATTGATACTCTATCTATGCTCATACAGTGTATATGCTTCGTCTTGAAAGAAAAAAAAATGTCGCTATTTTTTTGCAAAAAAGGAATGCCCTAATCTCGTTATTTATGGAAGACTTCCTTAAATTTTTGTAACTTTACTCACTTCTGGAATAACTTATTTTCATTTGTGAAAAACCAACAAAAACATTTTTTCGCTTTTTATTCCAAGAAAATATAAATAGAATGAAATCTCGAAAAGGAAAAAGTGTTTATTTGATTAAGAAAATGTTCAAATTCATCCTTTAAAATTGTAAGTTTGCGAATCATCAATCTCTTCAAGATTATATACATAATTTTATTTACCTCATCATTTTGGTAAATCGTAAAATGTAACTTTATTTTTTTGGCTTAATTTTCGTCCAATTTTTAGTTTACATACTTACATTATGGTTGGTTGGTACCAAACGCACCAATATGAGTACTATTTCTTTCTTGATTCAAATAAAAGACATACTATAATAATAGTAGCTACCTTAGTCCTTTGCATTATCATAACATATCGTAGAGTGTGTGGGTCAGTTGTCCCTTCACTTTAAAGCTAAGTGATTTCCTATGTGCAATTTGTCACTATTCTATCAAAAAAAGGAGAGTCAAGATGGTAATTTTAAACATAAACCTTCTTATTTCTATCCTTAATAGCATGCCTTATAATCATAATAATGTCATCACATGTATAAAACCATATTTTCTAAAGAATTATTTGTATGTATCAAAAATATCTCTTTTCTTTGTATTCAGTAAAACTAATGGCAGAGTCGTTCTTGTTTAAGAAGTGTCAATTGACAATCTTTTGCTGAATTCAGCAAAAAAGTATGTTTATATAGTATTATATATTGAATTTCCTAGCTACTTTGTGTGTTTACTACTTTATGTTTTGATTTTCCTTGGTAAAAATTCTAACTCTATTATTAACGGAGAATGAAAGGTTAAATATAGTGCCTTTAGCTATAATAATTAACTAAACCTATATTCAAGTTGCATTGCTTCAAAGCTAAGCTCAAATTAGTAAAAGCTAATTCCCTCAATGATTCATTCAAGACTAGTGTACAACAAGCATGATAAACAAACTCCATTTCTATACCTTTTCATCAAAAAGACCCCTCCTTTAATTCCTTTTATCCATCATAATTTTTCATCACACACTCCCAATTCTTCACCATCATGTTTCATTTCTTTCTCATTTTCCTCTCTTTTTTTCCCTTCACAATAGTCTTTTCCTCCCATTCATGCACAACCTCAACATCTACTAAAACATTTGAAAAATGTATGCCACTCCCTTCACAAGATGCCTCAATTGCTTGGACGTTCCATCCACATAATGCCACACTTGACATGGTCTTTTTTGGTTCATTTATATCTCCTTCTGGTTGGGTTGGCTTTGGTATTAACCCTAACTCCCCTGAAATGACAGGAACTCGTGCGTTAATCTCCTTTCCTGATCCAAATTCAGGCCAACTTGTTCTTCTACCTTACATAATTGATCCATCAGTCAAACTCCAAAAAAGTCCGCTTTTATCAAAACCTTTAGACATTCATTTACTAGCCTCTTCATCAACTTTATATGGTGGCAAAATGGCTACTATACATAATGGTGCTACAATTCAAATATATGCCACATTAAAACTTGTATCAAACAAGACCAAAAATGTACATTTTGTTTGGAACCGTGGCATTTACGTACAAGGTTATTCACCTACAATTCATCCAACTAACATAAATGATCTTTCTTCAATAGCCACAATTGATGTCCTTTCAGGCTCACAAGCAATATGTCACAACAATTTCTTAACACTAAAAAATGTACATGGTGTTATGAATTCAATTTCATGGGGTGTTATTCTACCTCTAGGCGCGGTCACGGCTCGTTACTTAAGGCATGTTGAGTCACTAGGGCCAACATGGTTTTATGTACATGCAGGGGTACAATTATCAGGAATTTTATTAGGTACTATTGGATTCGCGATAGGGATTCGATTAGGACAACTTTCACCAGGGAGAGTGTATGGATTACATCGAAACTTAGGTATCGCGACGTTTGTTTTGGGCATGTTACAAACATTGGCCTTGCTTTTTAGGCCTAAGACAACAAATAAGTTTAGGAAGTATTGGAAATCATATCATCATTTTGTTGGTTATGGTTGTGTGGTATTAGGAGTGGTGAATGTTTTCCAAGGATTTGAAGTTATGGGAGAAGGAAGGTCTTATGTTAAATTGGCATATTGTTTGTGTTTGTCTACATTGATTGGTGTTTCTGTGGCATTAGAAGTGAATTCTTGGGTTGTGTTCTGTAGAAAAGCAAAGGAAGATAAGATGAGAAGAGAGGGATTAATTGGGAGTTCTGGGAAATTTAGTGGATCAAGTCATGGTTGATTAATTATTGTATCACATGTATCATCATGTATGTCATTATTTGTAGTTTGATAGTTCAAAATATAATTTGAACTAAGATTTTGCAAGTTTATAGTGTAATTTTTTTCATTGCTTGTCCCCTAAACAAGATTTTTATTGCATACTATAAATTGATATTGAAACTCAACTAAATCTATGTATTTATGAATCTTTTTTGTGATTTAACAATGTTGGGGTTTTAAAGGTATGAATAGAAAATGAACCCTAAATGACCGCTCAGTGATAAAGGAGGTAGGGGTGCAGAGACAGCCAGGGGGTTTGACTAGAAGCAGCCACCCTTGAAACACCCTTGAAAGAGTGCGTAATAGCTCACTGATCGAGCGCTCTTGCGCGCACCTCTATTCCTCTTCTTCCGCTTATTCATGGATACATATATAGATAGTGAGTAGGCATGGCAGGAAAGCCAGTAAGAGCACCAAGCTAATTTCCAATTTCACTCCTTCATTTCTTTCGAATTCATTGGATCCTTTTCCGCGTTCGAGAATCCCCCCCTTCTTCCACTCCGCCCCGGGTGTTGTGACTTTTTCAAAGGATCGTGACCTTTTCAAAAGATTTTGTCTTTTCTAAATGGTTGTAACCTTTCTAAAAAGTTGTGTCTTTTCCAGAGGTTGTGACCTCTCTGATAAGGCATAATCAGCACATTTTCATACTACCATTAGTTGGTTGTAAATAGAGGGGTTTTCTCTTATTTTTCTAAATCAAATTTCCTCATTCTTCTCCGTACATTTCTTACAAACAAAGTAGAGTCTGTGTGATTTCGTGTTGTCTTTTGAGTTCGCTGAAGTTATTGAAGTTTGAGGTACGGTTACTTCTTTAATAGGTTTATCCGTTTTATTTCGGGAGGAAATAATCTACAACCTCGAGTACAATGAGGGGATTAAATTCCTTAAGGGCACACATTAAATTTTGTGGACTCAAATATTCTTTTTCTTTTCATTTTAATAGTTTTATGATTTACCATACTAAATACATGAAGTAACATTAACATTGTGGATGAATTAAGCATTGCTAATATGATGGAGGACTTTATATCCTACAATTATTCATCACATTATATATGTCAAAACTTTACTTACAGGAAAACAAGACTTCATTTGTAAATTGCAGCCTATTTTTCCTCTTTTGGATGATGAGAGGGCTAAGGAAACCTAACTATGAATTTCTACGAATATCGGGATAGACAAATGTCTAGGATGGTACCAGTGGCATAGCTACATGTAATGAAGGGTGGTCAGTCGAACACCCTTCATCAAAAAATTATATCATGCATACAAAAAAATTATATGAAGTATATAGGTCTAAAATTATTTTTTATTACGTATATATTAAATCTTGAACATCTTTAATGAAATTTTTAGTTTCTCCAGTAGTCATAATACATTGTTGGAATTTGACCTATTCGAAATAAGTCTTCAATCAATTGCTGGCAAGCAAGAAATTTGTTTTGTCTCTTTGATTTAGTGTTCATTATCGAATCGAAATCACATATTGGTGAGTATCAAATTTTGAAACTTTGGTGTATAGTGTACCAGCTCTGAGAGTGACTTTTTAGCTAGTCAATCTCAGATCTTGTTCTCACTTCAATTCCATGGGCCCATTGGTGGCCCAAGGCTAAAAAGACACACTAAGAGAAAGGCTACTCAAACTAATCTTCTCCAGTAGTCATAATACATTGTTGGAATTTGACCTATTCGAAATAAGTCTTCAATCAATTGCTGGCAAGCAAGAAATTTGTTTTGTCTCTTTGATTTAGTGTTCATTATCGAATCGAAATCACATATTGGTGAGTATCAAATTTTGAAACTTTGGTGTATAGTGTACCAGCTCTGAGAGTGACTTTTTAGCTAGTCAATCTCAGATCTTGTTCTCACTTCAATTCCATGGGCCCATTGGTGGCCCAAGGCTAAAAAGACACACTAAGAGAAAGGCTACTCAAACTAATCTTTCATGGGTCCCATTGGGTCGGCCCAATCCTAAAAAGACTCACTAAGAGAAAAAAGGAAAAAAAATATGTCAAGAATGGGATTCGAACCCATGCCCTTTCGGACCAGTACCTGAAACTGGCGCCTTAGACCAACTCGGCCATCTTGACATTTGTATTTAAATTATTGATTTTTGTTTTTACTAAGTTATATTACAATAGGTAAATCACATTTAGGGACCATAAATATTCTTGATTTGTAGAAGTATTATTTAATAGATAAATTAATATTTATTAAATTTAAAGAGTTAATAAAGGTTCATTTTGATATGAAGTCTCACAAAATTTAAATGAACCATCTTGTGAAAACGATATTTATGAATTTAAAGTCATGATTAATAATTTCAATTACCGCAATAAAATGGATATCAATTGCTTGTTAGATTACAGGGTGAAAATGATACATGTTTAGAAGAAATTGTGGATACGATCAGAGAAAACAATATTGACAATGAAGTTGAAGATGATACAATACCGCTGGAACCAGTTTCACATAAGGAAACACTTGTTGCATTTAAAACTCTTCACAATTTATTGGTGCAATTCGAGAAGACAATATCAAAACTTTTGGATGCAATAAGAAAAGTTAGACACAAGCTTCAACTTGATTTAAATTATAACAAAAATGAATAACACTAATATCATATTTCACTAAATTATTTTAGATATTTTGTAATTTTAAAGTATTATTAATTTATAGTATTAATAGGATCATGTATTTATATAAGGGTCTTTCTAAAAATATACTATCTTATCAAAATTGATGAGTTTTTCCACTGATCCAAGTTAAGTTCGAAGAAAAATATTATCCTAAAGAGTTTATTAATTTTTGAGTATTCATTTAAATTGGTTCTACTGGTAACCACAATAGAGAAGTCATATAGAGTTGTTTGGTGTGAAGAATAACATTAAATAGTGTTGGGATTAAATTATAGTGCCACTATATTTATTGTTTAGTTGACAAGTTCGGAATAACTTATTCTGAAATAAAAATAATTAGTATCGAGATAAGTTATCCCTCACTTTAGATGGTATAGCAATCACAGGATACAATTGTCAAATGATAAAGATGTCATTTAAATCCTTTTTATACATCACTTTTCATATTTATAAAGGATATTTTTATAAACAAATAACTCGTTCTTAAAATTTATAGAATATAGATTATTTTGAATATAATAAACCGAACATTCAATTAAAAATACCCTTTAGTACTCCCTCTGTCCCAATTTATATGACTTACTTTTCTTTTTAATCAGACCCAAAAAGAATGATACATTTCTATAATAAGTAACAATTTAACTATAAAATATTTATTTTACCCTTAACAAAATGATTTACAGCCACACAAATTTCTATCATTTATTTTGGACCACAAATTTTTAAAGTCTTTCTTTCTTTCTTTCTTAAATTTCATGCCGAATCAAACTACCTCATATAAAATAGAACGAAGAAAGTATAACTTATCATTATAACTTGTATTCAAATCAAATGATGGAAAGTTTTTTCAAACACATTGAAAGTAGCAGTCAAATTGTCAAAAGTCAAGTCAAATTAAGGTTACAGTTCAAAGATTTCAATAATTGAATGTCCTTTAATCCTTTATTATTTCCACAAAATGAAGAGGTTCATTATTAAAATCTATCTTCTA
Source organism: Solanum bulbocastanum (assembly GCA_037074985.1). Lineage (NCBI taxonomy): Eukaryota > Viridiplantae > Streptophyta > Magnoliopsida > Solanales > Solanaceae > Solanum > Solanum bulbocastanum. The sequence continues at coordinate 39,754,432 of CM073603.1, read as the reverse complement.
ATAATCACAACATTATTGTGTATGCACTATGCAGTATGTATATTATAAAATAAAAAAAGATAATGCTAAATAGCCAAAAAAATTTATCAGAATTTAGTTAGAATTTTAAAAAATCTGTAATATTTCTTTTATTTTAAAATAAATTGATTTTTCTTATTTTTTAATTAAAAGATATTAAAGTTAAAGGAGTAAAATGCTCAAAAAAATAAAATAACGTAAATAAAATATCATTTTAACCAAATTGATGATAGCTCCAGCCAGGTACTGATACATAGTATAATTGATGAATCCTATGATTTCCTTTCAAGAACTGAATTCTCTACACTTTCAGACTTTCAGTTCAGAGTTTTAATTAGCTTTTACTCCCCACCTAAATTATTAGACTCAAAATTTGACTTTTTATGCGCAAAAAGCCCAAAAAGCAAGAAAAAGAAAAGATTTTTTTGGAGTATACTAATACCCCTTCCAGACCGTCTCATTTTATGACATTATTTTTTTTTTGATCAGTTTCAAAAAAAAATGTTATATTTTCTTATATAGTAAGTATTTAATATATTTATAAAGAGAGAAAAAAGTTAACTAATTTTTAAAGGATAATTTAATAAATATTTTAAAATATTCATTTATTTCTTAAATTTCATATCCAATTAAATATTACCACATTTTTGGCATGACACGGAGGGAATACTCGTTTTTCTTTTCTCTCTCTCATGTGTCCTCACATTTTCTGCAATCTTCTAGATATTTGTGTATTATTGGTTATCTTTTTCTTTTTCTTGAATTTTTGCTTTGAGTTCTTGAATATGGTGTCCATTATAGAAGGGTAGTGGTTGCTTTTATTGGACTTCGTGCTGCTTGATTGGTTGTTTAGTGTAGAATTTTACATTTTGGGGTTCTTGGGTTTGCTGTCTTTAGTCTTTTATGTTGGGGGCTCTAGAGAGTTTTGAGACAGCCACCCAAATATTTAATTCTTGATTTGGTCTGCTAGTTGTGCTACAATTGTTGTTAAAAATTCAGTCTTTTTTTGACTTGAGCAGTGAATCTTGAAGTGTTGGAAGCTGTGACAAAGTTCAGCTCTTTAGTAGGTAAGTATTTCAATTCCCCCCAAAAAAAAAAATCTAAGGTTTGTGCTGTTATTTGGATTTCTTGAAGTACTCTTTTTTTTTTTTTTTTTTTGTCATTTGAGGGTTTTAGGAAACAGTCAGTTTTTGTAACTTTGAGTAGCCAACTCTGATTTTGTGAGTATTTTTTAATAATGGACTGTCATCAAGTAGTCAGTGTGGAAGAATCAGAATCCCTTGTTGTTCATGACAAAACAAAATCTGATTGTATGGATTGTCAAGGGAAGGGTGGTGTGATTAGGAATGTAGAGGGGTTTATTGGGGTTCTTGATGTTCATGTGCATCAAGCAAGGGATATACATAACATATGTATATATCATAAACAAGATGTGTATGCTAAGGTTTCCTTAACTAGTAATCCTGAAGAAGCTGTTTCGACCGATACTATTAATGGTGGGGGGCAGAATCCGGTTTTCGATCAGAGTCTTCGACTTAATGTCAAGACTATTGAAACATCAGTGAGATGTGAGATATGGATGATGAGTAGGGTGAAGAATTATTTGCAGGATCAGTTGTTGGGATTAACTTTAGTACCTCTTTGTGATGTTCTTGCTGAGAATGGAAAGCTAGAACAAGAATTCACCTTGTCATCGAGTGATCTTTTCCATTCTCCGTCGGGTTTTGTGCAATTGACACTAGCATATACTGGTGCAACCCCGGAAGTCTTGGAAATTCCCATACCAGGCAATTCTTTGGCTGCAGCAAATGGTGGTGAAATAGCTGAGAGTATTCCTTGTGAACTGGTTAAGATTGAATTCCCGGATCCCCAAATTGTGAACGAAAATGAACGAATGGTTACCGAGTACTATGCAATTCCCTGCACTGAATTGGATTGTCAAAGCTCTGAGCATATAGACTCCAAGGAAAATGGTGAACACATCTCTTCCGAAAACGTTGAGATTACACCAGAAAGTGTGGCTGTTGAAGGTCAAGATGCCACTGAAATCAAGAAGGTAGAGACTCTCACCCTGAGTGCTTCAGCCAGAAGTTATCCATCAAACTCAAACCCCAAACAGACATCAAGCGCTACGAAAGAGGAATCTGCACTGCCTCTGAATGATATTAAAGACAGTGCTAAAGAGGTTGATAGCACCTCGCCTGCTGTGCCTGTTAGCACGTTTACGCTGCCAGCTGTCAACGTGAGCATTGAACCAGAGAGGCAGGTTGTGCAGCAAGACATAGTTGATATATATAAGAAAAGTATGCAGCAATTCACAGAAGCTCTAGAAAAGATGAAACTTCCTCTGGACATTGAAAATGGAAATGACAAAACAAAGAACTCCAGTTCAAGTGAGAGACCACAGGCGCGCCCAAATGGCCAAAGCCCAAGAGTGTTTTATGGTAGCAGTGCCTTCTACTGAAAAGGTTGACAAAAGAAATCACTTGTATGTTTTATCTACCTGAACTTACTTGCTTGTAGTTGAGCATAGAATGGAATGTTTTCAGTTTAATTAGGTTTATCAGGAAGATGTTTTCTATGAACTTTTCCTGTTGCTGTATTAGAAATGTTAACTAATGTTATTAAACTTTTCTTGGTTCCTGTCAATTCACAATCCACTGTCTTTATTCATTTTCTAGCACTGAGTTCAACAAGTTATGAAACCTTCCATTTCCTAACACTGGAGTTCTAGACTTGGTAATAGCTTATTTCATGATCTGCCTATAAAGGACTGTCCGGTTCACAAAGCATCTCACGTTAGCAGGGTCAGGGAAAGCGCCGCACCCTAAGGGATGTGATGTAGACAGGCTACTCTAATGTTGGATCCTTCCACAGCTAGAACCGCGGAAAAGTGTCCTATTGTAGCTAAAAAATGTAGAAAATTTACCAAAGCAAGGGTGTTGGTGTACTCTTCTGTTGAAAATTCCAATTCAATGCAATATAAATAGATACAAATAACATGGCATATCTTATGACAGAATATATTAGCATGATTGGTACTGGTCTCTTAAACAATTGAATACCAAATGATTTAGTCATGGTGGAGTACTTTACTTGACTATATTCTACTTATAAATTTGACATTTATGGCAAAAATTGTGTTCAGACCTTTGTAGTGCTATTATTAGTTTGACAGTATTGTAGCTTCTCAATGTGGGGTCTTTCCACCGTCCAACTTTATATGACCTACCTTAACTTTTCACTAGTATAATGTTAGAATGAGGTAATAATAGTCAGACATAAATGATAAAATTATGTTTCAAAGGTATGAAAATATCACATGAAATTCAAGAAATTTTGAAGTTATGATACATGAATTTGGCATTTCCTTGATGTGTTAAATTTTCTTTCATCGAATTGTACATGAAAGACGAATCAAGCAAGAAAGGCAGAAAAGAGGCCACTTTCTCGAATTTAACTCTCTGCCTATGCAAATGTCTCAGAGCATGGCTTATACAGTCAAAACTCTATTTAATGACGTCAAAGATTAGTCAAACTAACTCCCAAAAAGCAAAAAAGAAGTCTTATAAATTGAGACGATGGAGTAACATAACATAAAAAACCCTGAAAAAACTTGGTTATCATAGTGAAATGTTGTTATAGAGAGGTTTGAGTATCAATATGAAGAGCAGTATAAGGTTTATAACTACTGTGAAAACAGGTAACTATGACAAATCCTTTGAATACTGAATTTGCTAGAACATCTCTACTTAGGCATAAATACCAGATGGAAGCATGGTTTAGTTATTGATTTATATGTAAATTTAGAAGTCATCCAGATAAAAAGTTACACTATCAATGACTGAGAATTTAGAACAAGTGAATAGCATCAATATGCAGTAAATTATTCATTAGGAGACCCTAGATGGGTATCCCTAAAATGTATCACACTAAATCAACAACCTCCCTTACATCCAAATGAAAAAAGGAAAATCCCATTTAAGGGAAACTACAGAACAAACACATTACCAGACGAGAATCTGCAACGTCACAGCAAAAAAACATTTAACTCTAAAAATTTTACGCAAAACTTTCTGTCTATGTTGTTGTTGTATGTATCGTAGCCTCACCAGAGATGCACGATACATGTCTGACTATATGCCGCAATCTGATTTTACACCTCACTCAAGGAAAACAAAAAGGGGGAATTCCTAAAGACATAAACTCAACAAAAAACCCTTTAGCACAAAATCTTGTAAACTTCTATCTCTAGACCTTCAAAACAAGCAACTCCAGTTAGCCCTACAAAAGGATATCCAATTCTTTAACCTCTCAACTTCATATAGCTATAGAAGTATGCAAAATTCATGATTCAAATTCTACACCAAAGTTTCACCTAATGTAACACCCTTGCTTGCCAATATTCTCCTAGCCACCAATCCCTGCATCAATACAAAATCAGTAAATTAAGATGAGCCATGATTGGACATCATATGCAACAAATAGCGAAAGGAAAGAAAAGAGAGGGAGAAACAAATATGCAAACAACAAGCAGGACACAAGGAATTACCAAAATCTTTTAGGTCAGAAAAACAAACAATGATAAGAAAAACAAACTTCTATTTGCTCCAGTACCTATCAACATAGATAACAATATTCTAGTCAAGTCTTTGAATTTATTTCGCTCCTTCTAAACTGATGTGTATTAACACTTCCCTAGATCTTTAAGGAATGGTGATGGTTAGCAAATACAGAATGTTCAATGAACTTGCAGCCATGTTCCGTGAAGCATTCTTGTTCATGGGAAGTATCCTTAATTCTCTTTCTCCAGAACATGCAATATAGTTCGAGAAAAGAAAACATGACACATGTATTAGTTTTTTCTAGTCAGATGAGTGAGCAACAAATAAAAATCAGTAGTGGAGCCACAGAAAATAGTATATGTGCCCAGCCTAGGACAAATCATCAGCCATACTCCATTCCAATTTTAAATAGCTCTGTCCCACCTCATTAGAGAAGTATAAACAAACTTTAATGGTCTTTTCTCAGGGACATGATGTGATAGAGTAGCCACAGGCCATGCACTCTATCAATTTTTGTTCCATTCGGCTCAAAAGTTCATATTAGAGACTACCAACCAGCAGATGGCAGACATATTGCGCTTCAGCTTATGGTGTCTCCCCACTACTTCTCCGGGAATGCCTTTGGGTGCAACGCATTAATTAACAAAGGTATGGAAAGTCATTGAGGAAGTGGAGAAAATCTTTCAAATAGGAAAAGGAGCACTCTATTGATTTTTGTTCAATTCTGCTCTAAAGGTCATATTAGAGACTACCAACCTTGCCTGGTCAATACAGATTGGGGCTGCCGCAGATGGCAAACACATTGGGCTTCAGCTTATGGTGTATCCCCACTACTTCTCCAGTAATGCCTTTGGGTGCAACGCATTAATCAACACAGGTTCAGAAAGTCATTGAGGAAGTGGAGAATATCTTTCAAACAGGAAAGGCAATACCTATCCTTAGGTGGTAAACACTTACTAATGATGCTCTAGAATCCCTGCCCACATGCATGATGTCCTAGTTTCCATCCCAGCAACAGTGGGGCAAGGGGCAAGACAGATTAAGAGAAACTTCCTTTGGGAAGGCAACAAGGAGAACAGATCTTGTTAATCAGACTATAAATTATATCACACAAGGACTTGGGGTCAAAATTTTGAGGCTTCACAAGAAAAGCATGTAATTCAATCATTTTGGAGATACATGAGAAGAAGAGATTCTTCGGGAAGTAATTCAAGCACGCTTAGCTCCAGAGTCTTGGTGCTTAATCGACAGGTAATGTCTCTAATGAGGTTGGACTATTCTTTTGGCATGATGCCCTCTTAAGAGCAATTCCCTGATTTATTCATGTTCGGAGCATACATAGAGATAACTATAGCTCACTGCTTTATTGCCGATGGCTGGGAATCTGATTAAGGACTGTTTAGACTGGGAAGACGGATGTAGATTCGCCCTGTGCAATCAGATTCACTGGTATGGTATGAGCAAAAGGATGGAATTCTCTTATTCAAGTGCTTTTCTTTTCTTAGATATTTTCATCTCAGGCTTTTTTTCCTCAAACCTGTTTTGTAAAAAAAAAATTCTTGAGCTGAGGGTCTATGTGAAACAACCTCTCTGCCCCACAAAGGTAGGGGTAAGTCTGCATACATCCTACCGTTGTTGTTGTAGTTGTTAAAGTGTCTTTCTGTGAAGACTTCTACACCACTTTCTTGTTGCTAGATGCTCAATAAAATGCCTTTAACAATCATCAAAAAAACTATTCTCAGTCAAGTCATGTGATAAGTTCCTCACTATCTCTCAAAGTACGAACATAATAGAGTGCAGATATGATCAAGAAACTAAACCCCAACTAAGGTGCCTTTGCTTGTTTATTCTTGGTGGTTGCCCCTGATGGCTGTTTGAAATGGAACTTGCTGAGAAGAAATGTCTCCCTTTGCAGCAAATGCTACCTACCTACCAGTGTGAAAGGCGCTCTGAAGGCATAATTCTCAAGAACGTGATTCGATCAACTGAGGACTGCTATCCTAAATCTAAAGTGAAACACCTGACCATCTATTTTTGTGTTGCCTATCATCTCACAGTTATAAAGGTAATTTTACAGCAAAGGTAGTATAAAGCAGGATGTGTGGTAGGCATATACCCCAACAACAACAATCAGTAATCTTCTAACACAGCAAACAATTTTTTTTCAGACAAGCAGTAGGCCAGCAGCCACTGCCCAAAGACCAAAGAAAGGCTCATTCATTAATGATGATAGTAGACTTGCACTTTGCAACACCAACAACAATGCAACAATCAACACAAATGAGCAGCAATAAGCAGTCTGCAGTAGCACTCGACAGTCAGCAACAAGTGATCAGGCCTCATAAAAATTAAAATGAACAGCACACAGCAACAAGATAAAACGAGCAGCAGGCATTCAGATTTGGGAATGGGTTAAGGCCTTGGGCTTGGGATTGAAATTTATATTTTACAGGAATGGGATTTGGGCCTACTGTTAAAAAAAATCTGAATGCATATTGGATTGAATATTGAAGTATGAAATTTGAATGAATTTTATTGAACTTCGGTACTGCCGAAGTACTGGGACCCTAATACCAAGGACCAAATTGAAATACCAAAGTATTAGAAAAGATTTACCGAACTGATTCGGTTTGGTCCGGTTTTTATGTCCACCCCAAGATTAAGTACATGGGCATTTGAAATTGAGCAACAGATTTTCATTAAAAGGAAAAGCAAAACAAAGTTATTATAAGGAAGAACCAATTCTAAAATTCTGTGCAGGCCATAACTTGAACAGGTGAGTGGTTGATTGGTGATTGAGCTCAATCTACCAAAACATAGAAGTATTACTGGCTTTGGCCCAGTGGGACTCAAAAAAAAGACTTTAAAGAAGCACCTCCCACAACCTTCACCCATATAAAGGTCATAACTTGCTTAAAAAGACAATGCAGTATCTCAAAGATTTTTCTGACGGAATAAAAGGAGCAATTCAACCCAAGCTACTTAAAGACAGTGACAGCTTTGGGATAGAATCCATGGGCTTAAACCTTAAATGCATAAGCACTCTACTCCCTCTGTAAAATATGGTAGCCATTTTCGCTTACTGTGGAGTTAAGAAAGTAATCTTTGATTAATATTCTTAAAGTATTCTTTTATTATTTTAACATGGAAAATATCACAACCTACAGTACTTCCACGTACATTCGGGAAAAAAAAAAACAAATTTCATTTCCAAAAATTTAAATTAATCCATGTCCAAGAACCATAATGGAAAGAACTGCAAAGAATCTGAGGCAGCAGAACTCCAAAAAACCTTCCAGACAAGATTCCCAAATTTATTCATTCCACCATGATGTATAAATGCTAGAAACCTTACACAAGGAACAAGAACAGGTAGTTCTATGGCATCTGAGATATATTAGGAACTTAGAGGATTGAAAGATGGGGGAATCCAAAGGCTAGTGGAACTACTTTGCAAGCAGAGAGTATCACACACTTTGGAGGTAGGGCACACGGAGAGAAGGGATGTTCTCAGATAAAGCTTATTACCAGAAACTGTTGGTGAGGGAGGAGGTGGCTTTTCCACATTTTTCGATATGGATACCAGAGGAGCCTAAAAAGTGTGCTTTCTAAGTGGCTAACAGCTAGGGAGCCATCCTGATGATAACCTGAAGAAGAGGAGGATTACACATGCTTGATGCTGTTTTATGTGCAGATAATCAGGAGAAGTCATAAATCACCTCCTCTTGAATTGCCACGTAGCAACGTGCGGACAGTCTTGAATTGGTTCAGAGTAATATGGGGTGATGCCAGACACAGTAAATAGAGTGGTGTGCAGTTGGGATTTCAGGAAAAAGAAGAGAAGACCAAGGGCACAAGATGTAATCCCTCTAGCTCCTATGTTGGTGATTTGGAAAGTGAGGAATAGGAAGTATTTAAAGGAGTCGAGAATGACATGCCTGAGGAATAGCCCAGTGTTTCTAGTTTCTTTTTCATGCACCCACGAGATTCCAACTTGTATGGATGATTAGATGACTTCTGTAGAGAATCATATTTTGGTATAGGGTCTTTACTTTTTGGTATACTACTTGTATACAGGAGTTTCTTATCCCAACATCAATAAAATATTTGCCTTAATAAGAAAGGGATAATTGTCCTCTACGGAAGTTCAAACTTCTACCAAAGCTAAAGAGTACTCCAAAGTCCTCCAAGTCTATCAAAGGGATTGTATGAAAGAAAGACACCACATAGAAAAAGCCTATTGTATCAAATGTAAATTATTTAGAGGTGTATCTATTGATTACTTTAGGGCTATTAAAGACATGCACAATGGAGCCAAAACTTGGGTTAGGATAGTGGGAAAAGACTCGAACCACTTTCCAATCATGATTGGGTTGCATCAGGAATCAACCCTTTGTCGTTCCTTTTTGAATTAGTGATGAACGAATTGACACGTCATATTCAAGGGGAGGTGTCATGGTGTATGTTATTCGCAGATGACATAGTATTGATTGACGAGATGCACAATGGAGTTTATGATAAGCGGGAAGTTTGGAAAGAGGTCTTAAACTCTAAAAGTTTCATGTTAAGCAGGACTACACAGAGTACCTAGAGTGCAAGTCCAACACCGTGATGCATGAGGCAGAGGTGGAAGTGAAGATCGATGCACTAGCCATACCTTAAAAAGAAAGCTTCAAGTATCTCGGGTCCATAATTGAAGGAGACGAAGCAATGACGATGATGTCACAAACTGTATTGGAGCGGGTTAGGTGAAATGGAGGCTTCCCCTGGGGTACCAACATACTGAACAATAAGTATGTGTCACCAAGATTTAAAGGTAATTTCTAAAAAGTGATGGTTAGACCCACACTATTGTATGAGGCAGAGTGCTTGCTAATAAAAAATGTCCATGCTTAGATTATGAGGATGCTCAAATGGATGTGTGGACATACTAGGAGAGATATGATTAAGAACGAAGTTATACGGGACAAGGTGGGAGTGGCCGCCATAGCGGACAAGATAAGGTTAGCAAAGGTGAGATGGTTTGGACATATGAAGAGTAAGTGCGAGGATGCACCAGTGAGGAGGTGTGAGAGGTTGTTTGTAGCAGGAGTTAGGAGAGGTAGAGGTAGGACGAAAAAAAACTAGGGGGAGGTGATTAGACAGGACATGGAACAACTTTAGCTGACTGGGGACATGACCTTAGCTAGAAAGTATGGAGGCCGAGGAATAGGTAGATAGTAGGTAGTCGAGTGTTGTCGTACTTCTAGTAGTATGATTTAGTCATCACGTAGTTCCCTTTTCCCCATGTGTATTAACATTTATTATTGCACTTGTATTGTACATTTGTTGTTTTGATGTCTCTTTCTCTTTCTTACTTTCATGCATCAATTACATTTTTTTTAAGCCGAGAATCTATTGGAAACAGTTTCTCTATCCCACAAAGCTAGAGGTAAGGTTTGCGTACATCCTAACATTCCAAGGCCCCACTTGTGGAATTACACTAGGCCTGTTATTGTTGTTGTATCAAATATAAATTATAAAAAGATATGAGGCATGAAAAGGATCTGGTATAGTAATGATCTATTCAAAAAAGGAAGTTCTCAAATTCCATCTCTTAATTCTCCCTTTAAGATCTGGAAGATCATACTTAATCTTAAGTTCAAGATTTCGAAATGATATCCTATCATCTGCTTACTCAATAAAATTGTTGATGATTTTGGTCTTTGATCCTACATAAAAGTACCAACCAGTTGTTTAATGGTAATTTTGATTGGTAATGCATCTATCTGAACACAATTCACCAGAAAAATTACTCCACCTGAGATGAATGTTATGACCATAAGCATCACTCTAGACCATTGAGTGCCTACCAGGAACAGAACCAACTAGTACAGCGATTACTTCTCTTTTTGTATAATCGTGGTATCTGGTAAAGCTTGCGTGCACCTCAACTAATTCCACAAGATACCTGCTACCTCCCACCAGCACAGGTACCGAGTCATTCTGTCCACAAAAGCTTGAACATATGGAAAGAAATCACCTATAGTTTTTTGCCTCCGGTGAATTAGAACCTGAGACCTCAAGATTCTCAATCAACTTCATATGTCACTAGGCCACACCCTTGGATGCAATAGTAAAGCGATTACTTAGACTACACTATTTCACTTTTATTTTCTGGTTAGTGTCTTTGATGCACAGCGGAACATAGAAGTCAAACAATAACGACACAGTACATCATCAGGCCTAAATTCCCTTAAAGAGTGAAAAAGCTCAATTATCAAATAAACATTGTTAATCATGTAAACCCAATATTTATGAGGAATTGACACTTAACATTAGTAAGTCATTACCAAATCTGGATGAAGCAAGATCAGAAACAGCTAGAATCAGCTGAAAGTCAATGAGAGTAAGGAATAAAAAATAACGTACATGCTTCTTCAAAGTAAGGTGAATATATACAGAAAAAGGATTACTCCCTCCTTTTCAATTTGTTTGTTTGGTTTTGACTTGGCACGGAGTTTTAAAAGGTATAAAGGACCTTTGAATCTTGTGGTTTTAAATTGAAGATATGTAGAATATACAAAAATGTCTTTTAATCTTGTGGTCTTAAACATACCATGTGGAAGTTAAAATTAAAGAGTTGCCAGAAAAGGAAAGACACATTCTTTTTGTAACAGACTAAAACGGAAAGTAAGACAAACAAATTGAAACGGAGGGGTAACTAACATAGAAATATTATGTTTATAACATCGAATTATAATTATAATAATCATAACATCCAATATACAACATGGAACAAGTGTTAATTCCAACAAGCCAACTCAAATTTACATACCACCACGAAAGTACTTCTATCAAACAATTGATAAGTTCAATCTTCAATCAATCCATTGAATTTCAGTTTTCAATTAATCAATCATAAAAGATTTACTTTGCGAAATTCACTTTCATATTGAATTGCTTTGCTGAATATTTAGCATTAGCGTTCACGCCAAGTGTCAATATTTCTAATCCTAACAATAAGCTTATAAATCATAAATTGGAGAATATAATAATGAAAAGGTTTACCTTTGATTGCAATAGTCAGTTTTTTAAATCCTACAATAAGCCTATTAATCATAAAATTGGAGGAGGAGGAGGGAAGAAGAAGACAAGTGCACCTAAACAGTAAAGAAGACAATCAAGAGAACACTAAAGTGTACCTAGAGAGGGATCCTAGTACTCAGGTAGCAAGAGGCATATTTATTGTTGTACTTTTCTCTTCTTGTCGTCTTTTAAAGTTGGGCTGAGAGAAACATTTGCTTCTTTTTTCTTTATCTTTTTTTGGAAATGGTAAAGAAACATTTGTCTCTCACTTAGATCGCTTTGCACCTAAAGTTTAAAGAGTATGCTCCTTTGAAGTTGCGTCACTTGCTTTATATCGCTATGTCACTTTCATTGATTAAGCAACCGGATTTAGTAATACAAGCTAAAATTTTACATTACAGAGAAATAAGAAACTGAACTAAACCTAAAATTAATCACAAATGACCAACTTGTAGCTCCTTTTAAACTTCCTTTTATCAATGGTTCAACTAATATCCAGAGATCCTTCTTGTTTTAATCCACCATAATTTGAAAATGACATAAGACTATCTTTCTTTTTGAGTAAATGGAATTATGTACATTGACTCACAATTGTGTGCTTCTAATCTATGTTGCTCAGACTCTCAAACTATGTTGCTGCACTCATGTCGGGTCCTTCAAAAAAGCACTCAGTTTGGACGATCCGACATGCATCCATTGGCATTTTTGAAGAGTCCGAGCTACACAACTTCTTAATCCTAATGCAGTTTTCAAAGTGAGTAAACAAAAATCTGAAGCACAAGCATGCTCTAGAAAAAACTTGATGCCAAGTTAAAATAGTTAGACATCACATCATACATGCAAGTATGAGAGATGCTTCTCTACAGAGTGAATCCCTATAAGGATTCTTGCACTTAATTTCAAAAAGAAAAACCTAGATGTATAAAGCTCGTAAGTCAAAAGAAGGAAGTGTGTTAATCACCTGTTTCTGATGACAAATCATGGTATCAACAACATTAATCCAAGTTCATCAGAAAATTAAAGGAAAATTTAGCAAGGTGAAGCAACCTCTGGCTTTAAAGGATAGTGAGAAGCTTACCGTTGTTTGACTGTCTTTTACCAACACCATAACTGCCAACATAACTAGCAGAATTTTTAGGTGGCATGTCTGAGGGTGCATTGCTGAGTCCATAACCAATTGAACCAGATCCATCTCGCTCAGAATTTGCAGAGCGCCAAGTGGAATCACTATATCCCAAACCACCACTGTAAAAATCAGCAAAAGCCCCATCATAGCTACCATTAGATGCAGGATATGATGAGGTAGGAGCCCCACTTGATGTAACATTTCTTCCATAGCCTCCAGTCAACCCATATAAACTATCATCACCCCCATAACCAAGATTTCCACTTTGGTTAGAAACATTTCCTCTAGCTTGAGGGGAAATTGAAGATGAACCCCAAACTCCAGTGTTGCTAAAGTTTCCTGCCCCGGTGTTCCCATTTCCAGCTACTGCAAAGGTGCTAGAGCTTGTGGAGTTCGTTCCATAACCCAAACCCCCATTTCCCCACAAATTCCGAGTTGCTGAGCTGAAGAATGAGCTATTTCCTCCATTTACTCCATCAAACCCAATAGGACCACCAACTCTGTTTGAACTATTAACGTAATAAGGGTTCAGTCCCCGTCCATAGCTCAAGCTGCTGTTAAAGTTTGCACTTCCCGCATATCCTGGGCTTAACCCTGGTTCAAAGTTAAGCCCCATTCCATAACCAGAACCAAATGGAGCAAACCCACTCCTACCTCCAGCAATGGGGCTAAATCTACCATCCATCCTGACTCCATATCCTGCAACTGTATTCGGAGAGTATCCTTGTGTGTATCCATTAAGGAAGTTATTGATCCTACTTAATGGATGGTTGAACCCACCAAGTCTTGGACCTGGTGATAACTCTTTGGGGACTGCACGTTTGACCTCGACCATTTTACCATTCAGTTCATGGAAAGGCTTAAGCAATACTTTATCCACTGCATCCTCTGAATCATAAGTTATGAACCCAAAGCCTCTTGGTCTCTGAGTGTTATGGTCGTACATAACTACTACATCTGTGATTGTTCCGAATTGCTCAAAGTACTCCTTAAAGTCGGTCTCAGTTACTGTGGATGCTAAACCTCCAACAAAAATTTTTCTTGTACGTCCTGGACCAGGAGAACCCTGAATGCTAGGACTGCTTCTACTTATTGTGCTCTGGTCATCCCTAGGAACAGCCTTCTTTGCTTCAACCTGAAATATAAGTAGACCATGATGAGTAAAAAGAAGAGATTTGAGAGTTAATTATAACCACTCTTCCAGATGTGATATGCCATAAGAATGGGAACAATGTGCCAGTTTGGTGCACGGTAAAACGTCATTTGTACCAAGAAAACTCAGATATATAAAGCTAACTCTCCATTACAGTGTCACATTTCCATTGATTTTAGGTGTCATCCAAAAGTATAATCTCATCAGAAGTTCAAACGACAACCTTATATGCTCCTTGTTCAACAAATCAAAAAGAACCAATTGTAAAACCAATTTGCAAACTAGAACAGTTTACCATCCTGCCATCAATGTTGTGTTTCTCCTTGATTACCCTATCAGCAACAGCAGGATCAGCAAAGACAATAAAACCAAAACCACGGGCACGTCCAGTAGTCCTATCCTTCATAATTACAGCCTCTAAAACCTCCCCGTAAGTACTAAAATACTCCTTCAGACGCTCTTCATTTGTGTCCCATGAAATTCCACCAATGAATAACTTCCCAAGATCAGATTGCATTTTCCTACAAACAACAAATCAAAATCCTCAAAACCTCATCTCCATGGTACTCAATCATCATCCTATAATATCAAATTTAAAGCTAAAAAAACTACCATTTTTCTCATGTGCACAGCATAAAATAACATAACTTGATGAAATCAAAGATACATCAAACAAGTCCACCTAACTTTCCAACAAGAACACACCCATCTAGATTCACTTTCAATTCCCACTAGATAAAATGAAATGCAGATTGAAAAAAAAACTAAACACTACACCTTTACAATGAATAAAGTACCAAAACCAATCAAACATTATCAGATTCAATCAAAATGCATCGGATCCTTAAACGATCAATCAAAATTTAGAATCAAAATGTAAAACCCAACAAACAAGCAAAACCAACATCGACCCAACAATCAAAATGCTTACATCAACCCAAAACAACATCTAACAAAGACAATTGATAGAAAAAAAAATGAATACCCAAATCAAGAATCAACCGATTGAAGAATACCCAGATAAGAAAACAGTAAGATCTAAAGAGGGGGCAATAGTAGAACGAAGGGCGTTGTTCTTCCTTCTCTATATTTTGCCCCCCAACTTTGGTGTCCCCACTCTTTTCTCTTCTCTTTCCAATCTTTCCAATCAAATATGTAACAATTTTGAATACAAAATTTGTTCAGCTAAGAAAAGATTGTTTCTAAGCCTTTAATTTTATATAAAAATTTAATCTTTTTGATCTTATATTAATTTTTTTTATCTTTTTTTTTTTTTTTTTTTTTTTTTTTTTTTTTTTTTTTTTTGTAAGAAGAGAGAATATGTGGTAGTGAAGAAAGGAAAAACAAAGAAAGTTTTTGATCTGATAAATTTGGACGGGATTGTTCGTCTTCCATTTCATTCTATATATACTTACTGGAAAAAAATCCTTAACGCATTTTCATATGTTAATGTTTGTACATGCATGTCTATACTATGGTCCTGTCTATGAGAAACATCAACCATTGATTTTAGCCAACTTGTTTGAAATTCAAAGAATCACACATGTTGTGCCATGATGAATGGTGTTGATGGACTTTATCCCATTGCACTTTATTTGTCTAATAATTGAAATTTGAAAAAGAAAAATATGAGTTCCGATTTTGATTTCGAATTTAGTCATGCTTCAATATGAATATCGGACATCAAATAAAAAAAACAATATACTGATGTTTACTTCTTAATTATCTTTTATTGTCGATTGGCTAAGAAAAGAAAAATAATATAAGATCAATAAAGTACAGAGGATATCTGGACGATTACTTAAATTAGTTATTAGTATTTAATATTAAATTTCGACATTTAACGAGTATAAATATCATGCGTGAATAATTCAATGTTTGTTGTTTCGATATAGTTCTCCAAGATGAAATATTGATATACTTGAAGTCGTGATTAATGTTCAATCAATGGCGTTACTTTTGTATAAGTGTTATCTAACTGGTTAATATATTATTATTATCTTTCTTACAAGTGTTATTATCAATGTTAAGCAATAATTTATCTCGTGATGAGGAATGAATGTCTTGACTCTCATTTTTTTTATGTGAATGTTACGTCAGGATAGCAAAATTACACGTGGTCACACTAAACGAACAATTCATAAGAAATTTGTGTGATAGCTCCAGATAATTACATGTTGGGATTGAGACACCAAAGAAATAATGATGACTTGATGTTGATTCAAATTTAAAGTTTGTACAGTGTAGTTAAATTTACATTAGATAACAATAAAATAGCCTATAGTATTGTATATCAAAATCGTGCCTATATATAATACTATAGAATCCAGAATTTTATTTATATAAATATTCATCCTTTAAACGAATATATGCAAAGAAAAAATTATTTTTTTGTTGTCGTTAATTTTTATGTATCAAAGTCAAAGTTCATGTTAATTATAATTGGTATTTACCCAACTACTAGTTTGTTATTTAGACACTAATTGGAAATCTTATTTCTTTTAATAGTAATGTCTCTCAAGCAAATCTTATAAAACCTGATACACATAGTTTCGTTTTTTTTAAAATCTTATTTCTTTCTTAATTAATTTCTCTTATGCAAATCTTATCAAACTTAATACACATAATTTTATCTTTTTTTAAATCTCAAATCTTTATTGCATTGCGTGGTACGATTTAGAAGGTTGTGTTAACGACATTCATAAATATTCCCTCAAGTTCATTAGCAATAATATTGATCAAGTAGGAGTGAAAACGAAATAGATATATCATATATTATCAATACATCAAAAAAAAGAAAAGATTATTTATTGCTCAATTGACTTTTATCATCACCTATCAAAATATGTATATACATGAATTGTGAAATGCTAGGTTTTTATAAATGTGTTGGATTATTTTACAAGTCATGTTTGCATCGCAATTGCTAGCAAAATTCATACAACTATACTCTAATTGCATAATTTGCAAATCACGAAGAAAGAGATAAGATACATTGCTAAATATTTAAATATATATTTTATATATTATTGATGGCGTAGGACGTAAATATCATATTGATAGCGTAAAACGTGTATATATGTGTGTGTGTGTTTAAAGATGATTCCGGACAATTTTGAGATGATTTTAAAATTAAATATTCATAATTGAAAATGACTCCATCTGTGTATCTCCACCGCATATTTGTGCATATAATGATATATGTTAAAGTATAGCAACCAGTGTATTCGTTTTATGTCATATACACATTTTTTTTTCATCTATGCGTGATACTACATTAATATAATAAACATATCACTAACCTTTTTCAAATTAAAATCTTATGAAATTATTGTGTTTAGACATAAGATTTACAACAAAAATGGAGGAAATTTTTGTAGTTCTTAATTTTGAAATATGTAAATTAATTTTTGACTTGCACAATTTTCATAAGGTCTTTTATGATTAAATCCAATTCACCTTCTTTAATATTTTTTAAAAATCTAGCTTTGCATTTTTGTGCGTATTTAAATGATAATTACAATTTGTGAGAATACATTTTTTAAGTGTAAAATCAGAAGAATAATCCTCTCTTCATATCATCTCATATGTTTGATAAGATTTGACTTTCTAATGTCAATATTTTGGACTTCAATTATTAAGCTTAATTATTGATTTAAAAAAACATGTAAATAGTTATTATGTAAGTGTCAATATCCTAAAAAAATAAATGACAATGAATTTGAAAAAGAAAATGAAAAGACCCAACCTTTTCTCGAGTAACTGAATATAATATTTAGTAGTAATAGTAATAAAGATGAACATGGAAATACTTACATGATATAATTACTATTAAAGCTATTTAAAGAACTTTACTTTTTTTTTTAAACGTAACCAAAGTTTAAAAGTGTTCACTTCTACATTACAAACTCATCATTTCTTGGCATCTTCTTTCTAATTTTTCAAATATGGATGCAAAGTACGTATTTATGTATGTAAATTTTCAAATTGAGATAATATTATATGATGACATTTATTCTACAAAAGGACTAAATGATTTGGTTGATTGAATATTGAGTTATTTGTCAAAAAATTAGAAAGCAATTTTTACGTAACAATATATAAAATTCTCACAATATAAGTTGACTTATATTAATTTAAATTTTAGACAAATATTTTAAAGTTGATTTGTTATAATTTAAACTTTACATTAATACTTTAAAATTAACTTGGAACTGTTCAAACTTCAAACTATTGATATAAAGTTGACTTATATTAATTTAAATTTTAGACAAATATTTTAAAGTTGATTTGTTATAATTTAAACTTTACATTAATACTTTAAAATTAACTTGGAACTGTTCAAACTTCAAACTATTGATATGAAGTTTAATTACTTAAGCTTGCCTTTATAGAGTAAAAACTCTCAAAACAAAAGCAATTCTTCAAGCAACAATTTAGGGGTAAAAAACGCTGTCTAATTCTTCAAAAAAGTAGAGATGTTTATAGTTTGGATATAAATCAATCCAAATAAAAAAAAACAATCAAATCAATTAATTAAACTAGTTTATTTGAGTTTTGTTTGGTTTGGTTTTATATTGTAAAAATCGAAAGTATTTGGTATGATTATGATTTTGTTAAAAAAAATCAAAGAAACAACCGAATCAACAAATTACATACATATATTTGATTTGATATTTTCAGTTTTTCGTGTATTAAACCATGGAAAAAGTAACAACAATATTTTTGCAATATTAGAAAGAAGAAAAAAAACCAATTAAAGATTTCAACCCTCAAAAAAAAAAGTATAATCTTGATTGAAAAATTGAAATATGAATATTTTAATTTAATAAAAATATACATTTTTTTAATAGATGTTTAAATTAGTTTCTCTTTATAAAATAATCTTAATATTTAAAGTACATTAGCACTTGCCCTTTTATCGTAATTTGACTCTCGTAAGCACTTTTTGACAAGGGAAAAAGGTTCAAAATATATCCAAACTTTGACTGAAATTGTTGTAACAATCCCAAACTTTGGGCATGACCTATTACCCTAGACTATTTAATAGTGTATTTTAAAGATATATACGTCTCCATGTGTACATTATAAATATTACATAAATGGTAACTTGTCCTGTTGGGCACTTATATATTTTTAAAATACACTACTATTTAAGAGTACGGCTCGGGGGGGGGGGGGGGGGAGGGAGTAGTAGGTCCTGCCCAAATTTTGGGATTGTTACAACAATTTCGGTCAAAATATAGATATATTTCAGACTTTTTTCTCTTTTAAGATAGATTAGTCAAACACAATTTGCTTATAAAAAAACACTCATCAAATGAATTAGCCAAACACATTTTTTTTTTCAAAAGCACTTTTTTGAAAAGCTATTTTTAAAAAAAGTGCTTATGAAAATAAGCAACTTTTAGCAGCAATGCCAAAAAGACTCTAATTTAAATAATTTGAAATAATTATCTTTGAAAAATATTTTTTTAAAAAAAACATTTTAAACTAATTTCAAGTGACTACAGTTGTGGGATTCACTGGATATGCTATTATTGTTGTTCAATGATTTTATTATTTTTCAGAAGAAATTAAATATATATATATATATATATATTACCCTTATATAGAAATGAGAGTTGGGAGGGACAAACAAGGGCAAATAAGTAATTCTAATGTTAATTTGGGTAAATCTGTAAATAAACTTTTCCTATGTAGCCACTTTACCCACTCTCTTCTTCTTCTTTCTTTGTAGAATCTAGAATGTGTTGGACATCTATTTTCACATGAGCTCTTTACTCTTTGTCGGATTCTGATCTTTGTCTTGAATCTATGTTTTGCCTTCAAATTTGTCTTCATTGTTGTTGTATTCTTAAGTTACGGTAAGTTTTCTTCCTGCTTTCCCTTGTTTTTTCTACTCTTAAATATGCCCAACTCTTGAAAAAATGCCTATAATGGTAGTTATTTTCGTTCTTTTCTGAATTTTTAGATGTATGTATCATCAATTGTGTCTAATTTGCTCATGCATGTCCGAAAATCGAAATAAATACGTAGAGGACTTTGGACCATTGATGAAGAATAGGAAACAGTTGAACTTGTAGATGAAGTTTAGCTTATTTTTTGAGGACAAAACATTTGAGTCTAACTACCCACATAGGGTTTGGCAGACCTTTTTACACTTCGATAAACTTTTTCCCTTTATTTAGCACTTATCGCTACTCTTCCTTTTCGGATTTTCCATTTTATTTTTCTTATTCGGTTCTCCAATTTTCATCTCTTATTTTCTCAATTTCGTTGTGCTTTAGAATTTGTTGCTTTCTCTTCTCCTGTTTCACTTTATTTTCTCTCAACTGCATTGTGTTTCAATATGCGTTCATGTGCAAAGTGGATCTTCGTTTTACTCATAACCTTTTGATAATAAATCTTATATAAATTGAAATCTCAAATCCTCAAACTTCATGAAAGATTAGATATTTTAATACACTGTTATTCTCTCCATTAAACTTGGACTAGACTTTTGCTATGTACATATAGTTCTTAATCTCTCCATTAAAATTAAACTACGACTTTTGATACATATAGTGTGTATAAATAACTTTTAGTGGTTCCGCACTATACGCGTCCAACATTTTGATCATATACGTCAAAATTAATTTCAACACTTCTGCATTGGTGGATATGGAGATGATTAAATATAAATTATGTACACCAATTCTGTTCTGTTGAAATGCTTTCTAAGTAGCCAGGAACTTTTGTAGTTTAATTTTACATAAAAATCTATCCTTTTCAGTATCATGACCTATCAATATTATACAACAAACCACTGTTTATTGTGATTTTGAAACCAAAACAAATTGTTTTGTGCTTTTGTATCTGAATTGATGGTCAAAATGTGAACTTAAAATATCTGTTTAGTTAGGAGATAAACCAGTGTTCTCTTTCAGAGTGTATATAAATAGTGTTTATTGCTAAGTTTTAGTTGTAAAAGGTTGGATGTATTGAGAGTAATTGAGTGCATATGAGCAATTATATTATGGCACACAAGTTGTACCACGAAGCCATGGGTAGTGATGCTCGATTGATCATTAGCGTGTTCATAAAAAATGGTAAGGGAGTTTTTGAAGGATTGAAATCGTTGGTAGATGTTGGAGGCGGCACTGGAATTATGGCTAAAGCCGTTTCTAAAGCATTTCCAGAGTTGAAATGCTCTGTTTTCGATCTGCCCCATATGGTCGAAGGCTTGGAAGGGGGCAAAAACATGAACTATATTGGTGGAGCTATGTTTAAGTCTGTTTCTTCCGCTCATGCAATTTTGCTAAAGGTATAAATCAGAACTAATGTACTTATCCATTCAAAATTTGCTTGCGCCAAAATGAATTGGGATCAAAAGTAATCAAATGACAGATCATGATAATGGTTTGAATTGCAATTTCACCTGTTATTACCCGATAGTTTGATGAGTCATTTTAAGTTCAATTTGTTATGTCAAGTTAACAAATAGATCATGACTCAACTTGTTTAAAATGAGACGGATTAAATGTGCTACTAAAAGTTATGTTGATTTTACTATCTTTTGTTTGATTTGTCTTGTTTTTATGTTAATATTTTTGATGACAAGCAGTGGATATTATATGATTGGAGCGACGAAAACTATATTAAAGTATTAAAGAAATGTAAAGAAGCAATTCCAAATAAGGAGAATGGAGAAAAGGTGATTGTCATTGACATTGTGACTGATAACGAGAAAAGAGATGACAAATCATTTGAAGCTCAATTGTTTTCAAATGTACTGACAGTGGTTCATGTTTCTAGAAAAGAAAGAAATGAACAAGAATGGGCAAAACTCTTTTCTGATTCTGGATTTAGTCACTACAACATTAGTCCTATCTTGGGATTAGGGCCTGTTATTGAGGCTTGAACAAGAAATGCTTTCTAGGAGAGTTATACAAATTGTGATATATCTCAAATAGTTAACGGAAAGAAATATGCGAGAGGAGAAGTGTTCTTATGCAAGTGATAAGAATATGAAGCTTTGAAAAAATTATTTCTTAAATTTTTGTGGTTCGAGTTATCTTCCGCCTATAGTTATTTTAACATAGTTCTTGATGTATCAGAATTAGCAGTTCATTTACATATAGAGATTTTTCACATAGATGCTTTTTGATATCTAATTGGCCATATCAGTTCAAGGTTTTAAGTTTTAAATTTCATCTTTTAATTCATTTTGTTTTCAGTCAATTACTTAAAATTTTAATTGCTTATTGTTGACTAATCTTATATGTTAACATGGCAGGAACATGGGAATTTTTTTTTTTGGTTGCTTAGTTCTCCCTATCAAGGGTGAGTGCTTATATAGTTCGAGCCGAAGGATATGATAGAGATGACCTACCTCTTAAAGTTTTAAATTTTTTATTAGAAATACAAACAAAAGTAAATGAAGATGAGGTGAGCAAAATTTTGAGTCACAATACTCTTTATCAATTAAGGCTATGACACCTCTCATGGAGATGATACAACTAGAAGGAAGAGTAGAAGGTAAGATACTTTTCGTTCATTCTTTCATTATCTTTTTTATTAAGAAAGCTCTATAATCACGATTACATTTTCAGGTTTCTACTCTCAGTGTTATTGGGTTTATCTTCACCAAGCTTTTGTTTCTTATTTTCTCTTTTTGTTTGTACTTAATTTTCACATTAACTTACTCATCAATTTTTTTAGTGATCTTTTGAAGTTGTACATGAGAATTGATGAGGTTCCTGGTGTTTACCTATAATTTCCTTGCAGATTTGATATATTTTATTCCTATGTGATTATTCAGTTTGAAACATGTATATTTTGACATGTGCTGATTTGCATAGATTTGGAGATTACTGAGATAGAGAGCTCAAAAATTTTGTGGACTGATTTTGTGCTATTATTTGATCAAGTTTTTTTGCCTCCATTTCCTTGAACACATTGATGAGATTCCTTGATATAAAAAAAAAATATATGTTTGCCACGAAAAAAATGGATCTGAATATATGACGGTATCTGTTGTGAAGATATATCATGCTAGGCTAGAAGAGTTGATTCATTGACACCCTCTCAATATTGTGACCCGTTGCTTGGTAAATCCCAATTTTGCAAATGTGTTGATTTCTAGATTATTTTTTTACTTTGTGTAGTTTAAAGGTTGATTTTGAGTCATGATTATTTGATGCAACCTTAGAAAGTTGTGCTTTTCACATTTTATTATTTGAATGTGCAGAATTATCCCTAATAGTGATAACAACAGAACTGTTACTTCCAGCAAAATAAAGTTACTTATAAGGCCCTTGATACCAAACAAGCTTGACACAATCAAAATGTGTTGTATTAGATAACTTAATTTACCCTCTTTGTAAAGACGCTAAGTTAGATTTTTTCATCTTTTGTACAAGTTTGTGTTGCTCTTTTAGTTGTGTTGTGTTGTATTAAAAGGTTGCACGATACCAGAAGATAGAATGTTGTCAATCCAAGTACTTCCTTATACATACTTCTTCTAACGAAATATTGTAATACTGATTCGATGTTTGTCATTGGTCCATATTGGGCCCGTGCTAGCACGGATCGTGCCCATCTAGTATATTTTATATATATGGCTTTTATTTGTATAAATATTTAGAAAATCGTCTAAAAATAAGTATTTTAACTTATGTAACGTCTTTCATTTTTAAAAAACCTAATTGAACTTTAGTAAATATGCAATAAATCTTTATTTTAAATTAATAAGCTAATTATTTTACTTTGTTCAGACCAAGAAGCTCGCCTAATTAATTTCAATTCATCTCATATCATATTCAACGAATTCGAATTATGGACTAGAATTTTTCAAAGAACCAGTCCAATTAGTTTATTTATTGGACTAATATTTGTTTCTAATTGGATCAGCCCAAAAATTAAGCCCGGAATCACTCAAACCCCACGCTCCTCTCCTTTCCCTTCATCACTCTCCGGTCTCCATTCTCTCCTCTCCCAATGGTCCTTTCAAAAATTGAATTGTCTCTGCAACGGCTATTTGGGTTTGAAACTTGAAATCTCCCACACCTATAAAGCTTTATTTGTTGTCTAAAAATATCAGCCATTTAAAATTTTGAATTCTTAGTTATGGAGAAAACTTTTCTAGTCTAGTCTGTTTTGGGTTATCTTTCTGTTTGAGTTGCTCGTGGTGGAGGGTTCGTCATCTTCGATTCGTCGTCCCAGAAAGCTGATCCTAAAAAGATAATATTCTTTCAATTTTTAGTTTGCTATACGTTGAATTTCTGTATTAGTAATTTTTTTTTCTAGATTTTTCTTTGATTGTCCGGTATTCAATTCCTTTTTCTCGATACTTCTATGTGTATTCATTGTTCCTAATCTTTAAGCCTTTATGCTTGAAATCTTAGGTAGAATGATTAATTTTAATTTGTAATCGATTTAGCTTCCTATATTTTAGAATATTTTTTTAAATATTTAGTCTTTCAAATATCCCTTTTAGATAGACAATTGGTGTTTACCTGTTTGTTTTTATGAGAATTGGAATTCCTATCCCAACCTCACCTGATTCCCCCTATTTCTTCCCTAAGTTCTCCCCTATTAATACCCTCGACATCACTGTTGAGGCGGCGGATTTTTGGTGGACCCAAAAAATGTCTCTAAAACACACAATGTTCATATCCAGAAAAGGGTATTTTTACTGAAGAAATCCAAAGCTTTCTTGGGAACTAGAAGCTCTGTTCTCTTTTAAAGTTTTTGTGTCGTCACTATCTTGATTCCGTTCCTATCGACTGGTTTTCTTTGATTTTGGGATCGCCTGAATGTGTTTTGACCTTTCATGATTAATGGAGAATTTTGTGTGCATTGGAGGTTGTTGTTTTCTTGGCCTCGAGGCTGGGGGTGTAACGACATGTTTCTGTTGTTTTAGAAAAGCCAATGGGGAAAGAATTGGGGCCAGAAAACATTTGCGTAGTAACTTGGAATTTCCAAATCTAGTCCAGATTTGAACGAAATCAGAGTGGTTAAGGTGTAGGGAAATCTGGTAACAATGGGGTGATTTATTTATAATTTTGATTATATGAGTGGTTAGATAAGTCGTTAAGGAACCTGTATGACTTTACAGAATTGAATTAGGGTAAGTAGAACTCCAGAAATCGATTTTAGTGTGAACGATATTTTTTTAACGTCATTGGTTAAAGGTGTGTTGTGGAATGGGGGTCTTGGAATTATTAAAATAGCTCACTGTTTTCGTGCAAGCTGCCTGAGAGGGATTAGGACCGTCAGAGTGGGGCAGCTGTAACGGGCCAAATGCGACTTAACTCAGAAATAAAACCCCCAAAATTGTTTTATTCTGCAAGTTTTGGCTTTGAGAGCTAGGAGATGATCCCATGTGCCTTCTTGACAGTTTTTCACCATTCTTGAGGCTAAAAGTAAGGTTTTAACTCCTCGAATCTATTTTTTGATCCGTAAAATGTAAAATCGTGGGTGATTATCGATAGGGGAGGGTTTTGATCTGGAAATTATGGTGGAAAAAAACCTAATCTGGGTATTAGGATCTTAGGTTGGTCTAGGTTATTGGGTTTGTTATAATCCGGATAATTAGACCATTGATTGTTGATCCTTGTGTATATTAATTGTTTGTAGACCTAGAACAAGCGGAAAGAATTCGAAAAGGAAGATTCAAGTTCCTTAGGGAATTCAAGCTTGGATTCAAGGTAGGTGATGGTTGTGATTTCATGTTGGTGTGATATATGTTCGTAATTGCTTATTATAATGCATGTATGTATGCGAATGTTGCATTATTGATTACCATAATCGTAAATGAGGATAATTGAATAATTATATGCCATAAATCACCTCTTATTGTATGATTGTGAGAATATACATTGTGGTTGTGTTTTGTTGAATGGATCGGGTGTTGCGTTTCAACACACTAACTTGGATCGATTGCCACGTTTCGGCATAAACATGAGATCGGTGTCCACGTTCCGGCATAAACATGAGTCAGTTGTCACGGTCCGATATAAACATTGGATCGGGTACCAAGTTTAGGTATGCTAACAGTTTGGGTGTGGTTTCCATGAGAGGACCTTTGAATTGGGTTCCGTAAGAAGACTATTGAATTGTGTTGTATATCTACTTGTAATGATTATGTTCATATCTAATGATGATTGATGTTGGAAAACTGTATGTTGCTCTAAATTGATAACCAATATGTATTATTGAGAATAACTTGTTATAAATGTATATTGTTGAGCATGTGATAATCGATATTATATATGTTCGGTATTGCATGTTTATAATGTTGTGGTTACTTGAATGTGTTTCATTTAATGGGATAGCCACGTGATCCTATCAGTATACGGTGGTTGTGTACTGATATTGCACTTGCTCTTATTTTTGTTGAGTACGTGGCATCTTCCGGCGGCTACTGACAAACCTCGCTTAGAAGATCAGTGATCGCCGATTCGAATTCAAGGGTGAGTCAGTTCTTCCGTACTGCCTTGAGTTCTCTTTCTGTTTAGAGTTTTGGCATGATGACTTTCAGTTTCTAGGTTTTTCTTCCGCATTTGTTTAGTTTAGTTGTTAGATCTTTTGTTGAAATTTGTGGTAACTTCCTTATTTAATTATTTAAACTTGCTTCCGTAGCTTTAAATTGTTAGTTAGTTAGTAGTTATGGTTCTCCCACTGGAGGGTTAGTGTGGGTGTCAATCACAACGGTCTGGGTCGTGACAAAATTAGTAGCAGAGCCTAGGTTCGTTGACCTCATTGTATCAAAACGAGTCTAGTAGAATCTTGCAGAACGGTACGATGATGTTCGTACTTTTCTTCGACAGACTATAAGACTTTAGGAAAAACTCACTTCTTTCTACTTCTTTGTGCTATGGCTTGAATCCAATTGGTATCTAGGTGATACAAATTAGTATCTTTGCTTCTTCACTCTATGGTCCAAACTAGAGCAACAGAAGTGGTAACACCATCACTAGCAAGAGAGGATGTGTATAGACTATGGATAGTTGAATAGGGTCGCCATTAGGAACAAGTATCCATCTGGTTACCATCAGTTAAAGATTAAGGCGGTTAAGAATTGGGTTCGACCAAGTTTTGTGATTGAAATTAGCACTTTTGTGGGGCTTGCTAGCTACTATTGTCGCTTGTGGTATGAGTTGAGTCCAATTGGTATCTCTCGATTCCAATTGATATCTCAACAAAGTAAACTAAACGTCGCAGTCCCTGCTGAAGGAACACAAGCAAGTTAATTGGAACTAAGAAGATTCCAATTGGTATCTGGCCTTAAGGGTTGTATAAGACATAAATTATCAGTAATGGTCATCTATGGAACGAACTAATTAAAGAATTTGGACTTGTCTACAAGTTGTAATTATTTGAGTGTCATGAAACTTGTTGTGAAAAGAAAGTCATCATGGGATTAGGTGCAAAGGTCTATATAAATTACGATGTGGTTCGTAAGCGAGAAATCTGGACGCCCTTTGCGACCAACTGATACTCGTGTGAGAGTCTGGGTGTATCATGGGGATATGGATGTTGTAGTGTTGAAGTAACGTAAAAGGATTCTAAAGTGCATACTTCGTTGGGTTGACTGGTGCGTAGACAATGATTGCCTAGCTAAAGGGATTTTCTTAAATGCCTAGTTATAGCTGAGAAATCTAAGGGAAATATAGAAAAGAGAGGAACCCATGAAATTGTTGACAGGGGTTATGTTTCCGTCGGAGCCGCTGGGGTGGGATAATCTTGCCAGCGCGAGACCTCCAGTACGGGATTTCTCCCGCCAGGGTGGGACAGGGCAAGATAGAATCTCTGCCCTGTCTCCCTTGTTTTCCCCTAGTCACAATTATAGACCTTGAATCATACCGAACTAACCCCGCGATCTAATTCAGTGTTCAACAATCAAATATAAGTTATAAGGTGTGTTAAATTGTGGAGAACCTGGGCATATAAGTAAGAAATCAGCGAGGCCATGGAGGCCGGGGAAATGGTAACGTAGGTAAAGGAGTAGTGCATCCAGGAATAAAGTTGCCCGTCAAGACGACAGGCCTTAGTTATATGCTTTTTCGAGAAAGACCGAGTTTGAGATGTGTGATGCAGTGGTCACTAGTGCTACTCTTGTCTGTGCCCGAAGGGCTATTATTTTGTATGATCTGGATTCTACTTATTCATAAGTGTTAGTTCAATTGCCTTGGGATTTGATATGGTTTGTGATATACTTGATGCCCCTATTTACATGTCTACCCAGTTGAAGAGTCAGTCATAGTCACCCTTGTATATCGTGTTTGTCCTGTTGTGTTTAGGGCTTTTCAGACTTGTGTTGATTTGGTTATGTTGGATATGACTGACTGGATATAATTTTAGGCATGACTTGGTTGTCCCCCCTTATTATATCAGGCTTAATTGTAATATTAAGTCAGTAACTCTACAAATCCCCGATAGGAAAAGATTAGAGTGGAAAGAGGTGTACAAGCGTAAGCTAGTTAAGATTATATTATCCATTTGGGCTAGGAAACTGATAGAGCAGGGTTGTTTGACTTATTTGGTTCAGGTTCGGGGTGCTGAGGTTGAGTCTTCCTCTATTGAGTCTATTCCTGTGGTATTTGAGTTTTAAAGAAGTATTTCCTATGGATTTACCTGATATGCCTCCATGTAGAGATATAGTTTTCTATATTGACTTGAAAACTGACACTTGCCCCATTTACATCCCTCCGTATCGTATGGCTCCAGCAGAATTAAGAGAGCTTAAGGCTCAAATCCAAGAGCTTCTTAATAAAGGGTTCATCCATCCTAGTATTTCCAAGTGGGGTGCTCCTATTTTGTTTGTTAAGAAGAATGAGGATAGTATGATGACTAATGTTTTTATCTTAATCTATAAGGGAGTGGATTAATACCAGAATCACAAGCTTATGGATAAAGAAAGTTCTATTAAGTATACTTCGGTGAAGGAAATTGAACAGTTTAGTAAGTAAATGTGTATAAAATTGGGTTAGCCCTTTGAATTTGATGGGCATACCTGAGTTTGAGGTGTCATGTCAATGAAAAGGTTGACTTGTAGTGATAGCCAGTCTAACCGAGCATAATTGTAGTAAGAGTGCGTGATGGATTGTGGTGGAATGCAACCATATAATAAGATTGTTGGTTAAGCGAATTATGTATAGTAATTATGACTGCGAGTATCTAAGGTTGTGGGTTTATAATATTTGGTGAGCAACGTGGTTGTATGGAAAGTTTTAAGAGATGGTGGGACACTACTTAAAGAGAATGTTAAAGAGCTAGAGTTATAATGAAGGAAAATATAGTAGAACGTAGTACAATCTTTAGAGAGAGGCGAGAGTAAGAATATTTTATTAGATTCTTAAGGCTAAAGAGGTATCTTTAGAGGGGTAAATAATTAGGTTCAGAGATGTGTGATTTCATTCGTTTTGTTTTGACTATGGTAATAGTGTCACAGGTCCTTCAGATTGGTTAAAAACTATTGAAAAAGACTTGAGAAATGATTGTGCAGACATTAACTTAAGTGTGATCATAAATGCTTGTTTTTGTTTTTGAGTTTACTAATGAGTACGATTAAATTGTTAGCAAAAGATATTGTGATATCAATAGAGATGCGATCCATGATAAGCTAAGATCCATGAATTCATAAAAATCATTGAGGTATAAGCTTATGTTGATAGATAAGGGGATGATGTTATACAATTGAATTTACAATTTAGATTTTTCATTGAAAGTCTACATTCGTAGTGATATATTTTTGACAAGGTATGAATTGGTAATGTGAGAAACGATCAATTGTACCCAGTATTGAGCATTGAAAATGACTTACCCCTGGGTTAAGTCGTAAAGTTTATTACTGTTGATTGTAAAGTATCTAAGAAAGGGTTTCATTTTCAAGTGTTAGTTTAAAGTAAGGTAAATGGTCGTATGGTTATGATGTATCGATTATGTGTGGTTGAATATGGGGATCATTGGGTCCAATTTTACTATTCTTAAGAGGCACTCTACAATTACTAAATCTAGCATTCGATAGAGTAGTTAAAGGGCTTGTATACTTGGTCATATCCCTCGATGAGTATTTGATGTTTAAAGATCAAATGTTTGTAACTGAAGCTTATGGAAATTTATATTGTGAGAATGAGATGTTGATAAGAAATATGATTGTTTGGGTATTATGAGTGTGTGTTGGTTGGTTCAGGTTTACTTCTATTTGTAGCGAATATTGACTTGGAATTTTATCATACTTAAGTGCTAAAGGATTTGTCCAGATGATTGTGTCAAGGTCCTTAATAACATATTGTAGACGTGTGTACGATCAACCTTGGTGGTTTTTGGGAATCGCTTTTGTTATAGTTAATTTTACATACAACAATATTTATCACTCGAGTATTGAAATGACTTCATTGAGGCATTGTATGGGAGGATGTGTAGGTGTTCAATTAGATGGTTTGAGGTTGAAGATGTGAAACCTTGAGAGTTGATTTGGTGAAAGATGTTCAGGGTAAGGAAAGAATTATCCAATCTAATCTTCTAGTATCCCAGAGTCAACAGAAAAAGTATGTGGGACAAATGTGATTTAGATACTACTATATTTTTGCTTTAGCCCTTTTCTCCCAGTTTGTCACTCGGGGATGAATGATGGGTAAATTGGTATCTATTGTAACGACATGTTTCCATCGTTATAAAAAAGTCAATGGAGAAAGAATTAGGGTCAGAAAACTTTTGATTGGTAACTTGAAATTTCCCAACCTAGTCCAGATTTGGATGAAATCAGAGTCGTTAAGGTGAAGGGAAATCTGGTAACAATCGGGTGACTTATTTATGATTTTTATTACATGAGTGGTTAGATAGGTCGTTAAGAAACTTGTACGACATTATGGAATTGAATTCGGGTGAGTAGAACTCCCGAAATCGATCTTAGCATGAACGATATTTCTGAGCGTCGTTGATTAAAGGTGTGTTGTGGAATGGGTGTCTTGAAATTATTAAAATAGCCTACTGTTTTCGTGCAATACTCCAGAGCGGGGCTGCTGTAGCGGGATGGGTCCCGTTGTAGCAAGCAAGACGCGACTTAAGTCAGAAATAAAACCTCAAAATCATTTTATTCTGCAAGTTTCGGCTTTGAGAGCTAGGAGATGACCCCAAGTGCTTTCTTAACAGTTTTCCACCATTCTTGAGGCTAAAGGTAAGGTTTTACTCTTCGAATCTATTTTTTTATCTGTAAAATGTAAATTAGTAGGTGATTATCGATGGGAGAAGGTTTTGATCTGGAAATCATGGTGGAAAAGGCCCTAATCTGGGTATTAGGATCTTTGGTTGGTCTAGCGTTATTAGGTTTGTTATAATATGGATAATTAGACCTTTGACTGTTGATCCTTGCGTATATTAATTGTTTGTAGACCTAGAACAAGAGGAAAGAATTCGAAAAGGGAAGATTCAAGTGTCTTAGGGGATTCAAGCTTGGATTCGAGGTAGGTGATGGTTGTAATTTCATGTTGGTATAATATATGTTCGTAATTGCTCATTATAATACATGTATGTATGCAAATGTTGCATTATTAATCACCCTAATCATAAATGAAGATAATTGAATAATTGTATGCCAAGAATCACCTTTTGTTGTATGATTATGAGAATACACATTGTGATTATGATTGTGGTTTGTTAAATAGATCGGGTGTTGCGTTCCGACATACTAACTTGGATCGGTTGCCACGTTTCAACATAAACATGGGATCGCTTGCCACGTTTCGATATAAACATGGGATCGGTTGCTATATTTCAGCATAAACATAAGATCGGTAGCCACATTCCGGCATAAACATGAGATTGGTTGCCACGTTCCGGCATAACCATTGGATCAGGTACCACGTTTAGGTATGCTAACAGTTTGGGTGTGGGTTCCATGAGAGGACCATTGAATTGGTTTTATGAGAGGACTATTGAATTGTGCTATGTATCTACTTATGATGATTACATTCATATCTAATGATGATTGATGTTGGAAGACTATATATTGCTCTAAATTGATAACCAATGTGTATTATTAAGAATGACTTGTTATGAAAGTATATTGTAGAGCATGTGATAATCGATATTGTATATGTTCGATATTGTATGTTTATAATATTGTGGTTACTTGCATGTGTTTCACTTAGTGGGATAGCCGCGTGATCCTACCAGTGTACAATGGTCGTGTACTGATACTGCACTTGCTCTTATTTTTGTTGAGTACAAGGCATCTTTCGGCGGCTACTGACAGACCTCGCTTAGAAGATCAGTGATCGCCGATTCAAATTCAAGGGTGAGTCAGTTCTTCCGGGCTGCCTTGAGTTTTCTTTTTGTTTATTCTATCATATTCGGGCTTAGACTAGTTCTTAGATGATTTTCTTGTTTAGACTTATAAATCTTGTTAAGAGTTTTGGTACGATGACTTTCAGGTTCTAGGTTTTTCTTTTGCATTTGTTTAGTTAGTTGTTAAGATTTTTTGTTGAAGTTTATAGGAACTTTCTTATTTAGTTACTTAAATCTGCTTCCGTAGCTTTAAATTGTTAGTTAGTTAGTAGTTATGGTTCTCCCACCGAAGGGTTAATGTGGGTGTCAATCACGACGGTTTGGGTCGTAACGGAGGGTTGGGGGAGGCCTCGGGGCACGGTGCCTTGAGGTCGGTGGGTGGAGGTGGCCTCAAAACTTGGGGTCGAAGGGTGGCCTCGAGGCTGAGGGTCAGGGGCTTGTCTCGAGGCCAGCCCCCGGAGGTTGGGGGGTGGCCTCGGGGTACGGCACCTCGAGGCCAGGGTTATTAGAAAGATTTAAACTAAGTAAAAGAATTAATTGAGAAAGTCATATGATTGCGTAAGTTTGTATGTTTGCTTCTACATGAGTGTCGTTTAGAGCTTTAGTGTGTCGCTTGAGGACAAACAATAATTTTAAGTTGAGAGTGTTGATATACCGTGAGTTTATGATATTTTTTCTGCATTTCACTTGGAGTTTGTGTGAGTCTTGTGAATATTGTTATTGGATATAATAGTATTTGATCTCATTTTGCAGGAAAATTGGTTTGAAGCAGTTGTTGTAGAATATAGATAAAATAGTAGGAGTTTGGCACCCTATGAGCTCAACCACGAGCCATAGGTGGAAGCCATGGGGCAATCGTTCAAGGAAGTTTGACCTAGTGTGAAACCACGGAAGCAACCTATGCCCCGTAGCTAGAGTGACGAATCGTAGAGGGGAGTCGTCAATCGAGTTAGAAAATTGAGTTCCAGTACTTGAACCACAGATGTGCAGGATGGGGCATAAATGGACCTATGAGCCATAGGAGGCAACCTTTAATGAGAAGATAAGAATTTTAGCCAACTTCTGAACCACGGAGGTGACGCACGGACCATTGGCTGATCTACGGTCCGCCGTTGGTCACCGTCAATTGAAACTGCCAAAATTGGAATTTTTCTTATTTTGTTATCCAACTTGGATTAGGATTTAAATACTATAAATATAGGTTGTAATTTACGTGTTTGGGGGCTAGACCTTATTGGAAAATAATGTTCTAAGCTTCTGGATTTATTTTGTAAACTATTTAGCAATTTAATCTTTGAAGGTCGTTTATTCAATTTGTTTTTGATTTTCAATTAGAGATGTCGGTATTCATCTACTTTGATTGTAAGTTCATGATTCTTCTTATTAACAACAATATATATTGTGAATTCTCAAGCATGAGTAGCAAAATCCACAAATAATGAATTTTGAAGCTTTATTCACAGTAAATTCAGTGACTGAAAGTTCTGTATTATCATTGGTTTTAACTATTTTTCATTTTTAATGAATTATTGTCTTTTTCCATTCTTTGAATGAATCATTTTTTTATTTTTGCATGGTTAATAACCAAATAACCGAACCGAAATCGAAATCGATAAATATATTTTATATTTGATTTGGTTTGGTTTGATTTTGATAGTTTAAAAACTAATTAAATTAATTTGATTTTTTATTTTGATTAATAACCGATCCAAACCAACCCGTGATCACCCCTAGTTATGAGCAAGAGACTCAATATTGCACTCAACAACAAACAGGGTCGGATGATACAAATCTATTAGTGGCTAGAACTGCACTAATTTTTAACATGTGGTTATGTTCTAAATAGAAGTGTCATTAGTGGTTATTTATGCAACCACAAAGAACCCTAAAGGCATCAAATAAAAAATTGAGACTTTTCAAAAGATGCGCGGAAAATAGATTATGGAGTAATTTATAAGTGTTCACTATTCAGTGATATGACACATTCTTGCAATTTCGCCTTCACCACAACACTGTAAGTTCCCCCCCCCCCCCCCCCCCCGCCCCCTAATGCTCAATTTTGCTTTACTAAAATTGGGAGTTTATTGATTTATCTGAATTTTGTTTGGTTATGAAGAAAAAGTGAATCTTTTTATAAAAAATGAAAATTTGTTTAATTATTGATAAGTTAATTATTGTATTGTGTGTATTTCAAATCTTTGCACAATCACCCCATGATTTGTACTGATAGTTTATGAAAAACTTCGCAAAACCCAAGAATTTTATACATGGGTTTTGCGTTCCCTCGATATGGGTGTTTCTTATTACGCGTCCAGTTGTGTACATATATACTGTCAAGGGCAGATCTAGGGGGAGGGAGGGTGTTCAGATGAACTATTGGACCAAAAATTCTATTGTATGTTGAAGGTAAATTTTTTATTTTTTTATGTTGATATATAGACTTTTAATCCCTTTAATATAACGGAAGAAGTTGGATTAGTGGTTGGAGGTTCAAATTCACTTTGGGGTTCCAAGTTTAAATTTTTATAACCCTGATGTAAATATATATGTGCATGTTATGCTTGATAAAATGCCAATGAGGGCATGATCAATAGGATATGAGTCTTTTCTGTGAGGTGCATCATATGAGTATATGTTTGGATTTAGTTTTGCGAGTATAAGTTAATGGAGAAAACTTTATTTTCCTACAAAAGCTTTGTACCAAATACAATTTTGACTTTTCTTAGAAAATTTGAAACTTGGGCAGCTTGAATTTAGTTGAAGTCTATCTTGGATTTGAAGTTACGTCTTACGCCTTTGAGACATTTATATGGAGAACAAAGAGAGCAGCAGCTCCAGATGTGCCTCAATTGTTTTAGAAGGGTTGGATCGTTGTGGGAAGACATCACATTCTGGCAGACTGTACAAGTATTTGGATGAGCAGCGACATCCGATTGAGTCATAGAGAAATTTCTGACAGAAATACAGGTGTTGGAGAAATGATTTTTATCACGACCCAGGAGTACCCCCCTAGATGTGACACTGCATACAAGACTCTGAAAAGTCTCATACAAGCCTCTTAGTGTATCATAACATAAGATAATAAAAATGGTGCGAAATTTTAAAACTTTTTCAATACAATCGATGTCTTATAAAACAAAGCAGAAATTTACTACACTTGTCTCAAACCATCTAATACTTGAAAAGAGTTAGGGACATAACCCATACAAAAGTTCTTACATAAAAGAAAGACATAAAAAGGAAAGGGTGATCAGTCCTCGATGCTATGAGGGCTCACCAAAACTTCTCTTCTTGATCTACTATGAACTTAGCCACGAGGATGGAAGTCAATATCGCCGAACCCTACATTTGATAAGAATGTAGGCAAAAGTATGCGTTAGTACAATAATGTACTAAATATGATGGCTAGCATAAATCATCAACATAAGTATAATATAAGCATTAGTCAACATAAAATATATACCAAAATCATAAGAGACAATAACATAAGTCATAAGTATAAGTGACAACAGCATAGTCATAGGTATAATCCATGCCTCTAGTTTATCATAACATAAGAAAAACATTTCATGAGTCACCTCAAGGCAAGCTTGTGCAATGCATGGACAAGACCCCATAATCCCACCTATGCTAAGCAAGTCTTTAGGCTCTCATTCATATTTATCACCTTTTTTATCTCATCCTTAGTTTATTTCTTATAGACGACGGACATTCACCTTTAGTCAAACATATCAAGGAAAGAAACTATAGCAACAATCAAATTAAGCATACATCATACAAGTAGTCCGCATATCAAAACATACTTACAATACTTCCTTGAAGTATCTATAGTTCATCATTCATGTTCATATTCTTATTGTGCTAGTGGAAAATCATAAGTCATAAGCATATTCATTTCATAGATCATCATAACATAAGAGGTACATACCATAACTACCTTCAAAGCATACTTGTGCAATGCATGAATAAAACACCATAAATCTCACCCATGCTAAGTAAAGCTTCTTGAGTAACCATAGTTCATAATTCATATTCTTGTTGTGGGAATAAGGCTTAACCGACATAGACCATGTGAGTTTAACATGGAATCCGGTGTTACCCACACCGAAAAGGGTTGTCCTACTTGCCTAAGGTAGAACCATACTCTTAGCTTAGGTGGATCCAATAGCTCAGTAACCTACAGGGGCACGTAGTTTATAGGATAAGGAGATTACTATTAGAAACCCTTCATTTCTAGCGGGGAGCTTCCATCTCAAGAGATTGCTTTTAGAAACCCGACCTTTCTAACAGAAGAGCTTCCATCACATATTCAATATCCACTCGGTGCTAAGCATTTATTCCCATGGAGTACATATTAAGTCTTGACTTAAGTTCATATTTATGGAAGAATGTCTTAATACTCAATCCAACATAATTCATAAGATAGCTCATAAATTCAATAGGTGCGAATAGCCTTTCAACCTTAGGATCATCATATTGTGAGAAAACATTTCACATCATACCATATTCATACATAGGTGTGTATATGAGAATAACCTTTCAACAACACAACAATTACATCATAATCATGGACACTTCACTTTCAAAGTGGTCTTAAAGTATATACATAAACATCATAATCATACATAATTCTCATACTTTAACATTCAAGGTCAAATATCATATTCAATCAACACATCTAGAATTTACTACATTAGACATGGATATAATCATAATTCAAGTAATCAAATCACTATATGCATAATCTCATATACTCATAATATAGGTCATGTGAGCAAAATCCTTCCACAATAACACCATATACAAATAAACATACATAAAAGTTTCACTCTCAAGCCTTAACATTCCTAGTTCATTCATATTAGCTTTTACTCTCAAGGCCCTAGAATTCACATTCATACTACAAGTCTTACCCTCAAGCAATACTTTACATGGTCATCATATATGCTTCATTCTTAAGACAATCTAACCACTTGTTTCATTCTTAAGCAATTCTAATCACATATCATCATATAAACTCAATCTCAATCATCACACATCCTGATTCATCATACAAGCCCTAATCACATTCAACTCATGTCTATATATTTTACTTTTAAGCAATTCATATCTAGGTGCTCTAATCTTAAACAATTCATAAAGTAATTCATCAATCTTAGAAGGTTACATCTTAGCTCTCAATTTCCCTTTCATGACATACAACCAAATCATATCAATTTCACCCTAAATCTTAGGTTAATCAAGAATACATGTATAAGCATACTAAAAACATGTAATTACATCATAAACAATCATAAACCATTTTCCACTAAACTGATCAACATACAACAACACCCACAATATAGGAAGAAACTCTAACTAGAATTGGATTCATCTTTACAATTGGGGGAAACATGGGGCTTCATGGATGAAAGGAGTCCATGAATGAATAAGCCATCATACCTTGATTACAATGCCAACAAAGCTTGAAATAAGGGAGACTTGACCTAGCTTGATCCTATTCTTCTTCTTTTCACTTCCTAGAGAGAGAATATTTTAGAGGGAATTAGGTTTCTTTTGGGAGTTTGAAAATAATGATTTAGGATGACTTAACTAAGGGTCTAAAGTCTTTATATAGGTGGTCTAAACTAGGGTAAAACAACGTCACTGACTACTTAACTAATTTCAAAAAGTTCCATTAAGCCCTCACTTAATCATTTAAAACTACCCATTGCCTCACCCACGAGACACTGACCATGGGGTGTGGTCTGACCCAAGGCCCGTGCTGGTTGGGCGTGGGTTGGTATCTGCAAGTGGTCATTTCAAGCTTGGGACCTATGACCTTATCCACGAGGCGTGGACCCATCCACGAAACACGAGTCCTGCCTGTGGATACTGCCTTAGGCAGATTCTAAGAGGGGGCTCACCCACGCTGCCCACCTACGGGGTGTGGATCCCTCTACGGGGCGTGGATGACCTTATGGTTGCACTGTTTTTAGGCAGTTCTAGGGTTCTCCTCAAGGACCCATGGTTGGTCCTCGGGGCAGGGGGGGTCGTCCCTTGACATTCTAACACGAAAACCTCTCTTTTAAGTACGGAGAGTTATATTCATGACTCTAACCCTCACATCAAGCTCTAGTTTAACCTACTAGTTTCTGGGGTGCTACATTTTCTTCTTATCTTGCTAACAAATCACAGTTGAACGACCATGCAATCCATCTTTTCTTCAGTGAAAAGAAGAGGTTTGTTCAATTCACACAGTCCTACTTGCATTAACCATATGTTGTGTGTAAATTATGATGCTCAATGTCTGTCAGAATTCAGTACTTGGTCATGTCCCTAGTCAACAGGGGCAAACCCATGTAGGTTCGTATGGGTGCTCGAGCACCTATTAGCTATTACTGTCGATCCCAACTATACATATCCATATAGATAACTGTTACTTAATAACAAACAAAAGAGATCAATGAGTTTGTGGAAATAAAATCACAGTGGATGCTTTGGTTTTATGGCGGGTCAAAGAGTAGTAAAATCCTATTGGGCCCATGATCAACTCTCACCTCAACCATATTTTTCTTATCCAGCTGATGAATTTTTACCTTTCTTGTTTACTCATGTGCATTCCTTTATTTTTTTACTTGTTCGTTTACAATTTTACCTTCTTCCTAATTCCAGATCCCTCCTTCCCAACAAAGTGCACTATTTTTCTTTCCCTCTAAACTGCATCTTTTTCGAACTAAAAAACTCCATCTTCTCTACAACAAAAAGGAACTCCTTTGGTTACAACACTTTCTTTCATGATGAAGATTTAGTCAGTTTATTAGTTTCAACAGTTTGTTTTATGTCCCGAAGTAATCCCCCTTCTGTTTACTTGATTGGCTTATGAGCCTAAAAGCTCAATTGAAAGTTGTATAAACTCCTTCTGTTGTAGAATTTTTACTCGTGATTTTTTTTAAATAAATCAAACAATTCAATTTATGTTCAGTCTAGGGCTAATCTATTGCATGGAAATTTTATCTTGAAAATAAATCTAGTGAGCAATGATGTTATTACTCATAGTTGGCCAAGAATAATTGGCTATATAGAATGATATTTTAAGTTTTTGATTTTTTATAATGGGGTATTAATCATAGTTTACATGGAAAATATTCTTAGATCAAGTTTCAAATAGTTCTACACTTGTGCTTGACAATTGTAACGATGCACTGGAGCATACATGACTTTGATATCTGTCACCCTCATGTCAACAATACTTAGGCATGACATTTGTCACTATCCTTTCCATATCTAGGTATATGTGGAGATGAAATTGGTTAGCTTATTAATTAAATCAATCAATGGTTAGTTAGTAATCATTGTTTTCAATGTTTAAAAA
This sequence comes from Solanum bulbocastanum, assembly GCA_037074985.1. Lineage (NCBI taxonomy): Eukaryota > Viridiplantae > Streptophyta > Magnoliopsida > Solanales > Solanaceae > Solanum > Solanum bulbocastanum. The sequence goes on along the minus strand of CM073603.1, from coordinate 39,714,872 downwards.
AGAGAAATAATTAAGGACTTACTTTATAAAAAAAAAATGATTTAACTTAACTTGTAAAGAAAAATAAATTTTATATAAGAGTCGTCACTTATATTTTTAAGAAAAATTAAGAAAATCTATAATTTTCAAAAGACTTAAACAGACAAAATCATTTGAAAATACCAAAAGGTAGAGGCGAATCAAGAATTTGAAGATAGGGGGCACTACTAAGAGTGACTCATGGGTAAGGTTATGAATGACACAAGGATAAGGTTATCAAAGCGCCTACTTAGACCTCAATGGATATTCTTTCTCTCGAATCCGGTTTAAGTGACTGCAAATCAAACTCATCAATAAAATGTGAAGAGAATTGTCTCTAAAACAAGCACTTGGTTGAGAAGAATTATGTTTCGTCAAAAATCTATCCATTTCAAATCACATAAATCAACAACAAATTCTTACAATAAATACTCTTAAAAAGAAGAACTTACCAATTTATTCACAGATAATAGGAGTAGGACTTCAATTATGTAGTGAAGAATACTTGTAAGTTGTAGATTTTCTAGCAGTCTTATATTTTGTTTAGTGTTGTGCTAAGACTTTTATTTGGTTTTAATTTCACTTAATAAAGGAATGGGATTAGATGAGATGACAAAAAAAAGGTGGTTAAGAAAGGGGATGGGCCAGATAAGGTGGTAAAAATGAGTTTTTATAAAAGCATATTTAAAAAATGTTAACTCTGAAAAAAAAGCTGATTTTAAAGTAAAAAAAAAAGTTACCCATTAGTGGGAATCGAGAACTCGCGGCCATGCTTCGAGATGGTGACTTCGACCAATGTACCAAAGAGACGTTTGATTATTAAGGTGCACAATCAAATATATTATCGTTTTATCAACTATCAAAACGTATATACACAAATTTTTTTAAAAGTTACCGGATGCTTTTGGAAAGCCTTTGTCAAAAGGGGGATTTGGGGTTTACGTGTACACTTCAAAAAGGGTTTAGGCATTTGAAGTGTCGCTAACATGCAATTGTCCTACGACTTGACTCAGTCTTTGACTAACTTTGAAAAATTAATTAAGTAAAGAAAAGAAAAACCATTTTTTAATATTACATGAAAGGAAATAAATTTTAAAAAATAATTTTTAAGGAAATAACTTTTAAATAGATAAACAACTAATTAATTAAATAAATAAATAAGTAAAAAACTTCAATTAAACATAAAAAGAAGAAAGACTATTCTTTGGGAATTTAATTAAATTAAATCAAATTAAAACAAAGGTTGGAGTTAACACCATAAATAAATAATAATAAAAGAGGGAAGCAAGGTCAAATTTGGATTTTTGGTCCAACCTGTCCAAAGTCTAAAAATGGGCTTGCTGCACAAAAATGGGCCTGTTTTTGACCTTTTTTTAAAAAAAAAATTGTATGAAATAGCAAAGCATTAATTTAAATTAAATGTTATAGCCATAGTTTCTTTTATTTGTAATTCACAGCAAACATTTCATGTTTTTTGTCATCTCATTTGTATACTGAAATATACAAATAGACCAAAATATGCAAATGTGAAACCCATTTGTATACCGAAATATACAAATGCAGGACCCATTTGTATACCAAAATATACAAATAGACCAAAATATATAAATGGAGGACCCATTTATATACCTAAATATACAAATAGACCCAATTACATATTTTTTGTGTATATTTATACCAAAATATACAGATTAATAGCCATAGCAAACATAAGTTTACTATGGAGAGCAATTATACAAAGTTACAAACTATAATTATAACATACAAATATGATTTTTATGTTTGCTAAACCTAAAATTTACTCTTTTTTCTTCCAACCTGCTATTGCAAAAGAAAAGCAAAATTGGGCTTTGACCCATTTTCATCCCTGTCCTAAAACTATCAAAGTAGCTACCAAAAATGGATGGATTTTTGCCCATTTATCTCAAAGACATGCTGCTGAAATTTTTCTCGGGCTGTTGGCCCATTTTTGCTGATATATACAGTGTATATACCTATCGTATATCACTGTATATTTCTGTATATTCTGTGTATCCTGTTGCATACAACATATTATTTCGTTCCGGAGACATGGAATTCATCGGTTCTATTGACCCCGCTAACTCAATGAAGGGAATAATTGGGCCTTCGGCCCAATGAGAAGATACAAGGATAGGAATACGAGTTCATGGTGAACTCAGACAAATTTCATGTAAAACAAATAAATAACGGAATTAGTATAAAGGAGAACATGAACTCATAGAAAATATTAACACATACTTATCTTCATTAGAAAAATAGCAATCTTAAGGAAAAGGATGAAGACTTGATATTTTTATATCATGGGTGATGAGCATTAAAGGAGATGAATCACAATATGAACTAGAAACATGTTTTAGAGACAACCCAATTCTTTATGCTTTTTCAGGAAACAAAGGGACCAAATTCAAATAAGGATAAGGACTACATGTCACATTCTGAAATAACAAATGAGGTTCATAATAACTCAATTAGTAATTTTCCAACAATGAAGGGGTAAACCAGTGACGGAATGATTTATACACAAAAAAAAAAAAAAAAAAATAAAATAAAATAAAAATACACGAAATCTTAAGATATCACTCTAACAGGCCAACAGCAAAGGGCATCTAGGATTCAGATAACTAATATTCGTTTGGTTTGGATACAAGTTATGCTGGGATAAGTTATGCTGGGATTAGTTATGCTGGGATTAGTTATGCTGGAATTAGTTATACTGGGATTATTTCTTATTGATTGTTTGGTTTGTTGTACTAAAAATAATAACCATTACATACTTCCTAAAAGTAGGTGGTTTGATTACAAAAATACCCTCTTATTTAACTTTTTGTATATTTTTTTGGTAGAGTTTTAGTTAAAACCAAATTTAACTACTCAATCCATCCAACATATAAAATCCACCAGTTACCCATTTTAAAACTAATTCCATACTCACTTTCAGCTTTGAAAAGCAAATGAGACACAAAAACAGAGTTTCCATATCCATATTCTTAAACCAGGAAGCATTGGAAGAAAGCAAACACTAGAACTATGTTTTGTCATTTTTCTTGTCAACTGCAATAGTATTTTTGGGAACCAACTTTTGTTTCTTATTGGTCTTTGGCTACACAAATCCAACATATGCTGCAAACGTGAAACCTGCATTACCAGTCTTCACATTCATATTCGTTGTATTGATGGGGTAAGTAAGATATCAATGAGAATCGGGATTTCCATCAATATGATACTTCATATCCTCCAAATGTGTAGCAGTGAAATTAAAACTTCTATTGTTTGTAATTATTTTTGGTCATCCAAAATCAGATAAGCAAAATCTGCCTTATAATGATCCAAAAGCTTGTCAAATTGGACCTAAAATAGAATAACATAAATAAACGATAACTCTTAACGGATTAACTATTAAATCAATAAAGAAAAAAAGTAAATCTTCTAACCCAAGAAGATTTGCACAACAAGGAAATGATTACCTTAGCTAAGTTATGAGACATTTCAGATCCTACATCTGCTACTAATAATGCCTCTACTACCTGTGCCAGCAAATAAACAAATACTATAACCAACCAACTCCTGAAAGAAAAACAAGAGCTTCTCCGGCCAATAGCTGATGGTTTTGACGGACGATGAAGTAACAAGAAGTACTCTCAATTGCGTGTACAGCCACCCTGATATTAGAAGGTTTTGCGTAGCTTAGAAGGTCGGCAGCGCTGTGTCTCTTCCGAGATCGGGACCTTTCTATGTCCGGCATGCTTTTTGGGTGCGTTCCTCATTAAATAACAATGATATGGTGGAACTGCATTCTCGAGCTGCAAACCAGATTATGGACTGGGAGCTGGATCTCCTCCCCGGGCATACCAATACAAAAAGCCTCTACGAGTGGGTGGAGGCGACCGAGGGAGAATCATGACAACACTTATTTAGCCAAAGTGCATCAATAATGTCAATTCTGTATATAAGCGCTGAGCCACTGGACTATAGCAATGTTTGAAAACATGAAGTTGCGACATTTTCCAGTATTAAACAGAGGCACCAACAGGATACAACAAACCAACCAACACTACAACTAAACAACAACTAAAACAAGAGTAAAATTTCAGTAAATATTTACCAAAACACCTGTCAAAACTGAAACAAAAGCTCTACATCAAAGCAACAGAAAAAACAAGACCAAAAACTGGTCTACCATAGTAGAAAAATGAGACCAAAACTGTAGAGAAGCAACATAAGCAACTGCACAAAAATTGATAACTAGCAACAAACTTACAACAAACTTAACTTTTACATGAGAGTTAATCTATTTAATAGATTTTACATATACCAAATATTCTAGCATCCTCATGACCTACATTAGTCATACACAAAAGAGTGTGAACATAACTAGAGGATCAAAAAATGGCACTCCAATCAAAGTTTTGATTTGAAACTGTTAGTTGAGCAAAAACTATCACACTAGTGCCACCATTTATATACACAAGCTTATCATACTTCAAAGTTTATCATTGACGACCATGAACATCATTGTTTGGCGCTCAAGCTCACCCATACGTAAAAAGATTTCCATATTTTTGACATCTTCACATATAACCTTTTTAGCTTTGATACGTTGCTCTATGGTGTACAAATCAAATGTAGGAGATTCAATGATGGAATAAATTTGACCACGCATATCAGAGTGATCACGATTTCCAATCTTGTCGATCAAGGAACCAATTCTTTTATCTTGGCTTTCAGTAAAGTTTTTCATAACTTCTGCCATACTCTTGAGAAATGTTTCATTAATATCTTCCACAACCCTCTTTCTTTTCTTGCCTTTTTCTTTTTCATTAACACTAGAAGAAGATGTTTTAGCATATTTGCCTTCCTTTTCAAATGGTCCAGTATGTTCACGAGGAGATCCTCCAGCATATTCATTTTCAGTTGTTTGAGTAAAATTATATCCTGTATCAGTATTTTTAGCTTCTTCAGTAGGTGCATTAGGTCCATGACTAGATTCATCTTCATATTCATCGTCATCAACATTGATAAGAAATCCTAAACTCATATCAGTAGAAAGTCCTGATGTTCGACTCTTTAAGATATCCTCAACAGCATCCAGTGGCCCTTCTGCATGTTCTCCAGTTGCCCTATCTTTTCCAAAAATTTCCTCCCAATCCGCAAACAGTGGCCATTTTTTAGTATTCATGTTGCTTGCACCGAGTTCATCCTAGACAAACAATAAAAGAAAGACGATAATTTTATATGTATTAATTATAAATTATGAAGACTGAAGAAATATCTATATGAAGTAATAATATTCTAATAGCAAAATATTAATTACCTTTAAAAATTTATCCCATTCTTTTGGATCATCAATAATCATAGTTCCATCACTATATTGAAATCCCAAACCACTCCTACCTTTTAGTAAACTTAAGCTTGCATAACTTCTCTTCCAAAATTTTAATTTAGAATTGACATGTGGTTCGCCTTTCAAGCCACTTTCAGGATGACGTTCACACAAATAGTGCTCCAACTCCATCAGATATCCTGGCCTAAAAGTTCCATTATCAGCTCTCCAACCATTAACACATAACTCTTTCAAACCATTTATAAGAGTACTTTCTTCTGTAGGAGTCCATGTCCTTCGAGTTGACGGTGTTGATTGTCTTCGTCTTGATCTTTTTGGTGGTTGCATTGAAAATTTCTGAATTTCCATTTGTCTGAATAATTTTGTGAAACAATCATTGTTAGTAGTAGTTACCATCATAAAAAGCGAAAGTATCTGAAAATCATTAGTTAACATCATAAAAAAAATTCATACACTTCAATGTACAAAAACAATAAATTAAAAACACACAAACACATCACAAAAAAGAAATAAATTAAACACATTATAAATTAATGTAAGTAATTGTTTCTTATATCATTAAAAGCTAAAAGTTGATGCATCTTACAAGAATATCAAAAACTAAAGGGAATAATAATTCAAATGTAGCATAAAACATATAACAAGCACAAAATAATGGAAAGATCAATTGTTTAAGTGAGCATTCCACATTGATTGAGCCAACTCATCCCTCCATGTGGTCCACTCCTGAGATGATTCAATAACATCAATGTTATCTTGTTGATATTCTACTTGCTCTTTCACATCGATCTCTAAGGGATTCACTTTCATCTCTCTACGAATAAAGTTGTGTATCAAACAACAAGCACTAATAATCCTGTTATGTATCTTAGCCGAGTACCAAGAAGGGCTGCCAAGAATTCCCCAACGTTCTTTCAAGAGACCAAATGTCCTTTCAATAGAATTACAAGCTCTAGCATGCTTCATATTGAAAAGCTCTTCTCGACATTGGGGTGGTGGATTTTCACCTTGCCAATCCCTTAACCAATAACTATATCCTCGGTAAGGTGAAAGAAAACCATTTCCATTTGTATATCCTCCGTCGCACAAATAATAATTACCTATAATATAAATAAGAAATTAGTTGCTTTTATACAACATTATTTTTGTGATATAATTTTAATGTGAGCATATGTATAGAATTACCCTTGGGAATTTTCAAACCATTTGTTCGAGTTATAGCATTTCGTAATACACGACCATCAGCCGCTGATCCTTCCCAACCAGGTAATACATAAGTAATATTAAGATTTTTATCACAAACTCCTAGTACATTAGTTGTTATTTCTCCCTTTCTTGTCCTGTATCTTGGTTTGTCCTTAGATGGAATTCTAATCTGAATGTAAGTACCATCCAATGCACTTAGACATCCCTATAAAAAAATTATAACATTATCTCAAACAACAAAAATTTCTTCGTAAAATTATATTTATTTTACTTTTACATAAATTAATAGATACCTAATTGAACGTGCATATACCTTAAACCATCTCCATCGATCGTGAAGTTCATCTTCAAGCACCGGTTTGGGGTTAACAAGTAACAGTGGAGCTAGTTTTAGAATAACTTTCAATCATTCATTGAAAGCTTGACTTACGCTCCAGACCGATCTAATATAATCAACCTTAATGGATCTATTCTTCTCATGATGAGCCAAAATATTTAAAAACATTGCTAACTTTTCACTACTTGACATATATTTGCTATCAGTCAAACCTCCAACTTCCTTAGTTAAGAGAACTAAAGTGTGAAAAGAATTTCTATCCATCCTTAACTTATCAATACATGATGTGTCACTATCTTGTACAATACCATTTAAATGAGATATAATTGTAGGAACTCGACTACTCATAAGGTACCTAATCACATGCCTATTTCTTTTTATAGAAATACCATGAATAACCATGAAAAGAAAAATAAACATAACAAGAAATTGTTGGCACAATATCTCCTCAAGTATGATAAAACATTCAATATCGAACTGTAGTTGATGATCCATAAGAAACCCTATTTGTTCATTAAAAACTGAAAAGAGTTAATACACAAAAAAAAAAAACAATTAAAAAGAATCAACAGGGCGACTTTAAAATGAGGACAACTTGAAATTGTTTACAAATATTTCAAGCACATAAAAAGAACAAACTTTTTTCAAAATTTACAAAAGCCCTAAAACATAACATTCTAGATTTTTTATTTTTTTTTGATTTCTTCCATCAAGTAGAAAAGATGAGTGTATCCAAATTATTATGCAATAGATTAGAGAATTATTAATGATGACAAAGAAAGAAAAGAGAAACAAATTCTGAAAAATAAAAATATTTACCTTGTTAGAAACTTGAAAGTTGAAGGTTATTGGTAAAGAAGTTCTTCAATCACCCATCTATAGCTTCAATGGAAAATGAAAAGGTGAGTGTAGCCAAATCAAAGAGTGATTCTTACTGCAATGAAGAAGAGAAGACACTTGGAAGCTAAGACCATAAGCGGCGCTTGTGAAAGCTTATCAATTAAAGGATTTGAAGGGTAGTTTTGTCATTTAATAAATTTATCCCATCACAAATTGTGATGGGATTATTATACTACCCTTTTGGAGGGACAACTTATCCTAGTACTATTTATTAATCCCAGGATAAGTTATCCCAAACACTAAATAAAGTGTCACTAAATATTTACCCCAGAACTATTTGTACCAATCCTTCACACCAAACGACCCCTTAGCTTAAGAAGAAGAGTATTGGGTCGGGTACTGTTGTCTGTTGGTGTATTTGTGTACTGCCGCCGCTGGGGTCTTTTGGTTGCTGAAAGGTGGGCTGGGTTGGAAACAATAATGAATTGGGCTGAAGGAAAAGGGCCCAAGATGGGTTGAAGGTGAGGTAAGGAAGTGATCAAGTTTGCAAATAAGCCAAAAATGGCATAGCATGTAATCTCTTTTTATTATTTGGCAACATTTAGTCCCTTTTTATTTTTATAACAAAAAAAAAGGTTTTTTAAAATTAGAATTGGCATATTTTAGCCCACGTTATTCTATGGAAAGTTATTTATATTTAAATTAATTATTTTTAAGTTGGTGGCAGCATGTTGTAGTTTAATTGGAAAGTGGGTCTTTGTTCCCCTTTTTTTCTCCTCTTTTCCCATATGCACATTTACTTTGATTGATGAATAGAATTTTCATCAATTTTATAATGAAAATCAAACGAATTCAAGGAAGTATCGACATTTAGATGGCTTGATATCAAGCGAGTGAATCCATTGAAATCAATATCTGTTATAATAACCACCTCTCCATGGAATAATGTACAAAATTATTTGCACTATTACATTTTCCGCTATGCTGAATCAACACTATCAAAGATGTCATCTATTTGTTGATGTTTGTAATAGAATCTCGTTGATTTATATTGGATACATGAATTTTTTTGAATTGATGGAGTTTATGGATACTGAATCGCTAATTATCTATGGGGAGTTTATATGGTTTAAAGAAGCTCCACGTTTCCTTTTTAATGTTGTGTGTGGCGGTTAGTTTCACAAGAAAAATTTTAAAAAAGAAAACCCTATTAATATGTCGTCTGTTAATATGGGCTAATTTGTGCTCTCTTTTTTTTTTTTTGTCTATTAAAAGCTATTTAATTATGGGCTATTTGTTGCTAATTTTCCATAACAGTTGTATATATATATGTCATTTACTCCTTTGCTAGTTATTCACATTTTCTCTCCTGCTACTATCAAAGTGATAAAAAATATTTTGCCTTTGTGGGTCAAGAAAATGAAAATAACTTTGTATAATGGCTGGAACAAGAATTAAGTGGTATGGGCGTACCAGTTCAAAGAACTCTTGACCAGAAATATAGGAAGACCATTTAGCTCGTCAATCCAAATAATAGAAAGCTGAAGGTTTACAGAGTTGTTTGTAGAGAAAACCAGAGAATTTATCTTTCACCGATTTTTGAAGGAAAAGTTATATTCCATAAAGCTGTATCACAACTATTTATGCTTGTACTTCTCATTCTATTCTTAGCTTTAGAATTAACTATCTAACAACTTTATAACAAATTAACTAACTCCTAACTGTAAACTTGAAGAGTAGTTACATACTCTTATTTCTGTCAACACTCCCCCTAAAGCTTGGAGGAGCAAATATGTTTAGAACTCCTAGCTCGGACAATAAGAGCTCATGTTGTACTCTATTTAGTCCTTTGGTTCGAACATCAGCTGGCTGACTTTGAGTTGGTATATAACTGATGTTGATTAACCCTTGTTGCAACTTCTCTCTAATGAAATGACAATCGATTTCAATATGTTTGGTACGTTCATGATAGACTAGATTGGCTGCTAACTGAATTGCAGATTTTCTATCACTGTATATGTTTACTGGAAAAGTTATTTCAGCATTCAAACTCCTTAACAGCCCTACTAACCATACTAATGCAACTACAGTAGATGCCAAACTTCTGTACTCAGCTTCAGGTGAACTCCTTCATATTGTTGTTTGCTTGTTAGCCTTCTAAGACACCATAGACTCTCATAGCTTGATCACAAATCCAGACCTCCTTGTAGTAGGGCATGCTGCCCAGTCTGCATCACAGTAGGCTGTGATTTCAGTGCCTGAACTGCTAGATAACAACACACCCTGGCCTGGTTGTTTCTTGATGTACTTGACTACTCTTAGTACAGCATCCATGTGGGATTTTTTAGGTTGCTGTAAGAACTAACTTAATGTTTGCACACTAAATCAAATATCAGGACTAGTCATGTTCAAATATAGAAGTTTTCCAATCAACTTTTGATAGGCACTTGGATCTACAAGCTTGTCTCCTAGATTTTCCTTTGTTTGATCATCATATTGTTTTGATGCTAGCTTGACATTCACATCCATAGGAGTGCCTGATAACTTAGCACCAGATAATCCAACTTCAACAATCAGTTGGAGTGCATATTTCCTTTGATGCATAACCATTCCAGCCTCACACCTTGCAAACTCTAGTCCAAGAAAAAATCTTAATTCTCCCAAATCCTTCATCTTGAACACTTGTTGTAAGCCTTCTTTTGTTTCCTTAATCAGCTCAAGATTACTTCGTGTAACCAAGATATCATCAACATATACTAAAATTATTGTAATTCCTTCAGATGTTTTTCTTGTAAACAGAGAATGATCATGTTGACTTTGATTGAAATTGAGTTTTTGTAATGCCTCTTTAAGCTTTTGATTCCATTGTCTAGGTGCTTGTTTAAGACCATATAAAACTTTACCAGTCTGTATACTTTCTTCTCCCCCTAACTGGTAAATCCTTGTGGCAAGGTCATGTATATTTCATCCTGTAGGTCACCATTTTAAAAAGCATTATACACATCTATTTAATGAATGTGTCATTTCCTTGACACAATTAAAGCTAGGATAGTTCTTACGGTCACCATCTTTACCACATGAGAAAGGTTTCTTTATAATCTATCCCCTCTTTCTGACCGTATCCTTTTGCCACTAACTTTGTCTTATACCTCTCTACTTCACCAGTAGACTTGTATTTTATTTTGTAGATCCACCTACAACCAAGTGCAGTCTTTTCTTTAGGCAACTCAGACAATTCCCAAGTATTGTTACTTTGCAAAGCATGTGCTTCAGCCTTCATTGCTTTTATCCACTTTGGATCTTTACTAGCTTCTACATATGTTGCTGGTTCTTGCAGCATAGATGTTGAAGCTATAACAGTTTGATAAGGCTTAGACAAATGATTGTAAGCCACATAATCAGAATTGGGAAACTGTACTTCCTTGTTAATGTTTAATGATACAAAATCCTTTATCCATATAGGTGGATAAACTCCTCTTGTAGACCTTCTTGTGACCACTGGCTCTACATTTTTTTAACTTTCATTAACCTCAGGATCAGGTCCTTCTATTATCTGATCTAACACTGGATCATACTCAGGTTCTTCTAGCATGTATATTTCTTCCTCATACTCTAACCTTATGGTGACATCTCTTGTGACACTGTCACTCTATTCTAAGTTCAACATTTCCAGACTCATGTCATTTACAAAACGACCAGCATCATCTGTTGGCAGTCTGAATATAAATGGAAACACAGACTCTTGAAACCTTACATCTCTACTAACAAAGAAATTTTTAGAAGCCAAATCAAGCAATATATACCCTTTTTGAGTCTCTGAATAACCCATAAGAACTGAGGCTTTGGACCTGGATGCTAATTTGTCACTTTCTGATAAGACCTTAGCATAGCACAAACATCCTAGTACCTTTAGATGTGTTAAGCATTGGCTTATTTACATAAAGCTTCTTATATGAGATTGTCCTCCTAGTACCTTACTAGGCATCCTATTTATCAAATATGTTGCTGCAAGCACACACTGCACCCAATATATCAAAGGAATGTTGCCTTGAAACCTTACTGCCCTAGTAACCTCTAACGCATGTCTATGCTTCCTTTCTGCCACTCCATTTTGTTTTGGAGTGTAAGGACAAGACCTTTGATGTATTATTCCTTTATCTTTAAACATTTTTGTACACACAAAATTTACAAACTCTTACCCATTATCCGATCTTACCTTCTTTACTACTTTACCAAACTGAGTTCTAACAAACTGCAGAAAATATGACAAAGTAACACATACGTCTGACTTGTTTTTTAAAGAAACAGCCAAGTCATTCTTGAGTAATCATCAATCACTGTAAGAAAGAATCTATTACCATCAAAAGTAAATTGTTTGTATGGACCCCATACATCCAAATAAATCAAGTCAAAACATTCAGTACTTCTAATGCTACTACTTGGAAATACAACTCTTGTTTGTTTTGCACAAGGACACACATTACATTTATTCAAAGCTTTGTTCACAACCTCTAGACTAATAGAAAATAATCTGCTCAATGCATGAGATGACATGTGTCCTAATCTTTTGTGCCATACATTCACTTCTTCTTCTGATAATTGCTTTGCTTCTTTTTATTTTCCTTTTGCTAAATAGGACTGAAATTGCACCTAACCCTATGTAAGATTCTTCAACATCAAATACAACCTAGCCTCTTCCTTATCAATCTCCCTCACCTTGCCAGTGTAAAGCTCCTGAAACACACATAAATGTGGAAAGAAAGTGATTGAGCATCCTAACTTCTTTGTCATCTGATTGACTGACAACAAATTGTATTTAAACTCTGGAATGTGAAATACATTTGTAATTACACTTTTTGGGCAAATTAAGCAAGATCCAGTGTGAGTTACATAGGCTACTTCACCATTAGGCAAGCTTACAGGTTTTGGATCCTTGACATTCACTATAGACTCGTTAGTTAACATACCATTATTATAGTTCATATGGATGGTAGCACCTGTGTCTATAATCCATATCTCACTATGTTAAAAAACTAATAGACCTTTACCTGCTGAATTTGCTTGAACTCCATGATATGTTTTCATAGTTATGATTCTGGTTTAACATTTTCAGAATTTGACTGTATTGGTCTTTGGTGAAAGTACAATCTTGTAGATGATTCTCACTTTCATCCACTATACTAGTGTTAGCTTGTGATCTTTGACCCTTATCATTAGTGGCACTCCCATAGTTAAAAAAAAATCATTTAACATCCCATCATATGCATCTTTTCTTGTAGTATTAAATTCGCTTCCAGTCGTGTAAGCATTATGACCTGCTCCATTAGTCACTTTTATCTTCGACTTAAAATCAGAAGGGTATCCTATCAACTTGTAGCATTGTTTTTTAGAATGCCCTTTGTATCTGCAGAATTCATATACCACCCCTAAGTTCTTCTTGAACTTGTTATATACTTGGCTGTTAGACTGACCTCCAGTTCTTAATACATTGCTAAGGGATCAACCCCAGTAGAAAAGATGGAGTTCAGTCCTATATTAACACCACTGGAAGTCAATTTCTGGCACTCATCATTCACCACCATAGCATAGGCCTGATTGACTCCAGGAACTAGATTCATCAACAAAATTTGACTTCTTGCCTTCCCAAATGACTCATTCAATCCCATCAGGAATTGATAAAGCTTTTGTCTATTTAGATGTTCAATAAGACCTCTCGACCTTTCATAGTCACATCCAGGAGATGGCATCAAGGTTTCATATTCATCCCACAATCCTTTAAGCTTTGTAAAATAAAGAGACACAAAATCTGTACCTTGTTGAAGTGTAGCAATCTCTTTATGCAAACTTAAAGTTCTTGACCCATCCAATCGATCGAATCTTTCTTTCAAGTCACTCCAAAACCCTTAGGCAGATGTTGCAAATGTCACTCCTGCTAACAGACTTTTGGACACAGAATTTAGAAGCCAAGAGAGAACTATTGCATTTACTCTTTCCCACTGACCTTCTAACTCTGCACTTACATAATTCTTTCTATAGGTTCCATCCACCAGTCCAATTTTGTTTCTTTCAAGTAACGCCAAATGAATGGGTTAACTCCGCAAAACATAGCTTTCAATCCCAAGGAGTTAAAAAGAGATAAGGTTAACCCCACTAACATCAGCAGGACTTAAGTACAAATGATGATTATAATCCATTACTTGATTTGTAGGCATCATCGGTGTGGTATTTTCATGACCAGGAACTCCACCATTACTGATCTCAGTATCTTGGCCACCATTGTTTGCCACTGATTTTTCTATTTTTCTTGATTTGTATCGCGGAAGCTTGATGATTCTTCCAGACTCTGATCTTCAGAAATCTGATGAATTTTTTAGACTCTGATCTTCAGAAATCTGACCTTATGTACATGATCTACTCAAACTTTGAACCTGACTCTGATACCATGAAGGTTTACAGAGTTGTTTGTAGAGAAAAACAGAGAATTTATCTTTCATAGATTTGAGAAGAAAAAGTTATATCCCATAAAACCGTATCACAACTATTTATACATGTACTTCTCATTCTATTCTTAGCTCTAGAATGAACTAATTATCTAACAACTTTATAACAAATTAACTAACTCGTAACTGTAAACTTGAAGAATAGTTACATACTCTTATTTCTGTCAACAAAAGCATGAAATTTATGTTAAGATAGCAAAATTATAGGTGGTCACACTAAATGAACAATTCTTAAGGAATTTGTGTGATAGCTCCAGATATGTTTGGATTAAGAGTTAAGACGCCAGAGAAATAATGATGATTTGATTTTTGATTCAAATTTAAAGTCTGATGTATAGTGTAATTAAATTTACGTTAGATAGAAATAAAATAACAACAATATTATATATCAGAATCCTGCCTATATATAGTACTATAGAATTCAATCATTTTATTTATAAAAGTATTCATCCTTTGAATGAATATATGCAAAGCAAATTTATTTTTTGTAGTCGTTAATTCTTATGTATCAAAGTCAAAGTTCATGTTAATCGTAATTGGTATTTACCCAACTACGTACTAATTTGTTATTCAGAAATTAATTGAAGATCTTATTTCTTTTTAGGTAATGTCTCAAGCAAATCTTATAAAACTTGATACACATAATTTTGATTTTTTTTTTTTAATTTCTTTCTTAATCAATGTCTCTTATGCAAATCTTATCAAACTTAATACGCATGATTTTGGTTTTAAAAAATCTCAATTCTTCATTGCATTGTGTGGTATGATTTAGAATGTTATGTTAACGACGTCCATAAAGATTCATTCAAGTTCATTAGCAATAGTATTAATCAAGTATGAGTGCAAACGAAATAGATCTATCATGTATATTAATAGATAAAAAAAAAATATTCATTGCTCAATTGACTTCTATTGTTACCTATCAAAATATGTACTAAACATGAATTGTGAAATGCTAAATTTCTATGCATATGTTGGATTATTTTATAAGTCATATTTGCATCACAATTGCGAACAAGATTCATACACTATACTCTAATAGCATAATTTACAAACCATGAAAAACGAGACACCTTACATTGCTAGATACTTATATATATAAAAATAAATTATTGACGACTTAAATGTGGTGGTTCAATATGTATCTGATAAATACCTTATGTTGTATATTATTGATGGTGTAGGATGTAAATATCATATTGCTGGCGTAGAATGTAAATATTATATATTTTTTTTTTTGTGTCAGATGTGAAAGCCAAGCAAAGTCTTGATCCGAGTTTAATTGAGTTGAAGAAAGTGGTGTTTAAAAAGTCTGTTGAGGATTTCTCCCAAGGGAGAGATGGTGCACTTTGATATCAAGGTCATTTGTGTGTTTCCAATGTTGATGATTTGAGGGAACAAATTTTAGCGGAAGTCCATAGCTCTTGATATTCCATTCACCTGGGAGCCAAAAAGATGTATCGAGACTTGCGGAGGTCTATTGGTGGAATTGGATGAAGAATGATATCGTAGAATTTGTGGCTAAGGGTGAATAATTTGAAATAATTGTCTTTGAAAATTCTTTTAAAAAAAAATAAAATATTTTAAACTAATTTCAAGTTACTGTACTTATGGATTTCACTGGGTATGTTATTGAAGTGATTTTGTTATTTTTCAGAAGAAATCATATACTTCTATATATATGTATTATAGGTTTATATACAACTCTTATTTGTATAAATATTTAGAAAATAGTCTAAAAATAAATATTTTAACTTATGTAACGTATTTCATTTTTAAAAAAAACTAATTGAACTTTAGTAAATATGTAATTAATCTTTATTTTAAATAAATGAGCTAATTATTTTACTTTGTTCAGATCAAGAAGCTCGCCTAATTAATTTCAATTACTAAGGTTTGCATATCTCATCTTGTTCGGGTTAGAGATACAGATTTCGAAACTCCTACTCTCAAGTTGGTCCCCGTTGTAAATGAGTTTTCGGAAGTGTTTCCCGATGGTCTATCCGGTGTTTCTCTCTAAAGGGAAATAGACTTCAATATTGATCCTCTCCTAGGTACGCAACCTATCTCTATGGATCTAATAAATACCTTATTTTATATATTATGGATGGTGTAGGATGTAAATATCATATCAATGGCGTAGAATGTAAATATTTTATATATATATATATATATATATATATATTATTTTAGTTTTTTAAAGATGATTCGAGGCAATTTAGAGAGAATTTTAAAAATATTCAAGATAAAAAACGACGACATTTGTGTATCTCCACTGCATATTTGTATATATCATGATATATGTTAAAGAATATCAAACCGTGTAGATGTTTTATCTCATATATACATTTTCATCTACGCGTGATACTATATATATAATGTGATATAATCCTATTGCATTCCTATGGAACATTTTGACCTTTACATATTAAAATTTTCTGAAATTATTTTGTTTAGACGTAAGTTTTACAAAAAATTCAAAGGGAAGTTTTATAATTGTTGATTTTGAAATTTGGAAACTGATTTTTAATTTACACCATTTTTGTAAGGTTTTTTATAGTTGAATTCAATTTATCTTCTTTAATTTTTTCTAAAGTTCGATCTTTGCTTCTTCTTTTTTTGCGTATTTGAATGATTAATAGTCACAATTTTGAGGGAATACACTTTATAAGTGTGAAATCAAAAGAATAATATTCTCTTCATAGCGTCTTATATATTTGTTTGAAGGAATTTGACTTTACAATGTCAAAATTATTTAGACTTCAATATCCTAAAAAAGATAATAACATAATGAATTTGAAAAAGAAAATGAGAAGACCCAACCCTTTTTTGACTAAATATATATATATATATATATATAGCAATAAATAAGAGAACATGAGAATATTTACATGCTATAATCACAATCAGTATTCACTATCAATGTTATTTTTAAAAAACTCATCTACCTTTTTTTTTTTTTTTTTTTTTTTTTTTAAGAAAAGTTTACAAGTGTCCCCTTCTATATTGCAAATCCATCATTTCTTTTGCATCTTTTTTCTATTTTAAAAAAAAATATGGATGCCGAAATAAATATTCTATGTATACATTTGTTAAAATTGAGATAATATTATATGATGAAATTTATGATATAAAAAGACTAAATAGTGCGTTGATTGAATGTTGAGTTATTTATCTAGAATATTAGAGATCAATTCTTACTTAATATATATACAATTTGAACTAGTATGAAATTGTTTTGAACTAGTTTAAATTTTAGACAATATTTTAAAGTTCCGATTTGTAATAGTTTAAACTTTAGATCAATACTTCAAAATTGGCAAGTAACTGTTCAAGCGTCAAACTGTTGATATGAAGTTTAATTACTTCCCTTTATAGAGTTTAAAAAAAAAAAAAAAAAACTCTCAATTCCTCAAGCCACAGTTTAGTAATTGGTTATGTTTTAAATAGAAACCTCACAAGTGGTTATTTATGCAAATAACCCGAAGAACCCTAAAAGGCGCCAAATAAAAAAATGGTACTTTTCAAAAGAGGCGCGGAAAATAGGTTTTTAGGTATTCAGTGATATGAGCAATTTCGCACTCACCACAACACTGTAAGTTTCCCTTTACTGAAATTTGTCTATTGGGTTCTTCATTGCTTCATTTGAATTTTATTCGATTATGAAGAAATAGTGAATCTCCTGGTAAAAGATGAAAATTTGTTTGATTTATTGATAAATTTATTATTGTACCGTGTGTATTTCAGATTTTTCGCCAAGTTTATGCAGAATTTCTTAGTAGCAAAACTCAAGAATTATACATAATTTTTGCGTTCCCTTGATAGGGTTGTTTCATACTGTCAGGGGCAGATCTAGGGTAGGGAGGGCGTTTAGCTGAATTCTTGGACGAGAAATTATATTGTGAGTATAAGGTTAATTTTTTATTTTTAGGTAGGTATATATATTTTGAATACAAGAGTAAGAGTAGAGGTTGAGTTAGTGGTTTAGGGGTTCAAAATTCACTTTAGGTTCCAAGTTTTAATTTTTATAACCCTGATGTAAATATTTATGTGCATACAATGCTTGATAAAATGCCAATGAGAGGATGATCAATAGGATATAAGTCTTTTCTGTGAGATGCATTATATGAGTATATGTTTTGGAGTTTAGTTTGGTGAGAATAAGTTACATGGGGGTTAACTTGTAAAGTTTGTTCTATATGTCATGTCGATCTACTTTATTAATATGTGTTCTGTGCTAAATATTTTAGGCGAAGGACTTTAAAAGTGGAGGAAACTTTGTTTTCCAGCAGAAGCTTTGTACCAAAGACAATTTCGACTTTTTCTAGAAAATTTGGAACTTGGGCAGCTTTGTTTTCACTGAAGTGTAGCTTGGATTTGAAGTTACGTTTTAAGCCTTCGAGACTTATTCATATGGAGAACAAAGAGAGCAGCAACTCCAGAGGTGCTTTAATTGTTTTAGAAGGGCTGGATCGTTGTGGGAAGACATCACAATCTGGCAGATTGTACAAGTATTTGGATGAGCAGGGACATTCAGTTGAGTCGTGGAGATTTCCTGACAGAAATACAGGCGTTGGGCAAATGATTTCTTCTTATCTTGCTAACAAATCACAGTTGGATGACCATGCAATCCATCTTCTCTTCAGTGCAAATCGTTGGGAGAAGAGGTTTGTTCAATTCACACAGCCTTACTTGCATTGCCCATATGTAGTGTGTAAATTGTGATGCTCAATGTGTCTGATACACAGAGATTACCTGTCAAAGTTCAGTACTTGGTCATGTCCCCAGTCAACAGGGGCACACCCACCACCCACGTAGGTCCATGTGGGTGCTCGAGCACATACTGCTGTCGAGCCTGACTATATATATACATAAAGATAGTTGTTTCTGAATAACAAACAAAACTGGAAAATAAAATCTCAGTGGATGTTTTGGTTTTATGGTGGGTCAAAGAGTTGTAAAATCCTACTGGGCCCATGATCAATTCTCGCCTCAACCATATTTTTCTCATCTAGCTGATGCTTATTTTACCTTTCTTGTTTGTGTATGTACTTTCCTTTATTTTTTACTTTCCCCAACAAAGTGCACTTTTTTCCTTTCTCTCTAAATTGCAACTTTCCAAAACTGAAGAACTTCATCTTGTCCACGGCAAAAAGGAACTCCTTTTGTCTCCTTTGTTACAGCTCTTTCTTTCATGAAGGAGATTTAGCCCTTTTGTTAGGATCAACATTTTGTTTAATTTCCCAAAGTAATCCCCCTTCTGTTTTCTTGAATGGCTTCTGATACTAAAAGCTCAACCAAATATAGTGTAAAGAATAAACTCTCTGTTGTAGAATTTTACTCACAAATTTTGTAAATAAATCAAACTATTCAATTTATGTTCAGTCTAGGGCTAGTCTATTGCACAAAAATTTTATTTTGGAAATAAATTTAGTGTGAGCAATGCTGCTATTATTCATAGTTGGCCAAGAAGAATTGAATATATAGAATGATCTTTTTTTTAATTTTTTTTAATAATGGAGTATTATTTATAATTTTTACCATCAATTTTCAAATAGTTCTACACTTAAATTTGATGATTTTAACGATGCAGTGGAGCACCCATGACTTTGCTATCTACCACCGTCTGTCAAAAATCCTTAGGCATGGCATTTGTCACTATCCTTTCCATATCTAGGTATATGTGGAGATGGAATTGGATAGCTTATTAATCAAATCAATCAAATGGTTAGTCAGTAGTCATATATCATCCTAATTTGATATACTGACTATCTATCTGAACTGATGGTTTGAATGCTGGGACTTTTTTTTATTAAAAAATGAACGCTGGGACTTTCTTTTAATAACTGAGGAATCCCTGATATGGTGCTCATGAGCCGCCAACTACCAGTCTTGCAACAGAGGGCCAGTGGCACATGGTTCAATAGTCTGTGGATAATGGCCCCATTTCTCTATCCTTTTCCATTTAATATCATGCTTTTGAATGCGGTAGTGTTCTAATCCATGACGTGCACTTAACCCTCATATCACGAGTTCTGCTTTACCACTAGACCAAAACCATGGGCATGCTTGGACTTCTTTATGCTATTGGAAGCACTTTTCTCATTTAATCTGGCTGTATTTCCTTATAATTGTTTACAAGCACTAGATGGATAAATTGAAAACCAAGAGAACTTGGCAGGAATACATTGACGAAGACCAGCTTTTGCTAATTATTCACATTTTCTCTCCCGCTACTTTCAAATTGATAAAAAAGACTTTGCCTTTGTGGACCAGAAAATGAAAATAACCTTGTATAATGGATGTAAAAGGAATTAAGTGGTATAGACTCCCTACTCTTACCAGGTTAAAGAACTTTTGAACAGTTGTCTGCCTATGATTGTCATTTGCCTGGAATATATGAAGACCATTTAGCTCGTCAATCTGAATAGCAGAAAGCTTAAAAAATTGTGGTCTTCAATTTAGAGCTGTCTTTTATAAAAAAAATTTAAAGAGCTTGTTAGGCTGTGCAAATGCTTTTTCTCCCCCCTCAGTTAATTCAACATTTGTCTTTCAGGTAGCATGCTTGAAAGTTCTCACCAAAATGAATAATCAAATGATTATATGCATGCTTTTCTAATTTTCTATTCCCTTTGTAGTTTGTTCTCAAGCAAAGGCATTGATGAAAATAGAAAAGTTATTGGCAATAGTTGAATTCCCAGTAGTTTGTTCTCAAGCAAAGGCATTGATGAAAATAGAAAAGTTCTTGGCAATAGTTGAATTCCCACTTTTGAAATACCATTTTTATTTCACTGAAAAGTTTTACCTATATTTTTTCACTCTAGGTCGGATAGTATATCTGAAAATATGCAGTGAGTTGGCTCATGATCATTGTAGAACTTAACATGCGTTTAGCCTGGTGTGCCCGTAACTTATTAATTTCTGTTGAGAAACTGCAGATCATTAATGGAGGAGAAGCTGAAGAGTGGAACTACTCTCATCGTTGACCGCTATTCTTATTCTGGGGTGGCATTTTCCTCTGCCAAGGGACTTGATATTGAATGGTGTAAGGTAAAATCATGTCTTACTTCATTGATGTTACAATTTCCAAATCTCCTAGCAAGTTTTAACACTGATCTTTTACTGCAGGCTCCAGAAATAGGGTTGTTAGCTCCAGATCTGGTTGTATATCTCGACATATCACCAGAGGTAGTCTTTCTTCTTCTTTTTCACCTGTCTTAATTTAAGAGAGATATCGTCAATGCAATTTTCTAATTTGATGCCTGTCTTTGGGATATATGTGGATTTCTTGAGCAATCTACTCTGTTATTGAGGATCAGCTGTTCCCTTTTTACTTGTCTTTCCATATTATGCAGGTTTAAAACCAGTCTTACCTTTTAGAATTTATTCTCCTATCGCTTGTCTTGTTAACTAATCCTTTTCAGCTATATTTTTGAATTTGAAAGATATACTCTCCATTGTTGTTATCATGACTGTTTATTAATGATTCTATTCTATGATAACTAGAAAGCTGCTGAAAGAGGAGGTTATGGAGATGAAAGATATGAACAGCTTGAGTTTCAGAAAAAGGTGGCTGGATCTTATTTGTCTCTTCGTGATTCCTCATGGAAGGTGACTTGTTTTCCATTTGTAGACGGAAATAGAAATGTCTGTTTAAGTAAATATAGCAATTAGTCTGATAACCTACTAGTTGTAGAATACCGTCATTTGGTTTTTGACTCAGCAGTACTTTCCGAGTTAGTTGGGGTTGTTTTTGATATTTAATTAGCATGTCTCTGGTGACTAAGCAGAAACATAATCTGACATTGACTAAACACTACTGATCAAATTCCGATTTGATCTTCTTCACACACATAGATTCACTTTATTCACGAATCAAATAATTGGCTGACCAGTTTTTTTATCCAAAGCCTTGGTGATAGCTTTGCCTTGTTGATGTTGTTTCCTTGATTTATTGCAGGTTATCGATGCAACCCTTTCGATTGAAGATGTAGAGAAGAAGCTCAGAGAAGTTGTACTTGACCGTATGATGACGTGCCACAAAGGGAAACCAATGTCTCAGTTATGGCCATATTAGGTCTAGTGAATGTCCGCATAAATGATATGTATACCTTCTTTATTACACTGTATTATTTTGATGTATTTTGCTATATTTAATCTTATAAACGATATCCTTGGGAGTGTGGAGTGCTTCATATTTATTGATCCCTGTTATGTTCATGTTGCAATACCAGTGTTTTTGGTGATTATTTGAAATTCTATTTTGGCGAGTGGCGAAAAAGAAAGGATGCAAATGTTTATGTAAAAGATTATTGTGCTACAACCATTCTATTAATAGAATTAAGAATCTTTATTAGAGAAAGGAAAACAAAAGAACTGTTTCCAAGTTTTTCCTTTTTGGGTCTGAGTAGAATGAGCGGGAAGAAATTAAGGAAAATGAAATCAATTTTCTTCTTACAGCAACATATCCATTGTAATCCCACAAGTGACATATGGGTAAGGGTGGTGTGTACACATCCATACTCCTTACCTTGTGAGGCTAGATAGGTTGTTTCTGATAGAGTTTGTTGAAGAAGAAACATAGTCTTCTTTCTTTTTTAAATTTATTTTCCACGTTCTCAGTGTAAAACTGAAATTCAAAACCTAACTCCATCTTATGAACATAAGACTTACGGGGAGAGTTGAATGTTGGAATAACACAGACCAAATTGAGCAGAACAGAATACGGATATTGCTTATTGACTGATTCATATACTGGCTCTAATTTGTTTAGGATTAAGTAGATTTGTTGATGTTGTAGCTGCTTTTGGTTTTTAGAGTTGTACGCTTGATCCACATTAGCATACTTCATATTGAGCAATACTAATAATCTAGGGTCTTATGAATTTGACAAAGCCAAACTTACAGAATAATTTTTCATGATCTGATATATGAAGCAGATTCTTGGTCATTGTTAATTTGTATGTTAAAAGTAATTCCTCAGCTGTCTTTTGGTACCTAATTTTCTTGTCTTTTTGCACTGTGTAAGCAGAAACATGTTGGTGATTAAGTCAAATGAAGATACCAGATACGCTGTGATGCAGTGGTGATTTTATTAGAGAGGGTTGTGCTTGGATGCGAGAAAATGGATTATACTGATGAAACACTGGATTGATTTCATGCTCCTGTATGTACATATAGGACCTCTCTTGCGCTTTTAGGACTTCTATACCTTATCTGACTTTGCTTATGATATTTAAACCAATAATTAATCAAATAAACAGCATAGTTGAGTCTTGCATTTGTTTCACTGTTCTGATTGATATATAGATTGTAGAGGCTTAACTTATTATTGGACGCTTTCCTTTTCAGTGAGTTTACCTCTATATTGTCTTTTTCAAACTGCATTAATGTGATACGTGAGCCAAGAGTCTTTTGGAAACAACCTCTCTATCTCCACGAGGTAGGGGTAAGCTAGGTACTCTCCCCAAACACCACCTGTGGGAATACACGGGGTATGTTGTTGTTGACCTGTAGTTTTTCCTTTTCAGTGAAAGACTTATATAGGCTCCTCACAGTAACTAAATGTGTATATAAAACCGTCTTGTTATGACAAACCCTTATTCTTAGCAAAAGCATCACAAAATTTCTGGACTTAGAGTATTCCTGTTCCCTTGCATTCTTGATCAGTGAGATGATTGAGTTGCTACTTCCAATTCTTATCTGAAGCGTTTCGAGGGTCAACGACATTCTTTATTGGTTAGTTGATTATTTGCTTGAATGTAATTATGGCCATAGTCAGCAACTGCTCTCTGAGATGTGAGTCCAATGCAGAAGTGGAAAAGAGGCTCCTTTTGTGGAACAACATATGTCATTCTGTGGTATATCTAAGCAAATGGAGGGTACTGTAAAAACAGTTTGGCTATTGCACATGTTCAACAAAGTACAACAGCTTATGATTCATTATAATAATATCAACGTCCACTTACATGTTCTTATTTGATTCCCTTGCTATTTACATGAACTTTCTTACATCAAAATTTGGTAAATAATATACTGTCTCATATTCTGTGGTCCTTGATCAGCAATGTAGTTGTAGTTTAAAAGTTCAATATCTTTGGCCTAAGGCCATTTCCACCTTGCTTTTTTCTTGATTTTCCTCTGCCAAACAAAGTTATTCTCCGGAAAATCTTAAGTAACCTAGTAGCATATCGTTTTTGGGAAGAAAAATTCACAGAACCAATGCAACTAGTCGCTTGTCCAATGCTCTTCTTGCTTGGTGTTCTTCCCTCTATACCATATGGTTTAAAGCTTTCAAAATTTGCAGAAACTGGTTCAACTTTCTTGGAGATGGTTTCCGTTTGCTTAGATATGTGCTGCAGTTGAAGCGTTTTCTTCAAGGACATCAATTCTTCTTCAAGGTTTTGGATTCTGAAGCTCGTGGATTCATATTCCTTCCTTGAGAATTCAGACCTTTGCACTGCTGAATCTTTTAACAAGAAGCTTAGTGTTTTGCTGCCTCCTTCACTTCCCTCCATATATGGACTCTCAACCAAATTCTGGCTTTTGGAATTTGGATATATTGTACTTGAGAGGCTTCCTGAATACTCTCCACATTGAGCATATCGGAATGAGTCTGAACATTCTTTAAAAGCTTGCTGTGTGTTTAGTTGCTGAACAAACAGCGCCTGGACAATAAGTCTCAACGGCATTAATTCATTTTGAACTGCTTCAATGCACACTTCTTGCGAAAGTTTCTGGCAATTGAGGTATTTGCACACCAATCCTTTCTCTTCTTGTGACATATCTGGATGTGCCTGGATAAAATGGAAATTTTATCTTTATTGAGGAAAGAAATTTCAACAGTATACCGACAGCCCTATGCGTTTTCACTTTAGAGGTGTGAATTGACTGAATTATACAGAAATGTGCCTTTCAATTTATATTATGTAGAAAACTTACAATGAGAAAAGTGCTTAAAGTTCTATAGAGATGATCGTGCGTTTGCCTGCTGGACATTGGAACAGTTTCAATGAGCTCTAAGAATCTTTTCGAACTCCATTGTGGATCAGTGGCTATCTTGGCTAGATATACATCCCAAAGTTCAGCGACAATGTAGTTTCTTGGTGAAGGTGTATGAGTTGACTCCATGTTGAAGGATACATGTTTTGAAAATATGCTCTTCATTACTGATAACTCAATGCAGGAAGAAATAGAGTCATTGCTGCTATCCGGAAGGAGGAAATCTTCCATTCGAGCCAAGTATAGTAGGGACACAATCTGATCTTGCAGCTTTTCCTTACTTTCACTTGTTAAACCAAGTTGAAGTGATCTTGAAAGCAAAGAGAAATAAAATCCAACGGGGATTACTTTACTCGCTTTCTCTCCCATAGGGAGCAAATCAAGAATCCCTTGAAGAATCTTGGAAACCTTTTCATCAGTATCATCATCATCATCATCCTCAACGTCATTGTCAGCTTTTCCATCCTTCCTAGCGTCCTGCCAATACTGGTGAGTTTTTCTAGAAAGTACCCATTTGTTTGCATAGAAAAGAACTATGGGGCTGACATATTTTTCCTTCATCCCTTGTCTTCTCAGGGATGATATTATCCTCTTGAAGAACGGAAATGGCAGAGCGATGAGATCTTTAATCCACAAATCTTGGCTGAGAATAGCCTTAACTGTCTCATTGCTCCAAGGCTGACTAGCTAAGGCGTCTAACGTAACAACTGGATGGTCTCTTCTCATTTCAGGATCAAGAATTTCCATGCAGGCCATGAAGGCAAGTGACTCAATGCAACGGCTAACAATCAGCAGCTCCTCAGCCAAAGGAAGCAACATTTGGCATTTTTGGAGTACTATCAGAGTATCATCCCAGCTTTGCAGCACAACCTGGTTCAAATATATGTCGAAACGCTCACAAAGATTGCCAGAGATGTACTCTTCTGTCATTTCAAGGTACTCTGCTGCACATCTTAGCGCTGCAACGTTGAAAGGGTCGACTAACGTGGAGGATCCATAGATGAAGAGTGCCATCATTTCAAAAGTCTCTGCTCCTCCAGGGAAATTTCTTGGTAATTCAACCTCATTTGATTCATTCAGTTGTTTTCTGAAGTATCCGCTTTTCGAGAACAAGGGGTGCTGCAACATCAAAAACCAAGAAAGTGAGCTAATTGATAATATCATAATAGTGAAAAATGGTGCTCAACTGGAGAGCTCCATGCTAGTTGAATTGGGAGATCTCACCTTATGCAAGTTAAAGGTTCTATCAGCAATCCGAACTCGAATTGTGACAGGTAAACCAGTTTCTTGACTCCTGAAAGAGCATTTCTTGATAAGTAAAAACAACATAGCTAGTGAAATCTCACAATGCAAGTGGAGTTTGGGGAGGATGCAGTGTCTTACCCCTACTGTATAAAGGTAGAGATAGTGTCTTACCCCTACTGTATAAAGGTAGAGATACTGTTTCTGATAAGTAAAGCATATCAAACAAGCACTACTAGAAATAAAGTTTTTTCCCACCGTGAATTAGTGCAAAATTTGTGCTATTAAGGATAATTTCCCAGTCATTTTCCACCAAACCAACTCACTAGGAAATACATGGTGGAAACAAATTTGTACTGAAATAGTGGGAAACTTTCTAATTTTTCTTTTCTCATCGGTTCAATCAAAATAGGGAAAAGGGTCAAAATTACCCCTCAACTTTGTTTTATTGGTTGACTTTACCCCTGCCGTTAAAAGTAAGTTATTTTTACTCCTGTCGTCAATAAACTTAACAAATATACCCCTCCTTAGATGAAAAACCCAAATCAATTAAAATTACCCGATTTTACTTAAATTATCCAATTTTAACCCGACCCGACCCACTTAATAATATAACCCATTTCTTTTACCCAAATCACCTTTGTTTTCCCCACCACCACCACCAAAGCCACCACCCTCTCTGAGATCTCCTTCACCACCACCACCGAAACCATCACCTCTCCCACTACTCTAACTCCAGTGTCACCTTCATGCCTATTCACTATGAATCATAACACCTCATAGGCCACCTTTATATTTACTGTAAAATACGTATAATTAAAAGGTATAGTTGGCACCAACCATTTGGATTTTATTTAAAACAACCTAGCCAGTTGGAACTCACAAAACTACAACATTCATCCTTTCACTCTATGCACATCTTCATTGCAACAGTCTAGTCATTGCTAGAACAAGACTGCACCCTTCATTCGACCCGCTTCAAGCTGGGAATGAAGTAAGGTGAAAATCATTGTGCATCCCGAAAAGAAGGAGAGCAGTGGTCATTAGGGGAATAAAAACATGCATATGATAAAAAGACTTCTCTTATAAATGGAGACTAAATTTGTGCCAAAGATGGAAAATATAGAGTAGTAAAATTTACTTGCTTTTGCTGGGAAACCCAATAAAATTACAATTTTGGTTATGTTAACTTTTGCTGGGAAATCCAGAAGGAATTTGGTCTTAGAAAGGAAGAAATTGACTCTTGATAGGGCTGCTGACTTGGAGGAGATCTCGGAGAGGGTGGTGGTGGTGGGGAAAACAAAGGTGATTTGGGTAAAAGAAATGGGTTATATTATCAAGTGGGTTGGGTCGGGTTAAAATTTGATAATTTAAGTAAAATTGGGTAATTTTAATTAGGGGTATATTTGTTAAGTTCATTGACGGCAGGGATAAAAATAACTTGTTTTTAACGGGAGGGGTAAACACAACCAATAAAACAAAGTTGAGGGGTAATTTTGACCCTTTCCCCATCAAAATATCTGTGGAAATAGCCACGATAAATTTTTTAGTGGGAAATTAGTGAATTTTACTAGTGAAGTAGGATTTCTTGATAAGTTTAAGTTAAAACAATACACAAAAAGACATAATGAAAAAGTTGAAATGTGGAATTAAACATAGTTGTTACCATGAAATGATCTTGATTTTAAGCAAGGCACCAACATTAGGAGATGAAAGTGGACTATAAAGAATTGAAGAGTCTTTTGGACTTGAAGAAGTACCCATGCATTCAGCCAATAACAAGACTTGTGGGTTGTAAGGAGGTTTTTAATGAGAGATGGAGTTAATGTGCATGAAATTTATCTAGTCAAATATGAAACATTTGTTTCTGAAAGGAAGCATAAATGTTGGAAAATCCAGCTCAAACTTCAAAAATATAGTACTAATAAAATGGTTGAGTGCTTCTAGAATCCAGAAATCCTGTGAAGTGAACAACCAGTGTGGAAATTATAACATAAAAAAGGTCAGCACCCAAGGGTAGCTAGCCTATTTGATCAATAGCTAGATAGAGTTGGAGCCAGGATTTGGAGCTTATGAGTTTTGAAATCTCAAGTTATTGAATTCTAAATGAATAATTTGTACATATTTAATGGACTTTGAAGGACAAATACATAGTTTGAATATAAATTGTTAGAGTTTTGCCGACACTCAAGCGGGTCACTGACACTTATGCCCTTATTTTGCTGTGTTGGTCGTTAACTCATGCCCTTCATAATATTTCTCAAGTTATGCTCCGCATGAATTTTTTTAAAAAGTTAGAGCCAAAAATTAAAGACTAGATCATCTTAAGGGCAAAAATTAAAGACCAGTCCATTTTAAAGGCAATTCATGTAATTTCAACCGCTCTAGCTTTTGCCCTTGGTAGAGAAGCATGATATTTCTGGTCCAAATTTCAGCTAGATAAAAAAAATATAGTAATGACTTTTTTTACATTGGTAAAGCCTTGATGGACAAAGTTATTTCATTTCTCATACATGTATTTTTGTGAAAATAGCAAATACCTAATAAAATATTAAGATATACGTTAGCTGTCTTGAACACCACTATAAAAAAAAAATACATAAAAAGGTCCATACTTGTAGTTTTTGTTTTGAGTCAAAAGTCACAAGTGGGACTCAAGAAACTCCTAATATTAGGGCTTCAAAGACGTTCGAGAAGTTGAAGTTTGAAAATATAGCAATTTTCTTGGCTTTTGGACTGTATACACACGTGCATGACAATTGAGAAAACTAGCTCCCTCATTGGAAAAATTGAAGCATTGCATTCTCCCATAATCTGAAATAATCGAGTTTGTGAAAAATTCAAAGAATTTATACCTAGAAAAATAATGTATATATTTATTCTATCCATCTCAATTTATATAACATAGTATTTAACCATGCATTCAGGCATACAACAATCTTTAAGGTTTTAGAAAAAGAATTTACATATTTAGCATTCAAGGGTGTGTCCTAGTTGTCAATGAAATGGTTGAGAACCCTAATGTCTCAGGTTTAAAATTCAGTGGAGACAAAAAAAAAAAAATGCTAGGTGATCCTTGGTGGACAAAGTTACTTTGTAGGTATCTCGTGGAAGAAGTCAAGGTGCGCGCAAGCTGGCCTGGGCACCATAGTCATACAAAATTAAATAAAAACAATTTATATATTTAGAAACTATATAAGAAGTATTATAAGTCATAAGAATTAACAATTTAAAAGGTTTGTGAATAAATTGCAGTCAAAGATTTTTTTGTTTCACAAAATTCGAACTATATCATATAAAATGAAACATACAGAGTACATGATATTCAACATTCCCAATGAACTTTCTAAATACCAATTTTAGTGCCCGTTTGGATTGACTTATTTTAGCTGTTTTTAAGCCAAAATAATTTTTAAGCAGTTTTGAAGTGTTTGGGTAAAGTTAAAAAAGTGCTTATAAGCACTTATTTTAAAGCCAAAATAACAAAAATAAGCCAAAAGTCATAAGTTAGAAATGCTAACTTATGACTTTTGGCTTATAAGTCATAAGCCAAAAGTCCATCGAAACAGACCCTTAATACGTAACTTTTGAAACTCAATGCATGTATACGTACACCTCTCATACTGGAATTTATATATTTTTGTTTTGTAGGCATATATTGACTTTTTTCCCAAAATTCACTCCTATGGTTATATAGGGAAGGGAAATAATCGGGATTTTGGAGAATCGAACTCTAATCAATAAAGTGAAAATATAAATTAAGTCGTCTTTTATTACACAGTTCTTTCTTATATCAACCCTTATTGTTTCAATTAGTGAAGTATAATTATGTACTCTCAATCTCATGATTGAGGTTATTATCAAATATTTCATTTGTTTCACTTTATTTGATTCATATCGACTTGATGCTCCTTTTAATAAATTATTTATTAGTGATTCATCTTACTAAATTATCATATGCTTTGAAAATCTAATATGACTATTATATTAGTACCTTATGTAGTTATTTAATACTAATAAATATAGTATTGGATTTTTTAAAATTAATTTGTTAAAATGAACAAATAAAAAAAAAGTCTATTTTTAATACAAGAATCAAGATTTAAGGAGTATACAATTTTTATAAAAAGACACGTAGTACTAATATTTTTAAGTAAACTCATGGGGGAAATTCAAGTGTATTGGGAAAGACAAATGTGGAAAATTGAAGCCAAATCACAAATTAAATCAGATTAATTTTTTTTAATTAATTAGTGAAGTGCAAAAGAAGTTTAGAGGGTGCTTTTTGTAACATATGATAAGGCGAGCCAACAATAACCAAGACGGCACGGCTTCTAAATTGTAGTAATAAAATATACTTTAGAATAATTAATTAGGCTTTGCTTTTGTTTCAAGTATATTTACTTTTGCTTAACCAACATCTTTTAATCCCAATCACAACTTTATCCCTTTTTTCATTCTTGTGTCCCTCAAAAATCTATTATATGTTGTATATACATGCATACATACACAAATTTGTCTTTACTTGCATGTTTTTCTTTATTATTATTTTCCGTTGATTTAATAGAGTCAGCAATATTTGAGTGACCACTGAGTAAGCAGTAACTGAAATGAAACTTTCGGAGGTTAATATTTGGTGAAGATAAATTCTTGTAATTGAGTTTTCAGAGCTGAGCCAACTAATTCAGTATAATCCTTCTGAGTAGAGCCACCTTAGGCAGAGGTTGATTCAATATGTACGTTCTTCGCTGAAAAAATATGAGTGTTTTTAAATTTGCACACCCTCAATACAATTGGAAAAAAATAATTTGCACATGCCTCACCAAACTTCTAGCTCTGTCATTGCCCTCTCTCTTATACTGGGAACTAAGATTCTTTGTCAAACTTAGGTTGAGCAATTCAAGCAAATTAAATCACCATATTTTATAATAATTTCAACATATATATGAACAAAAGGAAAAATGTTATGAACATGGTCTTGTTATTTATACCTCCGATCAGATGAATGAAGACCAATCGTCCCCATTTTTACTAGCATAGACAAGTTCTAGAATGACGTGTAGACCACTAGCACATCCCCAAGGGTGATATACAATATAATCTATAACTAACATTAAATACGAGCAAAGTAACACAAGTGAACTTAAGATTTTAAGTTAATGAATTTAGAATATATATATATATAAATAAATGATCGGCACACCAATTATTTGTTTCTTTTTTTGTTTCAAGTATTGCATATAACGACATATAAATTATAAAAAATTTAAAATATGTATTTCAATCCGTTGCTATATAACTCAATAAACAGTTGCATAAATGGTTTTTCTATCTATTGCACGCAATAGTTTTTGAATCGGTGACATAAGTCTATTTTCTAGTAGTCCGATATAAAAGTCTGATGAGTTTACGTATGATATACATACATGTACACACCATATACATATCATATACAACTGAGTGTATATGTAGTGTATACTTCGACCATTTTTGATAAACTAGATGGTTGAATGGTACATATTTGATAACTATCCCTTCACATATGATATACATACATTTACACACATATACATATCATATACAACCGAGTATTTATGTAGTGTATACTTCGACCATCTTTGATAAACTAGATGGTTGAATGATACATATTTGATAACTATCCCTTCACATATGATATACATACATGTACACACATATACATATCATATACAACCGAGTATATATGTAGTGTATACTTCAAGCATTTTTCATAAACTAGATGGTCGAATGGTACATATTGATAACTATCCCTTCACATATGATATACATACATGTAAAAGTGACTGTATATGTAGTGTATACTTGGACCATTTTTGATAAACTAGATGGTCGAATGATAGGTAACTAATCTTTATGATAAACATTAATTGATAACTTAAACTTGAACAACAAAAAATAACTTGTCCATATTTAAACAAAGTGCATCTCAACAATTAGCAACATCAGAAAGGAAAGGATCCATTAGCAAGTCAGCAGCAGATGGTCTTGCTCTTGGTTGTCCAATGCATTTTTCAATGAAATCCTTCAACTCTTTATCACTCACTTTATTGAAAGCTTGAGGCTTTACTCCTGATGTAACCTTCCTGTATAATTTGGCTAGGCTTTCACATTCACTATATGGGATTTCCATAGTGGCCATTTCTAGCAAACACATTCCAAATGAGTAAATATCTACTAACTCTGTGTAGTCCTCTTCATATAGTTCTGGTGCCATATACCCTGGTGTCCCTAGCATTGAATGTGCTGCATGACTCTTCCCTACTATTGTAGCTAACCCAAGATCACCTATTTTTACCTGTATAAACATAACAACTATGATAATTAGTGCATTGCTATGTTACAAGTAGAGGCAGATTCAGGATTAAATGCAATTGTATGTTGGGATTTGAGTTGACAATTTTGTGGTTTTGAGGTCCATGAGTACGCTTCAAAGAGAAGGACTAATAGACATCTAGACTGGCAAGCTTCTACAGAAGGGGTGCATGTGATATCTTAAGCGAATCTTACATCAAAATGAGAGAGGAAAGTGAAGAGCTTTATAAGGCATATCACAAGTTCACAAGATACGCACGTTTTTGGGCTCAATGATGGCATAGCTCTATAGGGACAAATCTGTGAGGTTTGTTGAGTCAAAGACAACACATGTCATGGGCTTGAGTTGTGACAAAAATATTGGGTTTGGGTCAACAAAGATGATTCCTATAATACATTACACCAGTCGAGTCCAAAGGAATTTCAAAATAAAGATATTTTTGTTTTGTTCAAAACATGTTGCAGAACGATCTAGAAAGTAGTAATATTGATGATCCTATACGGTCAAATACCTAGCAACAAACTCGTATATTATCAGAACTCAGTGTGAATCATCTATGAGTATGTCCTGTTTTTAAAGTATTTTAGGATTGGAACCTCAAACTCTCAATAACTTCAGATAAGAAAAAACATTAAACTAAATGCACATAAGCTAAAGACAAATAGAATGATCAAAATTGCATTACCTTTCCCACATTCCCATTGATAAATATGTTGCTGCAATTAAGATCTCTATGAATAACACAAGGATCATGAGTATGCAAATAATCCAACCCCTGCAATATCTGTCTAGACCAATTCTTCAACGCCTTTATAGAAACGCGACGATGCTTCTTCCTATAATCCCTCAAATTCCCAGACACACATTCCTCAGTAATGAAATTGAGTATGTTATGTTCCTTATCTCTCCAGAAATGATACAACACAATGATATTATCATTTTTCAAGTTCTTCAACAACGTAATCTCAGAACGGATTTTACTTATAACATAAGGCATGTCAATAAATTTACTCAATTGAATTTGATTCCACGCTACATCTCTTCCTTCTTGTATATCAAATGCTCTGTATACTTTCTTCACAGCACCATGGCCTAGTAACTCCGCGTATCGCCCAAATCTCCCTGATGGATCAACTTCAGCAAATAATTCCTTTTCTTCTTCCATTGAATCAGCACTTGCAGATGGCATTTTTAGCTCTACTGAAACAATTTTTTTAAGAAAGAACACTAAGAACTCGACTCTTCTATTATTCAATATTCACAATATTATCGTCTTTTTATAGCCTATGCTTGATTTCCATGTCCCAAAAAGGATTACGATGTAATTTACTCCTTATCCTAATAGGATTAAATTATTACAATTACATAACTTACCATAAATATAATTTTAGGTTCCTCTATAAAAAAAAAAAAAAATTAAAACAAGTATTTCTATCGATGATTGTTCATAGAACTATAGTATTATCGAGATTCTTCAGACCATATATAGGCAAAGTGAAGAAGCTTACTTACCTTTAGCAAGATGAAAAATAGAGAGGGAGTAAATAAATTGGAGGATGAAGGTATTAAGGCAATTGATAAATTATATTCAAAAGCCTTATGTTATATTTATATAATTTATAGAGAAGTCTAATTCAAGTAAAATAAGGATTGGATTATACGTAGGCATGCAAATATTAATTTCTACGTAGTTTCAAAAGCTATCAACTGTATTGTCAGCTCATCAATGTCACGTGTGTGTTGCCATTATAATTGGTAAATAATTTATATTTGTACTTAGGTTTTTTAATTTTATTTTATTTTAAATTTTAGTCAAGAAGAAAATACTAATGTTTTCGAACAACATCAATAACAATTATGCTTCAATCTCAAACCAACTAAGATTGGGTCACTCTGAAAAAAATATTTCTATTTTTAGGTTGTTTTTAATTTTTCTCCTTAAATTTTATGGTCTTTAATATCTTCCTTTTAACACCTTAAATAATAAATATGCGGACAGAAATACCCCTAATTTTTTATAAAATAAATCATAGTTAAGAATACTTTGGATAACAATTTTTAAAAAAAAATAAGTAATAAGGATAAAAATTAAAGACAATCAATTTAAGGGATAAAAATTAAAGATTACGTCAAATAAGAGCAGTCCGTGCAAAAACTTAAGTAAGATCAGCTGTATAATTAATTCTTATGATCATATTTCTCTCGTTATTTTGATTCAACGTGGGTAATTAAGATTGAAGTTTTAGTTTAATGGCGCTGGAAAAATCTGCATTTTCCTCCCTTTTTTTTAATTCTTCTTTCTATGCATTGACCCAACTTTTCCTAAAGAGTGTGGGAAAAAAATGTACTAATATTAAGATTGATTAAATCTTCCTTCTAATTATTAGAATGAACAACTTTTCTTTTTAAGAGTAAATTTTTGTTACATGGTTTGTGAGTTGATGTCCATTTTTCTTAGAGGTTTAAAATCTAATCAAATTTCAAATGTTCTTTGTAAAAATTTTTAGATGTAAATTATTTTTTATAATTATTTTTTCTAATATTTTAGATACAAATTATTACTTAATGTTTTTTTTTTATAAATGATTTCTTCAAATATATATTTTAATTATTAATTTTAGATCATATTTTATTAATTTAACTTTGAAAACCATTATTTTACTGAATCAATCATTATATACATCGTTGACATAATTCTATAAGTAATAAGTTGACAAATTCTAAATAATTAAAGATAAGAGTTACAATTATAGAGTTTGATTTAACAAGTAGATAATTTGGCATACCCCATTTTAAATATGTTTGTTGTAATGCTTGAAAATTAAGAAGAAATAAAAAAATAAAAAAATAAAATTTGCAATTCACTATCTTCAACACTTGTCTATTGATTCATATTTTAGTAAAAAAAAAACAAACTTAAAGTATCTCAATTTATTGAGTTTTTATCCAAACTATCTGGTGTTTACTTTTTTCAATCTGAACTATTACCAACTACTTATTCAAACACATCTGAACCATCAATTATTCTCTTTTCCTATCAAAAATAATAAATTTCACTATTGTTCGTGTAGTAAAAGAAACAATTGATAATTGATCGAGACCATCGATAAATTGGTGATAGTTCAAATAGATGTGCACCTAATAATTAATTCAAAAAACTCAAAAAAAAATTAAAATACTAATATCCCTCAAATAATTAGTAAAATTCATTGAATATATGCTTACCAAAAAAAAAAAAAATCAAAGTTGCATCACATTTCTTCAATTTACAATTTTCTATTCAATTTGCAAGTTGGATATTTTTTAAAAATATTATTTGCAAGTTGGAGAAAAGCTAGGACAAGCATGTGAATATATTGAAAAAGTCAGAAAAGAATTTATGGCTGCTAAGTTAAGTCTCAAATATCTTGAAGAAAAAAATATCGAGGTGTTCCAATATAAGATTGCATAACATATCCGTGGCATGAATATTGCTGTCACCATACAACAGAATACAGAGAGCAAAGTAATAATACACTAAAATAGTTCATGTGATGTGCCATCCGTGCCCAAAAAAACACTTCACATTCACTGAATCTCCCAACACAAGCAACCAACAATTAATTGTGTTGCCACCTAGCGTAATTGGTAAAGTTGTAATTGTGTGATTAGAAGATCACGAGTTTGATTTATGAAAATAATCGATAAAGTTGTTGTTGTGTGATTGGAAGGTCACGAGTTTGAATTGTGAAAATAATCTATTGTAAGAAGACAAGGCAATACGCTTGGTAGACTAGACTGTCCTTTTACAACCTACCTAGAATTTGGATTCTTTAAGTTCTTAATATTGATCAAATTGTATTTTAAAAACGTAAAAGGATTAACATTGCTCTTAATTATGTGAAATTGAACAAAAATGTCCTTAGTTAATAGTTTGGTCTAAAAATGCCCGACTGTCAGTAATTTGATCCAAAAATTTCCCTGTTATTACTTAATGGATCAAAATTGCCCCTTTTCCTAATAAATGTATTATTTCATTTCTTTTTAAAACGTCATTCTTTTCCTAATAAAAATATTACTTTTAAAGAATTAGCGGTGGAGACATTTTTGGACCAAACTATTAGTGGTTTAACCATTTTTGGACCAATGACGACACGACATTTTAGACTAAACTATTAATTGAAGACATTTTTGTTCAATTTCACATAGTTCAAGGCATTTTTTTAAATCCTTTTCCGTTTTAAAATAATAAGTTCACACCTACTATTTGTTGCGATTTTAATGAATTTTAAAACAAACTTATGTTCCACGTCGAAAATACTGATCCAAATATACCTGGTGATTAAGCATTGCATCGGCCAAGACATTGACCAGATGCAAAATATCACAACATAAGCAGATCCAAGATTTTAAATTTGTAGTCATAGAGCTCAATATACCTTTGGATGTACCGAGTGTGTGTGTGTGTGTGTGTGTGAAATCTACGTTATATAGGACTCGTCCAAATTAACCATATTGTCCTATGGCATTTGGAATCCGATCTACTTTGAGCTGAAGATAAAGCATTAAACTAATGAAGAAATCTCAGCAAGGATATACAATGACATTGGCAATCTCCTCTTAAAGTAAAGTATCAGTTCAAATGAAGAGATATCTTTCCCTGTTAACAAAGCATCTTATGAACACAATTAATTCAGGCACAATCATAACAAAAATGATGGCTTTCAACAGACTTCAAAATAAAAAATCACATGTCAACTAGCCAGCTCATTTAGTAGCAAAGTCGTGTCAAGTAGCAAATAACCACAATAAGACAATTAACACTTCCAAGTAAAAGGGCATATGCCTTTTTGGCACAGGTAAGTCCTGTTCTTTTTAACAACCGCAGCAATCAAGTAAGATACAGGTACCGAGTAACTTTCTCCATCAAAACTTAAGCATACTAGAAAGACACTTCAATGTTTTAGCAAACATAAATGACCACAAGTCCATGACCAGTCTAATCACAGTAGATGTTAGTTTGTTCAGTCTGTTATATCTATATTGTGCAGTTGAGATATAGATGGTGTAATTCTTATTTAGTTTATCAAATTCTAAAGAGGAAGTTACAGTGCTCTATTAATGGTCACCAACAACACTTCACTACATATGATTCCCCACCTGACCATTATAGCAACTTCAACCGTCTTAACCTTTCTCTTTTCCACACAATTTCCTCTGTTATAAGAACCCAATACAGGATAGCTCAACTGAAGACCCTCGTCCTCCACCTCTAACCTTAGAGGTTGGATGTTCAAGTCACCAATGGAGAAAATGAAAAAACTCCACCGCTGATAC
Source organism: Solanum bulbocastanum (assembly GCA_037074985.1). Lineage (NCBI taxonomy): Eukaryota > Viridiplantae > Streptophyta > Magnoliopsida > Solanales > Solanaceae > Solanum > Solanum bulbocastanum. Next base: position 39,676,698 of record CM073603.1, on the reverse strand, counting down.
CCAGACATGGGAGTATACAGGGGGTGCTTTTTCTTAATTACTACAAGGAAGAGCATCCTAGGTACTAAACTGAACTTATGGGAAAACATATTATCAAGCTACCCTCAATTGACATGCTACTTGCAAGAGCAATTCAACTTCAACAAGTGAAGTTTTTGCCACAAGAGACTCATTCCTGAATCGGTGAATCCTATGTTAATTAATGACTAGGCACTAGAGTTTCTTTAATAAATATGTTGCCTTAACTATAAAACTTGTTGTAATACCTTTACTCAACTTGCCCACCTTTCTTAACACACATGCATTACCACTTCCTCTCTTCCCCAAAAGTTCAGGGGATCGAGGAACCGAGTGGCCTAGAATGGAGTTTTGACTTCTCACGTTTATCTACCAGAAGCAGAATTAGTAACAGGGTATCAAACCGAATATTCCTATATCAATTTTTGTTTATTTTACATTGTTTTCATATCTGAATCTACTAGTTTCTTCATTATTTGTAACAGCTCTTACTTTGGTTTATCATATGCTCCTTTTTAAAAAACCTAAATACAGTAAGGAAAGTAAGCAAAATTGCTCTGATAAAGGAATAATTACCAATGTTTTAACAAGAGCTGACAATCAGTGAAATCCCAAAAACCCAACAGCAAGAAAGGCGAAAGTTCCAAATTAATTTTTTCCATCCATATCAAAAGAGACCATAGATGGCCTTGAAAAAAAAAAAACTTGGTTTTCCATATGCACTATTCCACTCTGGCTATTGTTAATAGGCCCGAGACTTTGGATAAAATCTCAGGGGATTAAATATGTTAACCTGCAATGAAGTAAAATTCTTCTGGAAAAATCAGCGGAAAAAATTGTATGATGGGGTCCTTTGTGCTCCACAAAAGGGAAAGAAAAGAGCTAAAACGTGGCAGAACAATGGATTTAAGTCACTGCATCTCGTCAGATAGAAGATAAAAATATAAAGAAATTCCACATCTGCCACAACACTATGCTGCCAATGGGCACCATTTACAAACTACCATGACATACTGGAACTAGTGAAGGTACTGTATATTACATCTAGCGATGTCATCAAACATTAAGAAGCTGAAAACACACTAGCGCATATCTGGTTCTCTAACAGAAGACTTCAAAGAAGTCAAAACTACGTTCAACCTGACAAGCTGTCACCCTGGCCTCACCCCTATCTACATGCCACAATAAAACCTGTAGTAATAAAAACACTAATACACGACCTTGACCTCAAAGACAAATATCCTCCATGAATCTAGCAACTGACTTTCCCACACCCACTAATCTCCCTTTATAAGTTGCATTCATTCGGTTAGACAACCACTCAAGGTTGAAATGTGGATATCTACATGTTCTATAGCAAGTTCAAGTCATCTGAAAATGGATCTTTAGTACTTCTTCCACCCCCCCAAAACCCCAAAAAGTTGCACAACTAGTGAACAAGTGAAATATAAATTTGCCAATTGGGTACACAGTGCTTATTGGTCTCCTTTCCAACTAACAAAAACATGGAGAAACAGCAAAACAAGTTAAGCTACAAAAGAATCAAAACAACGAAAACACTCATCAGCTTGCTACACAGGAATTGTTCATTGCTTTCAAATGGTATTCAAATGGATAAGCAGCTTTCCCATAAGGGAATAGCTCAGCTTACTTGAGAAAACTAAAGCTCTATCAGTTCATAAAGTGACAAATAACGAGTTTGATAAGCAACACAGGAAAAAGGAATGAGACATAATCATAACTAGCAAATTCAAGATTTCCACATTTACAGACATCAACAGATGCAAAGACAACATTTAGTAAAGCTTAGGTAAAAGAGATAAAGATTGAGTACAGTTAACATGTTATTACCAATATATTTTTTTGATAAGGAACAGGTAATTACCAATACATTGCTATAAGACAATTACCAAGGAGGATTAGATCCTTCTCTTACAGATGGTGACCTGGAATCTAGACTACCTTCTCTTCCTAACCTTGACAAACTCCTGCCAGTTTTAGGAGTACTCAGTCCAGGACTTGCACCACGGTAACTTGCTCGGAGAGATTCATCTAAAGAGTGAGACGACTTGGCAATTGCCTTTCGCATAAACTTCTGTGCAGCAGGTGAAAGAGTACGTGCAGCTGGACTAGCACTCCCTCCTCTAACTGGTGAAGGTAATGGTGGTTTCTGAAACATCTTTGACCTCTCCCTCAACTTACGAGCAGCTTCACGAGATAAAGAATGAGCCTTTGTATCTCTGGAGGGTGGCATGGGGATCTTATAATGAGGGCCTTCACCATTTCCGCCAATATCAATGGGTGTGTCCTCCTGCTCCAGCCGCAAAGGTGTTCCTTCAATTTCTCCCCACGTTATAAACGGTGATCCATCCACACCAGGCGCGGGTGAAGGAGTACTAACAAAACTATATCCATTCTCAGCCTTCTTTCCCGACTCAATAAAGAACTGATTTGGGGTCTTCCGCAGGTCATCCAAATCATACTTCTTTGTCTTATCACCTCTATCAAGAAAAGGAACCGGAGTTGCCCCAGGAACAGGTGTATAAAGCACAGCCACTGTCTCATCCTCTTTCGGCTGTGATTCCATCATCTTACCATGAAACCTTGTATTCACCTTACTAACTTCTTTCGTCAATCCGTTAAGCCTCTCAGCTCTTTCTTCTTCAGTCAAGGCTACTTCCCCATTATCCGCCGGATGATACATCAGCAAATTCTTAGCAACATATTTCCACCTTTCCAATGTAGCCACAGGCTGATCTGATGTCCCATATCCATCAGTAACTACCTTCGCCCTCTTAGAATCCTCAATCAACTTCATCTCCTCCTCCTTTTCACCTTCCAACAAATACCCATATTTCTCCTTCCTTTTCCTGTTCACTTTCTCAATAAGCTTTGAAAAACTCTCATTATCCTCACTCGTATACCTCCTAAAAAACTCATCTAAACTCAAAGACCCATCCACCTCACCACCACCTCCCTCAGCATTATTCCCAACACTAGACCAATTATTACCATTAACTACACTAGGAGTGGGAGTTTTATAAGGATCATCAAACGGAGTAGTCGAATTTCGAAAGAAAGTTGAACCAGGGGTTCGTAATTTACCTTCAGTGCTCGATCCAACAGCTCTACCTCCCCTTCGTTCGATAATTTTCAACTGAGCATCACGAATTTGAACCGGATCGCCAGTGCGAATCGCTTCAAGCCAATCCAGACGATCGCGAAGCTTGGGGATATCTGGGAAGAAATCACGCTCGATTATTTTCTCTATAGCGGCCACGTAAGTATCCTCATCGAGTACTTTCGACCGGCGTTTATTGGTTGGTACTGTAGAAGAATTACTGTTGTGGAGAGTTGAATTAGGGTTCTGCTCGGCCAACGACGGCGAAGGAGACGGCGTTGATAGGTGGCGCGGGGAGTGTCCCGGCGATAACAACATGGTTGATGAAGATTGAAAATTTGAAGGGCAATTTGTGTATAGAAAGTAGAATGAGAAGAAAGACGAAGAAGAATGTAATATATGTAGAGCGGCGGTGACCCAATTGCGAAGGGACAAGGAAGGCCAGATTTGACCTCCAATTTGTTGAACGCGTACTCCTTTTCAACTTTTGGGAATATTTTTCACAAATAAAAATAAATAAATTATGCGGATTTCTAAATTACTAAATAAGTATTGTATTAATTTTATACATAAGTCTATTTTGTTACCAAATATAAAAAAAAAATTATGCAAGTATTAATAATATATGGATTAATTATGAGTAAATTTATATATTATTTTATGAAAATTTTCCTATAAGTTATACAAGGATTAATTATTCATGTATTAGCTATGCAGGTTTCTAAATTGTCGTCATAATAATTTTTTATATGAATAACTTATTTTCTATCTATCTATCAAATGTCATATAATTTATATGAAAAATTAATGCATTGATAACTTGTTTCTGATCCAATTATCAAGCATCCCCATGGTGTACTTTGGGGTCATGTGATAGATGGTTAGAGTTATCTGCATGACTTATACATGTATTAATTAAATTTTAAATCGGATATTGTGTTAATTTTATAAATGAATAATCTACCTCCTACTCAGCTATCAAATATAATATTACTTATGCAGATTTTAATATAAATTTTTTTACACAAATATCATAGTGTTAAAAGCTTATTACATCATATTACTATTCTTTTTCAAATTACAAAAATCCCTTAAATTTGGTGGAATTCAGATACATCTCAAAATGTCTCATCACGTTTCAATTTCAAATACATCCCTCAACATTCAAATACGTCACGTCTCGATTTTGAATATATCACTCAACGTCTTAATACATCGCGTATGTCCGATACATCTAGTAAAGTGATGTATCCTACCGATCATTGCATAAAGTGATATATTTGAAATAGGAGAGAATAGAGATTTTTGTAATTTTTTCAAATGGTAGAAAATTTAGAGAATATAATAAAATAAGTTGTATGTTTTTGAAAGTTTTCCTATGCATAACTCATGTCTAAACCAAATCCCCCTTAATTAATTTACATTAATTACACTATCGGTCTTGACTCGGAAAACCCGATTCTACTCTATTGACCGGTTTTACAACCTCATCGAACCGGTCCCGTTGAAGTATTACAGATATACAGCAAACGTTCTCACCATTTGACTGAAGCAAACCAAAGCCCCTTGGTGCGCATCTCAATTTCTCGATACGGTGAGATCAGAGTGACCATAGATGGCTGATTCCGCCAATTCGAAGAACTATGGAGTTCCAATTTACGGTGCCGGTTGGGTTCCACCGAGTGCTCTCAGATCTGCCGTTGAACCGTCGGCCGATGATGAAAAGGACGACGGAGACAAATCATCGTCCTCGGCACCGGGAAACTATGTTGTCCTTGCCGGAGGAGGCGGGGAAGGGAATAGCGGTATTCGGAATGCTCTCATTGTTGCTCAATTTGATTTTGATTCTAATGTGCTCTCTGATGAACCTGTAAGTCATGAATCTTCGTGGTTATGATTCCATGTATAGTGCTTCTATGCAAATTGAATTTCTATGTAGATTATTGTTTGTGCCTATGCTCATCATATACGCAAATGTTGTGCTCTTCATAGATTCGTGTTCTGTATGATCTTTAAGAAGCTAAGGTCTGTGAAATTGCAGACTATATGAATTCCTGATGGCTTTTAGTTTTCAAGATATCAAATGACTGAAACTGATGGAAACTAACTTAGTAAAGTATTAATTTTTTGTCTCATTCCTCGGATCCAGGAGACTTTTAAATAAGCTCTTTTGGCCTCACAAAAGCTTGGCCAAACAGGCTCTAACTTCGCAAAGTAGTACTTTTTGTTCATTTCTCGGATCCGGGGGACTGTTGTACAGCTATAGAAGTTATGGAATCAATATGTATTACCGTCAACGGTTTTCTTGAACATTTAAACATGCATCATTATGTAGTTTAATGAGCTATTCCTTTTATTTTATTCGTATTTGTCTTATGATACTATTTCTGTTTTGAAACATTTGAATATGCTCACACTATTCTATTTCTGTTTAGCTTCCACAAGAATCATAACTCTCAAGAATCTGAAGCAATTAATTTTTTTTTGAATTTTATGCTTTAGTTTGATGATCTTTTGGTCAAACTAACTTTCAATCATTAATTTACTATTTTCTTCATGAGTTGAAATGAATATCTTAAACTTTGTGCCAAGTCAAGCATTGTCATCTAAATTGAGTTGGAGGGAGTACATGATAAAACTATTTTGGGCATTAAAATAATCTTTTGTCTTGTGGAAATTCATGGTGAAGCCTAAATCCTGCTTGCTTAAGGATGAGAGGGGCTCGGATGGTTTGACCACAGACATCAGATTTGCTATATTTCAGTGCAGCACGTTATCTTTGTCAGACTTGGTTCTTCTGATGCTTATAGATTAACATTTTCAGATGTTCTAGCCCTAATAAGACTATTCTTTTTACAAGAGCCTTAGCTAAAACTATCAAGTACATCCTGAAAGCAACAATATATCAGTGAGCTTTATGATTGGTCAAATAACTTTATTTCCATTGCCATGTATGCTCTTCACTTTCATTTTCCTTGAAACATTAGAAGAGCATGAGAGATTATATTTTTCGCCTCCTTGGATCAGTTTGACTAAAAATATGTGCTTTGTTGAAGGTGGCTAGGTTAGGAACTGGCGGTGATCTGCCTTATAGGATGGCAGTACATCCAGGTGGAGAAGGTCTTATGTGCTCATTGCCAAAAAGTTGCAGGTATAGTTTGTGCAATGGGATTTACTTTGAAGGCTTAGATTACTATTCATGTTGAGTATCTCTTCATTCTTTTCACCCCTCACTTTGTGACTTGTGAGTGGTGGCACGGGCTGAGGGGAGCGTAGAATCACAAAAGCATACTGTTGCTGATAGAACATTTAGGGGCTTATACAGTTAAGGACTAAAGTGATATCACTTGACGTCAGGTCTACAACTTTTGAAATTGTTTATTTTTATGATTTCTCTTCTTATCTGGTTAGTTGCTTTAGCAAACTTAAAGAAAACTTAGTCCACAGTAGACCACTTGCAGTAATTAAGCTTGGAGTTTTTGCCTGTCCTTTTGGCAAGTAGTGTGGGTAAGCATCTAATCAATGTGTTACCTGTGTAGATGGTTTGACTGGGATTTTCAGACAGCTGAAAGTCGTTCATTGGGTCTGCGATCATCTGAGAAAGTACTTGAGCCATTGGATGATGTTGGACAACAACTAGCACTAACTTTTAACAATGAAGGTTCTTTACTTGCTGTCGGTGGTGAGGTAGATATTTTCCCTTAAACTATTTCAGGTTGAAATGAAAGTATGGTTGTTGCTTGCCATTGAAGGAAAAATGTTCAATGCGAAGGCACTACTTTTTTGTTCATTGTGTATGAAACATTTAAGAAGACCAGTTTTTGTAAGCTCCGGTTATTCTCATACTTCGGTAAAAGTTGGACAAAGTGTTTTTTAAAACCATAACCAGGAAAGTCGGTCTCAGTTTATTTTGCCCTCTAAAATATTCTTGTACACTATGGGTTAGATTGTCTTTAAAGGAAAAGAAGGAGGTGGTCTGAGTACAAATTATGGTACCACTAGTTTACATCACTAATTACCAAAAGAAACACTGGTGGTACACATGTTCTCCCTGTATTAAACTGTAAAGGTTGCAGAAAGTGGCTTGATGAGAAAAGGTTGCAGAAAGTGCTCTTTAAAGCTGGGTTGTTTTCCTCCCTGAAACCTTGTTCTGCCACACAAGTTATAATTTGATGTACAGGAGAAGGGAGTAAACTCAGGATTATTGCCTGATTCTTTGGCATCACTCTGTAAGCGATAAAAGGTTTCATCAGTCTTAGTTGCGAATATCTTGTATGTTTTGACTCACGTTCTGGATCCCTCATTGTTACCTTTACAACCCATTTGGCTTTCTCCTTTTCAGATTTTTAATTCTTTATTGTAAGAAAGATGTCAGAAGAACTTTAACTCTTTCAGAAATAATGAACTGCTGAAGGCAATTAGTAGCAAAGTAAAAGAAAAACTTTAAGCAAGTCTTTTTCCATTTTAAAAATTTTCTTAGTATCGGTTCATAATACACAGTTTAAGGAGTTTTCCTTTGATGCTACTAATAAATAAATACTGAAGGGAATAGATTTCTATCAGGAAATATTAATTTCCATGCTAGTCTTTTCCCACCATCCTCTCATTCTAAGATTGCTGCTTCTTTTCGACTTTTTTGGAGTTTAAAAGAGTCTTTTGGATCTGACAGAAGTTGTTAACCATTTTGTGAGTGTGACCAAATTTAAACATTATCCTCCATGATCATCTTCTTCTTTTTTTCCAGTAATGTTAGCTAATGTGTGGATGGACATTTAAGATCAGTTTCTTCTGGCTGTAATGTGAGCCTGCAGAACAATGATGAACCTTATGCTCAGTGGTTTAGAGCAGTCTATGGCTGCCGTATATAAATGGTAAAGAGTAGGTTAACCAGGAAATCAATTACTCTATCAGCTACGCTGTGAAATACCAAATAGTTTGGGAGGATAATGAGTAAATTTAAAAAAAAAAAAAAAATTACAAAGCAAATATACTATTCTATTTGTTCTATTGCTCTATATAGTGAAAAAAAAAAAGGAAAAATGTTTAATCCTCTATGCTGAACTTTAGCAACTTGGCTTGGTGGTCTAATTTTAGGCAACACAATCATGCTGAACTGTCTGTCATCCCATCCCCAAAGATTCCTTGTGCTTTGTCAACTTTGATTTGGAGAATAATTATTACATCTAGTTTCAGATTAAGATATGATTGATTTGTTAGATCGGTTTCTGCTACTTTCTTGCTGTCCTTGTATAAAGAGTGAAATATGGAATTTCAAATAAATATCTTGATTATTGAATTTGGTGCAGTACAGGATGGCAAGTTGAGGGTTTTTAAGTGGCCTAGCATGGAAAATATTCTTGATCAGGCTAATGCTCATGCTTCTGTGAAGGATCTAGACTTCAGGTCCATAGCATTGCTCAATTTCAATTTAAGCACTTCAAGCAATATGTTTACTGGTAGAGGGATTTTGACTCAAATGTTTTCGGATGTATATGCAGCCCTGATGGAAAATGTCTTGCATCTGTTGGAAGCGGCCCTTGCCGGATTTGGGATGTCTCAAAATCAACCTCTGTAGCTTCTTTGACGAAGGAAAATGTAAGAATATCTATGAATGGCTTTTAAATGCTGGAAGATGGTCAGTGTGTTGTGTTCCACTTTTTCCCTACCAAAAGAACGGAAAGAAATGATGTCAAATTTCCGATTTAATTGACACTTCAGAGTTACGACTACCCAAAAGCAGTGTAGATTCATTTTTAAAAGTTTGTTCTCCTGTCAATTAGCTTTATATAAACTGGTTCTCTCTTACACGTGGATTCTTATTTTTAATAAGATAAAGAGTAGTTACATCATACATGTGGATTCTTATATATTCCCAATTCAAGGACGTTGTGTGGTCTTTCTCTTTGTTGCTTTAGTTATCTGACAAGAAGCGTCTTTTGTACTCAGGATGAGATTTTTGGCTACTGTAGATTCTCACCAATTAACGATGAGAATCAGGTTCTATACATCACCACAATGCAAGGTTGATATGCTACAATGAAAATTTGTCTGAATTACCTTATTTCAGATAGTGCTTCACTTGGCATGTATGAAGAATTAACCCTGTATTCTTGTATTTGCAAAGATCAAGGTGGAAGTATTTCGAAGTGGAGTACTACTACGTGGAGGAGGATAAAATCAAAGCGCGTTGTTCGTGATCCTATTTGTGCCTTCAATATTTCACCCAATGGAAAGCTTCTGGCAATGTAAGACTCTTTGTTGGTTTCTATTCCACGAATATCTATAAACATCATATGTCATTGCACCACTGAACTCTCCATATAGCTGAATGTTCTTAAAGTTGGAAAGATTCATATAATGTGCTAAACTTAGTGCTTCCCTTCAAAGAGTGTGAGCATTTGCCTACTAAAGCAGCTTATTTGCTTTTTTTAAAATAAATATATAATCTAAGAGGAGAAAAACAACTAGTTGACTTGTTCCAAAGGAGATGGTGGAGAGGTTGACACATAGGAGTAGCATACCTGGAGATTCCAGGTTCAAAGCTTAGTTATAACATAAGTGGCTGTAGGCATGTGTTAATAGTTTGTTGTAGTGTATTTTAATAAATACAGTTTAATTAAGGGAATTCACGATTCGGTGAAAATGAACCGAACTGATAAAAAAATAGATATTTTTAGTTTTAGCTTGGTTTGATTTTAAAATTTTAAAATTGATACATATTTGGTTAGAGAATCGGTCTTTCTTTTCATTGTTTAATCTCTCTTTGATCAGTCAATGCGTGATATTCGTAATTCTCATTAGTAATTACCGCCATAATGAAATCAAATATTGGTGACTCCTTTTTTATTTCTTCAAGAAACGTCAATGGTGTTAGATGCTCTGCACTTCTTGTTGTAATGTGAAATTAATGAACTTCGTTCATAAATAAGGTAATTATTTTCATTAGAAAAAGATTAATAGTTGATAGTGCAAGCTAAAACTACAAGAAAGAGCAACACTTTTATGGTAAATAAAGATTTTATCATGAAACGTATTTATGTAAAGATTGAGAAAAAGCACTTGAGAGTTGGACAAACAGCCCATTCACTTTTGCTTAAAAACTCCAAGTTATCCACTTCTGCAAAAAAATAAAAAATCCAAGTTTGTATACTTATCCACATTTACCTAAAACTAGTCTCATCCTTACTTGTGAGCAAATAAAAAAAGTAAGTGACTAGTCTTTCAGATTACTATATAGAATTAAAACAAACAATTGATGTTCCTTGTTTTTGACATCAAAATCAGATTAGAACATGTTAGCAAAAGAGCAAAAAATGACCTGCAGTAAGCAGTGACGGAGCTAGAATTTTTAATAAGGGGTTTCAATATCTGAAGAACTGAACACACGAACTAATTGAAGGGGGTTCGACATCTATCATATATACAAAAAAAATAATTTTAGCCATGTATAAATAGTAAAAATTTCTGCCCAAGGGGGTTCGGATGAACCCCCTAACAGAAGGCTGGCTCCGCCACTGGAATAAGGAACCCAAGATATTACCATGCGTAAAAGGCTAAAAGTTGACACACAACTGGAACTTGTCATAATTTTAGATTCAGACAACACGTGTCCTACAAGTAATTTTTTACTGCACAAGACAAAATAGGAAAATACATGTAAAACTGTATAGAGCAGCTACAGTAACATATATCTAGCAACCAATGAGAAGCAAATGTGCATTCGAAATTACCCAAATATCCTCCTAAATAAGACGACCACAAGCTCCTCTCCTTCCAGCTTTTATAGTAGTAGTAACAATAATGTGGGTCCACCTTCTAACCTCGGTGAGCAGGTTTACTCGACCACCTGGGCTTGTGGATTGTAAGGGACTGCCTGGACACCAACACGAATAAAAAATAAGTTGCTGATTGACTTCTGATGGAACGTAATATCAAGATGCTTTCTCTTGTATGATTAAGCCTGTATCATTGGAGACGCTCTGAAAGCAACCAAATCTCAGAGTAAGATGTCAGATTGTTAGCTTGTTGTTCAAGAGACATGATGTATTGTTCTGAGGGACTATTGAGTCAATTTCAGTTTCTCCAGCTAATATATTTAATAACAACTTACATTTAGGTTATGTTACTAGTCAAAAAAAAAAAAACTTACATTTAGGTTGTAAATTTTTCAGGGAATTTCCCATAAGTTCATATCATACATTATGATCCACATGAAACTACCATCATCCTATTGACATCTTATAATGCTGAATAGTAGAAGTAATAATGATGTTCCATGGACTATGTTCTTGGGAACGTAATGCTGCCTGTATTTCATTTTCCTTTGCAGAGGAACAATTGAGGGAGATGTTCTGGTAGTGTCTTCCAACAATCTTCAAGTGCAAAATGTGGTAAAAAAGGCTCATCTTGGTCTTGTAACAACATTGAAGTTCTCAGAAGATTCAAGGTCCTAAAATGCTTTCATGCTCCTGTTAGTAACTGTAAAAGCCTTCAGTCAACACAACCAATTCTAATTTTTTTTTTTTTTCTTTCTTCAGGGCTTTGCTTTCTGCCTCCTTGGATTCAAGAGTGAGAGTGACAATTATTAAGGAAGAGAAGAAAAGTGGTGAGTATTTAATTTGCATATCAACATTAGGAACATGATGGTAGAGAGTAGCTAGTTTGTGTGGTGATTGTTAGCAGGTAGCCAGCTGAGTCCCGAAAATGAGCCTAATGTTAGTAGTTTGTAAGCTTCTGCTGTTAATCCGGATAAGTTTAGTTTTAACTCGATCGTCATGTAAGAAAAAAAGTTGATATTAGTGATGACATGAACTAGTAGGAAGTTGTACATAATCAACTATTGTTATGGATTAAACATATTGTTTACATTGCAGGTCTGAGCTTGTGGATCGTCATACTTGTTCTTTTGATTGCAATAGCTGTATATTATGCTGCAAGCAACGGGATTCTTCCATTGGAGCTAAACTCTATATTAAAATGATGAGCTTTACCCCCAAAGTATTCTTGTAGGTGAAACGGTATCTGAAGCATTTTTGAATGCTGTCTCTGTAATAGTAGGCTTGGATTCGAGCTTAAGTTAAAAGACATCTGATGTTTTTAATGTGCTTAAACTGTTTGACATAGAGAGTTTATATACCGACTTATCCTCCATTATAGTCTCACTGTACAAAACAAGTTGTGTAGGTTTATTTCTTTCAATTTGCAACCCTTTTTTGACGATTTATCTTACGTAAAATTCTCTTTTACCTTCAGATCATATAAGAAGGGATGTCAAATTGACAATATTTAGTAGAAATCAAAACAGTATTTGAAGCTGAAATTAAAAGAGTTCAGTGTTAATCGATAAACTTTAAAATTGAACTGATCGATACTCAATCTTACTTCTACTCTACAAAATAAATATGCAGCTTGCTTTTCGCACCCCAATATGCAGCTTATGTATAATTTAGCCTTTTTACACCTCACTTGTGAAATTATACATGCGTATGCTGTAAAAAAAAAAAAAAAAAAGAGAAGTCAACAACAACAGAAAAATACCTGAGTGCTGACAAATGCCACTGTCGATAGGCCATATGTCTATTGGTCAGCAGTAGCAAAGTCCAACATAGGAATGAGATTCCCCTTTCAATAAATCACCAACTTTTCCAAATCCAATCTTTTTAGGTTCCTCCATTGATTCTCTCACACCTCCAAAACAGAAAAAGAGCTCATCAAAATTCTTCTTCAATAATTATTTTTGTTAATTAATCCCAAAAGCGGTTGAAGTAGTTGCCTTTCAAACACACATACTCACACAGTAGTGATACAGAGCTAAGAAAAGAGTAGTAGTTGGCCCAAGTCAATTTTGCTGAACCAGTTCTGATTGAGTTTTTCAGCTCCTAAAACAGGAGAAGATTGGAGTTTTCTGTACAACAAGGTGAGAATTCTCTTCTTTTTTGACCTTTTTTTGACATCCTGTTTTTGTTTGTACTCTTTTCCTGCTAAGTTACTTAATGTATTTCATGGCTTATGCTGTTGTTAATTCATTTTCTTTAACCATTTTTGGGGATTTGTGAAAATTGGAGGGTCTTGAGAAATTGTTGAGTTGATTTCTCAGGTGATCACACAACTAATAGTTATCACCTCGAAAAGTCACTTTCGTTGTTGGAAAAAATGTGACTTTCTGCGATAATAACTATTAGTTGAGTGATCCTATGAGAAATCAATGTGGATGTTGTTCACTTTTTATGATTATTTTATCTTTGATTCTGAAATACTATTCGGAACTGATTAGTTAACTATTCAGCATCTAATTAGGAATAGAAGAATCATAATTGGTAATATCCCCCTACTTTGGATATGTCAATATTCGATCAAGTTAAGTCACACAGCTTATCGAACACGCCTCAATCCAAACTAGTTGGGGTTGTTCTATCACCGTCAATTTGGTGATTCATGATAAACAACAACATATTCAATGTAATCTCATAAGTGGAGTCTAGGAAGATAACATTCTCCTACTTTTGTGGTGGTTGATATAATTACCACAAAATTCTAAATCAGTGTTGGATTGTAAAGTGTTTTTGTTGTTTTGGAGAATCATACATATAATTAGTTTGATGCTGTACTCATATCTTTTGATTGTAATACATATAGTGAATAGGAAAAAAAAAATATACATAGCTCTTCGAATTGAAGTACTTGCCAATAATTCTACCACTTCTACAAGGAGTAGCCTCCTTAGCGGTAGCTGATGACTGAATGTGGGATTGTTTACAACCTCTAGCAGATGGTTTGAAATTGATTCTAAAAGAATTTATTTCACCAAGTAGTGTCTTTGGCATCCTTGACTCAGGCATCCCTTTCAGGTGCAGCTGACGTATTCAGAAGGACTAAACGTACTGATGAAAGGGAAAACTTAGGAAAGAATAGCTAAATGATAAGATAAGTCCTGAATAAGAACCGAAATAGGATTAGAGGAAGAAGCCAGTTTTTAAATAAGTAAATCAGATGGAAAATAAAAATCAAAACTGAATTTGCATTGTTGGTAACTTTTGTTGGTTGAAAGTGAAGGAGTTGTGGGATGGAAATACAGAAAAGAGATGGTTATCGGTGGGTTTTCCGATCTGTAAACATGCAAGTGTTATGGGTTTAGGGGTCTCTTTGGAGGTTGAGTCTTTTTCTTCTGACAAGGTTTGATTTAGGGAACAAGGGGGGAGGGTTCTACGGTTGCCGCTGGTGGTGGTGGACTAGTGGTGATTCAGGTAAAGGCCAGCGACTGGAAATGCTGATTTTAGCGCTGTGATGGACCGCGGTGGTGCCAATAAATAAAGAGAAAGAAGAAGAGAACGGTTAGCTGATTTTTAATGAAAGCAGAGTGTTGATGGTTGTTTACTTGTTCATCATGAAAACCTTTTACCAAATTTGTTTGGATTGAATGAATTGCCTCCTAATCGTGTTAGTTTAATCACATCTTGCTTCATGTTTTTGTTTGAACTATTTCATGGTTATTATAGATATTTTTACTGGGAATAGTGTCTTGGTATAGTACCTTCACAGTGGTGATTCTAACAAATCAGCAATGAGTTCTGCTGGATACAAAGAATTAGTGTATCCATAATTGTCAAATTGATAAATGACTAAGTTTTTTTGAGGGATTTTAGCGGGCAATTGATGATAGCTGAACTATCTCTCAGTAATGACATGATAGATGAAGGTATAATACATAAATAAAACTAAAATAGGATGATTGAGGTAGAGTTCCACGAGAATGCTATACAATATGAAGATACTCAATAAAGAGAAAGGAAAGTTTATGATATAATTGTGAGACCAACAATGTTACAGGGGAAAGTGAATAGAGGCTTTACATAAAAGTATGTATGTTAAAATGGATGTATGCTCCCGATGGAGGCAAAGCGCAATGTGAGTTATCTGCCCAAGTCTTGGTGGATAAAGTTACCCGGTACCCTGTGCTGGTGAAAGTCGGGTATAATGGTCCAGCCCTCTACCCTTCTCCACTTAGTACCCGGCTTAGTTAGCATGGTGCAGGGGTTGAACCTCTGACCTAAGTCAGAAGTTCCTCAACCTTTGCCACTTAAACTAAGTCCTGGGCGCAGAATAATAAATCTGTCTTTGTATGCTATTAATATCTACATGTCATTGGTTCATCGTGCTCTAAAAAAATTGATGTTCGATATGCTCTAAATAGACCGGGCCGACTCGTGTGCTACATTTTTGGGATTAGCGGATCTATATGTTGTATATGCCATTATACTTGTACTTCACTCCCATCCTAAATGTCGTACTTTGTTGTTTTTACTTCAAATACTTCTGTTCAGGTTGAATGGGTGTATCTAAGGATGGTGTGTCACAATCCAATCAAGAAGATAGTTCCCTTTCTAATGTACCTGAGAAAGATACAGAAAATGTGCATCAGAAAAAGGGTCCTGAGAGTGAGGGTGGTGCATCGGAATCTAGTCGAGTTTCTGTACTACCAAAAAAGGAACCATACATAAAATCTTGTAAGTCAGATTCTCCTGTAAAAGACGGAAACATTTCCCTAGTACCTGGAAAGGCTTCAGATTCTTCACCACAGATACAAAGTCAGAAAATGGAAGAAG
The DNA here is from genome assembly GCA_037074985.1 of Solanum bulbocastanum. NCBI lineage: Eukaryota > Viridiplantae > Streptophyta > Magnoliopsida > Solanales > Solanaceae > Solanum > Solanum bulbocastanum. The sequence goes on along the minus strand of CM073603.1, from coordinate 39,660,957 downwards.
TTGTATCTCAACCTCATCAAGAACAAGTAACTTCTTCAACAATTGCTGAGAAGACTTTGTGTAAGTTACGATCTAGGCGGAACCCTGATATGAGTGTCCAGGATTTTCCATCTGATCAAGGAGTCACTCCCTTCAGTGAACCTGAAAAACCATCTGAAGATGGATATAACTGGCGAAAATATGGTCAGAAACTTGTTAGAGGAAATGAGTTCACTCGGAGTTATTACAAGTGCACGCGCATTAATTGTCTAGCAAAAAAACAAGTGGAGAGATCACAGGATGGGCATATAACCAATATTCACTATATAGCAAAGCATGAACATCCAAAACCTCTAAATAGTCCCCAAATCTCCCCTGGGCTTGTAGTGCCTTCTGAAATGAGACGACCAGACATGCCAATGGGAACACCACGTGAAGGTACTCAAGATTGGCCTAGTCAATTACTTTGTTTGGTCTAGATAAGTATAAGTTTTAATTAGTGACGTAATTAGCTGAAGGTGAGAAATCTACTGTGCTTGGTGAAGCATGTCAATCTATCGAACCATCGGAGAGCCGGATTTCAGTGGCTGTTGTATCAGCTGGTGGTAGTGCACAAGATACAGTCCTGAAGCCACTTAAATCAGGAGATGAGGGTCATAATACTGGTGGTCGGAACTCAAAGAGACGGTATGTGAAAGTCAAAATCTTCTTTATTTGTCCTCAGTGTTCAGGTCTACACACTATCTAAAAAGTTGATAGTTGTGCAACTGTTCTGCAACAGGAAGAAAGAAGTACCTACGAGTGATGACATGACTCCACCTATGAAGTCTCCTAGTGAACCACGACACATCGTTCAAACTAGCAGTGAAGTGGATATAGTCAATGATGGTTACCGATGGCGCAAATACGGGCAAAAATTTGTGAAAGGAAATCCAAATCCTAGGTAAATATTTCCTTTTCTTAAAAACATGTTTGTAAACTTTTGCCCCTTGCAAAATAGATTTTCCTCATCATCTCTTAACCTTGAGTTCTTTTCTTGTAATGATTGTCTACAAAGTATTTATATTCTTCCACTGTGACCCATGAAAGGAACGAAAGCAATCGAATTTGATGTATCAGAACAATTGCTGTCTTCATATCATACTAAATATACACCATTCCTTTTTAAGTTGTCCCAAAGTAGTCTGGAAAATGGAATAGTTTTTGCATGAGTCACGTTCACTCTTCTTGATACAACTTCTAAAAATACTTCCTTTTAGAAAGAAGAAGTTAAAATACTAAATCCTCCTATATGGTATGTTATGATGTTATCTATAAATGAAACATTAGACCTTTTAATCAGATTAAAAGAACAATAACTAAAGAGCTTGCAGTGTAGTTTTATATATAGAAGCTGATATATATGATCAGTTTTTGTTTCACTGCTCCCAGATTCTATTTGTCCAATATGCATGTTTGTATCATACTTTTTGTCTTTGATAATGTTCAACTTTCTGTATGCTTTTCTCGTTCTCTTTCCTTCCACCCCCGCTCCCTGATACTGTTGCTCTCCGTCTCTCTCTATAAATTCAGCTTCTTTTATCCGCAGGAGTTACTACAGATGCTCGAGTGTTGGTTGCCCTGCAAAGAAGCATGTGGAGAGGTCATCCCATAATCCCAAATCAGTGATTACAGCATATGAAGGGCAGCATGACCATGACATCCCACCTTCCAGAACTGTTATGCAAAATACAGCAGAGGCTGATTCTAATACAACAAGAATAAGTGGAGAGTCCACATCTGAATCAGGTGAAAACAAACATGTTGTCTATATTGGTGCAAATTGAGAGCATAATGCCAAACAAACTCAATACAGATTTAGATAATGTTACATCATCAAGTCATCTAATCTTATCTTTTTCTTATTTGTTGTAATTGGTCAATTATTCTCCACTGCAGGAGAGAAAAGAAAGGATAAAAATATATGTATTATAGAAACAGCTGATTTAACCTCATCATTGGTGTGAATTCCTGTACTTAATGAGTAAGTTGTGTTGTCAATAATAAATATAAGAGAGTTCAGATTTGATCATATGTATCTCATTTGTAGGCAGTTGATCAGACTAATTTCTTGTCTCTTCAACTAGTTTTAATTTTTATAAAAAAAATAAGATGCTTATTTAAATGGGGTCTGGTGAAGATAGAGTGTACGTAAAGAGTTTATTTCCTTTAAGACCGAGAAAACATTTTAAAAACAAGTTTGAGACCACAAGATCAAATAATATTTTGATATTCTACATATCATTAGTTTGAAACCACAAAATTAAAAGAACATTTTTACTTTCTTAGACTTCAAGTCAAGTGAAAAACTAGACAAACAAACTGAAACAGAAAGAACTAAAAACTAGAAAGCAAAGTTGTTCTGGTAATCAAATGTTGCCTGGCCTCTGCATTACATGACATTGACAACATAAAAAACCAGTAATAAGATTATTGGCTTATAAGATCATCAAAACCTATTATCTATATCTCCCTTTGCATATTAACATGGTAAATGTAAAAGTGGATTCCAAGAAATAAACTTTTACTTTGATTGATCAAGTGATACACTTGACAAGGAACCTGTTTTCTTACTATATTAGCACTTCAGCTGTTACAAAGATAGGAGAGAAAAAAAAGGGACCAAAGAGAAAAGTTCTATAAAAGAACCATTTGTTATTTCCAGGCACAAGAAGCAACCAAATCTCTGTTCATCCAACCAAGGTAAAGAGCACCATCTCTTTCTTCAAGCCTATACTTATCAGAGTAGCTCTCTAGCAATGTCTTGATCGTAGCGTTCACCAATGAACTCAATGGGTATGGGTTAAAACCAGCCATTCTAAACCGCGACTTCCACTTACCAAGAAGTTCATGTCGTTCTACCCTTTCAATCCCTTCACATGCTATGATGTTAACAACGTCCCTAGCTAAACAATGCTGCTCAACGTTGATGCGCTCCTTGTGTCCCCTTGGAAGAGTCATATCGATTGATTCAAACATGGCTGAATAATAATCCAAGGTTTCAAGAAATCGAGGAAAGAAAGCAGCAGTATTTGTATTAGATTCTTGCTCAACAAGGGTAACCACCTTGGGGTTGAGGTTTTTGACCATCCGTAATAGTCTATCCCGATGATTTTCAGTGCTCACACTTTCATCTGGCATGTGATGTAATGTGAAAGCAAAATTTACTGCCAGTGCTTCTCCAGGTTGAATTCCAAGGTTTTTTAGCTGAACATCAGAACCGGACATGGCAGCAGGATGAAACTCAAAAGGCACCTTGAAAGTCTTAGCAAGTTTGGAAAGCCTCTGCCCCACGATATCAAGGCCTCCTCCACGAGCATATGCTGAGGTGGAATCATCAATGCCTGTTATGCGGATATGTGGGGGTCCTCCAGGACGAGCTGCAAAAGCTTGGATCATAGGCACCCACTGGCTCCCTTGAGCAATTTGAAAATCAATTATATGGACTCTATTTTCATCCTTCATTGCTTCTGCAATGGCACCATTAGCTGACATGTATCCAAATTTGAAGTAAGGGCAAATCTCGTAAAGAATGTGCATATAAGACAACAGCTCAAAACTTGCAGGTTCTTTGCATCTCAAGGATTTGCATATGGAACTTCCTGATGCACCCAACCTTGCAACAAGGCCTTCCAAGATGTATGCTCCCAGTCTCTGAATTGGTTCCCCTGACACTGATACCATTTGACGCAACTCAGATATCAACACTTGTGCAGTCACTAATTCACCATCAGAAACTGCTTTTGCGCAAGCAATAAGCACCTGTTTCAAATCCCGTCTAGGTATGGCCAACATCATTTGCCTCCAGCTATCAATTTCTGACGAGGCTATACTGCTTGCCAAGGAATTGTCATAACTCTCCTGGAAGTCCGCATCAGGTCCCAGCATTACCGTTTCCAATTCCTTTAGCTTGTGCATGAAATCAGTCACATCATCTGTAATACAAGATCCACTAATGGGGGAGCCACAGTTAGTTGTCTCAGGGGATTGGCGAATATCTGACAGGTACAGCTGGGATTCTTGATTGCAAGTCGTGCTTCCATTTGATGAGAAACTAGCAGTTGATGGTGAGTGGTAAACAGTGTAGCTTCCAGTGGCAGAAGACGCCTCCAGCATGCAATAGCGGTCACGATAAGTCTGAAAGGAGTGATTACCTCCTAGGCTGCCATTAATGTAGCTCAAATGACTTTCTAAAGTTTGAAACTGAGGCAGACAGTAGGCCTCTACCTTCTGCACAGGTTCACAGTAAAGAGTATTAGACATGGCTGTTCTTCTGCGCCGTGATGCTTGCATTGAAAAGATTGTTCCTGCCTTGTCAATATATGACCTATGCAGTCTGGTATCTATTTGGTCTGCACGTTTATTGGGTGTCAAGGATTATTCATTTGACAAAGTGTCATGGTTGCCGCGGTAGAGTGATTTTAATCTTCACTGTGAGACCAACCTCAGTAGCTGAGCAGCATTCAGAATTAGTATAGGAAAGGGCAATCCCTAGCAGCAAGACATGACAACCTACACAATACATGTACAATATTTGTTAAAAGAGAGCAGAAAAAGGAACTAATCGCGCTATTCAAGGTCTACATTACAGTTTGTTCACATTTGGTGAGATTACTACAGCAGCTACACATTATGATCTATCTACTTTAAACCAACCTTAAATTTGGTCACTACTATCTCAGAGAAATTCTACAAAGTAACCAATCACGCAAAGAAAAACCGAAAAATGATGAATGCTTGTAAAATCAATCACACATCAACAAAAAAAAAAATGTAAATCTGCATCATCAACTCTCCTACAACTTCTATGGGTTGTGTTACTTCATCTAATTTATATCAAGCTGCAACAGATGCTGTGAACTCTATATACTACTGTTCAAAGTTTTAAAAAATGCATATTTAAACTAAATTTACATTCATTGCAAGAAAAAGACAAGTGACCAAACTTGTCTAATGGTCAAAACATGGAAAAACTTTAAGTTTGTCCAATCTGTTTACCTTGAAAGCAAAAAACTAGTTACACCAGAAATCCTTTGCAAAGATCCACTATAATCTCAATTAGCAAAAAGGACAAGGATCTCATATTTCAAAAAAAAAAAGGGTAAGAAAGAAAGAAGCCAGTGATCTGAACCAAACAAAATTGAAAGTAAAGAGAGAGTTTCTCTTATTAAATAAGACATTCTAAGAGACAATGTCAGCAATTCAGTTTTAGTTACACAAAATGCATTAATTCCTCAAGAGTAAAAGTTGATTCATGAAAAAGAAACAGAAGAATGAAGCAGAACATGAACCAGATAAAATGGTCCATATATCTACACCCTTTAGTCAGTTTCTATCAGTTCAATTAAAAACTGAAACTTTCTTGAAATTGAATGCAAGCGTTTCATTCAGCTGCCATAAATTCCAAAACAACAGAATATAAACAAACTCTTTGCCATTCTTGATTGAACCCCACTTTAAAAAAGAGCTTCATTTTCTCAAGAATCCACAATATTTAGAAGAAAAAAAGGGCAAAAATATCTAAGTACAAAAATCCTACCTTTGGCAGATCTGTCAAAGAAGCATTCACAGGGAACTAAGCTAACTTTTGACCATAAATTTTCGAATCAATTTGAGCCAATTTTAAAAATCTGATCTTTAACTATTTCCAACTTCCTTTCAAACCAGTTTTTGGTGTTCCTAGCACTTCCATTCACAAAACTTCAAATTACAAAATGCATGTCCAACCACAACTTCAAAAACTCAAATTTTCAAGTTTCAACTTCAACAATGGCAAAAACAGAACATAAATTTTGGATTTTTCCCAAAAAATCCTCAAACTAAAACAAGAATCTCAGAAAGATTTGAACTTTATCTAATTGAAGAAAAAACAGAAATGGGATAACATAGCAAAAGAAGCTTAGATGCAAGAACAAAGAATTTATGAGGAGAACTAAAGTTTTTCATATTTGTGAATCATCAGTTGGCATACCAACCTTAAAACTGAAGAATTCCATATTCTTTTTGTTTTTTTTCTTCTTCACAGTATCTTGTTTTCTTTATTACAACTCAAAGAAGAGTATATTTATTTATGCAGAAGATAGAGAAAAAGGGAAAGAAGGAGAAGAGGACCCTATGAAGGTAAAATTCTCTGAATTAAGTATTATAAAAAGATTAAGTTAATTATAAAGACCTCATAGTGTAGGATAAACACAAGAATGCCACTATAACTATGGTTTTTGCTATTAATTCATCTAGGGGCAGCCATCACTAGGCATGACCAAGTGAAAGTAGTTTTGTGATAAATATCTGTTTTGAGTTGTTGAGTGATGATTGCTCTATTCTTAATTAGAAGTTTCGGATTTTAAGTTTTTTTAGGTACAAAATCGATGTTATTAGGGAGCTTTGTACCCCTAAATGTGGATTTTCCGAGGTCAATTTAAATTTAATCAGACTTCAATATGAATATTGAACACTGAGTGATTCTTTTTTTTAAAAAAAAAAGTAGAGTGACTATTTGACTAATATCTATGAGTCGTGGTGGGGTAATCAAACTATTTGATTAATACCTACTTTTCATTCTTGATCAGATGTATTGAATTTGAGTGGATACAAAATAGTCTAAGTTAGGAAGCGTTTTGTCCCTAATATAAGATTTTTCAATATAAATTTAAATTTAATCGGACTTTAATAGGGATATGAAATACTTAGTGAATTTTTAAAAAAAAGAAGAGTAGAGTGACTATTTGACTACCTATGGGTCGTGGTGGGTAAATAGGATGAAATCTTAATTTGAGTATTGAGAATAGAAAAGAATAAGTTGTTTTTTTTTTTTGTCTTGTGTGGTATAAATTTAAATTAAATGAATCATTAAATTATGAATATCAAATTAAAAATCTCAATAGTTGGTACTAGTATTGTAAAAGAATTGCATAATATATTGTATTTATCCACGTGAACAATAGGGTCTAGACTTGATGAAGAGCTTGTTTTATGGTTAAATGCTTTTGTGTCCATTAATTTTAAATGAAATGTCTTTCTTACAAATAAATGTTAGACAAATACCTAATATAAGGTCGATAATTTTAGCATGATTATAGTGTTTAGTTAATAAATGAAATTAATAACATATTTAATATGAAACCTTAACTTTTATTTAAGGATTTTTACTCCAAAGTTGATACGTAATTAGATGTTATTAAGGGTTGTGGTGAGATATATAAAATCTCTTTCATCATTAAACAAATATTTTTTTTATAGAAAACGCTTTTCTATAATGAATCTTTTTTGATAATGACGCGAATTTAAATTGATCAAGACGCTTAGTAATTACCATCCTTTAGTGAAAAGAAGATCTAGCAGTAAAGAATGGTCTTCTTTGAATCCATGACATTATTATTCATATTGTGAGGTTTTGATCATAGAATTGTCTTTGTGAGTATAGTAACTCTTGACAAAAATAATCAAATTACTATAATTCATTATTAAAGTTTAGTTACAAAGAAAGAACTTAGAAGAAAAGAAGAAAAACATAAGTTCGATTTGAAACTATCCTTAAATGGATATGAATGTGATGGTAAAAAACTATTTGAGTTCGATGTTTATATCAATTCAGTAAATATAAGATATGTGTCTTGTGATTTGTATACATATATTTCATCACTTAATCGTGATTAAGAATATATTTTAAATTTTAATTATTTAATTTGATACAAATACTCAACACAAATAGGTATGTTCTGAGATACTAGTGTATATGAATTTTAAATTGACTTGATCAACTCATCCAATCCCCTCAAGACCAAATTATCTTCCATTTTTTTTCTTCACAAAAGACTGCATTCTTGTCCATGGTCAAGAATCAACACAATATAACAAAATCAGATGTGCGCATTCTACACGTTACACTAATTAAGCTGGAAAAATATATATATATATATATTGCGATTTGTTTTAATTTGACTTGACATGAAATTTATTTAACAAAGTAAAAAAGATTTTTTTTATTTTGTGATACTAAATTAACATATGTCAAATGTATCAAAATGCCATTTAATTGTCTTAAACATGTCATATGGAAAGTTGAAATTAAAGAGTTGCTAAAAAGGATAAAAACATTCATTTTGAAACGATTAAAAAAAAGAAGAACAAACAAATTAAAACGTAAAACGTACATTTTCTTTTTATTCTTTCGTCTTTCTTTTTAATTGGAATAATTAAAATGGAATATTATATTGACTTGCATCGACTATATATAGAGCTAACTTTTATCAGACTAGTTCAGTATGCAGTAACATATATGCTAACGATCACTGACATAAGTTGTGATAAAATGGTGGAATTACTTCACTCTTGATCAGAGGTCTTAGATTCAAATTTTGAATATAAAAAAAAAATCTTGTTAAGAGCCCAAAAAAAATGTTAAGTTTTCTAAAATTACTTCTTTTGAAATGATTCTAAGTTTAATTTATCTTGTAAGAATTATATATTTAAAAAATTCATAAATATATCAATTGTAGTATAACACACTTTTATTAAAATGTTAATCTCATACATCATCTTGTTACAACATTCATCATACAATAAATTAACTTTGAACGAAAATGGAAAAACAAATCAACATAAACCACATATTAATTAACAAATACAATACACTAACATCATAAAACGTATTTTTATACAAAACAATTAAATATATATGCATTTATCGTAAAATAATCACGTCGACAGTAACTAAAGCATTTGCATAAATAGTAGGTTGCAAATGTTTTCTTTATTTTATTATTTATGTCATAGTCATTAAGTCAAATTCTACATATATTTGCTAATTATGTAATATGAAAATCGAAGCACAAGATTATATCCCTAATAGCTCGTATAATTAATTTAGGGTTTAGTAACAATTAAAACTTTAAAAGCTAATGTCATTTTAGTGTTAGGATAGTGGTAAAAGATAAGATGAGATCAATTCTTGTTAATTATAATTAATAATATAAGGATGAATTAAAATATTGTAAAAAGCATGATGACAAGCGTCACTAGACCAAATTTCACATCTTAATGTCATTATTGATAATAATGATATCTTATAATATGATTAAGATTGGATCATATCATTTGAGGTTATCACTAACATATATAGAAATTAGAAAGTCATGACAATTTTGTCATGTATGAAGTAAGTGATTTGGATGTTTTCCTAAGTTTAATGATTAATGATAAGAGAGGAGAGAATTAATTTATTTATTTTTAAAAAAAAAAAAAAGGAATAAGGATGTGTATAATTATTTAAACATATTAAATATCCTGAAATTGAGATTATTGGTCGATGATTTTATTTGTCATTTTAATAATTTCTTTTAGAATTAATTTGGTTATTCAATAAAAGCTCAAACAACTTGAACTCATTCAAGTTTGAATTGGCTAGCCCGTTAATATTAAACATAAGAGGTGTGCTTACTCTTTTAGTAGTTATCCGCTTTGCATTTGGTTATCCAACGTTTATCAGAGGCATAATAACTGGTACATCAGAGGTGCGTTCTTCTTGATCCTATCATACTAGAGGTCCTCTCAATGCTCTAACGCCCACACTTAATATAGACTGAACTGTCTCACAACGTTCTGAACTCAACTCACGTACCGCTTTAATGGTGAACAACCCAACCCTTGTAACATACTATGGCCCCAGGTGGCGAAGAGCCGACATTGAGGTGTCAAACCTTCCCGTAGATGTGAGCTCTTGGGAAAGATCAGTTTGTTATTCCTATAGAAACTTTTATCCGTTGAGCGACGACCCTTCCACTCGGCACCGTCGGATCAGTAAGGCCGACTTTCATCCCTGCTCGACTTATACATTATAGGTATGTGACATCCAATTGTTAATAACAAATAAAAAAAGATCCGAACAAATGAGATTGTTATAAAGAGTTTGTAGAACAATTTAAAAATAGCACAAGAAGTGAACGAGGTGATCCCCTCATGTCTTCATGGGGATCAAGGAGGGATTCATGATTTGAATTTTGTGAATTTGGGTTCAAAATTTTATTACGATTCATTTAATTTATACCGTGTTTCCACTAATTATTATACTTATTTAATAAATAAAAATTAAATGTAGGAAACTAATAAATCAAGTGGCTCAGAGGATTGATTAATCAACTATGCTCTGTAGCTAGCTCAAAAAGTTTTTTTTTTTTTGTTTTGTTTTTATGAATTTTGAAGTAGAGCTATACTTTCTGTTGGGATTAACTAATTGCTAATTCGAATTTAAGTACAATTTCATTCTATTCGGAATTAATTAGTTGGGTTGTGCTCCTATCTATTCGTAGTATTCTAGTATATACACAACTTGTGACAAATGTTGCAAAAAAGTATTTATAATTAATCGTCTTAAATAATCAATGTATAGTGTGGTAGCTTTTTTGCTTTTTTGTTTCGCATTCAATGTTTGGAGCCTGCATTGAAGCCCCAACTAAATTCAGATCGCGCACTACAAGCCCATTTGGCGGTAGCGCTCCCAACATGATTTTTTCCATCCAGGACTCGAACTCGAGACCTTTGGTTAAAGGTGGAGCAATCCCGCATAGTGTGGTAGTTAATACTATAACCCAAAGCTCAATAATACGATACAAACTCTAATTAAGTTCTGTAAGTTTATGTTAGGATCAAATATTTAACATTATGTCAAAAGCTATAGCCGATAGCGAGAACATAACTTCGTTTTTACTTAACCCAACAAGCAAACAACATGTTCAATCTGCATGACTCTGACCTAGGTCACCCAACTTCTTCATTCTTATGGGTCTTGCCATAGGCAGAATATGGTGCGACTCCTACTACTACTGAAAGGATTTTTTTGATAAATAGAAGTAGTATAGTTTGCTTAAAAGTTATTATTATTATTTATGATAAATAGAAGTAGCATGCAAATGAATGAATTGAGTGTGTACTTATTGTGTTGAAGAACACATCAAGCCAAGTGGGACAAATTGGTTACCACAAATATAATGTAATCTCAATAAGTTATTTGCAACACCTTTCGGTCACTTGTCTACTAATCCAATGGACACCAATTTTATTACCATTATAAAATTAGTGCTTATGTCAATTATTCATTTTTAAAAAATAAATCAAACTTTGATATGACAGCCATTACATTTTATGTTGTCAGCATTACAAGTGTTCTAGGAATATTTATTTTTATTTTACTAATAGAAGTCATTAGAAATATAATAAAGTTTCGTAAAGTGAGCTAAAATATTATAGATAACAATTAATTGTAATTTTTCTTTTAAGCAAGAATGTTTGAATGGTTACTCAATTTATAGAAATTGATCAAAGTTATTTAATTTAATTTTATCTTTTTAAAGTTATTTAATTTTGTCTAGTTAGATTTCATGATCGTCCAACTTTGTTTAGTTAGCTTTGATGATCATTTTAGTCGGAATAGAATTTTCGATATCTGCTTAATGATGTGAAATCTGTCATATTCTTTTCAAAAAGTATTTATAAATTAAAATTAGTATTTAAATTTATTTAAGATTCAACTTGTAATTTCATGATTAATAACTAGTTCAAGGATAAGTTATACCTCCGTTGAGTTGAAATAATAATTATGAAATAACTTATCCAGAGATTAAATAGTTAAAATGAGAAAAATACCCCATCAAATTCTTTTTAAGCAGGTCGGATAAAAAATCCAACCGAATTTAGGGTGAGTTGCGTCATAATAAATTTAAGTATCGACTCTAATTTAAATTTATTTTTCTGAATTTTTTTTAATACAAGTAATTATTGCGTTATTAAATAAGTAACAAAAATTATATTTTTGGCTAAAATGATCATGAGAGTTAACTAGTTAAAAGTTTGATGACCATGAAATACTAAATAAAATTGAATAATTTTTTGAAAATAAAACTAAATTGAGTGACTTTGAAGCCAATTACTATTTTAGAATACAAAATAATTTCTAAGTCCATACTCCCTCTGTTCAAATTACCTATTATGACTTTTTGAGAAATAGTTGACTCAAATTATTTATTATTTTAAAATTTTAATATAAAATTAGTTATTTTTCTCCATTTTATCTTTAGTGGCAATCTTTTAAAATTACTATGAATATTTCAATAGAATAAATATTTAATGAAGAGATATTTTATGTTGGACAAATGAGGGTATATAGTAAAAAAAAAACCCTCCAAAATAGTCTTAAAGGTGTAAATAAAAGAGAAACACGACATAAATTTGAGATGGTGAAGTAAATCGTAAATCAATTTACAGGCAATTTTTTTTTTTTTTTTTTTTTAAAAAGAAGACAAATGAGTAGTTTCAACTTTACAACAGTGTTAACCAGATTCTAAAAAATCTTGGGTATTAATTAACTACTACTCTACATTCTAAGCCATCGGATTATATAGTCTTAATTAAAAGGAATCGTAAAAATTATAGAGCTCCAATACCTAATTTCTAGCTAGGAGTGCATCTAATTTTGAAGAATCAATCTAGAATTATTCTATATTTACACTGATGGAAGATAGTAAATATTCATGCAATAGGTGCTTAGCTAATATTTTTGTATGTTAATATCAATTTCCAACACAAAAACAATGTGAGTACCAGTGGCATAGCTGGATGGTGGTTAGCGTGTTCAATTGGACACCTTTTGTCGAAAGAAAATATTATATATGTAAGTAAAGGTCGAAAGAAAATATTATATATGTAAGTAAAATGATACACGAAATGATTAAATAATATATTTTAGATACCCTTAACATAATAAGATGTTGTAGCCTAGTGATTTCAGATGTTTGGAATGAGGTAGTGCTAGTGTGTTCGATTTTAACTAGTTCTACTTTTTGAAAAGAGATTTTATTGTGCTATTCTGGACACCCTTTGTGAAATTACTAACTCCACCACTAGCGGATATTTAAGCACTTGTTACATCAGTATAGTAACAGATACTTAACTACCTGTTACATCAATAAAGGCTCATCTCGAAATATGCACAAACTAGTCTAAACATCACCATAATTTTTTAAAAAATCATTGAGAGAGCAAAATAGAAGGTTATATTGGTACATTTACATGAAAAGGATTAATTAGTCTCCCTTTTTGTCATAAATCAAAGCTAGAAAGGTAAAGTTTAAAATGATTTGCTTATTAAAAAGAAGGCTAAACTTAGCAAGTTGTGTAGATTGACAAGTACTACTACTTACTACTACTATTTAACTTTTGTTTTTAGCTTGAGGAATAAAGGTGATTAGTAGAAACCTATGAAGCTATGAAGGGACAATTAATTAATTAAAAAATTAGTAGGGGTTAATTAGAGTTTATTATAATAATAAAAATGATTATGACCCACACGGTTAAGAAGAGAGACAACTTTCATTCTTAGATAGAGAGATTACGTAGGAATAAGTGACTTCCACTTCAGCTAACATGTCAATTGATCTCCACCCGCTTTAATTTATCTTTCAACTTACATTTCTTTAACATTTTATTTTAAAAAGAACAGAGTTTTTTTTTTTGTTATACCGTGGTTTTCGACTCAGTTTTCGCGCACTTTGATTAATTATATGGGATATATGTCACCTCCCACCAATAATAGGTTCTAAGTAACTCTATCACCAAGACTAGGACAGATGGGAAAAATCACATGGTGTTTTTTGTTTCCGTTGATTTTTAATCTAAGATTTCAGGGTTTTCAATCACTTTATTGACCACTAGGTCACACCAGTACAAAATAATAATAATAATAATAATAGAGTTTCAACTGTATATTGCTTTTGAGATGTAATTATTTGAACTATATTTTTTCAAGCCATATATGCATCAAATAAAGCGTGTCAAGAATTTTTAACAGGTTATTTAGTGTGTGAACTAAATTATTTCAAAATTATAATCACCTAAGTAGTGGGATAAAATAATATAAATCAAATGAGATTAAATGAAATATTCAGAATTCAACGTTCCTCAAATATTTCACCTTTAGTCATTTTATTGTAAATCACTTTCGTCTATTCTCACTTGCCATATAATATCGAAAATCTTATATGAATAGGCAATGACTGTGACATGTCTCTTTGTTCCATTAAGGATCATTAGGAAGATTTGATATCACTAATATTAATTTGTAAGATTATTCTCTTGTGATATGAGATATCAAATCCCATCTTCCATTATTTTATTTTGTTTTGTCAAAATTGAAAAGGAAAAGAAAATTCCTTTTTCTAAAGCTCTTATTAGTTTATTTTTCTTTTTTCATTAAGGTCTTAGTTGTTTAAAGAAAACAACGACTTGAGTAATGGTAATTAAGTAATTTATGTTTATGTTTTGTCTTTATCTACTTGGAAAATGTGATTAATTAAGTTCCTAACTTTGCTATCCAATTTGGGATTATGTATTTTTATTCATTAATTAATTTGCATGTAATCACGCAGGGATTCTCCCTCTTGGAGATGTAATTACGTTAGCAAAAGATAAAGAAATAAATTTAAAAATGAAATGTTGTTTCCCCTTTGTCCCCTCTTTGTTTTGTTTACCAAAAAAATATAAAATTGGTGTTTATCTTATGGCCCCACAAATTCTTATCTTCAAACATCAAACAAATCCTCTTTATTCTTTTTGTCTAGTTTTTTATGTTGGATATCGACTTGAAATTTGAATTAATCTGAATTTACGCAATATAGAATAGTGAGATATATTAGAATTAAGTGCTCCGAATCGTATGTAATTATCATAAGTGTGCCTCCTTTCTCTAAGTTCACCTCTCGATTCATTGGATTATTAGCTTATCAAGCACTTGTGTGCAACTTATATTACTAGCTTGACAGATGAAACACCATTATTTCAATTTTTCTATTTTAATAACTTGATTGCCAATTCTAATAAAATAAAATTAAAAAAATTTATATCTATCACATCATGAGTCATGCCAAATATATCCCTTCATTCAACTCCTTGTGTTTCGAAACAAATATATGTACAAATTTAATATTCATATTTTTAGTCAAGAAGATCTCACATGCTTATCGTGATGAGATATCCTTTTATTTTAGATTATTATTAATAAGATCTCGTGTTTTTTTTTTACATAAATAAATTTTCTCCTAATTAGGTAGGAAGGAAAAAAAAAAGTCTCATAAGGAGAATGCAAGGTAACAATTTTACCACAAAACTTCTATACGTTATTAAAAATAGTATTAATATAGTTCAATTTAGATTTTGAAAACATTACTAGTAAGGTAAATTTAATAAAATACACTTTAAATTTAATTTTTTTGAAGTATCAAGTCAACATGAATCAATAAAACGAAGGGAGTGCATTTTAATTAATTTATTTATTTTCAAAAATTATGACAGGCATGAATGAGCAATGTTTTTAGTAGTGTGTGTGTTTTTTGGTCTACTTCCTTTTTTCATTTTTGTGTGTTCCTACTTTGTTCCTTGATTATTTTGGAGGGATATGTATAATTAAATTTTTAAAAGGGGTGCCAAGTCATTGATTGGCATGCGCTTAGTAATATATAATAGAAGTTAGATCTTAAAAACATAATTAATACTTTATATTATTATTGTCTGTCTGCGCACGCGTGTGCAACTAGTTTATATTATATTTTTACAAAATAATAATCTTTGGTTCAAATATTAGATCAAAGACTTCATATATATATACATATATATATAACTCTTACCATCACTTTTACTTGTTCAATATTAATTTAATATATTATTTTTAAAAATAATTTTATTATATTATCTTTAAATATGATAAAATCAATATGTTAAAGAAATATAAGTATTATTATAAATTCAATAGTAAATTATATTTTGATATTTTAATTTAAATAAGTAAAAATGGACGGAGCGAGTAATATTAGCTCCCCAATACCATGGAAAGCCATTTACAATATTATGGGACCCTTTTCTTATCAGTGTGAGTGTACTATAATTAATTCACATGAAGATGAAGACCTTTTGAAAAAAATAATCCTTTTCTTTTTCTCTAATTCCTGGGAAAAAGTGTAGTTCCATTCAAATGATATACCGGTGGGTTCGGTAAAATTTAATATTTTAATATAAAGTTGAATTAGAAGTATATATATATATATATATATATATATATATATTATGTATGTATGTTTGTGTATTGTACAAGAAAATATGTATATACAGAGCTCGAAATGCATTTCAATATTCATTCCGTCAATTTTAAACCTAGTTTAAATTTTAAGTTATAATTCAACGAAATTAGTATAGCTTATTAGCTTTGATCAAAATTTTATATTTATATTTAAAATTTTACTTAATATATATTAATAATATATGGTAGAACCCATTTAACAAAAAAATTATGATGCATTTAATAAAAAATCATATGATGAAGACTTTATCAAGTGATATTCTTGCCATGTTGGGTGAAACAAAAAATATAAAAGTAACTTTGTTTGTCCTATAATTTACTACTCCGTAAGTTCTAATTTATATAACTTACTTTTTTTTTAATCAATTTTAAAAAGAACGATATATTTTTATATTAAGTAATAATTTAATTATAAAATATTTATTTTATTCTTAATAAAATAATTTACGATCATATAAATTTTTATCATTTATTTTAAATTATAAATTTTAATTTTTTTTTTTATTAAACCTCGTGCCGAATCAAAGGAGTACTAGAAATCTGGCACACTAGAAGAGGAAAAAGCAATACTAGTAGTTTTTTCAAAATTGTGACAGTTGATACTAGTCAAATTTCAAGACTTTGTCAGAATTTCAACTTACAAAAAATTGGTATCTTTTCTATTTATTTTTTTCATCCTGATGTCCATGTCATCACAGAAGTTCAATTAAATTTTGATTTACATTAAAAAATCTCACACTAAAAAGGTAAAGTGATCCCTTAAAAAAATTGGTATCTACTTTTTCTTCGGTATGTAAGAAAAATGGAATTTATTGTTTTATCATCTTGCTTGGCATTTGTATTGTAATATAATCTCAGAATATATTATAAACTTCTTAATAATGACATTTACATGATATAAATTTAAGTTTGTCTCACACTATGTGATCTTTTTTTTAAAAAAAAAACATATAAAGGATTTTATATCTTTTAACATGTTTTACCTCATTAGGAAAAAGAATTATTATTATTTATGGGTGAAGTTATTTTATTAACAACTCAAAACAAAATATTTTCACCCAATTAGAAAAATGGGAGATAGTGCTACTCCTCAAATAGTATTTTTTCTTGCAGCCTAAAAGAAGTAGTCAATTATAAGATACCACTTTGAACACAAACTAATTTTAGGTATGCAATTAGTTCTCAAGTGTTCACAATGTTCATTTACTTTTTGATGGCCTCCTTTGCATATCATATGAATAGTTTTTTTTGAATAATTTCAAAAGTATCTTTTAATTCCAATCTTATGTGACAAAATACTTACTTCCTTCATTTTTTTTTTAAATAATAGTATTTTTTTTTAGTCACTTTAAAAACAAATGATCTCTTTCTTCTTTTGACAATACTTTAATTTCAGTTTTTCAGATGACATGTTTAAAGCCATTAGTCTTTTTTATTTTTTTAAACTTCACGTCAAGTCAAACTAAATCATTCTTTTTAAACGAAGAAAGTATTAGCTACGTTATGTATTTTTGAGAGTCGAATTATTTAAATTTTGACTAGCATTTTATAATACATATTTTACCATATTAATTTGGAAAAAAAAAATCACATCTAATCCAATTAATCAAAATTAACTCTCGAAAAGCAACACATGACCCGAAGAAGTAAATTATTACTCCATCTGTCCCAATTTATGTGGCACTTTTCATTTTGCTCGTGGAATCTTAAAAAAATTAAATGAAAATTTATAGATTTGTAAATTATGTAAAAGGTTCTATCATCAGTTATAATATTGGCAATTCAAAATAATTAAATATATGAGAAATTTGTGGTAAAAAATAAACTTATTTGAATTTTAAAATTTAAAAAGTATAGTATAAATTGAGATGATGAGAGTATTATATATTAGTAGTGATAGTACTATATAGAAACAAAGATTTTTTTTTGTGAAAATCAAAGAAACAAATAACAAGAGAAAAGTCATGATGAAATGAAACATAAATTGACTTTGTGAGTCATTTTGCAATCGAAAGAAGGAGACAGAGAATGTTGTCTTTTTCAGGGTTTTTGACACTAAGCATTTTATATACGACCATTACTATTTCCTTTTGCGCACTCTGTTTTCTTTGTCTTCATCTCCTAGGACCTAACTATCCTTTAAAACCATAAAAAGCCTGTCCAAACACACTAAAATATGGGCCCAATTTATATATTCTTTCTTGCTTTGTATTTTGATTTTTGGGTCTCACATGGACCCCTTTTAGACCTCCACCCTTCTTTTTACTTTTAATCTTTAGAAAAAAGGATAAATATATTTATAAATTATTATAAATGGCATGCATATATTCTTTGTTATATTTTTGGGATATTAATATCCCTATTGTTCAAAAATTAGAGCATATATACTCTTTATACTAACGGACATATATGTGTCATAATCTTATTCACCAACTCGATATTTATTAAATATTGGATCGACATATAAGATTGTGTCACGTGTCCCTATTTAGTCTTCCGTTAGAGTGAAGGGCATATATGCTTTACTTTTTGGACGACAGAGGCACCAATGTCCCAAAAATATGACGGAGGTAACCTGCATATCATTTACGATAATTCAGGGGTATATTTGTCCTTTTTCCCCTAATCTTTTGGTCCTCTATTTCCTTTTTTCAAAAAATAAAAATCCTTGAAAAAATAATATATTAAAAGATTTGAAATATCGAGAGGATTTAGATTTTGAGATTTTTTAGAAGAGATTTAAGTTGATTATAATTGGAAAAAAATTAATCTGCAATGTATAAATAATGTATATAAGTATATCTTTGATACATAGATATACACTATCTATATACAATTATATAATATCGATACATTACATACACACACACGACCATACAGGATCATTTTGTTGAAAAGAATTTTTATTGCTCGTACGTATTAATTTTTTTGTAATATAACAAATTTATTCTATAAATTATTGGTATATAACATTCTAAAATCATACAAGCTACTTAAACGTTATATTCATAAAAAATAATGCACTATAAAATAATAATAATAATAATAATAAAATAGATATCTTTACTTAACAATAAATAATAATATAGTACGATACAATAAAATTTAATTCACAATCAAAACAACCACTATTATACTTAAAAGTATCAACCATCCAAAAAAGTTGTTTCAGTGTTTGGAGTGAACCTTAGCACATGGAATTTGCTCCCAAGGAAAAAGAATGGTGGGTAAAGGAAAGAAGAACCCACTTTTGGAAGTTTCCCTTTTAAGTAGTTTGGTACTTATCTTTTTTTCTTTTTTTAAAATTCCTCCATTCACTTGTACTTATCACAATTTAACTTGATAGATCTATTAAAAAAATAATTAATGATATAGGTACTCTACCAAACTATCTCCTATTAAATTATGTTTTAGAAAAGAATTTGAAAAAAATAAGTATTTAATGTTGAAGGTAACACATGAAAAAAAAAATTACATTATCTTTCCGTGATATAAAAGTAAAAAATCTATTTTACAAATAAATGACAAGTAAAACTAAACGAAAAAATAAACGAGATATTTTAGTTAGAATTTAGAATGGTCAATTAGTACTTACTTGCTACGTTAAACTCAAATAAAATAGATAATATAACTTGAAAATCATATGAATCCAAACAGTCACTAAAAATAATTATGGATAAATGAACGAGCTCAATAACTTAAAAATATGACAAGGTACTATATAAATTGTTATAAAAATGATTATTTTTTTTTTTTTTGGTTTTTCACTCAGTGTATAGTGTACACATTAAGTTTGATTAATTTAAATTTGTGTCCGGTAGAGCCCCATTCGAGGATAGCACTCTCTATCAAAGATTTTTTCACTCACGATTCGAATATGAAACCTTTAATTATGAAAGGAGTAGCTCCATTTACTGCACTATATCCTTTAGTGGTTTATGTTGTTGATTTTGCATTTTTAAAATTCTTTAATTTTTTAAGATAATTTTACCATCACAGTAGTTATTGAGAATTTTAACCCCACATAACAAAATAAATCCCCAACTTTAAGTATTTACTCAACACAATAAAAGTGTTCAAATATATCAACTTAGGGGAATGAGCACAGTAGAAGTGGACATGATAGGATATATACCGAATTACTATATCATATCAAATTATTTGATATCTTGACTTTGAAATTATAACATTTGGTATATATTTTAATTTTTTTGGTATTTGATATTTGGAAACAATAGACCGAAATACCGAATATCATATCGAAATATATTTATGCATAAATAACATTATATATGTATTATTAAAATACTAATAAATATGCAAACTAACATTAGTATCAACTTAACGTTTAGAAGTTAAAACTTTACCTACTCTACTTTGATTGAAATGTATTTAAATGTAATTAATTTACAAAATGAGTTGTTTGTACTTTCTTTTGAATAAATATTCCTACAAGGGTACATAATGTGTTTGTATAATATAACTAAGACTCCTTTTTGAATTGTCAAAGTAATAATATTCTATTATACGAATATATATTAGTTGAAGTTGAAAAACCTATGGTTATCAATTTACCATACCGTAAATATCAAAAACGTACTTCAAAATATTGAACCACACAAAATTAAATTGGTATGATAATGCTATTTTTAATAGTGAAAATATTCTAGACCTTGAATTAAATTACTCAAATTTTCATATTATTAGATAAAAATATTATGCAACAAGATCTAAGGTAATGTATTACATACACATGACTAACTTATTAAACTTGAAATAACCCTAATAACATTATTACTATCAGATTTTTGTTGTAAATTTTAAAACATTATACCTTATAAAAATATTACACAATGGACAATAAGTACGATACACAAATTAAAGTCTACTATTAGGAGTTATCTTTAGCCTATTGATTTTTATTCATATTATAACCAATTTTGATCAAAAACATTGTCGCTGGGGAGTTTGTTGATAATTTCAATAAACAAAACACCATCACTAAAAAACTGTCAAAATTAAGACTCTTGATATCTAATAAAAAAAGGGTTAAGAGTGCAAATGTATTTGCAAGAAAGATTAAATGGCACATCATAACAACTTGTAGACTAAATTGACAATAAATAACCCATTTTTAATTTATTGGCAAAAAAATATTTTTTAAAAAATATATATTTGACATCTAAAAGCCACATTTTTTAAAAAGTTTTTTTTAAAAAAATCTTGTTTTTCTCTCCCCCATTTCCTAATCATTAGAAAATTCCGTGATTTGTGGAATTGAAGTTTTTTAACTTTTTTGGGCAATAGATTTGATTCTAGATTTTTATTTTTTTGGTATGAATTCTATGGGTAAGAAAGGTTTACATAACATTTTTGTAAAAAAATGGGTATCATAATCTTGATTTTTTTAAATCTCCAACGACAACTTCAAATTCTACCCATGAAAATATACTTTGACTAATGTATACCAATCTTGATTTAAACAAATATATACAAATTTGTTAGATGAATAGGAGATCAATGAATATGGATCAATATAGGCATATTGTATAGTTACAATATACATAAATATATACAACTTCTAAGTAAATGAATTCAAAATAGTTTCATGTATACATAATCGATAACGCAATTGTAAAATTATAATAAATTAATAAATATTCTTTGAATAAAAAATTATGTATACAAATAGAACTAATTGAATTCACTAGTTAAGTAAACTTAACATATAATTATAGACACTATTTATTTTACAAGATACATTTCAGAATAATTAATACCTTGAAACAATCTTATTTTCCTTATAAAATTGACCTCCTATTAGTATAATTGTAGTATCACCCTCTCCAATCTTATGTATACTCGTAATCCTATATTGTTTTATATTAACATCAATATTGAAGCTTTATCAATCTTATAATGAAATTAAAAGAAATTAATGAAAGTATCGACATTTAGATAATTTGATATCAATTAAATGAATCCACCTTGAAATAGATTTTTTTTTTAATTCGATGTATACTTGTAATCTTATAGTATTGCGTATCAATATCGGTGTTGAATCGTTATTAATCTAATAATGAATAAATAAAATAATTTTTACTACCACATTCTTCGCTATGATGAATCAAAATTATCACAGATGTCATTTATTTTTCTCTATTTGTTGTTGAAGTGCGTTGATTTTTTATTTTTTTTTGGATACACTGATTTTGAATTGGTGAATTTCATGGAAACTGAATGACTATTTTTATCAATACAAGAGTTAAATATACTCATGAAAAAATAAAGTATAACTTACATAAATCTCACAATATAAAATCTAAATTACATCTTATCCCTACTATTTTCTATTTTACAAAAATCACTTAAAATAAAAGTTATCCGGATACATAAGTTTCATCTGAATACATCAGGTGTGATACATTGTAAAAGCTGAAAGTTGCACCTATTAAGGAAAATAGTTGGTTGTTGCACTTTATTAGGAGAATTAACCTAAAATTGATTCTAAATCCTACGTTTCAAGCATAAGTGATTGTTATCAATCCATCCCAATCTGTATCAGATTAACATCTTTCAAAATTCAAATTTCCATCATCTTTATCAAGCCGTCATTGCACATGAAGAATTCAAATTACTCGACAAAGTTGGCTGATACAATATGAATATACATCTATTTTTTGAGAGATTTCGAAATTAAGGTAAGCGAGATGAGTTATGAAGGTTACAAAAGCGATGGATTGTTGTTGCACAATTGATTTCATTTATGAATCTCAAAGCCGCCATTTTAGTCGAGTTGGAGATCGATGAGATTAGGTAAAACTTGAAAATCAGATACATCGTAGAAGTGTTGTGAATGGGTAAGCGAGATGAGTTATGAATGATTTATTTTTTGTGTATCAGTAAAGTGTTGTGATTTTGGTACATAAAGGTCATATTAATTAGTTGTTTTAGTAGTTAATATGATCTATATTTTGTGTATCAATATAATGTTTGGATTTTGATACATAAAACTACAATTAATTAGTTGTTTTAGTCGTTGATGTGATTGTATGATACAGTTATATTTATCAATGTAATGATTGATGCTTAACTGATTGCATGATACATTAATTAGATGATACTGATAGTATTTGACTATTTGCATGAAACATCAGATGTAAAGATACATTAGTAGTAAAGTTACATTGATTGTAAACTATTAGAGTGTTTGAAGAGATTTATCAATTTTTAGTATAAAAATGTAGTAAATAAAAGATACATGCAGCTAAATCATATATAATTACATGTATCATGATACATAATTATATATTTATGTAACTAATTTGTTGTATCCTTTGGCTGTCTGATCAACATTTCTTTGAAAAAAAAATGAATCACTAACTTTTTATGTATGTAGGTTATTCCGTCAACTGAATTTATTTTCTCGATTTTTGAAGCTCGAAGAAGATACATTGTTTGCCTTGAGCAGAAAATATGTACTTGTGGAAGATTTCAACTAGATGAGATACTTTGCTCACACACAATTGTTATTTTAAAGCACAAGAATGTTACAGATATGCATCCCTATCGCTCTTATTACTACAAGCCTGATGTATTAGCAAAACCTATGAGGTTTCAATGATTTCAATGCCAATTGATCGATTCCGGACAATATCTTAGATGAAACTGTGTTGCCACCTAAATACAAAAGAATGGATGGACGACAAAGGAAATGAAGAAAAAAAATGCAGATTAGAAGATAACAATAAACACAAATTATTATGGACGCTATAGACAAGAAGGTCACAATAGAAGAACTTGTACTTTTTTCCTGAAAGAATAGTGACATTATTTTTTTAATAAGACATTCATATTTATGTTGACTATTTTTTCAGTTAAAAGATTTTTCAGTTTCATATTTGACAACAAATAAAGTGTATTGTTTGGATTTGCCACTATTGATACAATATTATTGAGTGTTGTTGTTGAATTTAATAGAACGAAATGATTTGTAAGCCAATGTTATATTCGATATACAATTATTGAGGTGTTGTTGTAAATATAGATAAAATTTTAATGTATTTTAAGTAATAATTGTTGTGTTACTGCGACAGAACTGATTGGATATATGATATAAAATTTATACTTTTAAGTGTATCAACAGTTCATATGATACATAGTACATGTATCATATACATAATATATGATGTATCATATAGATATTTATATGTCATATATCATATACATTATAACAAGTGTATCATATGTTTCATATCATAACTAAACTATCTATTAAGAATAGGATATAAGTAAAATTTTACTTTAAGTAAATCAGTTATGTGTCTAAAGCTTAACTTTGCATAACAAAAATGTATAATGCAAAAGTTTAAGAATAAGGTGGTCCATAATGTATCAATAGCAATATATTGAAAACACGAAATTTAGGAAATTACAAAATACTATGAATAATTTTTTAGAAAAACACTCGAAAACTTAAGTAAAATTGTCTTCAATACAAAAAAATAAAAACATTGTCTATGCATAGATACTTAATTACTACTTTATGTGAATCAAATCTTCTTCGAGTGGTGGTCTTAGGCTTTGGTGCATCATCATTTTCGCTGAAGAATCCATCATTGGCCTTGTCGATGCCATATCTCCACAACAATGCTGCATATCTATTAACAAAAATCTTCATTATGTATCATAAACATACTCTGTATTTGATACATTACATATAAACTGAAAAATCAAAAGATACAACATAATTTGAGATATATCATAATGTTATATTCTGGGATATTAGAGCAGATGCATAGAACTAACATTCACTAATACATAATAGAACAAGTTTGAAATATGACTACTCTATATTGTATATGATACATGAACAAAAAACACCAGATGAACACAAAAAATGCTTTATTGTATATTATGAACATACAATATTATGAATATAACAAACAAATGACCAACTATGAAATTTTTAATTTGATACATACATTCGAACTATTAGAAAAAATATAAAATAAACATAAAACATATATGTGGAAAAACTAATTTAAATAACAATGTATCCCTACTGTTTTATTGACACATAAAAAAAATGTATCATATACTCATTTAAATTTCAAAAGTTAATATATAGAAGTTATATGATACATTAATGAAAACATTACATACAAGAGTTCAGATTGAACTTCGTTATATGATACAATCCAACCACTTATTTATTACTATGCAAAAATTAGGGTTTTAGTGTATCAACCCTATACAAATCGATTAGAATCCAAAAGAATATGAGAACATTGTAATGTAAAACAACATATCATTTTTTGCTCTGAATAACCCATATACCATAGCACATACAAATTAATGTATCAGCTTGTTCAGATCCAACATACCAAATACCATATCAAACACCAAAATTTGAAAGAAAAAAAAAAGAAGTACGAAAAACATACTTTGAACAACGTAGGCTTGAAAATTAATGGTGTTGTTTTCCTTCCTCTTTTTTTGGGGGATATTTACAACATTTGATTTGAGGATGATGGTGATTCCTTGTTCGACTTGGCAACATTTGATTTTGAGGATGATGGTGATTCCTTTGTTCGACTTGAAAATACTTTGATTCTTCTTCATTGCTAGTGGGTTGTGCAAAATCTTGGATTTGTTTTCAGCCCATTTATCATTGTCAGAATCATATATTCGATTATTAGAAGAAATTGGTTGAGTAACCCCAATACTAAACGAAGCACCCTTATCCATATGTATCAGGAACATAACTTTGAACAAAAACAAGAACTCAACTAAAATAACAATGGAGAATAGAGCCCCTACCTATTTAGATGTTTGAAATTGGTTGACTGGAGAGAGAATTGTTTTAAAATCAACTTGATAACGGCTAACAATCTGAAGAGAGAATCGTTTTGAAATCATTTTGATAACTGCTGTCAATTAGGGGAAAATTTAGGGAGAAAAAAAAAAGTTGAAAAGGAAGTGTAAACGTGGGTTTCACTGGTCAGTGTTATGTATCCAAAAGTTTTAAAAATTGGAATGAAAAAAGGAATTTTTGAAATATTTAAAAGAGGAAGGAAAAAATGGAGAATAAGAAAACTTAAATTATGTATATGAGCAATTTTTCCAAAAATAAAACCCACCCCTCCTTAATTTATGTTAATCATTAACTGTTGGTTTCATAATGAAGGAAAAACAAGACCTATTAATATGCCAAATTAATTTTGGGACAATTTGTGCTAATATTTTATTTGTCTATTTAATGCTTATTAATGTTGGGCTATATGTGAACTATTAGCAGTTGTCTAGTGATCCAACCCACTTATAGGACTGGGCTTCTCAACACCCATGGGCATTGGCCTTCATAATTTCACTGATACAAGTATTTGATCTAGAAATTCTTACCTTCATAATTAAATAAGACACTATATTAGTAAATTTATTACTCCCTCCGTCCTATTTTATGTGACAATATTTAATCGGGCACGAAGCTTAAGAAATAAATGAAGACTTTGAAATGTTTACCAAATTGCCCCTTAAACAAATAGTGATATTAAAAAGTAGACTCACTTTTCTCTCTCCTCATAAATGTATTGGAGTACTATCTTTAAGATTACGTGGGATCAACAAGGATAAAAGATAAATTGTACCTTTAAATATTTACCATATAAGGAAATGTGACATTCTTTTTGGGACTAACCAAAAAGGAAATTGTGCCACATAAAATGGGACGGAGGAAGTAATATTTTTTTTTATTTACCAAACATAATAAGTTATTTTTAATAATTTGTAGTAAATTTGAGAAAAAGGCTCTTCACTTCGTGTATTTCAACATTTGAACAAACAAGATGTAGATTGATATTTCAATTTGGACTACTACCTTATTTGATAATTCAACTTTATAATAATTGTCAATGTATTTTAATATGATGGGGATTGAGGAATGGACAAGAAAAATATATTGGATAAAATAGATACCAAAATAAATTGAATAGAGATGTGTTCCTCTCTAACTTCCCATGGTGTCCTAAAAGACTTATAGAAATTGAAACTCAATGTGACTTTACAAATTTGAAAAAATGATTTGACTTTTGAATTGAACTGCATCTTAGTTGTTAGTTAACAAATTAGATTTATTATTGTTTTTTGAAGCTCAAATTATGATTAGAGTACTATGATTTGGGTGGAAAATCAAATTAGAAATGCAACTCGTTATTGCTTAACAAGCTTAAAGAAATTATTTAAATTTCGAAATTGATCGTTATGAGAAATTTGAATTGAATGTTGTTTAAATTTATTGAAAATAGTTTTTTTAAAAATCAACTACAAAATTTTGAAGTCATTTGGTGGATATTTTGAATTTGTTTTGAATAATGATTACAACTAAAAATCACAAAAGAAGTTTATAACAATAACTAATAATGTTTATACATTGTTATAAACTATACTTTATTTATTGTAATACATGTTATACAATGTAGAAACATTATCTATAAAAATTATAAACATTACTCTCTTCATCCCTCTGTCACAGTTTATACAACACTATTTCCTTTTTAATCACATTGTTAAAAATAGATCAAAAATCAAGGGTTAAAATCGAGGGTCAAAATTTGAAAAATAATAATTTAAAGTTTGTTTTTAAAAAATACTTTCAATTTCAAATTTTTATTTTTCACCCCCACGCCACCCCTGGCCACCCCCCGCTCCAGCCTCACCCTCCCAAAAAAAATTAAGTTTATTTTTAAAAAGTACTTTCAATTTCAATTCAAAAATTATTTTCTACTCTCTAGTAAAAATAAAAGATATTTTCTCAAAAATATTTTTCATTCATAAATCAAACATTAAAAAAAAAAAATCGAAAAATATTTTCTACTGACCAACCAAACATGAAAAGAAAAAATAAGTTACAAATCTACTTGCTTTCTAAGAAAACATTTTCCTTCATACCAAACACATCCTCTGTCTCAATTTATGTGACAATCTTTCCTTTTTAATCGCATGGTTAAAAATAGGTCAAAAATTAAGTGTCAAAATTGAGAGACGTCTTACACCAAAAAATGGTGGATCAATTTTCTTAAATTAATAAATATCTTTTTTTTTTTTTTTAAAAGTAGAAAGAAAATCGACTTACAACTTTGGAATCAAACCTAGGTATTTACTATTTATCATGATAGAAGACTTTCTGCCATTAGATCACTCATGCTCTTAAATAAATTATGTTTGTTGTTTAAATTATATTCTTTAATAACAATTTTACACCTTAAAAACCAACATTCGTCAATTTTTATAAAAAATCATAGTGTACTTTCAAAAAAATATAGAAAAGAATCATAATTTTCACGTCCGTACGTCAATTTCTTTTTAAAAATATTTTTGCCTAAATAATTGACGGAAGTACGTTGGTTTTCTTAACAAAAATAAAAACTAGCAAGTTCGGTTTCTTTAATAAAAAAAAAATTGAAAAATCATTGACAAACCGACGGAATCCTTCTGTTTTCCACATTTTTTTTAGTGTTTGTCCAAAAAAAGACACATTTAATATAGTAATAATTTAACTTTAAATTTTTTAATTTTAGTTTGAATGAGATAATTTATATGCACACAAATGTCTATAAATTACTTTAAAGAGTATAATTTTTTTAAAAAATAATCTTTTATTCTTAAAATGTCGTGGTTATTCAAATACCTTCACATAATTGACACGAAAGAAATATATAATAATAATAATTTGTAAGGGTATATAAAAACTGTTTGAAATATACGCTTTGTGTTTGGCGATATATTTTTGAAAATTACCCTTTCTATGACTTGCATTCTAGTTCTAGCAATTGACAAAAGTTTCAGTTCTCTATTGTTCTAAAATACTATCCAGGTAAAGCAATGGGGTTAGGCCCTCAAAAATAATGCCTTAAAATATTTGAAGTCAATTTTTCATCAAT
Source organism: Solanum bulbocastanum (assembly GCA_037074985.1). Classification (NCBI taxonomy): domain Eukaryota; kingdom Viridiplantae; phylum Streptophyta; class Magnoliopsida; order Solanales; family Solanaceae; genus Solanum; species Solanum bulbocastanum. Next base: position 39,631,878 of record CM073603.1, on the reverse strand, counting down.
TATTATGCATATTTTTTTTTATATAAAAATACGATTGGTGTAATTATAAGTAAAAGTCATAGGTAATTTAATTGCTTTCACTTTCTACTTCTTAATTTGTCTATGTTACTTATTTTTCAATTAATCATGTTTTAATATTGACTTTGTAAGAGTATTTTCAATTTTTTGAGGCGTCATCATAGACATTTTCAATCCAAACTAATTAGATTATTAAATAATTAAATTTTAAAAAATAAGTAAGTATTGTCTTAATTTTGAATGTTTTTAAAGAGTAACAATCATTACAAAATTAATGATTTTTTAAACCTATGTTATAATTAAAAATATTATGAAATATTATACAAGTAAAAAATGATATTCTATTTGATGTGAGGTTTTATTTCTATTTTTAAATACTTCACAATAATCTAGATAATTCGTGTAACAATTGATTTAATTGAAAAAGCTTTCTGAGATCTAAACATTTGTAGTGTTGTATGACATACAATAATTTATATGTGCACATTGTGTCATACAAAATATTACCAAAAAGTGTTATACTGTCAACTAAAAAGAATTAATTATCAAATCATAATTAATTATTATGCATTTTAAGAAGTTACGAGAATTAATATACATAAGAAAAGCTATTAAATATGTAAGAATTCTATACTATAATATCCCTTTGCATTCATCTATAAATGTATTTTTGGTATTATGAATTTCCTTCTAATAAACAATTATTATAAATATGCAGAGAAATATTTTATAAAGTATCAAATGAAATTTAGTTTTGAAAATTATATAAATTAATAGAATTGACTTGAATAGAATAAAACTACTTTGTGGCCAAGAAATGGAAGAGAAAAAAAGTTTATAGCCATAGCATGAAACATCTGTGTCACATAAAAAGATTGAACAATAGTAGATATGTAGGTCCCTTAAATCTATTATTAAATCCACGTAAGGTCCACAAATAATAATCTAAAATAAATGTCTCACTTCACCACCACCACTACTTTCCTCCAAGTCAATCACTATTAAACAAGTCTCAAATTACAATATACTATATTTTTTATCTAAAATATTTTTTTTATCCCACATAAAATGTTATTATTGTTAAAATATTTTTAGCTGTATATTAGTGAAAAAACCATAAAATATTAAGCACAAACTAGTCAGATTCCAACTAATTAATTTTAACATCAAAAATTACTTTTTTTTTAAACCCAACTTGCTGACTTCCGCAAATCAAGGGTCCAAAATACAATTTTTTTGATTGGATGTGCCGTCCAATTAAAAGAACATGCAGGTGAGGAGGACCACATATCACATATTCAACTTGTTTATATTATATACTTTTTATTAGCAAATGAGGAGAATGATTATTTATTTTGTTTAATAGCTTCTTAAGAAGGGAGATTTTATAATGCTCTTTAGCTGTCTGGTTGGCTCCATTCTTCCGATTGCCAATCCCCCTTACAATCATTGTCTCTTTTTCAAACTAGAATATTTAACTTATCACCATAATAAATGGCATAAATGATGTTCAAATCAAAATTCTTTTTATCCACCTAAGTCTAGCTGGTAGTGAAATATTGTGCGAATTAATCGAGGTGCATACAAATTGATTCAAACATCGAGGTGCATACAAATTGATTCAAACATCATCGATACAGAAAATTAAAAGATAACAAAATTATGTTAAAAAATATATATAAAGAGAGAATGGAAATGAAATCTATGTATAACTTTATTGTTAGCACTTAGGAACATTAGCATTTCTGTTTAGTAAGCTGAGAGCTCATCTAACTCTGCTAGATCTGCACCTATCCATCAAACTTTAAAAGATACCATAATTACATTTTCTGATGCTTTTTCTATATCAATTTCTTATGATGTGCACCTAAGAGAAAAGAAAAATAATAATACCTTGTTGCACTTTCTGCTAGATCAGATGTATTTTCAGGCAGCTGAACAACTATATCAATTACTACTGTTTTTATGGAAAATATGAAGGAAGGGAAGTACTTTGTTTGTCGCACGTCCGAATCGCTACTCCAAAAAAGTCAGTCATATTTGTGTTTCTGAACCTACTAAGTGACCGTTCAAATGCTATTCCTTGTTGGAGATGCAAAAGGGCTATCAGGAAGATTCAATCCTTGACCACTGCAAGATTCCGAAACATTTCATTAAATAATGCAAATTAACATATTTTTCCAACACTGGCATGCTGTTATAACATGTTAAATTGCGACTATATAAAAAATGACTTACCTTTCTTGGTCATAGTGATTTGTCTTAACATGCCTAGTTTTGTTGTTGCTGGTGGAACCATTGTTCCATACATCTAGCACGTAAGAAAAACCCTCAGCAGATGGGAACTCTAGTTGTTCGTTATGGCCTATACAGGGAAAGTAGGAAAAGAAAACAACAATGCCCGGTGAAATGGAGGATAAATAAGAAAGATTCTTATATGGAACAAATTTAACAACCTTCTGAAGCGAGCTTCAAATCCTCTACTGAGTAGCCAACACACATTTGATAATGTTGCAACTCCTGAAAACGTCTCTTCTCAAACTCAATTGCCCGCCTATACACTAAAAACAGAAAATAATATGAATATTACTTCTATCACAAAAAATTATTAAAGAAAGGTATCATGCAGAAGGTAGATTTCCGCAGTTTGAGGTGAAATGCATCTTACAAGATTGGTGCTCAGATTCTGCATTAGCGAAAGGATTATAACAGGAAGCTTGATAACCTTTCTCCGGGCATTTTCTGCAGATATAAGATAAGGATCATATCAAATGCAAATTCCGACAAAGTGTTATCCCAAGTCTAAGAGCTTCTGCAAGTTGCAGTCCCTCAAGTGAATGAAAAGATCGATATTCTAATGATACAGACAATATTCTTTAAACATCACAATGTTCATATTAAGAATAGTACGAAATATGCTTGCTGAAAAATATGCCTACAGAGATGCAATAAACAAATCTAATAGACTTAATCGGAACTAAAATTGAACCAATGATCCTCAAGTATCCTGAAAACATAATCACTGCCATTTAACAAACAACCACAGATCTGAAAACGTAAGTTCACCTATCATCAATCGAGAGTATTGAAAGATCAATCACTTCCAATATTTCAATAGATTAAACTACAAAGACAAATGGCATTAGCAACACAATATCATTGCATGCTCAGTACTTCAGAAATGAAGATCTTTTAATAATAACTAACAAATATGCAAATAAATGATTAGAAGCCTTCAAATAAAAGAAACCAGGGAATGTACCTATCTACAAGCTTGGACTTTTCCCTGTAAGGTTTCACCAAAACACGTGCATCGCAGACTAAATGAGGATTCCCCCTTGACAGGATCTGCTTAACTGTCTCTGTGTAAGCAAAAGTTACAAATCCAAACATTCTCTTCTGTTGACAAGGAATCCTAACATCTTGGACTGGTCCAAAATGACTGCATAAACATGAAATAAGTTGTGAAGACGTTAAAAAGATGACTAATAATAGGTGTCAATTCACTTGGAGTGACTTACCTGAAATAGTTGGAAACATCTTGCTCACTGAAGGTACTCTCAGCCGGAAAAGTCAGATAAATCTGGCGAGAATCAGCTACAATTGCTCCATGTTCATTTCTTTCTCCACTGCATTCCAAGTATTTGTGAATATCCTTAGCCAAAATAACGGCATGCTGTCCATGGGGCCTGTTGTAAATACAAGCATTTATATCAAATACAGTTTGTGTCAAAGAACAAAATCTACAAATGAGAGAGCTATACAAGTTGCACCTGTCGATGACACGAATGCTGTTTCTTAGTCGGGCGAGGAGTTTAGTCAGGCTATATCCAGCTTTCCCGTGTCTCTGACTTTCTGTGAGATAACCCTCGGCCTGAAGTGTTCTGCCAAACATCTCATGATACAACATAGGCAACGAAGCAATAGAAACAGGGTCACCCCCTTTGGATTTGAGAAGCTGAGTGAGCTCCATCTCTAGTTTCTCTAGAGATCCAGGGGAGACAACATGTTCATCAGTAACTACATCATTTAAATTTCCGTTGAAAACTTGGGAGAAGCTTTCCGGAGTTGGATATCCATGAACGTATCTACAGTTATTTCCATGCTTACAATACCCTTTGTTAAAGTAATGACAAATCTTAACAGGAATCTCAGGCAAGCTCGAAGATCTTCGACACGATCTTGGACCAAATGTACGTCCAACGAAATTGTGGTCTGAGTGATCATCCAAAGATAAGAGCTGAAGTTGATTTTGGAGTTGATGTTCATCAGTCATAGGATCGGAGCAACCCGCTGGCAAAAGATCCAAGTTGTGAATTGGATGATTTTCAGCAGGTCCTTGATGGTTCGTAAAGGGGCGAGGTGAAGCTGATGAAAATAGACCAACGTGCAAAGGGAGTGAATGAGGACCAGAAATCGCTGGTTTGGGTGATAATCCAAGAGAATTCTTAGCTTTGTCAATAAGCGAATGGATCACATTGTCGGGACTAAACGCTAATCTAATCATGTCCTGCTCACCATGATCACCATAGAGGAGATAACCTATGATCTTACTCACATGTTCTTTCTCTAGTTTCTGAATTCGATTATATACAACTTCTGTAGACTCGAAGAAATCCATGCTCATCTTCAACCTAACAAATCAACATGGTTGTTGACTTAATCGAAAACCATTACTAATAAAACAATTCAAAAATTTTTATTGCAGCATATACATCAAAGAACAAGACTTACCTGATTGAAATGACATATACATACATTTCTCATGACTAAAAATCAAATAAATTCAATTAAAATGATGAAAAATATAGGATCAAAATGACAAAAAATAACAAATAATCAAACTAAATCTTTAAAATGAGAGAAAATGAAGACAACAGTTGTATGCTTTATCTAACACTACTGCTGATAACATAACAATAAGCAATCATCAATTTTACCAAAAATTTAAAAAAATGAAAAACTACTAGTAATTTCTAATTTTTTCTATAAAATTGAAGATATCACCAAATTTTTTAACATAAAAAATTGTTTCAAAAAGAACTGATAATTATAACATTTGATATAGAAATTAACCTAAAACTAGAATTTAAGCGACAAATACAACATTGTTATTCTTTAAACAAAATGAAATTAAACAAATTTTGAACATAGAAATTGACTTCAGATTTTTGACATTTCTCTGAACGCAGAAACATCTCGTCTCTTTTCGTCATTGAAACAATATTAACAGTTTAAAACTTCAAATTACTCCACAAAATTAAAAAAACAAGCAACATAAACCACCATTTTCAATCACCATTAAAAAAAAATACCTGATATCTGAGTAGAGTACAGTTCAACACTGAAAAAACAAACGAAAAAAAGAAAAAAAGAAAAAAAACACTCCATACTCTCAATTCACAAAATTTCTTCCCGCTTGCTCTTGTCGTTCTTCTCACAACATTTTGCTTCAAATCAAAACCCAATTTTAAAAACCTGTAAGTAAGATTTAAGGAATTTTTAATTAGAGGTCTTTGATAGTGATAGAAACATTTTTTTTGGATAATTTAAAACTTTATAAAACAAAAAGTTTGAAATGAGTCCATATACAGGCTGTATCTCTGTTGTTAGAGAAAAATGGGGGAATTTATTAGATTTTCTAATTCAATTAGTAGAATGTTTATTAGCTAATGAAAATGACATGAATACCCTTATCCAGCTGTTCTTTCGGATATATCTATGTGGCCAAGTCTTACCCCATTTTTTTTTTTATAAAAAAAATTTCAAATAAAATATATATTTGTAACTGAACACAGGTTGGCTTATATGGAAAAAAAAAAACTTTTTTGTCTTTTGAGGAAATCTTGTGTGTAGCACTATATAACTTTATCTGATTGTATGAGCAATTCTGGTGACGCCACATCGTACTACTCGACGTGTTCAGGAGAAAACATATGAGTTCACGGGAATTTACTATTATGTATGTATTAAGAAATTTATTAAATATTTATAAGTATATAATTATAAATTTGATTATATATTGAAGTTATTATAGAAAATCATCAACTAATGAAATTTAATGTGTATTGTGAATTTTGCTTTGTATTCTTTACCGTGAAATATGGTGAAGTTGTTGTTACATTAACAATTTCAGTGTAATTCACGAGTAATGTGAAAGAAGTTAAGAGTGTATATAGAATTATTATACCTTTTGACTAAATAAACCAATGGATTAATCTTTTACTTTTTTTTTTGGGTTAAAATATATGTTTGTTTTACTTGACTTGAATGGGGCCCTTAGTTCAAAAGTGTAATGTTTGTATGTGAAACAGAATGGTTTGTTGTTTTTGTGGGAGTATGATAAATGGCATGCATGCAATATATTTATTTATTTTCTTAATTAATATAATTATTTATTTTGCATGTGTGTCACTTGTCAAAAAAATGTGACAGTGTTTGATTTGGGATACTTTGGCCAAAGTACAGATAGAAAAAAATCCCAACAGAAAGCCTACTCCACATATTCTAACTCAAAATCTACCTGCCAATTTGTGGGGTTTGGTGGTATATAGGACTCTATTTTTTGTATTTTTTATTTTTTTTAATAAAAGGTAAGAGATTATAATTTTAATAATTTTCAGAGTAAAAAAAAAAGTTATGATGAAATATTTTTTGTAATCGATAATAACGGCAAGAGAGATGCATCAATATGTAGTCAAATTTTGATGACCGATAAGTTGAGCAAAATGTGCTGTAGATTTAGCCATTTAAGTGAGCCAAAATAGGAACGTACGAATCTAGATTTCAAGGATTTTTTTTTTTTTTTGTGATTTCAATTTTACACATATGTATTCTTTTAATCTTTTATTGTATTACATGTGTTCAAAGAATGATTTAGGAATTTTTGTTAAAATGTTTCTTGATGTGAAAAATAATATGATTGAGATAATTTCTTATTAGTGAAAATATTTATGCAAAAAATAATGAAATGACTTCTCTGGTGGAGTTGGGAAAACAAATTAACATATTAATGGTGTATTTTGATATTTCCTATCTTTTAGTTTTTATTCAATCTTTTCATATTATTGTCTATATTCTATTAAATTGGTCCGTGCTCAAGAGGCTTGTAACTAACTAAACATATACTAGTGAATCAACGCATAAAATGTCCTCTCTCGCTTTTTTCCTTTTATACAAATTAGTTCTTTAGTCTCATCAAACACTCCACTGATTTCTCTCCTTGATTCCCTTAACCACAATCAAATTGAAATTTCAAAGATATTCTTATCTCCTAATCATGCTTCCCCAAATTCAGTTAACTTCTGACGGTTTACAATCAGGGGCGGATGTACAGTGCTTCCAGGGGGTCTTCCGAACCCCTTCGGTAAAAAAATTACACAATATATATAAGATCGATTTTTTCCTGTACATGTATATATTTAAAATTGAACCACCTAAATATATATCAAAGGAGTAGACCAACGGTTGAGGGGGTTCAAGATTTCACTTAAGTGAGCTTTGAGTCGCGGGATCGATTCCAGGCAACAACGTATTTTATTGTTGTAATTTTTAGCTATTTTGCAGGCTTTAAATAGACCAAACGACCTTGTTTTTAAAGTCATAACTAATTAAAAAAATTATATTTTAAATCTTAATGAAAAAGTCAACATATAAAAATATCCCTCTTTTCTAGAGATTGCAATATTATATTTTTCCTATTCTTGATTTCTTTCTCGTTCAACTTCACGCTGCTGGCTTGCTGGTGCTGTTTGCTGCCGCTTGTTGCTGGTGCTGCTTGCTGCCGCTGGTGGAGGAGTGGTGGTCCTCCGTGGATTAATTTAATTCTCTCCTTCAGGCTCCATTTGTGATGGCAACCTCTGTAAGTTTTTTTTTTTTTTTTTTTTTTTTCAGAATTCTATGCTTTGATTCTTGTATTTGTTGATGTGCTATTTTATTTAGTTGATTGAATTTGAATATTCACTTCTCTTAATAATTTTTGATTTTTCATACGAAAATTTCAATTATATTCACTGATTATGAAAGTTATAATATTATTTGTTTGGGCTTATTTGTTGATTTTATATGTTTATTATGGACATTCAACATTTATTCAATGGATATTAACTTTTATTTATGAGATTCAAACTTTTGTTTATTGTCTATAATTTTGTTTTGATCCTTATTGCATATTTAATTTTTGTAAGTTCTGACTAAATTTTTATTTTACGATTCAGTCTCAATATTTAGTGAAGAAATATTTTACACAAGTGCCGAAATCAACTTTAGCCTCTCAAAGTCATAGTCAATCTAATAAAAAAGAAAATACTAATCATTTAGAAGTGTCATTAGATTCTTCTCAAGAATTTGATTTGAGTTCTTTAAAGTTTGATCCTGGTGAAAGTACATCAATATTGAACTATCATCCAAACCACCGTGATGTTATTAGAAGAGCATACCTTTTGAATGGTGCTTGTCAACCTCGTTTGGCGGTGCAAGAGTATCCTCAAACATATATTTTTGAATCAATGCGTCGTTTTAATCATGAATGGTTTGATGATATATATCATAATTGGTTGGAGTATGGTGTTAGTAAAGATGCAGTCTATTGTTTGTATTGCTATCATTTTAAAGATCATAACACTAATCAAGGAGGAGGGGAGACATTTTCAACTATAGGATTTAAGAGTTGGAACAAAAAGGGTGGTCTTGACAAACATATTGGTCTACCGAATAGCATACATAATCAGTCAAAAAAGAAATGGCAAGATTTACTACAACAACGGCGGTCTATTCAATTTGCATTTGAGAGGCAATGTAATCAACTCAAGCATGGATATTATATGCGCTTAAGTGCGTCGGTTGATGTAGTAAGACATCTCATAAGTAGGGCATTTGCATTTCGAGGTCATGATGAATCTAAATCATCACTTAGTAGGGGTAACTTTCTTGAAATTTTCTCATGGTATGCAAAAAAATGTGATAAAATTCGCGATTATGTTTTGAAACATGCTCTTGTAAATGATCAAATGACTTCTCCAATGATTCAAAAAAATATTGTGAGTGCATGTAAGATAGAGACCGCTAAAGCTATTCTTGAGGAATTAAATGGTGACTACTGTGCTTTACTAGTTGATGAATCCTTTGATGTGTCACACAAGGAGCAAATGACTATCGTATTTTATATTGATAGAATGGGATTTGTAATGGAGCAACTTATTGACATTGTTCATGTTGAAGATACTAGTGCTTTATCTTTTAAGGAGGCAATTTGTAATTTACTTGCTCAACATTCTTTGAGTCCATCAAGTGTGTGTGTACAATGTTACGATGGAGCAAGTAATATGCAAGGTGAGATCAATGGCCTTAAAATGTTGATTAGACGAGAAAGTAAATCGGCTCATTCAATCCATTGCTTTGCTCATCAACTTCAACTAACTCTTGTTGGGGTCTCTAAAAAGTGTGTTGAAGTAGGAAAACTTGTAGTATTGATCTCAAATATTTTTAATGTATTGAGATCTTCTTTTAAGCGTATGGATAATTTACGAGATTCTCAAAAATCAACAATTCAAGTGGCATTAGATATGGGTGAACTTACAACAGGTAGGGCTTGAATCAACAACTTGGTCTTTCAAGAGCTTGTGATACTCATTGGGGATCTCATTATAAATTCTTTAACAATTTTATTATTATGTTTGGCTCTATTCTTGAGGTTCTTGAATCACTTGCTCTTGATGCAAGGAGTATGGATGAAAGAGCCAAGGCAATGGGACATCTTGAAGCTTGTCAAACATTTGAGATTGAGTTTATGTTGCATTTGATGAGAGATGTCTTAGCAATCACAAATGAGCTTAATAAATGCTTACAAAAAAAAGAGCAAGATATTGCAAATGCCATGCTACTTGTTGAAGTAGCAAAGAGAAGGTTGCAAGTCTTAAGAGATGATGAATGTGATTCTCTTATTGCCAAGGTATCTACATTTTGTATCAAACATGATGTTTTGATACCTAACTTTGAGGAGCCATATGTTAGCTCTTTAAGATCACGGTGGAAACTTGCTAACTATACAATCTTACATCATTATTGTGTTGAAGTGTTTTGCAATATCATTGATTGGCAACTTCAAGAACTTAATGATCGTTTTGATGAGGTGCCTACCGATTTGCTCCATGGAATTGCTTGCTTGAATCCAATTAACTCATTTTCAAGTTTTGACATAAGAAAAGTAATGAGAATGACTGAATTATATCCAAATGACTTTGATGAATCCAATATGAGTATTCTTGAGAATCAACTTGCAAGTTACATTGTTGATGTTCGTGATGTTGATGAAAGGTTTTCCGATCTAAATGGGATTTGTGATCTTTCCAAAAGATTAGCTTAGACAAAGAAACATTCAAATTATCCTCTTGTATTTCGCTTAGTGAAACTTGCTCTACTTTTACCAGTTGCCACTGCCTTCGTTGAAAGAGCTTTTTTGGCAATAAAGTTTATCAAGAATGGCTTGCGAAGTTAAATGAGTGATGATTTTTTTAGTGGTTGTTTGGTGCCTTATTTAGAAAAAGATGTATTTGATAAGATTTCTAATGATGTTATTATTAAGACATTTAAAGATATGAAACCTCGTAGAATACAATTGTAAAAATGTATGTAGTTCAGTAGTTGTATTTTCAAATGTAAAACTACGTTTTGATAGGTTTATCCGCATGTTTGGTTTCTTAACCTCCATTCAAGGTTGTGTAGTTTTGTGATGTAATGAAATCATTTTATGCCAAAAAGAATTTTTGTGAATAAATAGTATTTTCGCTCCATTTGCACTTTCAGAAGCCGAAGAAAATTCTAAAGGAATTGAAGAACTTTTTGAATGAGTTGTGCTACTTTATTATCATTTTATAGATATGTACTTTAAAATTTGTTTCTTAAGATAAGTTGTAATTGTAAGAAATTATTTGAACTAAGGATTTTTTTTTTGTCAACCCGTTTGTTAATCAATCCGTTCATAAATGACCCGACCCGTGTATTTATGGATAATATTAGCGTGTTTAATTTTTTTTTGAATCCCCTTGATAGAATTCCTGCCTCCGCCACTGTTTGCAATTATTATTATTTTTAGATTTTTGTTTGTTTGTATATCAAGATGAAATAAGTTTTACAAGATTTTAATTCAACAAGTATGAACAAAAAAGGACAAGAACAAAAGAAAGATGGGTCGAGCAAGTTGCTGAACAAAAGGAAGATGGTTCTAACAATATAAAAAAAAACGTAAATTAAAAAAATTGTATCTATCAAATCTGAATCAAAAATATCTGAAGAAGAAACTATTGAATTTGGGTCAATGGAACAAGATGATGGTGAAGACTTGAGGTATTTGTATAATATATTTTGTATATTTTTTGTGATTTGTATTTCTATCAATACATTTCACATTATGTTGTAACGATTCTATGTATTTAGTGTATCAATATTTATGTGACTTTTTTACTTTTTTAAACCTTAATTGTATATTTTTCAACAATTATATATGTAACGACATGATTCCGTCGTTAGGGAAAAGCCAACGGGGAAAGAATTGGGGTCAGAAAACTTTTTTATAGTATTTGGATTTTCCCAACCTTGTCCAGATTTGGATAAAATCGGAGTCATCGAGGTGTAGGAAAATATGGTAGCAATAGGCTGAATCATTTATGATTTTGATTGCATGAGTGGTTAGATAACTCGTTAAGGAATTCGTACGACTTTACGAAATTGAATTTGGGCCAGTAGAACTCCCGGAATCGATCTTAGCGTAAAGGTATTTTCTGAGCGTCGTTGGTTAGAGGTGTGTTGTGAAATGGAGATTTTGGAATTCTTTAAATAGCTCACTGGTTCCAGAATGCCACTTTGGCACTGGGTTTTACCGCTTTGGCGGGGTGGTTGCCGATGTGGCAGGCCCAACGCGACTCAAGGTCGTTAATAAACCCCTAACGACCTTATTTGGTACTTTTTAATTTTTAGAGCTAAGGAACGAACCCCAAACAACTCCTACTAGTTTTTCACCATTCTTGAGGCTAAATTTAAGTTTTTCACTCCCCGAATCCTTTTTTCGATCCATCGAACGTAATAGAATGGGCGAATATTGATGGGGGAGGGTTTTGTTATAGATTCTATGATGGAAACAATCCTAAATTGGGTATTAGGATCTTGAGTTTGGTCTAGGGTTATTGGGTTTGTTATAATCCGAATAATTTGACCTTTGATTGTTGATTCTTGCGTTAATTGTATGTTTTTTGACCACGAACAAGCGAGAAAAATTTGAAAAGGGAAAATTCAAGTGCCTTAGGGGATTTAAGCTTGGGTTCGAGGTAGGTGATGGTTGTGATTCTATGATTGTGTGATATATGTTTGTTCTTGTTTCATTATGATACATGTATGTATATAAATGTTGCATTATTGATCGCACTTGTTGTAAAAGAGATAGATGAATGATGATTACCATGAAATCATGACTTAATTGTATGATCTTGAGGATATACTTGTGATTGTGGTTGTGGTGTGTTGAATGGATCGGTTGCCACGTTCCGACATAACTAACTGGGATCGATTGCCACATTCCGACATAAATATGGGATCGGTTGCCAAGTTCTAGCATAAACATTGAATAGATTGCCACGTTCCGACATAAATATAAGATCGGCTGCCACATTTCGGCACACTAACTTGGATCGAGTACCACGAACCGGTATGCTAACTGTTTGGATTTGGGTTCCGTAAGAGGACCATTGAATTATGTTGTGTATCTACTTGTAATGAGTTCGTTCATATCTAATGCTGATTGATATTGAAAGACGATATGTTGCTCTAAATTGATATAACTGTGATATGTGAGAATCGTGAAGTTGTTCATTGTTCGTATATGTTGATGATATTGTATATGTTCAATATGTGCATGTAATTATATTGTTGTATTGACTAATGTATGTTATACTTAATGGGATAGTCGGTAATCCTACCAGTATACTATGGTTGTGTACTGATATTGCACTTGCTTTTTCTTTGTTGAGTACAGGGGTAATCCTACCAGTATACTATGGTTGTGTACTGATATTGCACTTGCTCTTTCTTTGTTGAGTACAGGGCATTTTCATGCGGCTATTGATTAATCTCAGCTAAGCGTGGCAATGGAATCGGGAGGTGCCGGTTCCGATTTCGGACCGTACCGATCTGTTACTGGTTCCATCTCGGTTCTGGTTTGTACCGGTTAGTACCGGTAAGTAGCGGGTTCGGGAGGGGTAAGGGGACGGAAATCGGGATTTACCGGTTAGTCCAGGTTCCGGTCCCGGTCCGGTCTGGTTCAACAGTTTAAATTTTTATTTTTTTAATTGTTATTAGCCGTTGGGCAACGGGTTTTGGGCCCCACCAACGGCTCTTTTCACCTCCCTACTCCCCTTTACACCTCCCTACCCCCCAAACTTTTTTTAATACCCCAACCTTCTAAAAACTACATTTTCATCCTTTTTTTTTAACTATAAATACTCCTAATCTTTCATTCTTTTCACTCACAAAAATATTATCTTCTATATGCTCTCTAATCTCTTAATTCTCTTATTCTCGTTAATATTACGAATTTGGTCTTTGAAAATTGGAGTTTCAAATTCAACTTTCAATTTTCGGATTTCGGTCATACATGTCTACTTTTTTAAGTAGACGTTTGGTACATTCGTTCCAACTCACTTTTTATTTAGTTATTTATTTGTTTGCATTTAATTATTTATTTTGTGAGTAATTAGTCTCTACTTATTTAGTTATTTATTTGTTTAAAATTTTGCATTACATTTTCGTATTATATATAATTTACTACTTTTTATATTTGAATATGGATTTCGGTAAAAACAATGTTGAGAAGGGTAAAACAACAATAGTTGATTCAATCACTAATTTATGGACCTCAAAATCCAAGAAAAATAAAAAACCCGATAGTACGTCTAAATCTACAACTAAAAAAACTTCTCAATTAAGAATAAATACGGATGATTATACGCATGTTGATGATAATGTTTTTAATATTGATAGTAATAGTGGATTAGATCCTTATCATGAACATTTACAAAGAAGGTTTGGTAATTTTGATGAGGAATTACCTGAAGATGATGAATATGATGATGTTAATGATTATATTGATAGTTTTGATAATAATGTTGATGAATATGATAATGATGAAACTCAGCCAGCTACGGCTACTTCCACTCACAATCCCTCTTCCCCTTCCGCTCCTTTTTGTTGTCCTGCTCCCGTTCCCCCCGTGCATCCTAGGACTAAGGTAGAACGCGCTAAAAAACCAGTTGTATGGCAATTTATGACTCAAAATGAAGATAAAACACAAGCTATTTGTAATAAATGTAAACATAATAATAAAACTATAGGAAAACACAGTGGGAGGTGACATTTGAGTAATCATTTAATGTCATGTTGTAAAAATAAATTTTTTCATGCTAAAGTTGTAGCTGAAGCTAAAAAGAATGGTACCACCCTTCTTGAAAATATAGGAGTAGAGGGCTCTAATATGGTCCAAACATAATTAAATCCTTCTAATGTTTCTGGCTCTAGTATACAACGGTCATATAGTAGAGAAAAAGATCTTAAAGAATTAGCTAAAATGATTGTTGTTATGGGTTTGCCATTTAGTTTTGCTGAAAATCCCGATTTTATTCATTATATTCAAATTATGTATAAGTCACATTCCACATTTTAAAGGTTTTACTAGAAATACAATTAAAAAGACTATCTTTGATTGTCAAGCTCAACATTTTCAATATCTTCGTTGTTTATTTTATTATAATAATTGTAAAATAGCTATTACTTCTGATATGAGCCGTAGTGTAAATGATAATGATTATTTCACTATTACTGCACATTGGATTGATGAAAATTGGACACTGCAAAAAAGAATCTTAGGTTGTAAATGTTGTGAAATGCATAAAATCGGTAGTTATATAGCTCAAACAATTATAGATGTTTTACAAAACTATGGAATTTGTGATAAAATAAGTAGTGTCACCTTAGATAATGCTTCTAATAATAGAACTGTTGTTGAAATACTAAAACCGTCTCTTTGCCCTATTTATATTGATGATTTTCATATTAGGTGTGCTGCACACATATATAATTTGATTGTTAGAGATGATATACCAATGTATAATGATGGTTGCATAAAAGTTGAAACTGCATGTCATTTTATTTTTAAATGTTAAGTTAAGTCTAGACGCAGAGATTTTGAAAATCGTTGTTGTGAATTTAATCTTCCACCCAGAAAAATTCCTAAATCAGTGTGTACTAAATGAAATTCTTTATATGAAATGCTTGAAGTCGCTTATGAATATAGGAAACCTTTACAAATGGTTTGGAATGCTCATAATTCAAATATGACATATAGACTTGATGATAATGATTGGAATGATATAAAAGAACTTATAGAATTTTAAAAAGTTTTTTATTTAACTACAAAAAAAATATCTGCACTTTATTATCCAACTATTTACTCTGTTTTACCTAATAGTTGTGCTATTTCGAGTAAATTTTATAAATTCAAAAATAAAACAAGATTTGAAGAATCTGTTAACAAAATGATTGAAAAATTTAGAAAATATTTTATTTCTATTCCTCAAATTTATTTAACTGCTTGTTTGTTAAATCCACATTACAAAGATGAAGGTGCATCACGAATGGTTGATAAAATATATTTTAATTTAGGTATTGATAGTGAAGATGATGAAACACCTAGTTGTCAAGATGTTAAAGATAGTATAAAAATTGAAGCTAGAAAATTGTATGACTTATATAATTCGAATATATTTAATGCAGTACGTAATGAAGAGCCTCAAAGTTCTAGGAGTAGATATAATAATGAAAATGATATTGATGATATGATAGATTGTTATCTTGAACTTTCTCATAATGATAGAAATGATTTTGATGCGTATATTAATCAAAATACAGAACCTACTACTGTTGATCTTCTGGAATGGTGGAGCAATCGCGGCCAGGGATTTCCAAAGCTTCAACCGGTTGCTCGAGATGTGTTAGCTATTCAAGCATCTTCGGTAGCTTCGAAAGGTGCTTTTAGTGCAGCAAGATATCAAATTGGAGAGCATAGATATTCATTAGCAGCAGATAGCTTGGAGATATCGGTACTATTTAGAGATTGGATTAATGGCGAGAGAAGGAGTTATGGTCGTCCACCTTTACCGACCAAATTTGAAAATGACATTGATGAAATAATGCAAGATTTTAGTGACGATGACATTGATGTAGTGGAGGAACTAGCTAATCAACCAATTCCAGAGCATGTTACTAGAGAAATGTTAAAAGATTTAAAAAAAGATTTCCTTGGTAGCATGAACTATTAAATTTAAATGTCTATTAGTATGAGTATAATAATTCGAGGTCTAATTCAAACAAAATCCTTCCTAGAAGGTGGCTGTGTAGATTAGATTTTTTAATACTCTACTAATGTTTTGTAAATTATAACTCAACTTGTAGTCTTGTACTATTTAATTAATATTAATAAAAGTATAGGCTATTCGCCTTAATTTTTTTTATTATTATTGTCTTGATTCTTGAATAAGTTGAATTTAAATTTTCAAACTTTTAAAGTGTGAAAATTAAACTTTTATAGTTTTATAATTTTAAAGTTTGAATTTAAGTTTTCAAACTTTTAAAGGGTGAAATTTAAACTTTTATAGTTTTAAAGTTTGAATTTAAAGTTTCAAAGTTCAAACTTTTAAAGGGTGAAATTTAAACTTTTATAGTTTTAAAGTTTGAATTTAAATTTTCAAACTTTTAAAGAGTAAAATTTAAACTTTTATAGTTTTAAAGTTTGAAATTTGAATTTAAATTTTCAAACTTTTAAAGTGTGAAATTTAAACTTTTATACTTTTAAAGGTTGAAAGTTTGTATTTAAAACTTTAAAAGTATAAATTTTTAACTTTAAAATTATAAAAATTTTAATATTATTTGAGTAATATTCCTAGTTTTTAATTTTGATAATTTTTTTTTTAAATATAGACGTTGGGACCCGGTTTTCGGTCTGATCCAGTATCAGTCTGTTACCGGTCTGGGACGGGAATACATATAAATTTCTGGAATTACCGGTTCCGGCCCGTGGTGCCCATTCTATTTCGGTTCCGGTCCGTCCTGGTCCGGTAGTTCCGATTCGGATACTGTTGCCAGGCATAATCTCAGCAGGTGACTATTGAGCGTGACCGGATTCAAGGGTGAGCCAGTTTTTTCGGGTTGCCATGGATCTTTCTTGTTTAAGTCCATTCTTTTTGGACTCAAACTTTTGTTTAAGGTGTTTGTTTAGTTTCGGGGTTGTACCCCTTGTTCTTAGACTTGTCGTTAGTAGAGTTTTGGTACATTGACTTTTTGGTTCTAGGGGTGTTCTTCCGTATTGGTTTGGTTAAGTTAATTATTTAAAACTTGGGGAGTTCATGGCAACTCCGCATTTCTTTTAGTCATTTAAACCTGCTTTCGTATCTTTAAATGTCTTAGTTTTCATAAAATTTGGTTGTTTGGGTTGTAGTAATGGTTCTCCCACCGGAGGGTTTGTGTCGGTGCCAATCACGACGGTCTGGATCGTGACAATATACAATTAATTCTTTTGTATTTTAATTTTTATGCATCAATTATGGATACATTAATGTCTAGTATTTAGGATTTGTATATTTTTTTTAAAGATTTTTCTATATGCTTGTGAATGTAATTGTATACATTATTGTAGAACTTCAAAATTTGTATACATTTACTTGTTTGTATATTTCAATATATATATATATATATATAGACACACTATCATATTAGCAATTCTCATTTGTATATTTGATGCAACTATAGTTGTTAATGATGTGTATATATGTTTGGTTTGTATATTTATTAACTCATATGTTTATTTAGGAAGTAAAATTTATCTTTCTTCATTTGGCAGAAGTCATAGTTGGTAAGAAATCCTAATCAAATACAATAATTGTAATTTGTGAAATTGTTTTGCACTTTAATTATTAAAATTACTGCCTTATTAATTAAGTTAGGAATCCAATTTATATATAAAAAAAAATTAAACTTCCAGCGAGATATACAAATAAAATAAGGCATAACTATTGAAATTATAATTACGTTACGTAATTAGGAAAACTATAGCTAAGTAGGCTCATTATATTTCAATTCTACCAATTTATGAACTTTAGACTTATAATAATACAACTTAAACAATATTGTATGTGTTAATCATGGACATAGCATTTTCATTTACAAACATGCAAAAAAGATACATTTATATATATCTTTGAATAATATTGATTGAGTTACGTTGTTCCATCTTCCGTAGATCAAGATAGATAACATAGATGAAACCAAAATATTGATTTATTCTGAAGCTTAAATAGATAATAATAAGCAAGATCAAGTAGTAGTCTGTGTATAATATGTGCACAATTGGTTTTTTTAATTACAAGAAGTACATAAGACCACCTGTGAATCAAACCTTATAGATATTAGATTTTCTCCCCAGACTTAGTATCGGTTGGCCATAGATTTTCCAAATAAAATTTGGGGGGAAATTTGACAAATAGTGTTTGTCCATACAATTTGTCATTATTTGGCAAATATTTTTTGACAAATAATCCAAATTCCTAAATACTAGAAAAAATTATTATTTGGGTCAAATCTAATTATTTGAGATCTTTTAAAAATTCAAATTCTACACTAAACTTTTATCTTACACCCTCTATAGTAGTTGTTTGCGCTGCTTTACATAATTTTGTACGTGAACACTAAAATAGTGATGGAATATTTAGTGAATATTAAAGTGATGATATGGTTGTTGGTGAAAATGATGAACAATTGGCTCAGGGTAACGAAGTTATGTGCTTTCTCTACTTCACGATGTATGAAATGATGCTTGTTGCACTCACTCCGAACTATCACATTGCTCCAGTATCATGGACACTACTTGTTATTTGTTGCAACAAAGATCCAATTGACTTGTAATACAAACCTATCGTTAGTTTTGGTAGTTTTAAAAAATTACGGGTATAAATCATATTTCCTAAAAAAGTGAAATATGTTTCCCAAATACTATGGTCAAACACATGGTGAAATTTCACCCAAATAATATTTTCCAAAAATATTTGGAAATTTATGGCCAAACTCTAGGTTAGACTAGTAGTACTCAATACTATTCTTTAACCAAAATATTTTGAGAGTTGTTTATGACCTTCATGTGTTTTTGGTGTACTTAAAGAAAAAGAAGTAAAAAGTGTACATTTGATCTAAAAACTCCAATTGAAAAGTGTTAAACCTTGTTTAGGGTGTAAAAAATGGTTTTGCAAAATCGGAGTTAAAAAAAGGGCATGGATGAGCCTTTTCTTTAACAGCAACAATATAGATAAGCCAAAATTTTAACGAATGGCGTAAATGAGCCTTTTCTAAAAGTTCAATGACATATTTGAGCCTTTTCCCTAATAAAAAACACATGTAAATAATTTACAATGTTAGATGACTACAAGCTTGTGTTAGACATAATAATTGCTTATCTGAATAAATGAGAGAACTTAAAAGTAGCTTTTTGTAAGAGGGAAAAAATCGAGAAAGCATAATTTGCCCATTTAATCTAGTATATTCCCTCCGTTCCTTTTTTATATGTCACCACTTTCTATAAATAATTAGTCTATAATATTTGTCATTTCATAAAATCAATACATAAATTACCATATTGTTCTTTTTTTACCCTTATGAGTTATTTGCCTTGCAAATATACATTTGACCGAATTAGAAAAACTAAGTAAATGATTCATGTTTATTGGTTAAATTAATTCTATTCATTGATTGAAAATTTGAGTTCCAAAAAAATTAAATAAGGGTAGAATTAGGGGTGTCAAATGGGTGGGTTTGGTTGAAATTGAAGATATTAAAATGGATTGAAATAGAAATTTGATTGGGTCTTGACCCGCACAAGTTTATTTTGGGCTCAAATAGGCTAAAAACGGGTTGGGCCTTGACCCACCCAATTTGACTCGCTTATTCTTAATAATTTCAACATAGTGATGTTTAACTTTTATAATCACAATTTGAATTTCAATTCAAGAATTTATTTTTAAAAAAATTAACAAATGAATAGATAAATCCTAAAAGATATTAAATAGATAATAATTCATACATTCAATATAGAAACATATCTTAATAAAGAGTTTTAAAAAGGGTTGAAATTGGAGATTGAATTGGGTTAATTGAAGATTCTCTTAAAATGAATTAGGCTTGAATAAGTTGAGATTGAATCCAATTCAAATTATTTTGAGCCCAATTTTTTAAATTTTGGGCTGGTTGGGCGGGCTATGTTTGGGTTCATTTTTGACACCCCTAGGTAGTTTCTTAATATACGTGAAATCTAAAATTGTGACATATAAATAAAAACGGAGGGATAATAATTAATCAAATAAAATATATTATTTAGGTAAAAAACTCTATATTAAATGAATGAAACAGGACATCGGAGAATATTTCTTGCCGTCCCATTGCTGCGGCAACAAACTTTTTTCCAACCGTTTTTTTTGTCAGTGTAATTGCACACAGAACAGAAGGCTATTCTCATTGATTTAAATACTAATACGGTATATTTTGCATGAGTGCGTAATATAAGCTTTGATCGATTTAGTGTTGTTAATAAATTAATTACTCCGATCCATTTGATGAACGTAGAATGAAGAGGTTGAAGAGAAGCTGGAGTGATCAGCGACAGGCGGTGTCGTCTTTGGATAGACCTGTTTCAATGTCGAAGTGGAGTTTGAATCCTGTCAAACTTATTGGTTTTTTTATCGTTGGTTTTATGGTATTCACAGCAGCCTCTGTTATACTGAAAGACTTACCCTCTCATACTCGTCTCAGGCTTTTGACTGAACCTACACTCTTTCACGTTAAAATATCTCCAAATGGTACTTGATTTTCACTTTTGTTTATCATCTTTTAATTTTATTTAGTCCTAACTAGAATACATACCACACACACATTGCTGCAAAATCCATTTGCTATGTCATGTGTCAGATCGGGGTGTATCTAAGTGACTTTCTATTAAGAGTATTAGGCTCTTACAAGAGTTTGATACTACTTGTTCTATCATATGGCAGATTGGGGTGTATCTAAGTTTAGTTAGTCATGTAAATCAGTGTTTTTAAGGCCGTTAATAGTACTTCAGAAATGAAACTAATAATTTGCATCAAGTTCAGAGGTGTTTTCAGTATTTCTCTCCATATATATATACTGTCAACAAATACTAGTGTGTATAGACTTGAATTCATGGATTGTGCACGACTCCAATGTTGATGGTGTAGAGTTTTACTAGTGCCAATAAGAAGGTTTGGTTTTGGAACTGAAAAGCAGGAATGGAACTAAACAAAAGAAATTCACACAAGGTATAAAAACGGAATGAATTATTACTAGTAATAAGTATCTGAAGCGGATTATAAGCTGAGCGGTCACCTTTCTAGGTTGAATGGTAGTAATCCAAAATATTTAGTTTTTTTTTAGGTGATTTTTGGTTGTTATTTCCTTAATATTACTCGTCATAGTGTCGTCTTAGTTATATTGTTGCAAATTGCCTATTGTTGCTTGGTGTATAACTGATTTATTGAAGTGAAAGCCCAAGTACATTCTCTGTTTCTCCCTATGTCCTTATGTTGGGATGAAAATGGATACAAAGTAATGGGTCTGAGATATTTATTTTGTACTTGCTCATTTGCCAAGTATATCAATCTGTGAGGAAAGTTAAAAAGACGCTATTTGTTTTTGAAGATTAAATCAGTAGAATAAAGCTAAAGCTAAGTAGCAAGATTTGCTGCAGAAGAATCAGTTTCATCTCAGTAATTTTGTTGAACTCTGTAGTGTTTTGCTTGCTATTTTAGTTTGATTGTAGATCTGACACTTGGAAAAATGTTTGTTTTACTTGATTTTGTGCTATTTGGACTGCATGGCCTCCCTAAAATATGATCAACTTTTTCTTCTACTTGATTTACTTCTTTTTTTTCGCTTTTCCAGCCACTGAAGATATTAGTCATCTGTCAATCACCGTGCAGAAAGATAAACTACTTGGTGGCCTTCTTCCTTCTGGATTTGATGATAGATCTTGTCTAAGTAGACACGAGTCAGTCTTATATCATAAAGAACTACGCCAGAAGCCTTCTTCTTATCTCATCTCAAAGTTACGAAACTATGAGTCTCTTCATAAGCAGTGTGGACCTTATACAGAATTATACAATAGAAGTGTTGAACTTATCAAGTCTGGCCAATACAGAGATTCTGCAGATTGCAATTACTTGGTTTGGATTTCGTATAGTGGTTTAGGAAATAGGATGCTAACCTTAGCTTCTGCTTTCCTTTATGCTCTGCTTACAAATCGAGTCCTACTAGTTGATCCCGGAGTTAATATGCCTGATCTGTTTTGTGAACCTTTTCCCGGGGTTTCCTGGTTGCTTCCACCAGATTTTCCTATAATCGACCTGCTTAGTACGTTTAATCAGGAATCTCCTCATTGCTATGGTTATATGGTGAAACATGATATCATAGGCAATTCAACTGGTTCAATACTACCTCCCTTCATCTACCTTCATTTAGCTCATGACTATGATGATCACGATAAATTATTTTTCTGTGACCAGGACCAAAGTACTCTACACAAAATCCCTTGGCTAGTCATGAGGACAGATAACTATTTTGTGCCTTATCTTTTTTTGATGCCAGCGTTCGAGCAAGAGCTAAGTAATCTTTTTCCGGAAAAAGAGACCATTTTCCACTTTCTGAGTAGATACTTGTTCCATCCCACTAATTCTGTATGGGGGCTTGTTATGAGGTACTATCAAGCTTATTTAGCCCAAGCAGACGAAAAACTAGGCATTCAAATTAGAGTCTTTGATACAGGTGTTGGTCCTTTTAAGTATGTAGTGGATCAGATTACCACTTGTTTGATGAATGAGAATCTGCTTCCACAAATTAATCGGGAGGAGCCTATACTCAATCCCTCCAGAAAGCAGAAAACCATAGCTGTCCTGATCACTTCTCTAAGCATTGGATACTTTGAAGAGTTCCGAAACATGTACTGGGAGCATCCCACTGTGACAGGAGAGATCGTTGGCATTTACCAGCCGAGTCAGGAGGAACATCAACAAACTGAGAAGCTCTGGCATGAAAGAAAGGCATTGGCAGAAATGTATCTACTGAGTTTAACAGACAAATTGGTTACAAGTGCATGGTCGACTTTTGGGTATGTAGCTCATGGTCTTGGAGGTTTGAAGCCCTGGATCCTATACAAGCCTGAGAACAGGACAGCCCATAATCCACCTTGTGTTCGAGCTGTATCACTGGAGCCATGTTTTCATGCCCCACCTTACTATGATTGTAAAAAGAAAGCGGGAACTGACACAAGCAAAATTGTTCCTCATGTGAGGCACTGTGAGGATGTGAGCTGGGGTTTAAAGCTATTTGACCAAAATGGTGAATTATAACCATGTAGGCTGTTAGCTTGTGTAAAGATGAGTCAGGTTTTCCCTTCCAGATACAATTTTGCTCTCTGGTCATTGAGAAACCGGAACCCTTTTAGCTAATCAACAGAGGCTGCAGAATGATTCTATGTAGTTGAAAAGATATACAAATAGCTCGATGATACCATCGAGTTATTAGTTGTGCACGAATATATAAATCAATTGTTGTAGTTCGACAAGCTTAAAATAGTTTCTCTGATTGGATAGTAGTTTCTTATTTTAGTTTGCGTAATCTTAAACCCTTTTAGGTATAGCATTTCCATGCCTAGGTACTTTTTACAGAACGTGAGAACTTTACTCGTCTTGTTAGTCTCCATGTGTTGAGCTTCAACTCTTTATTGGTCCTAACTTGCTTATTAGCTGCTATTAAGGGTGACAAACGAGCGGGTCAAATCGAATATGAACTGGTCGAAAATGAATCAGGTGAAAATGGATAAATAAATATTTGACGCGATCCATATTTGATATGTATAAAAATGGGCAAACCCAATAGATAGTATTATTCATAACTTCTTATTACAAGATTTTCTTATTCTTTTTCTCTATTCTGGTAATGAAGACCGTCATTCTAACGAGTAACGACTCAATCAGGATGCTATTCCTTTCCTAGTGGAACCTGCTTTTCAGTTTTATGAAGTGAGAGACTGTTTTGTACCGCCTATTTGCTTAAACATAACTAATGATTCTACCAATTGCAACAGTAAAATGGTGTGTCAATTCTCTATGGTTTGATGAACTAATCCAGTATGTCAAGTGTAGCTTTTCGTGTGAGAATTTTTCCCACATCTGTATTCCCTTGTGTTGTGGGGATGCCAACACTAAGATATGAAGAGTCCCTAATGGAACAAAACTTGAAGGTAAACATCTCTCACTTTATTCTTACTCTACAATGAAAATGTGAGGGTTCTATTGCATTTATCCAAAACTAGGAAGCTCTTCTTAGAGAAAGAAAATCTGGGTTGAAACTTTATTAGTTCAACAGTTGCTTGCTAAACTAGATGTTATAGCTACTTCTTGTGAAATGAAGTTGTAACTTTATTTTGTTTTCCGATATACCTCAGGATCGTTAGAGTTCTCTCTACGTAGTATACTCCTGGATTCTTTGTTTAAACTTCTAGCTTGTAACTAGGACATTAGGAATCTTTCCGCCATCACAATTTTTTCCTTATGTCTTCTTATATACTTTGCTCTCTTTATTCTTATATCCTTCTCTTATATATTTTGCTAACTGTTGAGCTTCATAAGTAAGCGTATTCAGAGACTTGTTGGCGAATGTTTAACTCATTTACATTCTTCCTCTAGGATATTATTTTGAGAGAGGATTGCTTGAAGTTGCGCCATCAGTTGGATATTTCTTATCCCGTCAACAATGCATTTTTCAACGAACTGAAGGTAGCTTTCTCTACTGCTAACTTCCCTGTGAAAATTTCTAATTGGTTTAAACTTTTGCTTGCTAAGTTTTCTTTGAAATGCTTATTGTATGACAAGTTAATGATTAACTGATAAGGCTTTCGTTCTGCTATTGAAGATAGATCCAACAGAATGCAAAATTCTGCTGACAGATCCACCTCTCAATCCATCTAAAAATCGTGAAAATATGATCTGTGTTAATATTTTTCTTTTTTTGAAAAATGCATTCCCTCTTTGTACTGCTTCAATGATTCTTAATTCACTTGAATTACAGGTAGAAACCATGTTTGAGAAGTACAACATTGCTGGTGTATTCATCCAAATTCAAGTTGTTCTAACATTGTATGAACAAGGTAACATTATATATGTATGAGTTTTGGGACAGAAATCGTTTTCAATTATCTGAGCTAAGGACCATAGATAGGAGAGTTTGGAGGTCATGGATTAAAGCAGAAGGTTAGTTGGTAGTAGGGCATTCTCTCGCCTCCCTGTGGGATAGGCTTGGTGATCATACTTGAACCTTCCTTCTTATCAGTAGTATTAGCACTATTCTCGTAGTTTCTTATTCTTTGATTTCGGCTATCACTGATGTTTTTTGTTCCCATTATTTCGTTGTCATTACTGCTCTTTCTCCAGTTTGTTGTGTAATGCTAAATGCTCTCCATTTCGTATTATTCCATAGCTGTTATTGCTCCCATATTTGTATCCTCTTTTTTCAAACTATTTGGCATGCTTTATTTAAGCTGAGGGTCTATGAGAAATCTCTTTATTTCTATGAGGAGTTCATATCCTAAAAGGTCACTCAACTATTAGAATTGATGTAGTAAAGTTATTAAACTTTGTTTTGTATCAAAAAAATCACTCAATTTAAAGGTTTTTATTTTCCAAAATCACTCAACCAAATTTTATCATCAAAACAAAATCTAACATGATAAAAATAAAATAAATTTTTAATAAATAATATTAAAAGAAAAACCATTTACACTTCTTCTTGGAGAAAAATTACTTGGATTACAAAGGTATCGTGCTTTTCTTTTGGGATTTCGTTATGTGCCCTCAAAAAATTTACAGTTTATTCTGTGCAATTATAATGTATGAATTTAGATTTTCTGTTAAATTTCATGTCTCCGTTTTTTTATAAACTGTTGTTGAGTTTCTTCTTTTTGTCTGTTTCTTTAATTTATTCACTAAAATGAGACCCTCGAAAAATTGTTTCAGATTATTCATGTTATTTTTCTAAAATAATGAATCTCTTGTTAGAGTTCTTGCAAAGTATGAAGGTTTAATTTGCCTAAATATTATGAAAAGAAAAAAGAAAAAAATAACAGTAAACACATTTTATGAATATATATGCTAAAATGAAATCTCTGACTCCAACTTTTATCACAATTCTTCTGATAAGCCTAAATTCTTATTTTCTTATTATTTTTATTTATTTTTAATTATTATTTTGGACATTTTATTTATCTTTCAAACAAAAAAGTACAAAAGGGATTTAGATATCTTTACAAGTTTCCCCGACTTGCTTTGCTGATAGACAAGACTATCTAAGACATCTTGAAAGATGATGTAAATGCAATAATGAGGAACACCAATCCTCCAAAAAGGGCAAAAAAGGCCTGGACTAATCTGCACAACTAAGGGGATTTCTGCTTTCTTTTTGTTGGATTGGGAAGCCCCAATCTGTCCAATCTCAAGAGTCCTTTCACTTTCAATGGCACTTCTTCATAAGACTGAAACATTTGATTTTGTGAGAAGCCATGACGTAGATTAGCGAGCTTGTCCGCGACCTTGTTTGCTTCCCTAAAACATTGCACCATACTAAAACCTGCATGCTCCTTAAGTGTAATAATCTCATTAACATCATCCATAATTCTCCAAGGAGTTGAGTGACAATTGTTGACACTATCCACAAGGACTTTGGAGTCACTTTCCGCAGTAAAAGAGAGGAAATCATTCTCTAAACACCATTTTATTCCAAATCCAAGCGCCACAGCTTCTGCCCAGGTGTTAGTCCCCTTTCCCAACTTGAGAGAGTACCCAAAAATAAATTTACACATCATTGTCCCTTATGACTCCCCCTCACCACACTGCCCCCCTCCAAACAACTTCCATCAGAATTTATCTTGACACATAGCAGCTCAGGTCTGTTCCACTTAACCCATATGCTCTTTCTCACAAAAAACTTGCAATCTAGAATGTTTATAATGTCCTTCCATTCATGCCCCATGTTAAGTTGTTTATACTCGGACACAAGCGTCTAGCTCATATTAAAGGCTATCAAGGATATAGATCTTTTCAAAGACACTTTTTCTGTTCCATACTTGATAGCACACCTTGATCGCCATATTTCCCAAGACACAAAAATAGGGAGACATTTATAGATAAGAGATTTTATGGGATTAAAGCCTTTACACTTCCATATGTGGATCAAGATTTGTCTGTAGGAGGAATTGGCGCTACCAAGCACTAACGGGCCGCATATAAGTCTCCAAAGATCACTGGCCATCTCCCCTCTTTAAAATAGATGTTCTACTCCTTCCATCTTAGCAGATTTGCAACACACACATTTTGAAGGAATAGCTATCCCCATTCTACTAATCCTTAGATCAGTAGGAATTTATCCGTTAAAGCTCTCCAAACAATAAAAGACAATTTAAAGGGGATGACTTTATTCCAGGTCGTAGTAACAATCCATGAACTTTGGTGAGTACTTCTAGAAACTTCCAAGCAGAAGATACTTTGAAGACACCTTTACTATCGGCAGTCCATATAGGCTTGTCCAATTCATTCGGCTTGAATTCCATCTTCAGATTGCAAATATTGTAGGAAATTTCTTCAGGGAGAAGTCTATCCCACCCCATCAAATCACATTGTCCATCCACAAACATGTCTTTGACTTTGTGATAGCCAGGTTTTGCTCCTTCAGGCAGGAAGTCAATAATAGATCCAAAAGAACTCCAATTGTCATACCAGAAAGTAACATTACCTTCCCCAATTTTCCAGAGGATATGATGATCCACTTTATTTTTATTATTTTGCACATAGCATTCCAAGAATGAGAGTTGCCTGAGCACCACTGCTTGACCAAAGAGTGCAACTCTTTGGCAGTATTTAGCCATAATGAATTTCTTCCATAATGACTGACTCGTTCTAAGATTCCACCATTGCTTTGTTGTGAAAGCATCAGATATGTCTTGAAGTTTTCTAAACTGGGCACCACCTTCGTCATACGGTCTGCACAAATCATCCCAAGAGGCCCAATGGAACTTTTTCTTTTCATCATTACCACTCCAGAAAAATCTAGTTACCACTCTAAGTGTTTTAAAACACCTTTTGGAGGATGAATCGCTGCTGGGAGATGAATAGGGAGTGAAACGAGGACATGCTTGATTAGAACAGCTGTCCCACCAATTGAGAGAAGTTTGGATTGCCATCCAGTAATTCTGCTAATAACCTTTTCAACCATCTCAGTGAAAATAACAATCTTTTTCCTTCCCGCATAAAGAGGACATCCTAGGTATTTAATAGGCATGTTCTTGTGGCTCATACCAGTGATTCCCTCAATTCTTGCAATATCTTCTTCTGTGGCCTTTGGAGCAAGAATAATACAAGATTTGTGTTTGTTAATCATTTGTCCGGAGATCTTCTCGTACTCAGCAAGCGTGCCCATAAGAAGCTTGAGAGATATTCTGCAACCACTGGAAAATAACATGATATCGTCAGCAAATGCAAGGTGATTAATAAGAGGGCCTTTCTTGCTCATATGAAGTCCAATAAAGTCTTTCTTAAGAGAGATTTTATTAAGTTTCTGAGACAAATACTCAGCACTAAGTATAAAGAGTGAAGGGGAAATAGGGTCTCCTTGCCTGAGACCCCTCTCTGATTTAAAAAAACCATATCTAGAGCCATTCACTAGAAGAGAGTACCAATTACTTGAAATATGTCTATAAATCAAGTCAATCCAAATTTCACAAAAACCAAACTTCCTCATCAAAATGCATAAATATGGCCATGAAACTCTATCATATGCTTTTGTCTTATCTAACTTGATTGCCACGTTACCTTCAGTATTGGGGCAGGCAATGTCATGAATAATTTCTTGTGCTAACAAAATATTTTCAATAATTGCCCTCCCTTTAACAAAGCCACTTTGATTACCACTAATAATATTAGGAAGACACTTGCTTAACCTTGTATTAAGAAGCTTGGCAAATATTTTGCTAATCACATTACATAGACTAATAGGTCTAATGTCTGAAAAATGTTGGGGGAAAGGAACTTTGGGCAACATGACGATGCAAGTATGAGTGAAACTTTTAGGAAGTGGTGCACCACAGAAAAAGGCCTGGATGGCCAAAGTAATGTCTTCACTAATAATATCCCAACAAATTTGAAAAAAATTGGCAGTTACACAATCAGGACCTGGGGCACTATCCGGGTCCATAGTGAAAACAACTTCTTTAATCTCATTCGTGGATGGCATGGCAATGAGTTCCATACTGGTTGCATCATTAATCACAGGAGGGATGCTCTTCAGTTCATCCAAGTCTTGAAACTCAGGAGTCTGGCAGAAAATTCCTTTGAAATATCTCACAGCTGCCTTACTGATATCTTCATTACCTTCTACCCATTGAAGTTGTTCATCCTGAATTTTGTTAATGTGAAGTCTCCTTCTCCTATCTTTTAAGGAACTATGAAAATAGGCAGCATTCTGATCACCCTCACTAAGCCATTTCACTCTCGCTTTCTGTCTGAGAATGGAGTCTTGAACCTAGAGGTATTGGATACACTCAGCCTTATTTTTGTTCTAAAGCGCCCTTGTCCCCTCACTGTTATTAAGGATCAAATTTTGCTCCAGTTCAGCAATGTTTTTCTCAATATTTTTGGTATCTTCATAGATATCACCATATTTTTCTCTCGACCATATGCTTGGCCTCGCTTTTATCTTCTTCAACTTTAACTGCAAGTTCCACATTGGATTAGGTAGACATCCTTCACCCCAACTGGATCTCACACAGTTTAAGAAGTCCTCATGCTCAGTCCATATGTTTAAGAACCTGAAAGATTTAACAAAATCATTAGAGTTGACAGAAGACTGTACAAGAAGAGGCACATGATCTGAACACGCAAAGTTATTAATATTATCTTATATAAAATACATTCAAAAATAATTTATTTTATCATGTTAGATTTTGTTTTAATGATAAAATTTGGTTGAGTGATTTTTGAAGATAAAAATCTTAAGTTGAGTGATTTTATTGATATAAAACAAAGTTAAATGACTTTATTACATCAATTCTAATAATTGAGTTACTTTTTAAGATATTAACTCTCTATGAGGTAGGGGTTAGTCTACGTTTGTTCTACCCTCCCCAAATTCTACTTGTGGGATTACGCTAGGTATGTTGTTGTTGTTGCGAGAAGGACCATCATGAGTCAGTTCAACATCAATTCAGAAGAATTGGTTATTTCTTAAACAGTTTGAGGTAACCAAACTAGGAGTTGCTATTGCCAAACCTACAACTGTTTTCCTGCATAGTCCATTGGGCTCCCTGTCTAATGAAGGCAGTGTTTTTTCAGCAATTTGTGGATATCGTTTCTTTGGTATGTTATTCAGAATTTTCTAATTGATGCAGGTTCCCATTGTCGATGGATGCTCATTTCCTCACCTCACGAAAAGAATGAATGTAGCTGGACAGCATATAACGTCTTATATGGTTGATCTGCTACTTCGGAGAGGGTAACCGCCAACACATATTTGAAATAAACTAAATAGGGTCATTCGATTCATGCTATATTTGATTATTTTAAACCATCACTGGAGTTCTGATGGTCAGTCAACATCTTAAAGGAATAGAAGTATGCTGATTTTGAGACTCTCAGGGATATTAAAGAAAAGTTATGGTACATTTGGTGAAATTACTTGTGTCATAAATTAATTCCTGTTAGAGTGGGTAAATGACTCATTGGAGAATAGACAAGTGGTCTGTTTATATGGACTTGGGCAATCCTAGCTAGTTTTTGAGTTTGAGTTAGGCTCATGTGTCATATCTTTATAATTTATTTGCTACTTCTTCTGACGAATAATGGTGTTTGAGATTGAGTTTGGCACAAGTATCATATCTTTATAACTTCTTCTGGCTAGTAATGGTATTTGAGGTTGAGTTAGGCCCATTGGTCATATCTTTACAATTCCTTTGTTACTTCTTTAGGCGAGTAATGGAGAGAATATCAGTTGGGGCTTGAAACTACAATTCTTGTTACATAGAGTTATGACCATCTTTTGTCTTACAACTTCTTAAATTTGCTAGTTCTATTGCTGTTTAAACACAATTTTCACCTCTCAACCATCCAATACGAAAGCGATAGTGTGTTTGTCTTCAAACCAATTTTGTTTCAGATAGAGTACTGTCAATTAAGTCCTTGTGAAAAATTGAAGCAACAACACATTTCTGAATTGCATGGTTCGAAATGCTATTCTATGTTTCTCCAAACTTCGCTTCTCAAAAATTCTAATTGAAGGGTTAATGTATGTGTAAGGAATCTAAGTGTCACTTCTGCTATCCATTTCAGGATCTTATTGATTTTGAAGGTGATGGCATGACTGACATGATATTTCGACGTTGTATCCAGGAGATGGATATTGATTACAGGATGATGGTACTTCAATTTTGAAATTTCTTCTGTATTTTTTACCATAGTGTACTGTTGTCATTTGTCATCCATCTATGAGGAACAAGTCATCCGTCAGAGTTAGTTAAAACTGATTGAAGACTTGTTCCTCATATTGCATCTCAGATCCCCTCCTAGTAGTAGTCAGCTTTTAGGCCCTTCGTCATATAATATGTTTAGTTAACTGACCATAGAACTTTGTTTGATATTTTAGAACTTTGAATTAAACTACTTGAACTTATTATTTATCAATAATATTTTTGAGAATAAGAACAAACATATTGAGTTGTAGCAAATGGCTAAATGTTATTAACTTGGAAGTATGTTTTTCATACTATATGATAAAGATACAGATTCTTTGCCTCAAAAATTATAGACTAATCATCCAAATATATATTTTTTTACATTAAAGAGAACCTTCTTTTCTTTTGATAGTTGTTCAATCCTTTGGCATCAATAATCCACGTAGTATGAAATTCGCATAATCTACATATAATAGAATTGAAACGTTGAGATATCATCCTTATTAATTTATTGGGACAAGTATTACATATGTCCATCTCCTTTGCAACACTTCTTGATAGAAATTGGACGTAGGTTACTCCTCAACTTAAGAGGATAAGAAATTGGACGTAGATATATAATTTGATGAAATTTTAAAAAATTATATTTCTTTTTACCTTTTTAAATATGTTCTTAAGTGAAATATCAAAATATATTCCTTTCTTTTTGTTTGAACGTTTTCACTTACCATAAGTGATAACAACAATACCAACAATTTTACTCCTCTTTTCAAATAAGTTTCTTGATTTTTTTTATTTCATATTTTAATGACTTAATAGATTATTTATGTATTTCATCTTGTATTTTTTAAAATTAGTTTCTGAAGATTAAAATAAATATGAGGATTTTTTTAAATTTATGATAATAATAATAAATTAAAAAATCAATTATAATAATTAGTTATACATATTTCCTATAATATAATTCCTTAAAACATTATCTAGATAGTTAACTTTTAAGCATGTTGGACACGTTTTGCCTTCTGTCATTATCGTTAGGAGAAAATTTTGTAATCACTAATTAATTTAAATAGTAATATTATTTATTTAAAATATATTTTTTTTAAATTTAATTGTGTGTATAGAGGTTCAAATAAAATATTGAGCTCGGTATATTAGAACGTGCAAAATCAATAGACGCAAGAATTACTACTTCATAAAGATACATCATTGTGTAATTAACATACGTATAAATCGTCTTCGATTAAAAATTAAGAGATCACATTAATATGATTGCAAATTGGTTATATTTACCACCTATGCATATACTAGCTTAGCTTCCTAATCAGACAGTTAGTCTTCACTTCAGTAGTTGAGGTTTGTTGAAGAGTCGCACACCCAAGATGAAAAAAGGGATGAGTAGTAAGCTTCATTATATATGTAAGTCTCTGAAATTCATCCATAGTAGAGGCTCGTCTCCTGTTGTACCTCTTGCTTTATTATTATTAGTCTCATGGAGGCTTGTAATAATACTGCTTGATCCTCTCAAGTAGGAGTTATGAGGATAATAGAAACTAGTTGTTGTGAATAAGTGCTCCAAAGAAACCAATGTTTTGAGTCCTGCATCACCAAGAGGCCGCTGGATCAACTCATGAATCATCTTCTTATTAACATAGTTCGTGATGAATGAATGATTCAGTAGCTTCTCCGCATTCCATCTCCAATTATGATCTCTGTCCAAACACTTACTCAGAAAGTCCTTTGCATCATTAGATATATTATTTGGTATCTCTGGCTTTTCATACGCTATCTTCAATTTTAATTCATTCTTATTTTTACATTCTGACCATACCCGCTTTCCGGTGAGCATTTCTACAAGTGTGCATCCAAATGCCCAAATATCGACGGCTTTATCTTGAATCCCACACACTACAGATTCCGGTGCTGCATATAGTAGAGTCCCTCTGCGGTGATGACGCTTCTTCAATGATGTGTCCCAACATGTGTTTGTTTCAGATCTCAACGATAGCCCAAAATCAGCCAGTTTCACATTTGCAAGGCCATGTTGTCCGCCAGGAAAAATAAGTATATTAGCTGGTTTTAGATCGCAATGGATAAATCCTTTACGATGAACATGACAAATCCCGACTAAGATTTGAAAAGCATAGTAGGCAGCCTCTGATTCTCCGAGCACCATATTCGACTTATGAATTAAGTCATGCAAAGTTCCACCAGCAGCATACTCGAGCAAGAGGTTATAAGTTTTTTTACCGTTTTCAATGCTTACATCTTCTCCGAAACACTTAATTATGTACTCCGACCCTCTCAGAGCATGCAATATTTGTGCTTCTGCTCGGAGCGAAGACGAGCGATCATCTTCGGCGGATTTGACAGCAGCAAATAATGTATAGTAATGGGTTAATGGCGTGGCAAGAGACACCGTACCATAAGAACCCCTACCCAACAACTTAAGCTTTTTCCAGTACATACTTAATTTATTGATGAATGAGTTTTTCTTAGCTAGGTTTTGATGAGTAATGGCTTCTCAGATTATACGTATTATTTATAATGCTTATTTGTTTTCCTAATGTTATTCTATTTGAGATTTAATTTATTTAGGCTTTTCCCTTTTTCATTCTACTTGGGAAGGTGAATTCTGCTCTACAAAGGAAAAAAAGTTTGTTATTCGTTGAAGGATATTTATGGTTTTACCCTTTGGTTTTACGCTGAGTCTTGGGAATAAGACAGGGGTAATTTCGTCTCCGGGCTCATATTGTTGGCGGGAAGTTTTAGAAATAACTTTTGTGGGGAATTTCTTATTTTCTTTTCCTCTTTTATTTTTATAAATTAATCGCATTGCTTCTATTTAAATTAATTTAATTTCCAAAATGTGAAACTATTGATTTAGGCTCCTATCAAAAGTTGTATCATTTGAACTAAAAGGAATCCTAAACTACTCAAACTGGCTCCTTCTTCTTATAGTTAGATTTGTTTCACTTGAGCGGAGAATCTTTCGAAAATAGTCTTTCTATCTTCGCGTGGTAGTGGTAAGGTATGTTATATTCTACCATTTCAGATCCCACTTGTGGAATTTCACTGACTATATTGTTGTTATTATTGTTATTTCGCTATTTAAACTATGTTTAGTGCTTAGATCACATTTCATGTTTTTAGGAAAGTTACAATCAGATACCAAATATTATTTACAAAAATTATAACCAAACACAATTCCAACCTCAAAAATTTCAAATAAAATGAAAAATATTAGTAATTGTATGTACTAGCTCGTGTATGAGACTTAAGGCATGGCATTATGTGACAAACTGTTTTGACTCTTTTAGAATAGATTAGTTCTGAAATCGTTTGTTGCACGTTTATTCCAAAATATTTCATCTAAATTTTATATTGCAAATGACATATTTTATCTCTTTTAAATTTGTTCGTATTTACTAAAAAAATCTATAATTTTTATGGTAGAAAGTACATATATCTTCCTAATAATTTAAAATAACATTAATTATAAATTGACTAAAAGTGCATAAAGTATAAATAATTAACTATTGTACAAATACAATATTCAAATGAGGATACTAAAATTCTACAAGGCTAATGTATACAAAGCAACAAATCATTGTAAATTATCAATTATAATATCAACAAAACAATAGAAAGTTGTACAATAACAACAAACAAGAAACATAAATAGTAAACAAAACAAATAAAAAGAGACAATAGAAGAGAGCATAGAGATTTTCTCATTTTTGTTCAACTATTTAAGTGTGTATGATATTGTGTCATATGGCACTATTTATAGGATAGGATTGAGGAACACAAAGAATTGTCATGAATATGACATTAATCCATTTGAGATCATGAATGCGGATGAGAGGTGAGAGTTACACATATTTACACGATGGCGAGTTAGTGGTAATAAAATTTATGTTAAAAAAGAATATAATAGAGGTTTGTATGATTTTTTCTTTCTTTTTGTGAAAGACAAACATAACCATTCATATTTTCAATTGGAAGATGAACAAAATAAAAAACCTACGAATTTAGTCCAACATGATATTAATACAAAGAATACATATTTAAGAGATTTTATGATAGTTGATTCATGAACTAATATGATGATTTACTATTTAATATCTAATTTATTAAATAATTTATAACACTTAAATTTAATATATATATAGGGGTAAAAATGTAATCTAACAATTGCCTAAAATTTTTTCCACTTTTAATATAGTACGATTTGTTTGTAAGTTAGTCAAATTGAATATTTTTACTAGTTTTTAGAAATTGAGGGGGATTTAAATCATATTTAAAAAAAGTATATTCAAATTTAAAATATTCTTCGCAAAAAGTATGATCAAACATTACTCCAACTTCAACTTTAAAATTTCAAATAAAACAATTAATATTTAATTTTTATGACCAAACGTCCACTTAAGTTGCATATGGGAAATGCTTGAAGGAAACAAAGGAGATATTCATTCTATTCAAGATTTTGTATGGGTTAAAACTAAGGTAATCAACAATCAGTATTTCATTTGCGCAAATTCCAAAGAATTGTGTTGGCACTTTTTTTCTTGTGGAACAAGGCTTTTATCTTCCTATAAATAAGAGACTCTCTTACCTTAATTATATATTGAAAAATAAGAATTTCTACAATTTTCTCCATCTCTTCATTATTATTTTATAACATCTTTATATGCAAGAAAAATAGCTTTTTTTACCCTTCCCCTCTCATGCTTCTTTTCCAACTCATTTATTTTTACAAAACTCTCATCCTAATTCCTAGCAAGTCGTAAAGAGATAATAAATTATGAATCTATGGAAATGATCAAAAAGGGAAAGAAAGCTATAAATAAAAGACAACCACAAATATCGTTACATCATCCTCTACAAAACACACGCATTCATCTTCGAAAGCTAAGTGAAAAAAGTACTTGAATGATTAGAAAGTAAAAAATATTTGCTTCATATATATAATTTTGTCTCTCAATGAGCGACTTTTTCTGCGATTTGATATTTGTTAACACCCAATTTTCACTTCCTTATACCCTACACAGGTAGCTATTTGACTAATTACTATTTTGAAATTAATTTCTTTTTACCTATGTATTTGTTATTTTTGTTATTTAAATAATCATGCATTTATTATTATTATTATTATTAGTAGTAGTAGTAGTAGTATTATCTTGACAATTTATAAAGCATATTCGTGAATATTTGTTATGGATTATCATAAACTTTTCATGAATAAATATATATATATATATATATATATATATATATATATATATATAATATAATAAATATACACGATACACGTGTTAATTAAATAAGTATTTTATTTGTTCATATTCTTGCGTAATTTTATTATTTTGCTTGTAATTAATTTAAAGAGTGATATCTTACGTAGTGTTATTATTTACTCGATTACTTATCAGTTAATGCAAATACAATATTTTATTAATCCCACAAGAAAAAAAAATTACACAAGAAGGCAAACATGTAATATGTATTTACGATATATAAACCATTAAAAATAATACAATTTGTAGCTATATATAAGGTTTTGTAGCAATTTTTTTCCTCTCTCCCTCTCGCCGTCTCTCTCTCTCTCTTTGCCTTTCACCCTCCTCTCTCTAGCCCAATAAACATTTCACATAAATATGACAATTGTATTTTGTTTTATGTATCAAATGTATTTGTATTTCATATCAAATGTATTTTTTATTATGTATCAAATATATACACATTATGTATCAAAAGCATTATGAATTTTGTATTCTTGCATTTGTAGTCCTCCACATATATTGTGTTCGTCGATACAATTGATACAATTATAGTTAATATTAATACAAATTAATTGTATCAATTGCATACAATCTATTATAATTGTATTTGTATCAATTGTATTAGTATTCTACATCAATTGTATTCAGATTATCACAAATACAACATGAATTACAAATCAGTTGCATCAATCATATTCATGATACAACCTAATACAACATGTATTCAACCTCTCTTCCAAAACTCGCTCGTCTCTCTCCTCACCTCTAACATGTAGATATAATTTATAATTACGAAAATAATAACTATCGATTTCTAATCAAGCCAAAACTATAGTCATTTTTGACGATTTCCCATCAAACAACCACCTAATTCAATCTTGACCCAATTTTACTTGGGTTCTTCTCTCTACAAATGTGGCCCAATTTCAAATTCCCAAACCAATTCCACAATTAACCCAATCTGAATAGCTCATTTTTTCTGCCTCCCATGGTTTTCTCTCTCGCCAGCCACCAGTAGCCGGTGAACCCCTCTGAACGCCACCCGCCAAACAAATCCCCACACTTAGTATCCAAAGAGTCTTTCTTCTCCGGCAAACCTCGATAAACTCTGAGAAGGCGGATATCCAATTTCTCCATTGCCGTCGTCATGTTCGTTTCCAGATATACTCAACGGCGCTCTCTCAGAACCCTAACATCTCTATTTTCTCAATGTTCCTTACAGTATATTCTATCTCTTTTTTTTTTTTCTCGTTCTGGTTCCTTACTTCCTTTATCTGTTTTTTTGAAAGAAAAATATTACCATCCAGCTAACTGACTACTTAAATCCACAAATTAAGCACTATAGTTTTTACTTATTTGACTCAGTGTGTACATTGAACAACGCAGGCATGAGTCTCTGAGGAGATACGATTCGGTGAACATAATGTCTAGCAGTGGGAATATGATGAGTTCTCCGGTCAAACACGTAAAAGTTCCTATTTGCAATGTTGGAGTGCGGTGGATGTCAGGGAAAAGCATGAGGAGCAGAGTGGCAGCCAGAATGCAAAATGAGTCCAGCAAAACCCTAAGAGAGATTCGAAGATCAAAGAAGTTAAAGTTGAAGCTCATGACTGATGAAGAACGATTAATTTATAATCTCAGAAGAGTAGGTTCAATTGTTCCTAAATTATTTAAACCCAAATGCAATCATCTCAGATTTGACTGTTTCCCGTCCTCCCTTTTTGTTCATTAGAAAGAAATGCTGTTGCATTCTTTTTTCTTCCCCCTTTCGTGCATACAAAATACTTTTCCTATCTAGCTATGATAATCTTAAGGAAAGAATTATTTTTCTTTAAAGTATATTGGTGAAACTTCTCATGTGTGCTGAAGTTTGGCCATAAATGTGCCATTTTGTTTCTTAGCAAATTGTGCTTTGCTGCTTGTGTGTTTGTGGTTACTGAAGCTCGTGGTGATGAAGCTGAGTAAAAATTTCTCTTGTGGATTCATCTAGTGGTGCATACAGATTGCAGCCTCTTTCTTGGGGTCAAATCATTATTTTCTTTATAATTAGACTAGCACAATAAGAGTCGATTGAAATGATTCTTTATATCAAGTTGAACAGACTTCCAAAGTCCACTTGAAATGATTTTATGCGTTTGTTGGTACTTACCAAACATTTTAAAAACTTTTTCTCTTAGTTTCCTTTCTACCATACAGTGTTTCGACTTGTGACCATTCCATCAATCAGCATGTTCAAAAGTCAGACTCCTATTCTGTTTCTTATGTCGATATGGTTAGCGATTGGTGCACAATCATTTGTTTTGACTGTCTTAGAAAATGCAGCTAAGTGTGCCATCTTGCTTCTGTTGTCGTATTTTGAGTGTTTTGTGTTTTCACATATTGTCAAGCTTTAGTTTGTTGAGTTCTTGTGTATATCTACTCAATGAAACCTTATTAATCCAACTCAAACTTCTCACTTCCTTTACTAGTGTAGGCAAAGAAAAAAGTGGCCTTGCTACTTCAGAAGTTGAAAAAATATGAGCTCCCAGATTTACCAGCTCCGCGGCATGATCCTGAGCTTTTGACTCCTGAGCAACTGCAAGCATATAAGAAGATTGGTTTCAGGAATAAAAATTATGTCCCTGTTGGTGTTCGTGGAGTCTTTGGAGGAGTTGTCCAAAATATGCACCTCCACTGGAAGTTTCATGAGACTGTGCAAGTTTGTTGTGATAACTTCCCTAAGGAAAAAATTAAGGAGATGGCTTCAATGCTGGCTCGACTAAGTGGTGGAATAGTGATTAACATACATAATGTGAAAACGATTATTATGTTTCGTGGCAGAAACTACCGGCAGCCAAAGAATTTGATACCTGTCAACACACTTACGAAAAGGAAGGTGAGCTACAAATCTTCTTTTATTTTCCTTGCTCATTGTGTGTCAATCCGTTACTTATGTATGGGCCTTCTAGTAAGTTGTGTTGATGAATTGGTATATGTTTCTTTTAGCTCCTTAATTTTGTATTTGCTCGAGGGAACCTTGGTGCTATTTATTTTTCATGCACGTATGATGTAAAGCTTCAGGGAGCTATGTATCTTAAGCATCAATATTTGACATGTAATCCAGGTCCATTTGTTGTATTCAGTTTAACCGAAGTTCAATTCCCTTGCATGTGAAAGTAGTACAATGGGTAGAAGGCATGTCTCATCTTTTGAAAATTTGTTGATCCATCTGCTTTTGGGAAGTAGTATTGAAAATTTGTTGATCCATGTGAATCGTGAACTCTTCCAATACCTATTGTACGTAATGAGCTGGATTTTCTGCAACTTGCCTTGGACTGAAAATGAACATGTTTGGTTGATGAGCACACACCTCTGTTTGACAATGTTATTCTTGGTTTGTAGGCATTATTTAAAGCCCGATTCGAACAAGCACTAGATTCACAGAAATTAAACATAAAGAAAATAGAACAAGAGCTCCGGAGGAAGGGAATAAATCCTGATGATCCAGCTGCCAGAGCCAGCATCCAGCGAGTAGCATCCACATTCTTCAATGCCATTGATAAGAAAGAAGGAAGCCCATATGTTTTTCAGGAGGATTATGGTACTAAGTTGAGTCACAGCAGTAATGTAGACGAAAACCATTCAACAGCTGAAGACAGTGACCAGGAAGAGCTTGACGATTTCATTGCTCAGATAGAAAAGGCAGCTGATGATGAATGGGTAGCTGAGGAAGAAGCAGAAAAAGAAGAATCAGGGAGGATTAGATATTGGAACAAAGAAGATATAGGTGGTCGATTCAGAAGATTTGGAAGTGATGAATCAGATGATGAGACAGGAGGAAGGTCAAGTGGCAGGAGTAAAACATATGGAAGGAAGATGGGTGATGACGATGAACAAGATGATGTATCTGAAGATGACAGTGAATTGGATGATGATGATGGTCGACGTACCCACACGTACAATGCTCCTGTCAGGCATCCAAAGTATAAAACAGAGAAATGGCAGAAAGGTAAGAGCAATAGACCTATGAATGAGGGAGGTTCAAGAAGAAATTTTGATCCTTATTTG
The DNA here is from genome assembly GCA_037074985.1 of Solanum bulbocastanum. NCBI lineage: Eukaryota > Viridiplantae > Streptophyta > Magnoliopsida > Solanales > Solanaceae > Solanum > Solanum bulbocastanum. The sequence goes on along the minus strand of CM073603.1, from coordinate 39,590,883 downwards.
AAGGGAACGATGGCTTCAGATAGGTTAAGTGACCTTGAGGAAGCCATGTGGGCTTCAGACGATGAGGTTGGGCAGAACTCAACCCAACCAAGTGAGTATAGAAGTAGTAGTGATGAGGGGGAGGGTTATGATAAGATAGCAACATGGGAATCAGATGTAGAGGATGCACCTGGTTCAAGGGCATCAAGAGGGGTTGGTAATAGCTTTAGGACCAGTGGTCTAGGGCAAATGAAGAAAAATGAGGATACCCGCAACAGCAAGAGAAACGTGAAAAGTTCAAAAGACATGGATGAAACATGGGACAGCGATTGACCAGGATGCCAAGAGATACAGACACTGAGGCTGGTGTTATTTATGGTACTTGATCTATGCAAACTGATCAGGAAGAAAAGTATAGACTATCAAGTTTAGTGGTTATGGAAGTTTGTGATTTCTAGTTGAATGCTTTCTTCACATGGGCAAGGAATCAAGCTAGCTATTTCTTCCTGTTTGCTGCTTTTGTACACCTAAATTTCTTTATTTGTAGTTTTCTTGTATCCACATTGTTTTAGGTAACAATTCCCTTCTCATAATGTTTGTCAAAGCAATTATTGCTGCAGAAAGAGTAGTACATCGATAAATCGACAGTGGTAACGCTTGTATATTAATAGTGAACCAAATTGTTGTTTCCATAATATATTCAAATTGACTCTTGTTACTCGGGACTTAAATTAGTTTATAATGAATTTTTTTTATGCTTACTTTATGTTATTAATTTTCTACCATGAAAAATAACTTTTTAACACGTACTATAATGCTATCAATGTTGTAGAGTTGTACTATAAAGTTCAAATTGAACCGTAGTATACAAATCACTGAATGGATGCTAATTTACATTATTTAATCATACTATTGTATATATACAATAGATCAATAATATTAAAAGTCAATTACTCACCCAAAAAAAAAAACTAATTGTGGACTTTGAAATTCACAATTATGATATTTTTCTATACCAATATAGAAAGTAAATGAATTGATTAAAGAAAATAAAGTTTGGACCTTTATTAATGTTATTTTCTTTCCAATTAAATTACTAACTTGCTTAAACTCTTTTAAACTTATCCATCAAATAAATTAAAACTCAAGAATTTCATCCTTTATTTATGTCTTTATACGGGACATATTTTAATTTGGACGAGATTTATTAAAATATGATTAAGGTGGGACAAGAGTAAATATGATCCCTTTTGAGAAAATAAAAAATATATCAAGGACATTAGGAATGACAATAGAACGGGCGGATGCAAGGCAGGGATGTGTTTAAGGTTATGCGGGGCGGGAGGGATGTGAGGCGGATTGAATTGAGTTTTTTTTTTAAAACTAATGCAGGGTGGAGCGAGTTGTGGGTATATGTGTTTTTATGCGGGTTCAAACTTAATTTTATTTTTTTTACATATTTATTTATTAAGATAATTTCTTTAAAGCAATTAAAATATTCAAGATAGTAAATAAAAATGGTGCAATAAAAAAAATACAACTTCTTACACATTTTCCAATTGACCTCCAAAAAATAAAATTTTAAGTCATTATCTATTAAATTAATATAACTTAAAGAAAAAAATGAATTTATTTTTATGAATTTTATTTTTAGTATCAAACTTAACTAGAAAAAAAAAATATTAAACAAATTATACGGTGTGGGTGGTATGGATTGAAAATGAAAAAAATTATTATGCGGAGCGATTAAAAATTTTACGAGTTAAGCTCAACCTGCCCCACCCCGCTCCATTGTCATCCCTACATAACTCTTTTGGACTATATAAGGATAAATATAATCTTAAAATTAGATAAAAATGTCAGATATAACTTATTTTGTGAGAGTAAAGGAGTAAATTTAACTATTTTTCATAAAATAATGTATTAAAATTCACTCATGACTAATTCATACTTTACTAATATCTCCGTAATTCTAAAATTACCAAATGATCCCGCAAACCGGGAAATTATTATTAAACATAAATAAACACACATATAATTCAGCAAATGCTTATAATGGTCAACGGGGCCTACAAGTAGGGCCTACGTGGTTACCAAAAAGCACAGCTGACACTACACTTTCCAGAAAAAGGAAACCAATAAAATCACTCTCAACACAATATACACTATTCCTTTTTCTCTCTCTCACACACTCAATTCTCTCTGCAACAAACATAGAAAGCCAAAAAATTCCCAATTTGCAGTGGAAAACAAAAACAGGTGGTTGATTAGGTATGTTTTTAAGAGTGTGGGGGTGTTTGTTTGGTAGTTAATTACTATTGTGAATGGAAAAAAATATCTTTTTGATCTAATCTTGATTTTCTCTTCAGCTTCTTTTACTCCCCTTTTTTGGGTTGGGAATTGCTATTTGACTCTATGAGCAAAGAAAGGCCACCAGAGCCACTGGATTTCTTTATTTGGACTGTTGAGGTATGGGGTTTCTTTCTTAATTTTTGATTTATTAGTATTCCAGATCTTGGGAGTAGCTGTGATATTATGATTTTGTAATGAGGGTTTTCTTGATTATTGGATGTTGAATGTTATTTGATTTGTGTATATTGATGAGTTTTCTTGATAATCTGCTGATGAGGTAGGTGTCAGCAGTCAAAAGAAATGCACTGTTTATCAATTTTTGAACTTGCTGTTGAACTTTGTAGGCATATGATAAATTCTGCTAATGTGTATGCTGGCCGTACACCATGATTATCAAAAAGAACACTTACTGATTTGGAAAGCAAGTATATAGGTTGTTCACTAAAAACACTAGGTGATTCTTCTCATTTGTCCTAACCTTGGTAAATAGAATTACCTGGTATTTGTTACTGGTGGGAGGTGAGAAGTATCTCTTGGAATAGTCGAGGTGCGCAAAAGCTGGCCTAGAAACTACAATCATCAAAAAAATAAAATAAAAATATAGGTTGTTCCCTATAGGACTCTCTTAGTGAGTCCATTTATATGACCATGGCTTACTGGCATTTCACTTGTTGGAATTTGTTTATAAAACCTTGGGTTTAAACGTTTCGTGTAATTTTGCTCTGGCTTCTTAAAATATGTGAGTTGTGGAAAATTTGAAGTAAGATATGCAGAGTTAGATATCCCATATAGTACATATTGCAGCTTTTTAAAAATACAACGAACCACTTAAACACAATATATGAATATAAAGATTACAATTGCAATTGCACTTGATGACTTGTCATGTTTTGAAAACAATCAATGATCCTATTATTATTTACATTTTCAAATACTTCATCCTCTTTATAACAAACTAAACAATTATTCAAAAAGTCATCACCAATTCTTTATCTTCCTTCAGTAGTATGGTGGACCATTTGGAAGGAAAGGAACGTAAGGATTTCTGAAAACAGATTAGAATCTGTAGTCAATACCAAGTACAAATGTTTACCCAATTGTTTTTTGGTGTAACATGGCAATTACAAATGATATAGAGGCCATAATAGAATTTTTGAGCTCATTACACAATATGCAAAGTTGCCACCCTTTGTAAATTCCTCACAACACCTTCTGGGTGCTGAATGTTTAATGCATTATCTTTTACTGATCATAAAAAATTTGCTTCTAAAATCATTTTAGATAAACTTCACTGAAACTCTTCCCAGTATTGATTCTGAAAGGTACTTATTTGGCATATTGCTTCGCTCATTAATTGCATTTAACTCTTGTAGTTGTTACAAAGAAACATTTTAATGTGGAATATTTTTAAAATCTTGCTAAAGTCTTGAATATTGCTGGAGGTTCTATTAAGAGTAAGGAGATGATCAAAGCAAAAATCTAATGGAATTACTAGTGCTTGGTGAAGTTTATATGGGTTGTGAACTTGAACTTCAAAGACCAGGTGATATCCATTAGGGATCTCATTTTAAGACAATGCGTAACTTTATTTCTTTATTGTCATGTACTTGGAATTCTTTCAACAAGGGTTCAATTTTTCATGAGAAAGTAATGACAAAAGGTCTAGTAGACAAATAAGATTATATGAATTTGTATATTTGATGTTGAATTTGTATATGTGGTTTGCGAGCTATTGCATAGGAGCAGGTGTGCACCCAAAGGGTAGCGGCTGCGGGTTTCCCTTGTCATAAAAAAAAAAAAAAAGTGTTGACATACATATGATTTTAATATGCTTAAAAAAAACCAAGATATTGTAAGTGTTATGAAGCTTGTTGATTTCACAAAGCGGCAATTGCAATCTAGAGGGATTCTAAATGGAATTCTCTCATTTTGTAAGCATGGAATTGTCATCTCAGAAATGGATCAGAAGTATGGTCTTGGAATTTAAAGCGTAAGAGCTCAGGTGTTACATATCCTCATCATTTGTGTGTAAAAGTTTTTTATGTTGTTATTGATTTGGAATTCTTAGAGCTCAACAACGCTTTTAATGAAGTGAATATTAATCTGCTTCTTGGTATGGCTAGTTGAGCCCCAATTATTCTTTTGCTAATTATGATAATAACAAGATCATGAAAAACTGAGTCAGTCTTTTGAAGCTTGAAGATCTCAGTTTGAGATTAACAACTATATTGACTATGTGAACTATTACAAAAAACTATATTGACTATGTGCGAGAAGTGGACAATGCCTTTTCTAACTTTGAGATCTTTCAAGACATTGGTTGAAACAAATATGCATACTTGTTTATTTGCTTGTTAAGTTTGATTTACATGTTGCTACTGCAACAACATAGCTTTTTCTTCTAGGAAGTTTATTAAAAATGACTTGTGAAGCAGCTGGTGATGACTTCTTGAATGATTGTCCAGTTTATCATATAGAGAATAAAGTATATGAAAGTGTACCTAATGAGGGGATCGTTAATTGTTTTCAAAACATGACAAGTTGTTGAGTGCAATTGTAATATCTATATTCAGATATTGCGTTTAAATGGTCCGTTACTTTTTTAAATATATATTGAATATCTATACTCATTCTTTTGTCTAGTTATTATTGTATATTAGCTTGAGGTCGATGCCTTGCCTTAAAATTCGGAACCCATACATGTCAACTCCTAGTTCCATCCTTGGACCAGTATCTTGTCAGCAAGAATTTCCGCTGGTAGGTGGCTGTCCCGGCAAGCTGATAGAGTGATTTAGGGGGAGATAAATTGGGTTGGAATAAGAATTCCTAAATTTCTAATTTCTATCGTAACAGAGAATTGGGTTTACGACTTTTTGTGTAAGGGATTTAATCCAAAGGAAAGGAAGGTGGGGGAATCTAGAGAAAGAAGAAGGATAAGAGCTTGGTATTTAGTGTACTGAAGGGTCCGACGACGACAATACATATTCTTTAGTGAACACAGATCATTGAGCCCATGGGGAGAGCTAAGGAGCCTCGTTGACCAGTGACCCATTGTAACATTTGTGTATCAGGGTATCTGGTAAAATATATCTCTGTCTTCAGGGTATATATGTGATTTTTTCCGAAGTTTATTGGGTCCCATGACCCCTCCCCATAGGGTAGGTTCGCCTCTGCTTTTGCAACCCCATGTAGCCACTAAACAAGAAATGCCTTTAAGATTTCAGGTTGACGATATCAGTTTTAGATTCTAATTTCAATTTAGAGAATGAACTGATAACAAATTTCTTGTTACTAACTCATCAGAAAAACAATCTTCTTGTTACCAGATTCCGTTGCCTTCTGCATCACAATTACTAAGAACTAAGAAGTTCATCTGACAGTTGCACAAATACCGCACGGAGTTTCAAACTATAGGTTCCATTGGACTCGGTTGGTATTTCTTTCAGATTTTTGAAAAGCACCTGCTTCTCAGGTAGCTACATCCTATATACCTCAGTAGGAGCTAGTTTATCAACAATTACATCCTTAATAAAGTACAAGCACCTGTAGTATCGTTGTTGCCCACTATTTCATGACATAAAAGCCCATCTACTAATATGCATGGACTTCTTATCTAAACAAATGCATAGAATGATCAGTTGAAGTGATGAAGATTACTTAGCTGGATAGTTTTACTTATTTTTTTCAATTCCGAGTCTTTCTCTTGATGTCTAATGATAGAATGAACAGGAGGATAGACAATACTTTTGAGTCTCTACTTCATAGTAGTATATGTAGTATCTCGTGTAAAATTAGAAGATTACACTAGGACCTCTAGGAGGAGGTGGAGGACAGTTCAGCGAGTTAGAATGACTTTACATGTGTGATTGTGATCATCAAGAATGCTATCTTGTATAGCTGCAGGTTAGCTGCCTGGCTAATATACACCAGAAAGTTTTTATTCTGATCATCAAGAATGCTATCATCTTGTAGATACTGGTTAGCTGCCTGGCTAAGATACGGCAGGAGATGTAAACCTGCCCAATCTTTGCTACATATTAATCCTTCTTTAGTCTTCAGTAGCTATGGAATACATTGAGATGCACACAAGAGTATGTAGTCATTTTGGGTTGTGTGAGCTTCAAGATAGCAAATGAGCAGGGCTCGGTAATGGTCTTATGAAATAGAAGATAGTCATGACTTGTTGATTGGAGAAAATAGTTCTCTTTGGATCTTTTCTTGGGGATGATTTACAAAGTTATGTTTTGTACTTCTAAAGAAATAGCTCATTGGACTTCAACATATAAGGTCGCTTTAATGGTACTTCTATCTTTTCTGGTAAAAATAGTCTAGAGGTTGGGGTGGCATGTAAGATGCTTTGTGATGCTCTTTTGCTAAAAGTCGATCTGTCAATTCTACTATCTTTCTTGAATCGCTCAGCTGTAGTGACTGAGATGTCATCAGAATGGAATATCCTGTACATCTTTTCCAGCTAAAGCAATATAATATAAGTAATATTGATCACATGCTGTCTTTTATTTCGACACAATTTTATCATCTTTTTCATAATAATTGAGTTGTAATATTCTTCCAGTTTCTCCCTAATTTTATAGCATATTGAAATATAAAAAATTAAATGCGCCTTCCACTTTTAGTCCATATACTTGTATTCTTTGTAAGGTATATACTTACAGTTTTTCAACCACGAATTACTGAAAAATTACATGCATGCCTTAGTCTACTTGGTGAATCATTTTTCACATTTAGAATATCTATATGTGAAAAGTAACTAATATGTGTTATAAGATAGAATTTAAACTTGAAAGTATTGGACTCCGGGCCTCAACTATTAGCCATCTGCAAAAGTTGAGGACTTCGCCCTTTTAGATGGTGGAGGCATTAGATGAACATGGTGATGCTTTTTTCTTTCTGTACTAACAAGAGCTACTTTAACGGCCAACTTTCCCTTTAAGGTTGGTACCTCTAAAGTGATTTGCTGAACCACAAGTCTCTAAATTTGAATTGTGAAAGTCATATTTGAGTATCATAACTAGAGAAAATTCTAGCCTTTTAACATATAAAATAAATTTTAAGATTTTGCGTTTGGAGATGCTTGTAAATATGACCATTAGATTTTAAATGAGATTTAAGGCATTTAATGGATTATCTTCATTTCTTAGTGAGAACATGAAAGGAGAGCATATAGAGCTGAAAGTGGAGTGTGTATAGCACTCGCCTCTGGAAATTGTAGCACTTTCTTTTTTGTTTGTGCACTCATTCCAGCCAACTATAAAGGGTTTTTAAGTTGATTCTAGTGGTTAAATTGACTAGTCCTATAGTATTTTCAAACAATAAAGATACTCCTTCCATCCTACTTTATGTTACACCATAAGACTATGAAAGAAATTCAAAAGGTTAATTTGATTCATACGTTGTATTAGAAGCAGTAGAAGAAAATATTGACATAGTTGTTGAAAAGTTAGTTGAGAAAATAACATATAAAATTAATTTGAACAGTTGAATGAACCAACACTTATTTTTTGAAAACTATGAGAATTGTATGATATAATTTTTCTTTTTGTATCTCAAGTTAACCATTCTTTCTATGTTGGATTGTTCCAATTTGTTTCCCCTTTCCTAAAATGAAAACTAATTTTAAAAATTGTTCCATTTTTTCAAAATATTAATTTATTTGTACTTTTGAAATATAATGAAATCGAGCTCTTACCTTAATAATTGCGACAAAAAGTAGAAGATAGTTCTAAATTTAGATGAAGGGATTTTAGTGGAATTGTTGAATGTATTTGGATGTCCTGAAATAGAAAGATTGCCGCATTAATTGGGATGGATAGAGTAATAGTTATGCTCTGATGATCAAGAGCTGAGGATAACCATCTAAATTGCAATCATAAATTATCCCAAGGTCAGTTAATATTGGATAATGTATGTCATGACTGCCAAAATTGCAAGTCTTTTGGTGTAAAGCTTCATAAGAAATGTGAATTATACTGGGTGAGATGAACTTTAGGTGTCGTTATTTACCTCTCAGGTTACGGCATGGAAGTCACACAATCAGATTCAATCCCCCGAAGGCTAAAGAAATGTAGTTAGGACTTGGGAGTTGGTCATTCTTCCGAGGGGAGGTATAATGTTTATAAATATACCTTGAAAATAAAGTGGGGAGGTAGACATCGTAATTTACCTCTTAAGCATTGACATGTAGTCTTGTGATTAAGTTCAAACATGTGGAAGCCTAAAGAGGTGGATAGGAGTTTGCCATTCTTGAAGGGGTTCTATACCTGACAATGTGATTACCAAAGTTTCAAGCTTGTTTGGACCTACAGCCTACAGGTATCAAGTTTCTCACATATACCTTGCAGGTGATTGCAATGCAGAAGCCCTTATTTACTTTTCAAGTAGTGACAAAAAAATCATATGATCGAATTCAAGTATGAAAGAAACCTGGATAGGTTCTTAGGAGCTTATCATTCTTCAAAGAGGACAGACGCATGATAGAATCTGGCTTGAATTCGATGAATTTGCTTTGAAATCCTTGAATGTGTGTGTACATATACAATTTCCACAATGTCTAATGAGCAGATTGTGTTACAATGGAAGTGATCACTCATTGATGAAGGAGTTAGCATCAATGAATATCTAAAGAGATCCGTAGTAATTCATCCTTCTTTGAAGAGGAAGCACATGTGTAGGATTGCATCAATTCCTAGAAGTGCCTGATTAATTATCTTCTTGAGAATTGAAATTGACTAAGTGACTATTTGAGTAGATACTCTCCTCGTTTTTCAAATCATTTTAGCACAACCTACACCAAGTATGCTTTAAGCTGGTGTGATTAGGGGTCGTTTTGTAGCTGGTTAGGAGCTATGTTATTCATGTATTAAATCCTGCATAAGTAATGCCATGTTTGGTTTGCAATTTAGAAATCCCCATAACTAATACATGTATAAGGTATGATGGAATCTATATATTTAACTAAAACATGAATAACTAAACCTTGCATAAAATAATATATTGATTTCCTCATAACTAATCAATGTATTACTAATATCTGCATACCTCTAACCAGCTACTGAAGTATCCCAAGTACATAAAAGAAGTGTTTTATTCCTATTGCAAGATTTGCACGCTTTCTTTTGTCCTCTTTCATGTATTGACATTTAGGTTTTTTAATCCACAACTTAATCAGACATGGAGCCAGATATTCACTTCACAATTGCTTTCCCGGGGCTTTAATCCATACTCATCGAATTGATGAAGATCTTCCTTGCGCCTAATACACCTCAAATAAAATTATACATTAAAAATAGTAGGAAATAGTAGAGTTCTTTCCCAGCTCTTTTCAGTGGTTTGGGGATGGCAATGACACGCTACACAGAAAGGAGATGTGTATCTTGTTCAACAAAATAAAAAACATGAGAAGGAAATGTATCTTGTTCAATGACTGATTTATGTTGCTAATTTTGCTGGCAGGATGTTGGTCTATGGTTGGAAGAAATAAATCTTGGTGGCTATCGTCAAATTTTCAAAGAGAATGGTGTTAATGGGGAGTACTTGGAGGGTATGTCTATGTTCACGACTGAACAGATACTAAGGTTTATAAGAAGGTGTCACATGAAATGGGGAGACTTCATAACACTGTGCAAGGAGCTCAGGAGGATAAAAGGTGCATCTAGTCCCCTACCCCTTCCATCTCTCTCTTTCTTAATTTAATCTGTTATCTGTCCACCGTCTCAAGCATGACTTAGTTAATCAAAAAGATTTTGAGGATGTTGCAGACTCGGCTTTGTCACCCGGTTTTGATCACGTTGTTAAGAGTGCTGTTACCAGTAATTACCATATATAAACAAAACATCAGTGAATCTTCTGTTGCTTTAAAGGATGACCTTAATGTTAATGTATTTTTTGCTATACTTTAGTACCACTTTCATTGATTCAACTCATTTCATGTAGTGGCTTGCTTGAAGGGAGAGCAAAAAGTTCGTCAACCTTGGTGGGCACCATCATGTCTCTCTATAGTATTTACCAAGGTGGCCAAGCGTAACAGGCAGTCTAGAGTGGTTTCGCTGAAGCTGGAACCTTGACACTGATATTGCCCTTGTGTATGTATGTTTAAGTTGTATCTTAAGAGGACAGGGAGTAGGAAAATCACTTGCCTACATATAATTTTTCGCTTTTTCTTTTTGGTTGGTTCTTCTTTGGAGAACTCCCGCCCTTGTCCAAGCTTTTCTTATACATAGCTTTGTAGTCTGCCTTTGTCCTAAATTAGTTGTGACTTGTGATGAACATATACTTAAATGAAGCAAAGAGATACACTTATGTAAATCTCAACGTGCAGTATTCATATTGAAAAAAATTGCAACTCCATTACTTTGGTGCAGATTGGATGATGCTGTAATAGAAATTTGCTTATTTTGGAGTGAGACTGAATCCTAAAACCACCTTATGCCAAACTGTTCTAAATTTAAAAAAAAAAAAAAAACTGAATCACTGTCGTAGCATTGATGTATAAAGAAAATTGATCCTTGAATAAAAATTACTTATAATAACCTTTTTTTGGTTATATAATCTCCGTATACGGTATAACTAGTAAAATGTTTGGTTTCTAACGTTCAATTCTATCTAATTTATGACGTAGAGTTAAATACCTAAAGCCAAATGATATACTATTACTATTTCAGTATAACTTATACATACAAGAATTAAAAAAAAAAAAACCCCAATTGCACACTTTCGTTGTGCGTAAGATTGAGGATAGGATTGACTCATATTGATTATATTACACTAAACTTCTGTTGTGAGCAAGATTGAAGAAAGGATCAAATCATATATATGCCTTTTGTATGTAATCTTTACTTAGCATTTTGTTTCACAACTTGTACTCGTGATCTTCTTTGCGTAGAACCAACTCTTACAATTATGGGTAGGTTCTCCTTCTATAACTTATACGAGAATTTATGGGATGGGATAATATGTCTAGTTCTCAATAGCTAAATCATAGTTGATGTCTAAGAGCATGTACGTTTTCCTTGGAGGCTCAGACAATTAATTAATTACCATAATGTAAGTCTTCTTAATCACATTCAATTCTACTATGCTTATGGCGTTTCCATTTTGTAAATGTGATATTAATTACTTTCATTAACAATGTATGTTACCTTACCACTAATCTATAGTATTTAAATCATCCTAAACATTACAGATTATTCATCCAAGTGCTAATTAGCTCTTCTCTCAGGCCACTTCAGCTCAAAACACAACCGAGAGAAAGAGTCAGGTAACTCATCTTAATTTGTTGTTAATTCTACACAATTACATTTTTCATTCTTATATTGTGCTATGGATAGTGTTTAATTTTTCTACTTCTAATGCAAAGTGCAATTTTACTAACTGATTTTTGTTGATTTTTTTTTTCAAATATTTGTTGTATTTGCTGCTTTCTGAATAGTACGAGTACCTACTAACGAGGCTGTGGAACTTTCTGGTGCAGTGTTAGCAGCAAATACGAAGATGAGTAGCAGGTTGATTTTTTTGTTTGTTGTGTGTGTTCTCGTGCAAGCGACATATGCAAGGAAGCTTCTTCAGTTTCCATCCATGGACATCCCCGGCATTGGCGGACTTGACAAAATTATGGGAGGTATTGTAGGCGGTGGTGGTGGAGGTGGAGGCGGAGGAGGAGATAAAGGTGGATCTGGTGGAGGGATGGGAGGTGGCTTTGGTAATGGATCAGGTAGTGATGGAGGTGGTGGAGGCGGAGGTGGTGGTGGCGGAGGAGGAGGAGAGAATGGTGGATCTGGTGGAGGGATTGGAGGAGGCTTTGGTAATGGATCAGGTAGCGATGGAGGTGGTGGAGGCGGTGGCGGTGGTGGCGGAGGAGGCAGTGAGAATGGTGGATCTGGTTGGGGATTTGGAGGTGGCTATGGTAGAGGATCAGACAGCGAAGGAGGCGGCAGTGGTGGCGGCGGCGGCGGCGGCGGAGGAGGAGGAGGAAGTGCGGATGGTGGATCTGGCTGGGGAATAGGAGGTGGCTATGGTAATGGATCAGGTAGCAATGGAGGCAGCGGAGGTGGCGGTGGTGGTGGCGGAGGAGGAGGTGAAAATGGCGGTAGTGGTTTTGGTGTCGGAGCAGGTGAAGGCCATGGAGTTATGGCGGTAATTGATCCAGTTGAAGTTTAAAATAATGCCTCTTTATACGGCTTTGGTGATCACCAGATTTTCCTCTATTTTTCAGAAATAAAGACAATTGTCATTAAACCATATTCTTTCATGAACCCTTTTTCACTAAATAAATGGCGTGATTCATAGTTTTGTGAATTTTGAGCTTAAGAGTTGTTCTTAAAGTTATGTATTGAGTACTCTTCATTTGACAGATGTACTTACAATATAATTAAATTCAATAAATGAAATTTGGAAATTTAAAAAATACTCTATTTTTAATTACGCATATTACTCTATTTTAATTTTAAAAAAAAAGTAAAAGAACTTCAGTCTATCAATTTTTATTATGTTTGAACCTAATTTCTTCATGTTAAGTCAACTCGCATAATCCATTCTTAATGGTTTCTATCAATTTTTTAAAATTTCAACCTTACAATCATATTCCCTCGAAATTCACTTTGATCAACCCATTTTAGTTAAGTAAAAATTGGTGAAATAATTAACCTGCTAATTTGATGATTGAACTTATTTTAGTTGTTCAAATTTAGTCAAAATCATTTATTTGCCTATGGACAACTATACTTCGTTAAATATAAGTGGTTTAATATAAATAATAATGTGTAAATGTTTTGTATTGCTAATTAGAGTAAGGTGTATATTTATGACTCATTTTTGAATTGTGCTATAAATCAACTTGGACTAGGAGAATATAGCAGGTTAAATTAAACATTAGTTCGTCAATTAATACAACTCTTATCAACTCGTTAAATTTTAAACGGGTTCAACAAGTTATGATTTGTTGAGATGATTCTTTGTCACATCTAATTATACCTAATAAAAAATAAAACAAAGGGTAAAATTCAAAAAAGAGAAGTGAAGAAAAAAGACCACATGAAGAAAACAAGCACCCTAATCACTGTCATATTTTTGAAGAATCTGAAAGTTTTTAAAAATTTCTAATTACTTATTAGTGAAATTTTATATTTAACTTTCACTATTAGAGAAACTAGCAAGCATTAACAGGCCCTTTTTATGCATAACCATTTACATATGCATAAAGATTTATTTGAGAATCCATTGATATTTCAGAAAAAATTGGATCAAGTCGTGGATTGGATTATGACATATGTTCGTGTTTACTAAAAATTCTTCATTGAAGATCAACAATTGTAATGATTTATTCCATCATCATAAAATTTTGAAGATTACTTGAATTTATCAATCAAAACTATGAACTTGTTAAATACATCTGTATAAAGTGTATGCGATCCAGAACGCACAACAAACTTGTTATTATCTCAAACTTTCACGGCCTAAAAAGTCGTAGCACCCCTAAGAAGCAGGTTGCGAAATATAGTTAGCACTTAGCAAGATGAGGTTTCATTTGTTAACAAAATTAACCAGATTAATCACTCAACTAATTAAGAACAATCATGCACCCATAAATAAAAAAGAACTCTCAATTTGTTAGTTTTTACTATGTCTAAACTTAATAAATTTTTTTATGTTCAGTCAAATTAAGTCGTAGGATCCACTCCTAATGGCATTCACCGTCAAAGTTTCAGCCTTTCAATCATACTGCTCCTAAAACTCACCTTGATTCACTCATTTTGGCCATGTAAAACTTGTAGGGGGGGGGGGGGGGGTCATCAGCCCGTCTATTTGATAATTAAGCCTATTTTGATTGGTTCAAATTCAGCCGAAAAGGTTCATTAACCTACTAACAATTATACTTTTCTAAATATAAGTGGTATAATCTAAAATAAAAAGTCATAACTATTCTCTATTTGTTTATTCGACATTAAAATAAGTTATTATATATTCACATGCCATATCTCATGTCTGAATTCACCCAAGTTAACTTGTACTAAAAAAATATAACAAATTAATTTACGCATTGTCCATCTTAGCCCATTAGTGAATACAACTCTTATGCCAACCCATTAAAATTTGAACGAATTGAACAAGTTAGGACTAATTGAGCTGATTTTCTTATCACCTCTAATTATATGCCTAGTAAAATTAAAAAACAAAGCTCTTCATATTCTCTTTTCAAAATAAAAAATAAATAGAAGTAAAGGAAAAAGAGCACAGCAGCACCCTAACCACTGCCATATTTTTCAAAAATCTGTAAGTCTCTTCAGATTCTGCTTTCAAGTTTCTAATCTCTTACTAAGTGAAATCTTATATTTAGCTTTCGCCATTAAAGAAACTAGCAAGCATTAATACGCCATTCTTATACTCAAACCCCTTTAAACCCTACTTCTCATTCCCTTAACCAAAATGTTCTCTCCGGGAACAAAGAGATCAAATTTCAGTGCTCGCAAGAGTGGCCGTGAAAAACCTACTACTGGTTCACCGGCGACGCCGTTTACCGAGAATAGAAAGCCGCTTGATGATAATTCTCCTATACCTAATCGCCCTAATACTGGTACTCCTGCTCCCTGGGCTGCCCGTCTTTCTGTTCTCGCCAGGTAACACGGACACACTCAAGTTCAGTTTGTTTATATTTTACATTGTGCATATGTTCACATAAATTGAGCTAATGTTGATGTTTATCTCATTAGGAAGTTTGCGTTTCTAGTTTAGACTTTAGATGTACTCTGGATCATGAAACGGTTATGTAATTATCCTGGTGGTACTATTGAGTGCATTATGTAATTCTACAGTTAGTTGAATGCTTCATTTTTTACTTGGTTATTGTGTTTGTCTTTAGATAATGCAATTCTGCTCAGTTTTTCAATTTGACATGTTTATCTCACTAAATTAAAAGATTACAGTGTTGAATGTTGCCTATTTATTTGTATTGAGCTTTCTTACTGGGAAACAAATGTGTGGTTGGACCTGCACATTTATTGTGAGGGTGGCTGTGGTTAGTTAATTGTTAATGAAGGGATATAAGTTGTAGAAGTATATTTGAATGGGAACTGATTAAGATAGTGTTTAATTGTCATAGAATCCCGCCTGCGAAGAAGAGTGATAAAGGAGAAGAGACTGATCCAATTCAACCTGTCTATGTCGGAGAGTTCCCACAAGTCCTACGCGATGAACAGGACATTTTGCTTCAGAAACATGCTCCTGGTTAGTGAATGAGCTGATAACCTATCTTGTTTGCTTTCACTTTTTGATCAGTACTGCTTTCAGAAAATAGTTTTTCTTAGTTGTGTCCCATTTTTCAATAATTAAGATAGAGTAATAAATTCCAATATTCCAATACTTTGAATGCCTGCTACCATGAAGTGTTAGTCTTGCGTGATTGATTTTGAGATGACACATTTGCTTTTGTTAAGGTAATGCGTCCATCTCTGGGGGAATGGATAAGGAAACTTCCTTGGCGTGGGTTATATGTGGCAACAAACTCTTTGTTTGGAGTTACTTATCACCTGCAGCTTCTAGGAACTGCATTGTTCTTGATCTTCCTCCGACAATGTCTGAAAATGAAGATACTGGAAAATCTTCTAATGATTGGTTTGTTTGTCTCATCAATTGGGATAGGAGTACCAATAAAGTTTCCCCACAGTGCAGTTCTGCTGGTATTGTTGCCTGTAATCGAAGAACTCGAAATCTCGTATACTGGCCAGATATCTACTCTGCAACTCGGAATGAACCAGTAGTAAGTTTTCCCGAGGAGTCTGAGGTGAGTTGTTCTTCGTCTGATGTGAAGGGCACCCCAACCAAGTTGCGGCAGCAGAATAAACCTGGGAGCAGTGTTACTCGTTCAAACTCTCTCAACAGTTTGATTGCTTGTGCCGTCCCTGAGGCTCATCACAATCATACCTCTGTTGCTCTTGCTTGTAGTTCTAATGGAGAACTTTGGCAATTTGTCTGCTGCCCCAGTGGTATTCAGCGCAGAAAGATGTATGAGGACATGTTAAGTAAGAACTCTCAAGGAAATGATGGTGGACAGTTCTTTGGAGGCAGGGGTTACCCTAGGTCACTGGTTTGGCAGTCTCGTTCCCGTTCTTTGGACAAGTCCAACAGACAGTTTCTTTTATTGACAGATCATGAAATACAATGTTTTGCTATTGAACTTTCTTCCTCTTTCAATGTTTCTAAGATCTGGAATCATGAAATCGTTGGCACTGATGGTGATTTGGGTATCCAGAAGGATCTGGCAGGGCAGAAGCGTATTTGGCCTCTGGATTTGCAGATTGATAATGATGGCAAAGTTATTACTATTCTCATTGCAATTTTTTGCAAGGATCGGATCACCAGTTCAAGCTACACTGAGTATTCACTTCTAACCATGCAATATAAATCTGGAGTGAATGTCTCCTCAGAATGTGTGCAGCCACATGAAAGGATTTTAGAGAAAAAGGCTCCTATCCAAGTGATAATCCCTAAAGCTAGACTTGAGGATGAAGAGTTTTTATTCTCTATGAGATTGAAGGTTGGGGGTAAGCCAGCCGGTTCAGTGATCATACTTTCTGGTGATGGCACTGCCACTGTCTCACATTACTGGAGAAATTCTACCCGTCTTTATCAATTTGATCTTCCATATGATGCTGGAAGGGTTCTTGATGCATCAGTTTTCCCTTCAGATGATGGAGAGGATGGCGCTTGGGCTGTTCTAACTGAAAAAGCTGGAGTTTGGGCTATACCTGAGAGGGCAGTTTTACTTGGTGGAGTTGAACCACCGGAGAGAAGTTTGTCACGTAAAGGAAGCTCTAATGAGAGGTCATCTCTGGAAGAGAGGAAAAATTTATCTTTTGCAGGTAATATTGCTCCAAGAAGGGCGGCTTCAGAAGCATGGGATGCTGGTGATAAGCAAAGGCCTGGTATAACTGGAATTGCACGTCGAAATGCTCAAGATGAAGAATCTGAAGCTTTACTAAATCAGCTTTTCCATGATTTTCTTTTATCTGGGCATGCGGATGGTGCTTTCGATAAACTGAAGACATCAGGGGCATTTGAAAGAGAGGGCGAAACAAATGTTTTTGCAAGGACAAGCAAATCAATTGTGGATACCCTTGCAAAACATTGGACAACCACCAGAGGTGCTGAGATTGTGACTTCGTCTGTCGTGTCCTCACAACTTTTGGAGAAGCAGCAGAAGCATAAAAGATTCCTTCAATTCCTGGCTTTATCCAAGTGCCATGAAGAACTACGTTCTAGACAGAGTATGCCCTCTTTGCCATATTATATTTGCTTCTTCCTCTTAAGCCTCCAAGTGTGGTTGAACTAAGTTTATTTGGTAAGACAAAAGTATTTTTTATGGAATATATACACACTGATACACATATTTAGATAATATCCACTCTATTATTCTCACCAATAGTTGGTCCTTGGTTAAGTTCAACAGGAAAAAAAATAATCATTTACGATCAAAAGATTAGTTAATGCTTCATGGCTCACAAAAACACGTTCAAAAGACTAGCCGAGAGGATTTAGAGGATAAAATCTGTATATATAGCAAAAGAAAACATTATATGTAATGCACAAAGAAATGAAGGGTATAAATCAGTAGTTTTATATTACCTCAAGTGCAGCAACATTTCTATGTCCAGTAGCTTCACCTGCAAATTAGATATTCAAAAAGATGTATCAGCCTGCCCCGCCCCACTCTGCATATGGTCAAACCTGCCCCGTTGCCATCGGTACCCTTGGAGATCACAGGTTCTGCTGAAGCAAGTCAGACTATCTAGCTTCCAATATTCGTTGAATGGTCTAATTAGATGATCAATTACAGTCCTTTCTATGATTAATAAGTAGTTATTGCCAGGATGCTATTTGCTTATCTTAAATCATTTTACTGCAACAACATAAGTTAATGACTGCAAAAGCATATTGTCCACATGCTTTTCTGTGCTCCTTATATGCTAATGCATTTTCTTCTCTTAGAAACCATGGGCCTTAGAGTTTTACAATCTGTGACAGGGCATGCTTTGCATATTATCATGGAACATGGTGAAAAACTTGCTGGCATGATCCAATTGAGAGAGTTGCAGAACGTGCTCAATCAGAACCGTGCCTCAGGAGCTGGCTCTTATTCAACTACTGAGATGTCGGTTTCTGGTTCCCTGTGGGATGTCATCCAATTGATAGGCGATAAAGCTCGCCGAAGAACTGTTCTTTTGATGGATAGGGATAATGCTGAAGTTTTCTACAGCAAGGTCTCAGACCTTGACGAATTCTTTTATTGCTTAGAGAGAGACCTCAATTACATTATCAGTGAAAGGATGACAGTTTCTGTTCTAGTCCAAAGAGCATGTGAACTCTCCAGTGCCTGTGTGACTTTGCTTCGCACAGCCATGACTTGCAGAAATGAAAATCACCTTTGGTATCCTCCGTCTGAGGGCTTGACACCATGGACTTGTCAAGAAAAGGTGCGGAATGGACTCTGGAGCCTTGCATATTTTATGCTTCAACTAGTGAAGGAAAATAATTCCCTGGATGATACCGTAAAATTAGATTTTCATTCGCACCTTGAAGTTCTATCTGATGTACTATTGGAAGCATACTCTGGTGCTATCTGTGCGAAAGTTGAGCGTGGAGAAGGACACAAAAGTCTGTTAGATGAGTACTGTAATAGAAGAGATGAACTCTTGGAGTGTCTTTACCAGCAAGTGAAAGATTTAATTGAAGGCAAACTGCAGGTTGATCTCTCCTTACCTCTTATTCATTTCTCTTGGAAGTTTGATTTATGTACCAGAAGATATCCCAGCAAAAAAGAGAAAAAAAAAAAGGGAGAGAAAAAGAAATAAAAGAAGAAAGAAAATGCAGTAGGTCCTTTTTTCTCCCCTGTACTTGTCTGTTAGTGTCCGTATATGTAATAAAAGGATTCACCTAAGGATAAGATATTCTTGGGAATATGGCATAGAGTCTTGTCCCAGTCATTTTTTTTTCTCAAACATATTCATCCATGCAGGATTCAGGTGAAGCAGCTGAGGAGCAAAAGTTAGAGATTTTTGGAAAGCTTTCCTCTGCCTTGTTGTCTCTTGCAAAAAGACACGAAGCTTACAAAACTCTATGGAGTATATGCTGTGATCTCAATAATACTGAACTACTAAAAAATCTTATGGTAAATATTTATCTGTTCTGTGTGTGTTTTGCTTGTTCTTGTTTATCTCAGCAAGCTGATTGTAGATCATGTGCTTCTTTAGATGTTTGCCTACTTCTGTTTAAAAAGCCTTTTCTTGTGCAGCATGACAGCATGGGACCTAAACGAGGCTTTAGTTACTTTGTGTTTCAACAACTGTATGACAACAGACAGTTCTCTAAGCTTATGAGACTTGGGGAGGAATTTCAGGAAGACCTAGCAATATTTTTGAAGCAGCATCAGGATCTCCTTTGGCTTCATGAAATATTCCTTCATCAATTTTCTGAAGCTTCTGAAACTCTACATGTTTTGTCTCTTTCACCAAATGATAGCTCCGCTATGGATACTGAAACGGACTCATTTGGCACCACCATAAAAAGAAGTTTGGTGGAAAGAAGGCGGTTTCTGAATCTCTCGAAAGTAGCTGCATTGGCAGGTATTCTTTCCTTTAACTATTTAAATCAAGAAATTTAGAGAAGTTTTTGATGAAGTTCGATTAAAATTTCCATATAGTAAAAATGGCTGATTTATTCTCATTATATCAGTTGATTCCAGATTTGTTATAAATATTTGAGCTTATTGAATCTTCATCTTCTTCATTTTTCCATATCTTTTGGACTTTGGACCTTTAGAATTTAGCAAATTTCATGTTTACAGTTTATCATTTTCATATTGCTTCTATGCTTTTTACTGGTGACAACTTATGTTTACTTCATCTCTTGGTAGGAAGAAGTGCTAATTTTGAATCAAAGGTGAAGCGCATAGAGGCTGATTTAAAGATTCTGAACTTGCAGGTATCATTTTAGTTTTTTGCTTATTCGGTTATTGGAGCTGAGGATTTCTGTGTCACCTCAGTATAAGTTGGTGAAGAGAAGATGTACAACGATAAACATACAAGTTATTAGGACATTAGCCATAATACTAGCTGTGACTATCACTATGGTCCATCTATCTCTTGATATGAAAATGTGTTGTATGGTTTACTATTAGGCTGTTATCAGCCAGAGACAACTTTTCTAGAAGAAATATATGAAAAGCTAATAGGAAATGAGAGGTTTGTTTTAGTTCTGTGGTTGAACAAGCCAAATTTAGTGCCCCATCCAGGCAAATGCAACCAATCAGTGCCCCACTTTCCATTTTTGTTATTGTTGTTTTCTGTTTTTTCCTTTTAATGGTCCAGTTGGTTGTTGTGGTGAGGGAACTCTGATAAATGAATTTCCTCCTATTCTCTCCATCTCTGTTAAGTGTTAACTATATTCTTTTTGAATAATGGTGTTGTTTGGGCAGTTTGCGCACACCTCAACTATTCCATCGAGTACCTGGTACCGCTCATCTATGTTGCTTGCACTTTTAAAAAATGATGCAGCACCCATGTCGGATTCTTCAAAATACACTTTTGTAGAATCCGACACACACCCATCGACATTTTTTAATAGTCCAAGCAACATAGACTCTCATTAGCACATACACCAGATAACTTTGCCTACCAAAGACATAGGCAGATGGGAAAGAAATCACTTAATATTTTCTTGGTCCGTGTGGAATTTGAGTCGTGGCCTCCAAGGTTTCCACCCAATTTATTGAACACTAAGCCACACCCTTTGGGTGCCCCTCTATTATCCATATCCATTGTGCTTGATCACTTGTTCTTCGTGTGTGTGCGCATATGTGCAGGCGTCTCTTATTGTCAATTTTACTTCTCTCGCAGGAAGAAATAATGAAACTCCTTCCGGATGATGAAAGGCAAAATATTAGCCAGCAGCTTCTTCCTCCGGTGGACCTTATTGAATTGTGCCTTAAAACTCAGGATAGGGAGCTTTCGTTGAGAGTTTTTGACATTTTTGCATGGACCAGCTCCTCTTTTATCAAGTCTAATGCAAGCCTCTTGGAGGACTGCTGGAGAAATGCCTCCAATCAGGACGACTGGGAGAGGCTGTATCAAGCATCAGTAGATGAGGGGTGGGGTGATGAGGAGACTTTGAGCATTCTAAAAGACACCATTCTTTTCCAGGCTTCCAGCAGGTGCTATAGCCTCAAAGCTGAAACTTTTGAGGGCAATTTCCAGGAAGTGCTGCCACTGAGGCTAGAAAATTCCGAGCAAGTGACTTTAAAGAACATGGGATCCTCTGTTGAAACAATACTGATGCAGCACAAGGATTATCCTGATGCCGGCAAGTTAATGCTCACATCAGTTATGCTAGGAAGTGTTCATTCCGATATCATTAGTATTGTGGAAGAGGAGGGACCTACCCCAATGGAGTAATTGTCCTAGTATTTTGAATGACTGGGAAGTTTGAGCTAACCCTGCATAATTGTAGTGCTCCTTTTGCCGCTTGAGCATGAGCAGCTTGATCTGCAGTTCTTTAACACCGATGGATGAAATTGTATATGGCAGTCGTGTTTCTTTATCAGTGCTTGGAGGTGTCAAACAAAGTTTGTTTAGAATGATTGATGAGCAGTGCCAGAACATTGGGTTCTTTTAAGAGTTCTAAGTCACCATGCAGGGGAGATTTTGCCTTGTAAATTTAATTAAAATGTGCTTTATGATTTTCTTTTTAAAAAAACTTTTGCCTACTTTCCTAGGAGGTCTGTTTTGCTGTCATTCAGTCATACTGCGTGTTTATCACAAATCCAAGGTATTTTGGCTTGATGATCACAAGTCACAACTATTAATCAGGCATATGAGTTTCAGGGAGTTATACTGATTCTTTCAAAAGAAAACAGTGCATTTTATGTTGACTGTGTGTTGTTTGTATATTGTTACAGCAAAGGAGAGCATTTCTTGAAATAGAAAAGGGTTATTCACACTTGATAAATAATGTAAAAAGGATCAAAATTACCTCAACTATTCAAATTAGAAAAAGGTGGACAAGTCAAAAATTTCCTAAACAATTACGTTTTTCAGTTTCATATCTAAATTATAATTACATCATGGTCCACTGACTCGAGTGGAGCTTTCTTATTGGAAGATGCCTCACTATTATAATTTATAAGTTGTTTACTCCACAAATTTGTGAACATTCTAGCAATTTAACATCATTATACAATTTCTTAGAGCTCCTACTTTATATTGTTCACTAAGTTATTATCTTCCAAGCATATTCATTCTCATACATCACCAGAACTAAGTCCAACGTTCTCTATACACTACGCTGTCTTACTCTCACTTGTATATTTACTTATTAATTTAACAATATTCAAATTGCTACTAGGCAGATCTAAAAGGATTAAATTAAAACGCATGTTCTTGATCCTATATAAATTTATTTTAACTATACTATTTTACTGATAAACAAGTCCAAAGGAAGT
Organism: Solanum bulbocastanum; assembly: GCA_037074985.1. Taxonomy (NCBI): domain Eukaryota; kingdom Viridiplantae; phylum Streptophyta; class Magnoliopsida; order Solanales; family Solanaceae; genus Solanum; species Solanum bulbocastanum. The sequence continues at coordinate 39,568,049 of CM073603.1, read as the reverse complement.
GTAGACACAAATTTTGTTGGATTTAATTCAAACAAAATTTGGATTAAATCCATGTTTATTTGGGTTGAATGATTAATTTGGGCTTTACAAATAAATAAGTCCATTTTTATTAAATTCAAGTCCAAGGTCCATTTCACCTTGAACCCCAAACTCATGCCATGTGTCACAGTGACTAGGCATCGAAGACCAACAAGATGACGCCACGTGTCCAAATGAGGTGGTGGTCCCAGTCAAATGCAAGAACGAATCACAATGTGCCAAGTGTCAAAATGACATCCTTTGGCCAATCACAAGCAACCTTGTCCACTCCCCACAACTATAAATAGGGGATAGACATGACATTCAAAAAGGAAGAGGACCCTTCAAGAAGCATTCTACAATTGGAGAAAGCTACAACACCAACTGCATAGCTCTTCGAAGAAGTGATCAACGGAGTTCTTACCGGAGATTGACTTGCAACGACGAAGTGCTTTCCGGCATTCCCGGAGATCAAATACATCTCAAGGAGGTCTACATCATCCTACATTCGAGAAATACGCTACTAAAGGCCCTCAAATCACAGAGAAGCTTAGGAGAAAAGAAAACTCTTCAAGAAGCATTCTACAATTGGAGAAAACTATAACATCAACTACATAGCTCTTCGAAGGAGTGATCAACGGAGTTCTTTCGGAGATCGACTTGAAACGATGAAGCACTTTTCGACGTTCCCGGAGATCAACAACATCTCAAGGAGGTCTACATCATCCAACAATTCAAGAAGTACACTACTGAAAGCCTTAGAATCTTGGAGAAGCTTAGTAGAGAAGAATCAAGAGAACAACAGGATTGTACTCACAACGATTCATCAATAAAAATAACATTTTATTTTATTTATTTTGCTTGCAGTTAATTTTCAGAACTTACAAAAATTTGTTGCGAAAAAATTTGGCACGCCCAGTGGGACCAATTCTGCTCTTCATATCTTTCTCTTGTGAAAAAAAAAAACTACAAGTTCAACTTTGCAATGGCCTTCAAAAAGATCAATGATGTTTCATGCAAGGATTAATTCTACTATTGCCACATTTGTTGATCTTAGTGATGCTGGTCCAGTCAGTCTACACAAATTTAGACTAGTGGTTCGGATAGATCTGAATACTTTACCTCTTTGGAGATGGCAAGAAAGATCAAGTCTCAAATGACACTCAAAACTGCAATCCCTGGGGGCAACATCGCATCTAAGTTTTTTGATGAACTTTCTCACTCTAGCTTCAACTTTGGTGAATCTAAAAATTCAACAGATTCTTCATTTCAACAAAGGTTAACTCCTTGATGGTTGACACAACTGACATAGACGAGAAACTCACAATCATGAAGCAAACCATTAAAGCCTTGAAGAAGTCTATTGATGACAAAAATCTCCAAATCGCCGAACTTATGAGCAAGTTAGATCTCTACAACTCTGGAGAGTCACATCACATTCTAAAAACGCAAGAAAATGTTGATATTGATTCTTCTACCAAGCCAGTTGACTCTCAAAGCGCAAAACAATCTACTTAAGTGGCCACTCTAACAGTTCAACAACTGTATAATATGATCGTAAACACCATTAAAGCTCAATATGGTGGCCCGCCACAAAGTTCCTTAGGATATTCAAAGTCGTATTCTAAGCGAATCGAGGGTTTACTGATGCCAATTGGATATCAAGCACCAAAATTGCAACAATTTGATGGAAGGGGAAATCCAAGGCAACATATTGCCCATTTCGTTGAGACTTGTATCAGTGTTGGTCACATGGTGATCTTCTTGTCAAACAGTTTGTTTGTTCTTTAAAAGGAAACGTCTTTGATTAGTATACAAACTTGGAGCCTGAATCAATTGATTGTTGGGAGCAATTGGAAAATCAATTTCTCAATCGTTTCTATAGTACCCGTCATATAGTGAGCTTGATGGAATTGACAAACACAAAACAAAGTAAGGATAAACCCGTAGTGGACTACATCAATCGTTGGCGTATATTGAGCTTAGATTGCAAAGACCAACTTTCTGAAATCTCTGCAGTTGAAATATGCATACAAGGAATGCATTGGGGCCTTGTATATATCCTTCAAGGAATTAAATCTCGAACTTTTGAAGAACTAGCTACACGCGCTCAGGACATGGAGTTGAGCATTGCAAGCCATGGAAAGACATCTCATGTCCTTGATCCAAGGAAAGAAGATACACAATTCAAAGAGTCATTAGACTACACAACTAATGAGTCCATGGCGGTAACCACGACTTCTATGAAGGCCTCCATGAGACAAAAGTTGAAAGAGATCGTGGCACATTGACAAACGCGAGAAGTGAAAAATCAATCTAGCTTGAAAGAGTTACAAGCAAAAGAGTATCCATTTCCGGACTTTGATGTTCCTGTAATTCTTGATGAGCTGCTAACCAAGAAAGTCATTGCACTTCCAGAGTCAAAGTGACCCAAAGAATCCAATAAAGTCGATAATCCTATGTATTGCAAATTTCACCGCATCATTGGTCATCACACCACAAAGTGCTTCATATTGAAGGAAAAGATCATGACATTGGTATGAGAGGGAAAGATCATCATTAACGACACTAAGACAACTGAGATAAACCATGCTAGTGTCAAACTTGATCATAAAAAGGATTCAATTTCAAATGTCCTACATCCTGTGGTATCGCCAAAAATTGAAGAAGGTGTCATCATACTACAGTTTGGGAGCTTTGAACCAGTTGAAGTTTCCGCCTTGAAGAAAACAATAAATATATCCAAGGTAGATGACTTCTCCAAAGAAGAAAGTAGTGACACTTAGACTTTGGTCGCTCTCAAAAGGCAAAAGCATCAAGGGACTTCTAAACTCTGACTTTCAAAAGTCGACACAAATACAAGTACAAATCAGCTTCAATAATGTGGAAGCATAAAATCCAACACCAAATCGAAATACATTAATGCCTCATCACAAAAGGTTAGAAGGACAGTTACATTGATGGAATTCTTCCTTGAAATGCTCTTTGACGTACGACCCTAAACTACAAGTTGAAACGCTCCTCAACGTACGAGCCTAAACTGCAAGTTGAAATGCTCCTTGACGTATGAGCCTAAACTACAAGTTGAAACGCGCCTCAACGTACAAGCATAAACTGCAAGTTGAAATGCTCCTCGACGCATGAGCCTAAACTGCAAGTTGAAATGCTCCTCGATTTACGAGCCTAAATTGCAAGTTGAAGCGCTCCTCGATGCATGAGCATAAAATGCAAGTTGAAATGCTCCTCGACGTACGAGTCTAAACTGCAAGTTGAAACTCTCCTTAACGTACGAGCCTAAACTACAAGTTGAAATACTCCTCAATGTACGAGTGTAAACTGCATGTTACAACGCTCCTTAAGGTACAAGCATAAACTTCATGTTACTCCTGGCCCGCAAGAGTATAAACTGTGTACGACCCAAAAAAAAAAAGAAAGAAAAACTCATCATCCTGAACTACAATATGACTTGATCCTCTTCACCGAGGTACGTAGGCGCTTGAAGTAATCACTCTAAGCTCAGTCACATGAGTAAAAAAAAAAAGATTTTGGTGCCATTGTGTGATCAACACACTAGCTCTTGAAAATTATGTAGCTAGCACATGAGTTCAAATGTGTCACAAATGAGCAAAGGAGAAGAGTTAAGCAAGACATCTTAGCTGACTTCAAAGGCGCATTTATAAAAATCCGCAAAGGTTTTGACCATGATTTTTACATATATTGCAGTTATTGGAGTCTACTTTGCAATGTAAAAATCGGCTCGTGATTCAGAGGTTTCTACGCCAAGTTATGAAGTTTCTACCACGACCGCTCAAAGCTGCGAAATAGACTATCATTTTTCGAAATTAAACTGAGCAGACTTCAAAGACATATTTGTGAAAATCCGTAAAGGTTTTGGCCATGATTTTTACGTATGTTGTACGTCTATGAGTTATGCTTCCAATTAAACAAGAATCACATCATTTCGAGGCTCCTACGCAGAGTTAGTGATTTTCTCCCAAAGTTGCTCAAAGCTGAAGAGTTGAGCTGCGCAGAATCGTGAGTTGACTTTGAAGCGACATCTGTACCAATCCACAAAGTCTTTGTCCGTGATTTTTATACATAGTGTAGTTCTTTGGGTTGTCTTTCCAACGGAAAAATAAAATCGTGAATTCAATACTCCTACTTTGAGTTATGAATTTTATACTACAGACGTGCAAAGCTGAAAAGCCGATGAGATGAGTGGTTCCACACCAATCATATGAACAACTCGTGCAACTTCTAAGTGATTTAAGCTCTTTCAGAAACCTGAAATGAAAAAAAAAATATTGGAGTCATCGGTGCCAATTGCACGAAGTTTTCAATTTTTTCTTGGTTGATCTACTTCTGATAACACATGTAGCAAGTGCATGACCCTTCAATATGGCATGACAAACATGAGCAGCAGCACAACAATCTTGTTCGACATACCCGTGCCAGTAGCACGAAGCTTTGAATTACTGCCGAATTGGATCTTGAACATCAATCTGCCGTGTTTAAGAAACATGTCAATGCATAAATAAAGATGCAACCACAACCATTACCTGCAAGAAAGAGAAACAAGAAAAATCTAAAAGACACAAATCTGTGAGGAAAACGGCAAGATTTGAAGATCAACTTCAAAAATCATTTCTCTCAATTCAGGAAGAGTTTGACATTGAATTTTGGACATTTCACAGTACTACGAGTCTAGTTTCTTGAGAATCAACCCGCTTGTCATTTGAAAGCTCCTACACCAAGAAAAGGATGGTTTTGCGGGATTGCACATAGCTGTGAGAAGAACTGATTTGGGGTCCAACCTCAAAATTTGATTCCCGTCAATCCGAAAGGTGTTTAATGTTGATTTTTGGATATATCGTAGTACCAAAAGTCTAATTTCTCCAGAATCAAGCCGCTTGTCGTTTGAATGCTCCTACACGGAGAAAAGGACGTTTTGGCGAGATTGTTCATAACTGTGAGGAGAACTTCCAGATTTGATGACCAACTTCAAAATTTGATTCCCGTCAATCCGAAAGGTGTTTAACGTTGATTTTTGGATATGTCGTAGTACCAAAAGTCTAGTTTCTCCAGAATCAAGTGGTTTTTCGTTTGAATGCTGCTACACTGAGAAAAGAACGTTTTGGCGAGATTGCGCATAATTATGAGGAGAACTTCCAGATTTGATGACCAACTTCAAAAATCAATTCCCGTCATTACAAAAGGTTTTTGACGTTGATTTTTGGATATGTCGTAGTACTATAATTCTAGTTTCTCTAGATTCAAGTCGTTCGTTGTTTGAATTCTTTTACACCAAGAAAAGAGCATTTTGGTGGGACTGCACGAAATTGATAAAAGAACAAACCTAATTTGGAGTTCCACATTGGTTTGATTAGGAGAATTACTTTTTTTCAATGATTCTTTGATCAATCCTTTGCAGATGAGAGATTCTTATATAGAAGTTCCTTTGAACAACTGTCATTCTTTGTACAAGGAAAGTTGTGGTAAGATTGGAAGAAAGAAATCATATCAATTCTTACCCATCTAAATGGAAGTTGCCAGCACTCAAAAGGAAATTTGTGATGCAGGTCCCAGTACCAGTTACCAGCGGTGAGTAGTTTCAGCCTTTTTTTGCAGTTGTGATTCGGAGACAAGGGCGAGTTCTTGGCGTTTTGGGTTTGTCATGTCTCCATCTTTTGTTCTAGCTAGTCTTGTTGCCTTTGAGACACGCTTGTTGTGGTCCACTTTTGGGACTTGTACTCTTTATTAGTAGCTCTGTACTAGTGACTTCCAGGTTCTGGGAGGGATTCTGTATATATTTATTTTGGTTTGCTTTCGCCTTGTTGTCCCTGTTTAGACTTTTGTTTTTGCTAATTTCTGCCCTTACGCTCATTGCTGATGTTCTGGGTTATGGGTTGGCTTACCTACTGGTAGGGTATAGTAGGTGCCATCATGACTCGAGAAATCGGGTCGTGACAAGTTGGTATCAACAATAAGTCTTGAGATGTCAAGAATGATTCTTACAAAATCAACCGAAGGAAAGTTGATATTCCTTTTATTTGATTCAAAATCCAATTAATCTTCTTGTTCTTTCTCACACCTTGCAAGGAAGATCACACAATGTTACTACTCACTAGACTCATCTATTTGAAATCAATATAGAGGGTCCACGTGGTTGTCAAGCAAGAATGTTTTAAAAAAATTGAGATCACTACAAACAAATCATTTGTAGTGACCTAGTTAGAATGTGATGACAAGAAACAAATACTCTTGAAGTCTCAGCAATACATTCATAAGTTCAACTTTCGTCGTCGAAATTCGGCAAGCCTACACGTAGAGAAGTCTCAAATAAATGAATACACATTCATGAAGACTTTAACTTTCGTTGTCAAATTCGGCAAACCTACACGTAGAGAAGTCTCAAAAAATGAATACACATTCATGAAGACTTTAACTTTCGTCGTCAAATTCGGCAAGCCTACACGTCGACAAGTCTCAAAAAAATGAATACACATTCATGAAGACTTTAACTTTCGTCGTCAAATTCGACAAGCCTACATGTTGACAAGTCTCAAAAAGTGAAAACACATTCATGAATACTTCAAGTCTTGTCACCAAGTGTCGGCAAACCTACACTTCAACAAGGCTTGAAGTAGGGAGCATTTGTAGACACACAAATTTTATTAGATTTAATTCATACAAAATTTGAATTAAATTCATGTTTATTGGGTTGAATGATTAATTTGAGCTTTACAAATAAATAAGTCAATTTTTATTAAATTCAAGTCCAACGTCTATTTCCCCTTGAGGCCCAAACTCATGCCACGTGTCACAGTGACTAGGCATCAAAGACCATGGCGTGTCCAAATGAGGTGGTAGTCCCAGTCAAATGCAAGAACGAATCACAATGCACCAAGTGTCAAAATGACATCCTTTGGCCAATCACAAGCAACCTTGTCCACTACCTACAACTATAAATAGGGGATAGACATGACATTCAAAAAGGAAGAGGACCCTTCAAGAAGTACTCTACAATTTGGAGAAAGCTACAACACCATGTGCATAGCTCTTCGAAGGAGTGATCAATGGAGTTCTTCCCGGAGAGAAGAATCAAGAGAACAACAGAATTGTACTCACAACGATTCATCAATAAAAATAACATTTTATTTTATTTATTTTGCTTGCAGTTAATTTTCAGCGCTTCCAAAAATTTGTTGCGAACATGAAGTGATATAACCACCCAATAATATAGATGCGAAAATCGAAAAATAACGACAATTTAAGAGGGTTTTATTAATCTATTCACTTAATTAAGCAATTTATACCTTATGTTCGATTTTTTGTCCCAAAATATTCTTGCCGTTAGTATTATATTGATTCATTTTTGCCCCTCAATATTAACACCCACATAAAAATTTTCATTTGCTGCGTTGGAATATTGAGGGATCCTTGTAAAACTGGTACATTTGTGAAAGATTCTTTTGAAATATTTTCTCCGCCTCATTTTATGTGAATTCTTTCATTTTTATTTTACTAAAAAAGAACATTATCCAATTATAATTTGAAATAATTTAACTTTAGAAAGCTTAAGATTATTTTAGATCATAAATATTAATTTTCTTTTTATAAATATCATGTCAAATCAAATATTGTCACGACCGGACCATACAAAACTATTCGGTGGCTGCATATCTGAAACTGAGAGAACATCTCACCCAACAGATGTCTCAACTACACGTGGCAGAACAGAGGCCGAGATATGTCATAAGGGAAATCCAAATACTAAACCATAACCAATCAACAATTGCTTAGTTGTACATCTTGTAATCCTCAAAATCCATTAATTTGCATATATATAGCCCCACATCTCCTTCTTCCTTTCATATCATCAGAAAAAAGAAACAAAAAAGAAAAGCTTCAGCTAATTAAAAAAAAAATGGCCACTTCTGCAATTCAACAATCAGCCTTTGTTGGTCAAGCAGTTGGTAAATCTCAAAATGAGTTTGTCAGGAAAGTTGGTAGCTTCGGTGAAGGCCGTATTACCATGAGGCGTACTGTTAAAAGCGCTCCTCAAAGCATCTGGTATTTCTACTAGTATTATATTATAAATACAATCATCGAGTAATTTTGAAATTTGAATCTGAGGAACTTTTAATTTTTGACTTTGAATTGAGGTTTTTTTTTATGAAATAGGTACGGAGAAGACCGTCCTAAGTATTTGGGCCCATTTTCTGAGCAAACACCGTCATACTTGACTGGTGAATTTCCAGGTGACTACGGATGGGACACTGCTGGACTTTCAGCTGATCCAGAAACATTTGCTAGAAACCGTGAGCTTGAGGTGATCCATTCCCGTTGGGCCATGCTTGGTGCTTTGGGCTGTGTTTTCCCTGAAATCCTTTCAAAAAATGGTGTTAAATTTGGTGAGGCTGTTTGGTTCAAGGCTGGATCTCAGATTTTCTCAGAAGGTGGGCTTGATTACCTTGGAAACCCAAACCTTGTCCATGCACAAAGCATTCTTGCCATTTGGGCTTGCCAAGTTGTTCTTATGGGCTTTGTTGAAGGTTACAGAGTTGGTGGAGGCCCACTTGGTGAGGGTCTTGACAAGATCTACCCAGGAGGTGCCTTTGACCCACTTGGTCTTGCTGATGATCCCGAGGCTTTTGCTGAATTGAAGGTGAAGGAAATTAAGAACGGGCGTTTGGCTATGTTCTCCATGTTTGGATTCTTTGTTCAAGCTATTGTTACTGGAAAGGGCCCAATTGAGAACCTCTCTGACCACATTAATGACCCAGTGGCTAACAACGCTTGGGCTTACGCCACAAACTTTGTACCCGGAAAGTGAAATAATTAGTAGTATGTAACCTGTAAAATTTGGGCTAATTAATGAAGTTTTATGTTTGTGAAAAATTGGTTTGTACCTTGATGCCCTATTTAACATGCTGATATTTTAACATGTTTCTCAGTGGTGTTCCTTTTTTAACCCCAAAGTATAATATTTGCTTAAGGGGTCGTTTGGTACGTGAGACGGGATAAACAATGTTTTTTCATGGATTGGGATATCTCATGTGATTAGTTATATTTATCCATCATTATAAAATTTAATAGTGGGATGAATAATCCCGGAGCTAGCTAATACCTCTAACCAAATGAAAGATTGATAATCCTACATTTGTTCCAGAATTACTATCTCTTATCCCTCGTACTAAATGACTTGTCCACAAAATGACCTTTGAAAACTAGATTGAAACATAATTACTGTATATTGTTTTAAAATAAAACTAGTGCTAAGTATGTTTTTTTTTTTCTCCGTCCGGTACCTATATTGAAGCCCGACTAAATTCAAAATTTCATGCTACAAAATTCCATATTAGGGTAAAACACTTCCTAACAAATGCGAATAAAGATATCACTTGGAATGAAAAATGAAATAAGAAGGATCAATACCATTAACATGTAAAGTTCAGCTGGCAGCAGAAGTCCTTTACTTTGAACTGAGGATATAAATTGCTGAAATTCATGTTTTAGTATATAGTTTTATGCCAATAGTAAGGTCAAAGCGTTAGATTAACCGGTGGTTATTAGCATTTTCAGTAATTATATTCAAAATATAAGGAAAGTAAACACTTAAAGAAAAAATACACATATATAATGAATTTCAACCAATCATAATTTTCCAAAGTGATAGTGACCATGTCAATTAATTCCTTTTGGACAAGTGTAGCTCCGCCACATACTGCATACAGACGAAATTGAAAAATTTGTATGATATTTTTCTCATTTTTGGATTGCAGGTTGATGTTGTGAAATGGAGAAAATGACCAAAATTTGTCCTTAACCAGGGCAAGACTCACGTAGAGTCATTCGGGTGCTCCAACATTCAAATATATATATATATATATAAAAGTTAAGAGGTATTTGTATAAAATTAACATAAAGCACTTAATGAACAAATGATTTAACTGATTCACTGACTCTTGGGTGAGTGTTTAAGACTCTTTTAATATTACCGAGCATGAATTCAAATCTCATTTTTAACATGTTTTTTTTATATTTTTAACTCCACCACTTAATCTCACTGTATTCACTTTGACTAATATAGTTCATATTATCTAAAGACAATTCATCCAGATTAAGTGAATGAATTTGCTAGAGTCTTCTAAGATTCTTAAAGAAAAAATATCTTATTATCTTATTTGCATGAGTGAAAGAATTATTGAGTCACGACAATACTAAAGGTAGGGTATCATGCCGACTTAAATTTTATTTCGAAATCTAAAATTGAAATAAATTTCTTTGACAAGATTCACTTATATTTAAAGTGAAATTTTTTTATAAGAATTTAAATTATCGGCTTATATATATTTATTAGATACAACTGATACAAGTTAAGAAACAAAAAATTGATAGATAATTTTTTATGACCAATTAAACAGAAAACTTTATGAATATCTTTTATTTATCAGTATCGAGATATAAATAAAATGATAATGTTATTATTAATAATGTGTCGCCAAGTCCTTCGAGATGGCTCAGTCAGTGGCAGATCCAGGAATTAAGCTTAGGAGGTTCGAAATTTAAAGAAGAAGCTCATGTGGTAATGTGAGTGCGCGGTGAGCGTAGTAACCCCGACATGCTTTTTGTACAAGGTATCTCATTGGTTGATAAAAGTTAACACCAAACTAATCAAGGATATTGAGAACAAAGCTACGTTGATAAAGAAAATTAGTAGATCAGTTGTATTACTTAAGTTAATTCCTAAAACACGTGAAAATTAAAGGATGAAAAAGGAAGCGAGACAGAGAAGAAAAATATTTACCTTAATTAACCCGCTAAATTTATATTACCTTATCATACCACATTAAGCATTTCTTCCTACTTTTACCCTGCTCCATTGGACATTCTTAAATTTTCTTGTACTTTTTATACTTTTATTTTGAATTGTTTTACTTTATTTTGCATTTAAAATTTTTTTAAATTAATATCCATTCAAACACATATTACTAGGAAAATTATCAAGATTCTCTAAAAGTGTGTAAGTATAGATTTACTAATATTATAATGCATATTTAGAAGATAAATAAAATGGCATCATCAATTTTTTTAGTTCATGTAGTTTAATTTACTAGGTTAGTCATCACTTGTTGAAAAAAATGACGAATAAATCAAATAAGTATAATTTCCATCTCTCTAAAATAGAATTGAAAAAATAGAAAAGAAATTCCATAAATTCTATTAAATATATATTATTAAAAGGATATTGACGTTTTTTAGTTGCTTTATTCAATTACAACTAAATTATCTTTATATATATAATTCATCATTTTTAAAGAGTTGTACATAATTATGTTGAAATAAAATGACTAATAGATATAAGAAGAATACAAAAAAATGTGTCTAATAAATTTAAACAAAAACAAAAATAAAAACAAATTAGAAAAAAATGACATAAAAAAGAAAAAACAATGAAAAAGAGAAGATGATCCAAGCCCAAAAGTTGAGCCCAATTCCATGCATTCAAAAGGGTAAAAAAAATAAAAGAGGAGGAATTGTTGCGCATGGGATTCAAACCCACGACATAAAACCCACTGTTGAACCCCTTCTCCATTGAGCTAAAGCATCTCCCTTATTTTTAGGGGGTTCATTTTAATATATGTACACATAAAATCAGAATTTGGTAAATAACATAATTTTTCGACCAAAGGGGGTTCGGGTGAACCCCCTAGACACAACTTAGGTCCGCCCTTGGGCTCAGTTGGATTGAAGGGTGGTTATCCACACGAATAATTCGGGATCGATCCCCACTCAATGCCTTCTGAGTCGAGCCTGTCGCATAAGGCTTGCCTAGTGCGGTTTACATCTCATGCGTGGTTTGCAGGCTATTACCTAGTGCGCACAAAGTGTTCACCACAAAGTGAGATATATATGATTAAGAATAGAGTTATATGGAGTATGGCGAGAGTGACCTCCGTGGCAGATAAGATGAGAGAAACATGACTGAAATGGTTTGAGCATGTTAAGAAGAGGTGTAGATGCATCAATTAGAATGTGTGAGAGGTTGACTATAGTAGGAGTTAGATGAGATAGAAGTATCCCGTGGAATTAGTCGAGGTGCGGAAAGTTGGTTCTGACACCACGATAATCATTTTTTTAGAGGTATCCCGAAGAATTAATCAAGGTGCGCGAATGCTAACTCTGACACCACGGTCATCAAATTTTTTTTAGAGGCATATAAAAAAAAAAAACAGGGATGGGATGATATATGATTAGATAAGATATGACACAACTTCAGTTCATTGAGGGCACAACCTTAAATAAGAAGATACGAGGTTGAATATTAGGTTAGAAGTTAGTAGCTAGCTTAGGTGGGAGAGGTAGGAGGCAGGAGCAGCTCTAATAAATCGGTGGCCTAAAGCCAAATCCGAATGGAGGCCTTAAATTTGAATATATTTTTTATGAAATTTATCATAGTCAATTATTTAATCTTTCTTGAGACATAGTATTCATTATTTGTCAAATTTCTATTACTTCTTTGCTCTTTTATAAAAAGTTTTTATTTTCCACAAATAATACTCGATATTTCTTTTTAAAAAAATATTTATAACCTATTATCTATATCTATACTACCTTAAAAGCATAAACTCTCAAACTTGAATGTTGAATTACTATAATACCCCCAATTAAAAATACTCAATTTGTTTTATTTGTTGATTTAATTAATTATATTATATTAAGACTATATACCTTTTCACATTAAAGGGTTGTAACTTTTTCGAAGGTTTGGAAAAAATTTTGACGGGTTGTGACATTTTCGATGAGTTGTGACTTTTTCGAAGGATTGTCATTTTTTCAAAGGGTTGTGACTTTTTCAAAGGGTGTCATTTCCGATCAGTTGTGACTTTTTCAAAGGGTTGTGACTTTTCGGTGAGCAATGACTTTTTTTAAGGGTTGTAACTTTTTTGATAAGGCGCAACTAGCACCTATTCATACTATTTTTTGTTAGCTATAAATCGAGGGGTTTCCTTTCACTTTTAAACTACGATCTTTGTAAGTTTTCTACTCTTCTTCTTCTTAAAAAGTCTCAAGTATTATTTTGCAACAATTGATTAAGTTCGAAAATCAACGAAATTTGAGGTACCACATAAGAAAGAATTGGTTAACAAATTGTAGCAAATCATGCATCAATTGTTTCTTCTTTGTTTTTTCATAAATAATAAACAAATACGAAAAAAGTACACATGATTGATGTAAAATATTTTTTCTTCATTTTTTCGTTCTTTATTTGTTTACCCTCAAATGAAGGAGTTTGTTCCTAATCTTTCTAAAACAACGCGCATAAACATAATCCATTGAATTATTAATTTTGATGTTAAGTCCACTAATTCAAAACTATATATTTATTTTTACTTATAATATGATAACATAGTCATGATAATAATTATTTGTCATAGATATGTAAGTAAAAATGAATGAAGAAAGTAAAGTATTGGTGGCAAGAGATTTCAATCAAATAGAATATTAGAGAGAATATAACATGAACATATATTTTCCTCTGCCTTCTTCATTGGCTATGAATTGTCCATATATTTTTTCATTTTTATATTCATATTGAGTTTAAATAATTTTTAGTTTGAATTTAATGTTATTTCATGTTTATTTTAATCTTAGAAAATGTTATTTCACAAGATACACTTCGTGCTAGCTATATAAAAATAGATTTAAAAACTTGTGATTAATCATAAAATGATCTTAAATCAAATTAAAGATTCTATAAATAATACTTTAAATTTATTTAGTTATTATTTTCTTATTGAAAAAGTATAACATTTTATATCATGATACAACTTCTATAAGATACTAGATACTTTCATTAGACAACAACTATATAATATGCATGCGGTAGAAAAAAGGACAAGACTACCAATTCCACAAAGATAATGTAGAAACTTTAAAAAATGAAATATTTTACTATAGGTGATATTGTTCACGTATTAACATTAAATTATGGTAGTGAAATATATAGATCTAAAACAAAGAATTGGTCAAACAAAATATTTGACATACACTCAAACCTCTATGTAACCATAATTCATTATACCAAAATTTCTGTATAACAACCTAATTTTCTTTAGAACAAATCTTCTATGTTATATTTTGTCTCTATGACATTCTATTTATAATAGTGTTGACATTCATTATACAAGTACACTATTTTGTAAAATTTCAAATTGAGTAATAATATTTTGTAATGATATATTATGTGTAAAGATAAAATATTAAAATATTTATGGTAATAACTATTAGTGTCATGCACATACCAATTTTCAAGTACGAATATTTAAGAGAAAAATTGTACTTAATGGTATCCATCATTTATGGCATTACCTCAAGAGGAAAGGCTATTGGTGACCTTTTTTATATTGATATTTCCTTTTCTATTTTATTGGTTAATTTTGTTTACAAAATAGAATGAGGTAAAAGGCAATACTACTAAAGAAATATCACTTTTTCTCCATATTTAAACTTTGAATGTATTTTGAAATGCTCCTATGATATCTGAGCATTTTGATCTTAAAAAAACAAGTAACTCTCTGATAATGTTTATTAATCATTTAAAAGCACATTTCTTATGCTCTTTCAAGCTTTAATATAGTAATATTAATTCCATTTTACAACATTATATACTATATTATACAATACACACGTGCCATGAAACTAGTTTTTTTAAAAAATAAGGCCCCTCAAATTTTGGGGCCTAAGTCAATTGCTTTTTTTGCAAAGCTGTAGAGCCGCCCCTGGTAGGAAGCTCCAAATTTAAGTTTTAAAATAAAATTATATATATATATATATATATATATATATATATATATATATATATTTGCAAAACAAAATAACCCCACATATCTTATCCGATAGTTGGGATAAGAGAGTATTGCTTTCTTTTCCTAAATATTCTCTTTCTATTTATGCAAATTTGTAAACATTAATTTAGCAGAAAAAAAAGGGAAAATGTTTGAACACATAACAGCAAGTGAAATAGCAGGATTTGGAGTGGGTGGTTTACTACTTGCTGCCACCATTTATGCTCCCAAAATTGATTCCTTCATCTCTACTTCTCAACGCAGGTACTATGCACTATAACTACTTATTTCTTGATTTTTTTTTTTGGGAAAATGCACAAGTATCCTTAATTTATGCCTGAAATCTCCGAGACACACTTATATTATATTAAGGTTCTATTATCCCAAACTTATTTTATAAATAATTTTCTACCCCTTTTCGGCCTACATGGCACTATCTTCTGGGCCCAGCGTGTGTTGACAATTTTTTCAAACTATATGGTTGATGGTGCCATGTAAGCCGAAAATGGGTAAAAAATTATTTATAAAATAAGTTCGAGCTAATAGGACCTTAGTATTATATAAGTGTGTCTTTGAAATTTCGGGCATAGGTTGGGGCTACTTATGCATTTTCCTTTTCTTTTTTTTTTTCCTTTTTGGGTTTTGCCTTGTATTTTTATCCATGTAAACGAATTAGGATTTGAGTAAATTATTACCAAAGATTGAATCTTTACACATAAACATCCAAATTACCTAATGTGTGGATTTAGTGACAGAACCAAATATTTTTTTAAGGGTGTTCAAGAATAATGGTGTGTGGCGGTCAAAATAAAATAAAAAAATATTATGTTATTTGGAGTTAGAACCTGAAACTTTTTCATTCAAATGGACACATTATCATTGCATCAAAAGTATACTTTTGTTAAGGATGTACAACTTAAAATATATATCCATTAAATATAGAATTTGACATATTAACGTAATTTTTCGATAAAGGGTGTCCAATTGGACACCCTGGAATGGTTGTAGCTACGCTACTGTGTGGATTAAGCACACGCCATGGGTTCAAATCCTGACAAAAGACTAATATTAGTCTCATCATTTCAAAATAAGTGACGTTTTTAGTTTGAGCATACATTTTAATTATAAAACTACTCATATTCCTAAAATGTACTACTACTATCTACTAACCTATCTTGAAAAAGATGTAGCTCTTTAGTAGTTTCATGATCATGAATAAGGGTATTGGAAGAACATTAGTAATATTACAACTTATTTTGAAACAGAGGGAGCAGCATTTAAGGGGAGAAAGATAGAGGAACAGATCAGTTATTCACCGAGTTTTGAATATTCGTGTATACAACTTAAACTCAGCGAATTATAGTTCATAGCTCTTATTGATCATCAAGAACCCAACTGCTTTTTTGTTTCAGTGTTAATACATAATGCATATAGTATTGGTTTTTCCTATGAGCAGTTCACTGGGAATGTGCAAAAAATGTGGAGATTTAAGATTGATAGCATGTTCAAGCTGCAAAGGATCTGGTACAATTAAAGGAGGAGCATTCAATTTCATTCTTTTGGAGGACAAATCAAAAGTAGGATCCTCTTCTTCTTGTACGAAATGTCGAGCCAGAGGACACTTTCAGTGCCCTGAGTGTTCTAAACTTAGTCAGGCTTGATCTAATTTATCATATTCAAAATAGTTGTCGATGCTGCTTTTGCTATAGAATTGCTTCTGTAGTAGAATCTGTTGAAATTTGGTCATACACAAAAGTTATTCTATCAGTGCCCTGAGTTCTGGAAATGTTATCTGCTATTATATGAAATTTCAGCTTGTCATCATAATTCTGAAGCCATATAAGGAACAAGACATCAATTTGGGTTACTTACTAGTACGTTTCTTGGTTCACGGACATAGTATACGCGAATTATAATGTAGGATTTGGTTGTTTATTTTAGAATTTGGATGTATAGTGAATTGAATTTGACATAAAGAACATAGAGAAATCAAACACATGATTAATACTGCTGAGTTTTATACCTCATACCAAACGAACTTTTCAACCACATTCCTCTTCCTTTTCCTTTCAACGTACAACATAACTTGGTTTGTCTCTGCTAAATGTTCTGTGCTCCTCAATTTCAACTTCATCTCTTTAATCTTGGTCTCTGTATTTCCTAAATATCAAATGTGTGATTTATCACCTCTTCATCTTCATCATTTCTCCTCAATCTTTGACTGTTGGTTCAATTCCATATTCATTTTTCGACATATCAAAGTAACGCCTTCATCAACGAAATAGCATATGATTGCATGCGTTAAGCATTTGGCTTCACATAATTTTTTTACGGAACCCTCTATAGAGAGTTGGGGAGCAGTACGTATATTCTCACCATGGTCCATGACATATTTTTAGAATTTACAGAAATTAGCCAATTTTCTCAGTTTTATGTGTGTGTTATCCCATGAATATTTGGTTAATATGACTACCGGTCAATTTTTGGTAGAACCATTACGCAACCCAAAGTAAGGAGTTGGGGGAGCAGTATGTATAGTCTTGAGCCACAACATATTTTTTGCATTTGGGGGTCAACTTACAGAAGTTGGGCAATATTCTGAATTTTTCGTGTGTGGGAGCCTATGAATATTTTGGTGATATGGTTTTCGATCAATTTTTTTGGCAAACCTTTACGGAACCCTCCATAGGGAGTTGGGGGAGAGGTACGTGAAATCAAACCATTTTCCGGACATATTTTGGGCATTTAGGAGTTATTTTTATAAGAATTAGGCGATTTTCTTAGTTTTTCGTGTGTGTTAGCTCATAAATATTTTGGTGATATGACTTCTAAAACGGTTTTTTTTTGAGACCTTTACAAAACCCTCCGTAGGGAGAGGGGGGAGCGATACGTGAAACCAGAACATTTTTCGGACATATTTTGGGCATTTAGGAGCAATTTTACAGAAATTAGGTGATTTTCTCAATTCTTCGCGTGTATTAGCCCATTAATATCCTAGTGAAATGGCTTCCGGACGGCTTTTTTGCCAAACCTTTACGGAAACCTCCGTAGGAAATTGGGAGAACAATACGTAGTCTCACCATGATCCACGATATGTTATTGACACTTAGGAGCCAATTTAAAGAAATTGTGCGATTTTTACGGTTTTTCGTCTATGGCTTAAGGCAATCACTCAACATAGCAGAAAACAAGCCCAAACAATCCAAATACTTGTCGTTCATTATAAACCAGGCTACATCGAGTTCCAATTTCTTGTTTCCATTTGATTGAACAAGTCAAGCGCCATCCCATTGCAACACCTACTTCACCACACTTGAAATACTCAAATGGCATAGCCAACCCATGAATCATATTGCTTGATTAATATACTAAGAGCATTTTTAGTGCAACAGAGAATGTTTACTTTGTTATGAATGGGATTATACCTTAGAGTTGGTGTTAGATTTAAATCTACAACACTTAAAATCAATCAGAAGCTCAGATTGAAACTAATATATATAGATATATCAAGGCACCTCTATATAGCTTTCTATTCTTTCTGTGTTCTGCATAATCAGTAGCCCAGATTGGATAAGGCACCTCTATGGCTCAAGTTACTCAACATATAATTTACATTGCATTCCTTCCTACCTAACCTAATATTTGTAAATTACACTGCATTTTGCGGCTGTTTGATATTCTCACAATTCTTTACCAAATCAGTATATCCATCAGCTGAAGCTATGGCAAACTCTGTCAGTGAGCTCAGAGCAACTGACATTCCTGCACATAGCACTCTAATGGCAACCTCTGCCATCTTTTCTGCTGTCATTATGTCCTCATCAAGCTGTCCAACTTCCACGATATCCATGTTCCCATCAGATTCTCCGACGAGACTCTTTGACCCACCAGGAGTCCGGCGGGAATCTTCCTTTAGTTGTTGTGCATAAAGTGAGCCTACTCCTGCTGCAAAAAAATCTAGTCCTTCAAGCACTGGTGTCTCCCGGATGGAGTCTAATAACCTGGACCACTGGATGCAAATGCTGAATATTGGTGGAGCTCCCGTGGAACGACGAGGAGAGAAGGGAAATTTTGATGTGTCAGAATCTGAACGAGCACAGCGCAAATGCCAGCCTGCTAAAGCATGCAAGTATGATCGTTGAGAAACGATCCACGACTCGAAACAGGCTCTCCAATTTCTGAGCTCCATCTCAAGGTTAGCAGCAGAACGGGCTAGCTTATGAGGCTCAGAAGGTGAAATGACTGTGTACTTCCTTATACCGGACTTCTTTGAAGGTGTGCCAGCTAGTAACAGCTTGGCTTCATCTAGAGTATGCTTTTGCATTTGGTGGCACTCTGTCATAACCTTCCACATTATTCCTAACCTGTCATCAAAGGAGCTATGTTGTAAGTTTTTAGTACATAGCAGCAAATAACATTTAATAGCAGAAGAAACCTAACTTCGATCATTGAATTTTAATTAGCAACTGTATTGATGTCAAAGTTTAGCTCCAATAATTGTCTAACCAAACCAAATTGAGAAAGTTGGGGGACATCAAAAGAACAGAGTCTCTGAAGCTCTAAATAACTAAATGTGCAAAAACCAAGACTTTAGGGATCCTTCTGGAAAATTTGATATGAAAGAAATAAGCATATTTGATATGCTGTAAATAATTCTAGTAGACAGCTAGGGGTAGAGGATTAAATGGATAAAATTTACCGTTAGTCGCTCAACTCAGATGTCCGATCATTTGAGAAGTTGGTCAAATATGTATCAACCCACATTATTTACATCATAAAATAAGGAAACCCATGGGTATCCATCCACCAATTGCACTCCTTTAAAGTATGAAAGTGTGTAGTAACCTCAAAAAAATGTACTTAATTAAGGTTGTGTTTGGTATGAAGGAAAACATTTTATGAAAAAAAAAAATCAATTTTCTCATACTTGGTTGACTGAAATGTTTTGAAAAGTATTTTTAAAATGGAATTACTTTCCTCTAAATTTAAGAAAAATGACTTCTGTATATAAAGTAAAACATAGAATGGGTACCCAGCACCCCAAAATGGGTACCCAGCACCTTTATATTTTGTATATTTTTAAAATGGAATTACTTTCCTCTAAATTTAAAAACTATTTCAACCTCACCACCCCAAAATGGGTACCCAGCACCCGACTACGACCTCCATACAGGACATGTATCCCGAACCTAATTCTAGACCCGACTCCCAAGCTCGACCTGAGACCCAACACCAACCGCACCTTGGCGTGGACCCAAATCTCGACCCCAAGTTGAGACTTGATCCAGGACCTAGCTCCCGAATCTCGACCACGACCTGAGACCTGACCTGGGACCCGACTCCTGACCATAGACCTAAATCCCAGTCCAGAGTCGAGACCCAACACCCGATCGAACCCTTTCTTGGGACTCGAATCCCAACCTGGAGGTTAGACCCGATCCAGGACCTAGCTCCCGAATCTCGACCACGACTTGAGACCCAACCCAGGACCTAACTCCCTGACCTGGGACCGACTCCTGACCATAGACCTGAATCACAACCCAGAGTCGAGATCCGACTCTTAACCCATGACCTAACTCCTTGACCATAGACCCGAATCCCAACCTAGAGTCGAGACCTAGCACCAGATTAGACCCTGACTTGAGGCCTGAATCCCGACCCCAAGTTGAGTGGGAATCCAAGACCTAGCTCCCGAATCTCGACCACGACTTAAGAGTTAAGACCTGACCCGAGACCTAATTCCCTGACTTGGGACCCAAATCCCAACCCAAAGTCGAGACCCAACTCTTGTCTTAGGACCGAACTCTTTGACTCCTGACCCTAAACCCAAATCTCAACCTCGAGTCAAGACCCAAGACCTAACTCCCCAACTCCTGACCCTAGACCCAAACCTTAACCCTGAGTCAAGACTCAACTCTCAACCTAGGACGTAATTCTCCGACTCCTAACCCTAGACCCAAATCCCAACTCGGACTCTCAACTCGAGATTTAAATCCCGACTCTTGATCCTAGACCCTAACGCCAAATCCCAACCACGAGTCAACCTGACTCTTGACTCAGGACCAAAACTCCTCAACTTTTGACCCTATACTCGAATCCCAACCCTGAGTCAAGACCCCAGAACCCTTCGAGATTCTTAACTTGAATCCAACGCTCAATTTGAGACTTGACTCTCAACCTAGGACCTAACTCTTAACCCTAGACCCAAATCCCAACCTCAAGTCGAAACTCGACTCTTAAGCTGGAACCTCACTACCCAACTCCTGAACCTAGACCTAAATCCCGATACCGAGTTGAGACCTAACTCCCATCCAGGACCTAACTCCCTGACTCTTGACCTGATACCCAAATCCCAACCTCAAGTCGAGATCCAACTCTCAACTTGGGACCTAACTACCCAACTCACCCAAGACCTGAATCCCAACCCCAAGTTGAGACCCAACTCTCAACTCAAGACCTAACTCCACTCCTCGACTCTAGGACCTAACTCTTTGACTCCTGATCCTAGACCCGAATCTCAACCTAAAACCTAACTCATCATCTCTTAACCGTGACTTAGGACCCAACTCTCGACCCCAACCTAGGACCCGACATCCAACCTCGAACTGGGATAATTATCCCAACCTTGACATGAGACCCGAAATCCAACTACCGACCATCTAACCCTTGACTCTACCCCAGACCTAATTCCTGACTCCTCACGCCGACCCTGACATGAGACCTAATACCCAACTCCGACCCTAGACCCAACTCCCTACTACTAACCTTGATCTAGGACCTGACTCTGACTCCTCACATTGACCCATCACCCAACTTCCAATGCCAACTTGGGACCCAATCCTGACCCCAGCTTCCGTTTAAAATGTTTTACTTTTTTTCTCAATTGAGACATCAATGTAAAATGTCTTACTTGATTATATCATTAAAGGAACTTCTCAAGTTCTCTTTTAAATCTATTTTGGTAACGAATATATACAATTAAATAATGTGAGCAGATATAACCGTACATACATACATGTGTATGTATGGATATGGGGGCAGCTCCAATAACATGACAGTTTGAGCAAATAAATCATAGCACTGGAATGGTTGGCAAGTATAGATAGCTGAAGAATAGTAAGAGGGACATCATATAGCAGTGGAATGGTTGGCAAGTATAGATAGCTGAAGAACAGTAAGAAGGATATCATATACATACCCTTGCACCAATTCTAAAAGCTGAGGTTGCAATTCTTCATCCCTTAAAGTTTCAATCCTTCTTGAGATAGATTCAACAGAGTGGATTGAAACCTTTATCTGAGTATCCAGATTCCTAATGGCTGCTCTCGTTTTATCCACAGACGAAGGGTCTGCTCCATTCACATCTAGATTTCTGAGTTGAGTCAATTTTTTCTCATACGCTAGCCGGATCCGCTCACCTGCCTATCAAACATTATAATAATGAATAACTGATGTTCACAACAACATCTTAGAGTAATTAGGTTAATAGGAAAATGTTACTCAAGAGAAACATGGTTGGTGGTCAGATAAATTAAAAAAATTTTAAGCAATAATTTTGTTTTATCCATACATTCATGTCTTGCCATTTCCCTGTTATTTCTGGAATGAACAATAATTTTTATCCTTCTTGCTCAAGAATCACATTTGAATTCATTCTACTTTCAGCAGGTAATAAATGGAATTCATGCATCCCTTTCATTTTATACATACATGCATGTCTTGCATTTTCCTGTTATTTCTGGAATGAACAGTGATAATTCTTCTTCTAGCTCAAGAGTCATGTTAGAATAGGAATAGGTTTATACAATCCTATTAGAATAGGAATAGGAATAGGAATACTATAGTATCCTACTTGGTAAGGGATTGTATTCTAGGATCTATAAATAGTCATTCTGGTGATTACTTATTCATATATAATTTGTGTAGCACCGTGCCATCCTTCCGGTGACTATCTTTTTTTTTTTTTGCATATCTGATTTGCGTAGCACCGTGCATCTCTCCGGACTACTTTTCATATTTAATTTGTGTAGTACCGTGGATTTTTTCCGAACTATTTTCTCATATCTGAGTTGAATAGCATCATGTGTCTTTTCCGGTGACTCCTCAAATCTGATTTGCATAGGGGTTGTGCCATCATTCCAACCCTACCCGTACAATTTTTCTTTTTCAGTATGGTTGTGCCATCATTTCGACCTACCCATATTATTTCTCTTTTTCAATAGGGTCGTTCCATCAATTCGAACTATCCTATATAATTTCTATTTTCTAGTTGGGTCGTGACATCATTCTGACCCTACCCATATAATTTTATTTCTTAGATTGCAACCACTTTAGCCATCAAATCTAATACTCCGACATTTGAGCATGTTTCGGCCAGTTTTTTGGGTGACTTGTTTAATATCGACTCATCTATTGATTCCAACATGATTCATATATTTTATACTAGATTTTGAGCACTGTGTTGCTCAGGGGGAGTTTAGTAGCCTTGTATGTCAATTATGTGAGTCACTCTATGGTTTGTTTGAAACAGTCTTTGCAAGTTTGGTTTGGGAAGTTCAACACTGAAATTTTATCACTCTGTGTTTTATCGGCATTATGCATCAAATTCAGTATTTTATCAGAAGATTAAGCACATTGAGATTGACTGACATTATGCATCAAATCCAGTATTTAATGAATAGACAAGCACATTGAGATTGACTGTCAATTTTGTGAAGTCGAGTGATCAACTTGCAAATATCTCACCAAGCCCCTCATCGGTTCTCGTGTTAATTACATTTGTAACAAGCTAGGTACATGAATTGTATGCACTAGCTTGAGGGGGAGTGTTAGAATAGGAATAGGTTTATACAATCCTATTAGAATAGGAATTCTAAATAGTATCCTACTTGGTAAGGGACTGCATTCTAGGGTCTATAAATAGGGTCTCAATGTAATAATGTAGACACAACAACAATTCAATAATATTCTTCCCTTATATTTCTCACAAGTCATATTTGAATTCTTCTCTTTCCAACAGTTTAGTGTTTTGTCCTATTTTTAGACAAACTAGTCGAAATTGATTTATATCTTAAATTTTCTTTAAGAAGCAGAAGCATACCCTGACTTCCTCGTATAGTTTTTTCTCCCAGGCATATAATCTATCCAAGGTTGATTGATGACTGCTTGAGAGCACGCTAGATTCATCGGATAAGTCACTACTGCTCTGATAACCCTCAGCTCTTAAAGTTGAAGGATTAATCAAAAATCTCGACGAGGATGATCTTGATGATCCTGAGCGAAACAGAGCTACTGGATTCAACATTTTCATCGCTGCAAATAAAATAAGAAGATAAGCATCCAAACATAAATAATTCAAAACTTTGACCAAATAACATGGCGACAATCCTTTGAATGACAAATCTGGAGGTGTTAGGATTAATTGATGACAATCAGAAAAATAACCATTTGCTCACTTCTTTAACAGAAAAAATGGCACTGCTTCTAGTTGACTTCTATATCATTGCATGAGAAAATGGCATAAAGAAACTTTCATAGGAAGCACATCACTTCGGAATAACATTGAGCTTCAAAGTGAAAAAACAACTCTTCTTATTAGATTGTTTGTCTACAAAGAACCTTGGTTTCTTCTAACGATGCGACTGTATACTGTTTGAAGCTTGCCATTTCTCCCGAAATATATCAGTTACTTTTGGCAATAGACCTTAAAGAACGGTCCAGATTAGAAGCAAGAAAAAACTAGCATTTTCCATGCTACTAGGAACATGCAAGGACCTAGCTCTTGGATCTTGAACAAGCTAAAATAATGTGACTGCTACTTCCACTGCATGCATATTTGACTTAGGGTACACAGTCATGAAGAACAAGAAAATCAGAAAAAGTGTTGTGATGCATTTTATGTAAACACCTTACCTGACTGATCACTCGATTGCAACGAGTACTGAGCCCTGATAGCTTCTAACACAGTTGACACCTCTTTAGCAGAATTACAAGCAATCATAAACTGACTTTCAAGATCCTTAATAACTTCTGACATGCTTGTAGGCCTTCTATTTACATAAACAGTAAATCCAGGTGTTTCCTCTTTTGCTTCAGGATCAGCAACTGCTGTCTCCTTATTGCTGAGTTGCCCTACATTCTGAGTCTTTGCCACTGTTGTGGTTTGGTTGGGCTTAGATAGTAATTCTTGAATATGGGGAACATTTTCATGTTCATCATCGGTTTCTTCCTCATCGCTATCATCATCATCATCGTCGTCGTCGTCGTCGACATCTTCCACCATAACTTCATCTGTATCACAACTGTGAACTCCTTTGGTCCGATCCTCTTTCACATCCTCTCCATGATCAGTTTCTTCTACCTCTGTTTCCTCTTCTAGTTCAGGAATCCCTTCTTGCTCCCTAACTTGTCTTAGCCCATCATTGTCATCGTCGAGAATTGTCTGCTCAAGGTTGTTGTTTCTCATAGGATAACCATAATAATCAAGTGAAGAAAATGGATTCCAAAAAAAATCCCACTGTGATGTTTGTGGTGAAGGGGGAGGCAAATTAGGCCTGTTGTTGGGGGAATATTGAAAAATCGAAGGGTTCATCGGTGAGGATTGCATAGAAAAGAAACTATCCATCCCATATTGATGCACTGGGGAGTAAGCCTGGATTCTAACTGTTTCGGGTGACCGAGGTCTTTCTTCAACAGAAACAGCAGGATTCCCACCTGACCTAAGATAATTTATTTTTATAGTAGATTTGGGTTTTGGTTCAGGCTTCAAGTGTGTTATGGAAAAGGACTTTGGTTCTATGGAGATGAAACCAGGACTTACTTTCTTAACAGGTGTAAAGGGCGGAGTTTTAAAAGAATCCAGCAAAAATTCACGAGGTTCATCGACTTCAACATAATCTCGAAGAGCAGCTGAAACTCTTTCCATGGCATGGATATAAGCCAAGTGTCCAGAAGCAAATCGCATCCTCTGTTCCACTGCTTGTTTAATGAACTTCTTTCGATCTTTACAAAGTTGAACAGCTTCTTCATCATCCAACTTGGATGAAGAACATCCCATCTCTCTCAAAATTAACTTTATCTCTCTTCTCTTCTAAAAGCCTAAGAATTTTTCAGGCCCGAATCAAAACAGGAAAGGAAATTAAGTCCTCTTAATAAGGTCACCAAATTCATATGGAAACCAGCAAACTGTTCAAAACAAGAAAGTGAGTTTCAGAATTTACATTTTCCGATAGAATCAAAAGATATATATAACCAACAAGAAAAGAAACAAACAACAAGCTATTCTATACATAAATTATTGGAAACAATGACATAAGAATAAAGAAAACTTGAAAGCACTTGCAATAGCTTGGTCTCAACAAATAGAATTGCTTCATCTCCAAGACATCAGATCATATCAGGAAAAATGTTGAATTTTATATCGAAAAACCCGTTAACAATTAAGGATATATTTCCACGCATCCAGGTAGAGCACATCAAGTTCCAAAAAATCGATAAATCCATACTTATCAGCAACTAAAGAACAAAATTATGTAAGCAGTTTACCATCCTTATCTGCTTGAAAAGGCAATAACAATTTACAGAAGATCATTAGCAAAAAACTAAGAACAAATTTAGCAAAGATTTTGAGCAGCTTACTACTACTCCACAAGCCAGTAAAACTGATGAACCCAAAAAGGAAAAAAAGAAGAGTTCTTAAGGAAAAGTATGGAGATTAAATAATCTAAATTACCCATTAATTCCAAAAACTAAAAACTGAGTTTGCAATGCACCCTCACACATTAAAGCAAAAATAGCAAGTGGATTCAGTACATTCAGCTAATAAATCACAAAAAATAGCAACCCATTTTAACATTTCCCAAATTAGCCACAAAAATCTTCGAATAAACACAAAGAAACCCACAAAAATGTTAACATTTCCTTTAAGAAATTAACAATAAAGGGCTAAAATCTCAAAGAAGAAGAAAATAGATGCCATTTTAAAACGAAAAGTGAACCAACGAAGCTCACACAAAAACTGAACTTGCTTTCATGATTTTCTCATTCCCTGACAACAAACAAACCCATTTTCCGAACAAACAAAATGAATATAACACAGAAGAATTGTACATGATAAGAAAAATCCGTACCTGGCAATAAGAAGATGAAGAAGAAAGAATAACCCAAGTGGGAGTTTGTGATCAATGCTCAGTGTGTGACTGTGTGAGAGAGAGAGAAAGAAAGAAGGAAAAAACAGAGAGACGTTGTGGGGGTAGAGAGAGAAAGCAACGGTCAAAACAGATTTAAAGTGAAGTAAAAAAGCAAAACCCATAAAAGAAGAAGAAGAAGAAGAATAGTAGCACCGAAAAGCAAAAAATAAGGTAAAGGGAAGAATATGGTGAGGTTTCAGAATATTTGACGCTTTTATACTTACTGCCATTCATCTTCTCTTTATTTACGCAAGTACCACTCACTATAAAAAATTCACACTGTAATAACTTTTCATATTAATCTAAAATTATCCTTGTCGTCAATCATTTAATCTAAAAATATATCTAGTGTATGATTGATAGCTAACTGGCTGAGGAATTATATAAGAATATCATTATTTGAAGTGAGTAGATTTATAAATTTTTACTAATTGCAAGTATGATTTAAATGATGGTCCTAAATAGAATATATGTACACTTTGGCATGACTAGAGTGGTGGTACATGAATAATTTGACTAAATTTACGTGAAGTAAAATAAATTGAGTTTAATAAATGAAAAAATATTTAAAGTTATCGGCTAAGATGTACTTATGTACTTGATCATATGCTTTTGTTTGCTGGCCATACTGTTCATATGATTTTTAACACTTGTTATTATTTTTTGTTTTTTTTTAAAAAAAAAAAAATTTCCCCTTGTTTTTGGTGGTTCATAAATTTCATAATATCTGTAGGATTTGTTGTGTGTGAATAGATATGACTTCTCTTCCAACTTTTTTTTTTATATATATATTTCTCCATATATTATTAAATTTGGATTAATATTTATTCTATTAAATTGTTGACACTATGAGAAAGTTTTTGAAATATATAGAAAAATAATGATGAACATGTGTAGAGAATAGAGATAATTGATATTTTTCAATAGTTATATAAGTACTTTTTTTATATCCAAACATCTTAAATTCTTAATGCATGATATGTATTATGTGAAACTGTGGAATTACAAAATTAAAAGAAGGAGAAAAAAGAATAATAGAACAAAAAAAACATAGGAAAAATAATTAAATTCTTAGTTCACTCCTTGCTATGAAAAATTATTTGCAAAGCTTGTTAGGTCTTAAAAGAAGGTTAGTTCTGTAAAATGTAAATAGTGATAGCCCTCCAATTTTGGTGTTCATATATCAACTTGTTCGAAAGGTTCTAGATAATATTCACCATTTTACTATTGAGTTTAAGTGGGCATTTGGTCATAAATAATTTAAAATATTTTTTTTATGCTATTTAAAATTTGTGGAGTTAAAATTAAAGATGAAATTCATGTGTTTGATTTTAGAAAGAATATTTGAATAGGAATCATAGTCCTCTTCATTCCTTCATTTACCACCAGCTGGTTGGAGATACAATTACAAAGGTCTTAACTTTTGTATTAAAAAATAGTTAGTTCATAAGTAAATTATTTATGTAATATAGAATTAATACGATGTTTGGTTTTATTTTATGCATGATAGAGAAGAAGGAAAAATTAGTACATAAATAACTAAACTTTGCATAAAAATGCATAGATTTTCTCATAACTAATACTTTATATAATTCTAATCAACTATTAAAGACATGTAGGATTGAAGTGGAATTGTAACTCTTATAAGTACTCTTTCACTCTTATTTAATTTTAAATTCGAATTCTATTAAACATAAAATTATTTTTATTAGGAAACAATATTACTTTCAGTTTGCAACATAAATAAATTTAATCATGTCTTAATTAAAATATTGAACGTCCAATGAAAAGTCTCAAACGAATAAATAAATAAATAGTTGATTACTCGAGCATAACCCATTTTCATAGTATGAACTAAACTTCTACTTTAAAATTTCCCTTTTTTTGATTCTTAATGTGTTTACTATATCATTTTAAAATGTCTTTTTTAAAAGAACAAAACGTGATCTTATCTCCCCTTAGTGCTAATGAACTAGGATGACAGCCACTTCTCTCGCAAGACTCTTATTACTACTCTTTCATTTTTATTCAATTAAAATCGATAATCAACTTTTTAGCACAAATTTATATCAAAATAATAAGGAATGTATCATATCATATCATATTTTATTGTGATGATTGAATATCGAAAGAGCAGAGAAATAACATTTTAACCACCAACTAGTGCTTAATATTAACTCACCATATAATTTTAATATTTATACATAATCGTTTTTAACTCACTAAATATTTCTTTTTTTAAAACATTGTGTCTGATTAATAACCTCTAAAATAAAATAAAATTATTATATATGAGTCGATCCTGAACTCAAGTAAATAAAATAACAGATTAACCTTTTCCTTTTTTCGTAAATGAACCTAATCTCTTAACAATTGTAATACATTTGTTTACTATATATCTTATTATTTCCAATATATAAATTGAAATCACGTAATAAAAAAAATGATAGGAACATTATCATGGCTTACTCCTAAAAAGAAAGAAAACGATTTTGAAGAAAACAAAAACAAAAAAAAAGTTGCCCAATAAAGCAAAAAAGATAAAGCTAAAACAGCTTTAATTAATACCACCACCAGATGCCTCGAAATAAGTTGCGATGAAAATGCCACTCTTTCTTTACAAAATTTCAATAATGCCATTTCCTTTAGATGATGATCAATTTTGAAATTTAATTACTTCATCATTAGTTCTAATTTCTAACTTATATATACGTTAATTAATAATGTCCATTTTGACGAAGATAATATGGGACAAAATAATTTCATAATGAAAAAAAATAATCGTACAATTTTTCCACTTGCTCAGATTCCAAGAAAATTGCCGCTCTTATTCTATATTGTGGGACATAAACGTCCTTTTCTTATTTAATTTACCACCTAAAATTCATATTTGTCTTTTTAAGGTTATATATATTCCTATGAATAATTATATATATATTGCTGTTACGAGAGAGGTAATCGTTATATTATGAGTATCAAAATCAAGCTCAATCAATTCAATTTACTTGATTTATCAAATATGATTTGGTTAAAATTTGCTTATTTATCAGCTCAATTTATTTTAATTTAATTTAGTTCAATTCATTAAGAATTAGATTGACATGTAGTTCAAATTGATTTATGAAATTTTTTATCAAAATATTTTTTTTCATTTAATATGTTATATATAGTATAATAAACAAAAAAAAATTGTTATGAACTTTGCCTATTTGGTGTAAAAGGAATTAGGACAATTTTGATAATTTTTACATTTTATGATTTTTTTTTTTACGATTGAGAAATACAACTTAAAAATCTATATGTCCAAACAAGCTTCAACTTTATTATTTTTTTTACGATTGAGAAATACAACTTAAAAATCTATATGTCCAAACAAGCTTCAACTTTATTTTATTTTATGTAATTTCATATTATGATTTTAAATCATAATTTTATCTCAAATGAGCAAATTGACCTAAGAATAATTTTTATTCTTATGTCACACTCTGCACTATGAGCTATACTCCCTTTGTTATCATAGTCTAAAACATATTTGTTATCATATTTGATATGAAAAACAATATTTTGTAATATTTTAAAATGTTTTAAAAATTAATAAAATTAACTCTAAAAAATAAAACGCCATAACTATATTAGAATATAAGAAAGTATTTACTTACTTTACTTTTTCACGATCCAATTTTTAAATTAAACTAATCGGATCAAATCTTAAGAAGGACAAAATATTATTATTAAAAAATGAATGCCGCTGTCATTCTTTAAATTAAATTAATTGTTGTCTATTTGATGTCGCAATAAAAAATAATGCAAATATTTGACTTTGGGGTAAAAGCTCCATTATTATTATTATTATTATTATTATTATTATTATTATTATTATTATTATTATTATTATTATTATTATTATTTTGTATTTGTCTTGTCTGGCTGTTTCTCCTAATTGTCATACAGCCAAAGAATAAGACAACATTATTATAACGGGTGGGACGATGTTCAAAATTTACTTTCTTATCTGACCCAAATGCCCAGGAAATAGGATATGCTGAAAGTAAGATTATATATCATTTTATTAGTTAGCGTTTTGCCATAAATTTTAGATTAAATTTTTAAAATTTATTTTTAAATATGTATTTGATCATAAAATAATTTTATCCGTTCAATTCATTTAAGTCTAAATGGGTTATTGACTTACTCATTTATTAGCTCAATTCATTTCAATCCAATATATCTTACTTCGTTAAATATTGAGTTGAAATGTAGATTGTCTAATGAAACATATTGTTAAAATACTTTAAAATGACATAATAAAGAAAAATAATAATTTGCTTAAATACTAAACTTTGTTATAAAAGAATAAATAAAACAATTAAACCTTAGTAAAAATTATATGGACTGAATTATGATTCGTTACTGGACCTGTTTTGAGCCAAGTAAATTTGAATTGGATTGAGTCTTTATCCGTTTAGTATCTTAACTTATTCTTAGGGTTGTTCATGGTTATGGTTAAAAAACAAAACCGAACCGCAATTCGAACCAAATCAATTAAAAAAATTGATATTTGATTTGGTTTGATTTTAAATTTTGAAAACCGATATTATTTGGTATGATTTTGATTTTACTAAAAAACTGCAAAAAAATAAAACCAAACCGAGAATATAAATTTTACAATTATTTATATATTATTCATAAATAAAATATAAATATTTTGTTAAATTTTAATTAACTTAAGTCTTTAAATTTACCATTTTCTCAAGCCCAATACTTAAATTTTAGCCTAATTATTACAAGTTTACAACCGTAAGTCCAAGTTCATCAAAATCCATTATTTTGATCTTTTCCTACTCTACCTCACATAAGATAGTCACACTTCCTCTTAATTGAATCACTTTGTTCGTGTAATAATACTTTTAGTATTGTATGATTATTAGTTGAATCCACAATAACTTTCTTATAAATTGTTCATGTACTAGGTGTCTGTCTCTATCGCGCGAGATGCGTATGTCATCAAAAAATTTATTAATTTAGAATTAAAAAAATCAGAAACATTGAACCAAACCGACATTTATTTTTTTCGTCTAATTTGATTTTAGAAATTAAAAGCCGACTAAATTAATTTGATTTTAATTTTAACCAATAATCAATTCAAACCGAGCCATGAACACCCCTACCTATTCTAATTCACTAATTTGATTCAATCCGCTTAATTACCGCCCCTAATTTTTATGGACCTCAACAAATTAGCATAACACAGGATTCTCATTTCACACGTTTATTTAAGGACAGAATGCACAATTAGTCCTACATATTTATTCTTTAGAGTTAAGAATACAAATTCCCTTCCCACGTGCATTTGATTCTTGACTACATATTTTAAAATTAATAATTAGTATCGGACTAAATTATCTTTTCCTTTTAATAGAATACTAATGTTGGAATAGTTTATTCTGAACTAAAATATGTTAAATGAAAAAAGTGTCCTTTTAACCAATAGTAATGTTGTATAATAACATTCACCACTTCTTATTTTTATGATTATTCTTTCATATTTTTTCATTAAAAAACTACACGATATAAATATAATTTTTATTTATGAATTCATTTGACTAATCATTATGTTTATTTGTATTTTAATTTCTCTACTGTTGAATTATATATTTTTTTAATTATATATTTAATCACTTGAAAGTTTATATTTTATATATCAATAAAAATAAAGATAACTTTAATACTTTACAATTTAAGAGTGATATGTGCTTAAATGAAATGACATAACTAATAATTCATTTTCTACTTTAACAAACTTAATTAAAATGGAAGTTTTATTTTTAAGCAAAATAAGATGAACAATTTACTTTAAACGCACATGATATAATCATTGGAATGTACACACAAAAATATTCAAGTTAAACAAGATGAAAGTTTTATATTAAGAATGAATAACTAAGCTTGTAAAGAAAATATAAAAAACTAATTAAGTGAAGAATACTTTTGTAAACAAACAACTTATTCTTATAATTTATGCAATGCATATTATGTTGAATACAACAAATAATAAGAAATAGTCTCAGCATAACTTATCCCAACATAACTTATTCCATCATAACTAATCTCAACATAACTTATATACAAATCAAAGATAAATTGTGTGTTGATTGCATATCTTTATTAAAAAAAGTATATAAAAAAAAATTATTATATTTCTATTTAAATATAATAATTTAACATTTTAGAAAATGACTATAGTTGATAAAGGAAATTAGGAACGCAATAAATTCTTTTTTTTGAATTTTTAAATTGACAAATAAAAATTAATAATGCTTATTTTTAATAAATTGGAGAAGTAAAATGAATGACAAGTCAGAAAGTATTGATTTAAGTGTTGGAAAACACATAGTACAGAAAATCTGGTCGTAAATAGAAGATTTATGTTCAAAAATTTGTTTCACCATAAATTTTGAATTACATTTTAAAGATTTATGTTCAAAAATATGTTTGATCATAAATTTTGAACCAGAGTTTAAAGATTTATGTTTAAATATATGTAGGACTATTAATTTTGAATTAGAGCTTGAAGATCTATGTTCAATATGTTTGACCATAAATTTTGAATTCAATTTTAAAGATTCATGTTCAAAAATCTATTTGACTATAAAGTTTGAATTAGATTTTGAAGATTTATGTTTAAAATTGTTTGACCATATATATTGAATTAGATTTCAAAAATTTTGAATTAGATTTTAGATTTATGTTCAAAAATATGTTTGATCATAAATTTTGAATCAGATTTTCAAGATTTATGTTTAAAAATATGTTTGACCATAAAGTTAAAATGACACTTACTTTAAAATATATTTTAAAATAAAATAAAATGACACTTATTTTAGATTGAGGGGTATATTTTAAACTTCACTACTTCGTTAGAGATATAAATATTTATGAAAAGGTAAATCAAAAAGTAATTGAAAATGGAAGGTGATAAGAACATTGACATATAGTTGCACTAACTAGATCAATTAGGATTAATAATTAATAACTTAATAGGTGGATTAAAGTAACTTAGTGAAGAAGGATGTATTTCTGAATTATAAAAATGCAAACTAGAAAAGGAAGATTCATCATTTTTGCATAATGGTTTGAGTTCACAATAGCTTTAACAAGAAAAAGATAGTGTAAATTGTGGAAAAGAAAAAGAAAGAAAACACATCTAAAGCTTTATTTGTTTTTTTCTCTATTCGACTTTTTAGTACTTGTAATATAGGAAAAGATTGGCAGG
This sequence comes from Solanum bulbocastanum, assembly GCA_037074985.1. Classification (NCBI taxonomy): domain Eukaryota; kingdom Viridiplantae; phylum Streptophyta; class Magnoliopsida; order Solanales; family Solanaceae; genus Solanum; species Solanum bulbocastanum. The sequence continues at coordinate 39,533,718 of CM073603.1, read as the reverse complement.
AAACACATCTAATTGCATGTGATTAAGGATCATTACTTACTGATTTTTTTTCTTAATTAATTAACACAAGTAAATGCTAGGAATAATTAAAAATACAATTCTCCCAAGTGTTCCCAAACTCAAAAATAATAACCTTTTTTTTTTGTTCTCTGCGCACAATTTCTTATTAATATTACAAAATTATTATATTTTATATGCATAAACTATTTGATTAATTTTTTCGTTTTACTCTTAATAACATATTTGTATATCCAAATAAAAAAAAATGAAAAATTTAAACATCACAAGTTCTGATTATTTTTTTTTAAAAAAAAAAAAAACTTTCTTATACTCCATATGTCAGTGTTGAGGCTCAATGAGAACAATAAAGAAAAGGAGGAGGATTTCTCATTTTTCTTTTTATCTTCTCCGTACTTGTCAATGAAGCATGAAAATAAAATTCTAATTTCTTATAAAGTAACATTTCATTTGAATTCCCAATTTTTTGATTGCTTCATCAACTAATCAATTATTATTCCTATAATTTTCATGTAAGACATATATCATTAAATTGAGTTTAATCATTAAAGAGCTAATTAATATTAAATATTAGCTACAATTTATGAAGTAATATTTAAGACAATTAAACAACTCCCACTTTAATAGAAAGTCTCACCAAGTGACTATTTCATAATTGAGAGGTCTTCATATCTAAAGAAGATGTCTAAGAAACATAATATATGTCAACATAATTAATCACCGTGACACATGTCATATTGCACGATACATGATGAACAAGTATCATATATGTGTAAGAGGAGTTATGTCAGGACCCAGGCCGTGGTGATTGACACCCACACTAATTCTTTGGTGGGAGAACCACTACTACAACCCAAACCAAACAACTAAATCAAAGACTAAAGCATTTAAGTTACCGAAGCAAGTTAAATAGCTAAAAACTGAAGCTCCCATAAACTTTCAAAAGATCTAACAACTAAACAATGCGGAAAATACACCTAGAACCTGAAAGTTAATGTACCAAAACTCTAACAATGAACCAAAGTCTAAACAAGAAGGGTTACAACTCCAAACAAATGAATTAATAAGCAACTAGAAAATCTACGTCCAAAATGTGGACATAGACAGGAAGAGAACTCATGGCAGCCTGGAAGAACTGACTCACCCTTGAATTTGATCGGCGATCACTGATCTTCTAAGCGAGGTCTGTCAATAGCCGCTTGAAGATGCCCTGTACTCAACATAGAAAGAGCAAGTGTAGTATCAGTACACAACCACAATGTATTGGTAGGATCACTCGGCTATCCCACTAAGTGTAACATACATAAGCCATTACAACAATATAATCACATGCATATATCGAACATATACAATATTATCAATAATTACGAACAAGGTACAGTTTCACATTTTCAAGATACACAATTATGTCAACTCATTGGTCCTCTCGTATAACCCAAACCCAAACAGTTAGCATACCGAAATGTGATACCAGACCCAATGATTATGTCGGAATATGTCAACCGATCCCATAATTATGTCGGAACATGGCAACCGATCCAAGTTAGTATGTCGAAACGCAACACCCGATCCATTCAATAAGTCACAATCATAATCACAAAGTACATTCCCACGATCATACAATCAAGTCATGATTCATAGCAATCATCATTCATATATTCTCATTTATAATTAATGTGATCAATAATGCAACATTCACATACATACATGTATCATAATAAAACAAGAACAAACATACATCACACAATCATAGAATCACAACTATCACATACCTAGAAACAAGCTTGAAACCCTAAGAAACTTGATCCTTCCCTTTTCAGATTCGTTCCGCTTGTTCTTGATCTACAAACAATCAATATAATACGGGAATCAATAAGCAATCACTAATTACCCGGATTTCTAACAATCCTAACAACCCTAGATCATACCCATGATTCCAATCTCCCAATTAGAGTTGTTTCCATCATAAACTCAGATCAAAACACTCCCCCATTGATAATTACCCATTAGATTACGTTCTACGGATTGAAAAACGAATTCAGGGAGTTAAAATATTACTTTTAGCCTAAAGAATGGTGGAAAACTGTCAAGAGAAGACCTGAGCTCGTTCCTTAGCTCTCAAATTCAAAAATTACAGAATAAAATATTTTTGGGGTTTATTTACGACTTTAAGTCGCGCCTGGCCCGCCACAGCGGTCTTTACCCCGCTAAATCGGCTCCGCCCTAGAGGCAAAAATCCCCACCAAAGCGGCTTGCATGAAACACTAAGCTATTTTAATGATTTCAATATCCCCATTTCACAACACGCCTTCAACCAACGACACTCAGAAACTACCCGTTCACGTTAAGATCAATTTCGAGAGTTATACTCACCCAAATTTAATTTCGTAAAGTCGTACAAGTTCCTTAATGCGTTAGCTATCTAATCATATAATCAAAATCATAATTAGATAACTCAATTGCTACTAGAATTCCCTAGACTTTAATGACTTCAATTTCGTCCAAATTTGGACTGGGTTGGGATATTTCAAGTTACTACGAAAAAGTTTTCAGGCCCAAAAATTTTTCCCATTGGCTTTTCTATAACAACGGATCCCGATCGTTACAATAGATATCAATTTACCCATCGCTCATCCCCGAGTGAAAAACATAGGAAAAATAAGCTAAGGAAGGAATGAAGTAGTACATGAATCGACGAACAATTGAGTATATTTGTCTCGCATGTCCCTCTCGATTTCCCAAGTAGCTTCCTTAACTGGACAATGCTTCCATTGAACTATCACGGACTTAATCTAATTGGTCCTCAGTTTAGACACATCATGATCAAGAATTGCAATCTGTTCCTCCTCATATTGAAGGTCTTTGTCTAGCACAATTGAGTCACATTTAATGATGTAATCCCCGTCACCATGATATCTCTTCAACATGGATACATGAAATACCAAATGAGCTCCAGATAGATTAGGAAGTAAAGAAAATATATAAGTCACTGGCCCTACACATTTAAGAACCTCAAAGGGACCAATGTATCGCGGACTTAGCTTGCCCTTCTTGCCAAATCTGATCACCTCTTTCATGGATGATACCTTAAGAAGAGCATTCTCACCAGTCTGGAAAGTCATATCTCTTACCTTATTGTCTACATACTTCTTCTATCTATTTTGGGAGGCTAAGAACTTATCTTGAATACTCCTCGTCTTATCTTGATCATCCTTCACTAAATCAACCCCCAAAGGTTTCACATCTCCAGCCTCAAACCATCTTGTGGGAGATCTACATCTCTTTCCATAAAGTGCCTCAAATGGTGCTATATCAATACTAGAGTGATAACTATTATTATAAGAGAACTTACACAAAGGTAAGAACTTATCCCAATGCCCTCCAAAATCAAGCACACATGCCCTCAACTTGTCTTTTAACACTTGAATAGTCCTCTTTGACTGTCTGTCCATCTGTGGATGAAAGGTTGTACAAAAAGTGAGTTGTATGCCCAATTCATCATGTAACTTCCTCCAAAACTTGGATATGAATTGGGTACTACGGTCTAAGATGATAAAAAGGGGCACCCCATGCAACCTCACTATCTCTTTCACATATACTTTAGCTAATTGTTCAGCATTATAATCTATTTTTACCGAAATAAAATGGGCTGACTTAGTCAATCTTTCAACCACTACCCAAATAGAATCAAACTTTCCCAAAGTCTTGGGAAGACCAACCACAAAATCCATGCCTGTGCTCTCCCACTTCCATTCCAGAATTGGCATTCATTGAAGCAAAAATGTAGGCTTTTGGTGTTCATACTTCATTTGTTGGAAATTTTGACACTTAACTACAAACTCCGCTATATCCTTCTTCATGCCCAGCCACCAATAAATTCGCTTCAAATCTCAGTACATCTTGATCACACCTGGATGAATAGAATATCGCGAGCCATGGAATTCTGTCAACAATTTCTAAATCAAGTTATCAACTCGAGGAACACAAATTCTTCCTTTAAAACTGAGCACACCTTCCGCATCAAGAGTGGTATCTTATGACTTACCACTCACAGTATTTCTCTTAAGTTCATTTAAGTTCTCATCCTCAAATTGTTTGGCTTTGATCTCTTCAATGAATGTGGCCCTCACTTCAATGCTAGCTAACACCCCATCTTTTTCTGATATGCTCAATTGCATGAATTTAAACTCCATGGTCTTAATTTCATTAGCCAAAGATCGCTTGGTTACACTTAGGCAAGCTAAACTATCCATACTCATCGCTTTTCTACTCAAAGTGTCTGCCACTACATTAGCCTTACCCAAATGGTATTGAATGGTGACATCATAATCCTTGAGTAACTCCATCCACCTTTGTTGTCTCAAATTCAGATCCTTTTGAGTAAACACATGCTGCAAACTACGATGATCAGTAAACACTTCACACTTAACACCATAGAGGTAATACCTCCAAATCTTAAGAGCAAACACTACCGCTGTCAACTCCAAATCATGTGTTGGGTAATTTCTCTTGTGCACCTTCAATTGACGTGATGCATAAGCTATGACATTCTTATCCTACATCAACACAATACCCAATCAGAATGTGAAGTATTACAATAAACAATAAAATCCTCACCTTCAATTGGTTATGCTAGGATGAGTGCAGTGGTCAAAAGAGTCTTGAGCTTTTAGAAGCTCTCCTCACATTTTTTAGTCCATTCAAATAATATCTCCTTTTTGGTCAAATTAGTCAAGTGAGTGGCAATAGAAATAAAGTTTTTCACAAATCGACGATAATAGCTAGTGAGCCCCACAAAACTCCTAACTTCCGTCACAGAGTTAGTCCGAACACAATTCTTAACCGCCTCAATCTTTTGGGGATCTACCATTACCCCTTCTTTTGAATCTACATGTCCTAAAAATGTAACAGAAGTCAACCAAAATTCACACTTAGAAAATTTAGCATACAACTTTTGTTTCCCAAGAACACCCAGAACAATACGAAGATGGTCGACATGCTCTTCCTCACTTTTCGAATAGACCAAAATATCATCAATAAATACTATGGCGAATGAATCAAGAAATGGCTTGAACGCCCCTCATTCATCAAACTCATAAAAGCTACAGACGCATTAGTCAAACCAAAAGACATAACTAGAAACTCATAGTGCCCATAGCAGGTTCTAAACGCCGTCTTGCGCACATCCTCAGGCCTAATTTTCAACTGATGGTAGCCAGACCTTAGATCAATCTTGGAGAAAACTGATGCACCTTGCAATTGGTCAAAAAGATTATTTATTCGAGGCTAAGGGTACTTGTTTCGGATAGTGACCCTATTTAATTATCGATAGTCGATACACATTCTCATATTACCATCCTTTTTCTTAACAAACAAAACTCGAGCACCCCATGGGGAAGCACTAGGACGAATAAATTCTTATTAATAAGCTTTTGTATTTGAGCCTTAAACTCTCTTAATGTTGTCGGAGTTATGCGATATGAAGGGATAGAAATGGGGCGGGTACCAGGTTCTAATTCAATGCAGAAGTCTATATCGCTATCCGGAGGCATACCAGATAAGTCATTAGGAAACACTTCTCTAAATTCAGACACCACAGGAATAGACTCAATAGATGGAGTCTCAACCTCAACATCCCTAATATGAACCAAATAAGCCAAACAATCCTGCCCAACCAATTTTCTAGCCCGAATGAAGGATATAATCTTAGGTTGCTTAGGTTTGTACACTCCTTCCCACTCTAATTTTTCCCTTCCTAGAATTTCTAGAGTTATAGACTTAGTATTACAATTAAACACAACATAATAGGAGGACAACCAAGTCATGCCTAAGATTATATAAAAATCAGTTATATCCAAAATCACCAAATCAACCCAAGTCTGAAAATCCATATACAAAATAGGACAAGCACAATAAACATGGGTGACTATGTCCAACTCTCCAACTAGGGCAGAAACATGAATGAGGGCATCAAGTCTATCACAAATTATAGCAAATTCTGAGGCAAATTGCACAGATACATATGAATAAGTAGAACCTGGATCAAATAACACATTAGTCATCCGGTCACAAACAAGAATAGTATATGTGATCACTGCGTCAAACGCTTCTGCCTCATTCTTGCTCAGAAAGGCATAACACTGAGTCCTATTATCTTGACGAGCTACTTCCCTGCCTGGTTGCACATTACCCCTGCCTGTGTTACCATTTCCTCTACCTACACGGCCTCGTTGATTACCTCCTCACCTACCTTGTGGATGCCTTCTATCATTATTATCATTTTCCGCGGGTACCACTGCTCTAGTCTGCTGCTGCGCAAAATCCAACACACATGGGTGGGGATAATCTCTCTTCATATGCCCATGCTCTTCACAATTGTAGCAAGTACGATCAAAAGATAATCTGCCTCCCGTCGAAGGCGCGACTCCCTGGCTATCCTGAATCAAATTATAAGATGGAGTTTTCGAGTAATTACCTGTAGAGGTGGGTATAGCGGACTGAATTGGCTTGGCTGTAAGCGTTGGCCTTCCAGACCCCCTGGAGTAAGAACCTTGAAAGTTACCCGAGTTCTTGGACCTTTTAGCCAATGCCTTAGTCTGACCGTCTCGCCTCACTCCCTCCACTTTCTTAAAAAATTCAGTTACCTCATTAAAGCTCCTCCCTGCAGAGGTCAAATGAAAAGATAATACCTGCAACTCAGAATTTAGTCCCCTAATAAATAAACGGATCCTCTCCTCCTCAGTAATCACCAATTGAGTAGTATATATAGACAAAACATGGAACTTGGCCTCATAAGTAGCCAAGCCATACCATCTTGCTCCAAAGCCATAAACTAATCCTTCTTACGATCCCTCAAAGTCCTAGGCATATATTTCTCCAAAAAACAGAGCATGAAACTGGATCCAAGAGAGTGGGAGTAAAATGGAAGATATGCACTCCACATAAGCTCTCCACCACTTCTTAGCCTTACCTTGAAGTTAAAAAGTCGCAAACTCAACCCCATGCTGATGGACAATTCCCAACTTATGAAGCCTCTCATAGTAGTCTAAGATAAACTCATAAGCATCCTCACTCTTAGAACCAAGAAATACAGGAGACTTTAGCTTCAAAAACTTAGTCAACATGTCATGCTCATTACTAGTCATAATAGAACCTAACAAAGGACGGAAGAAAGCATCATTACCTCCAGTCCCACCCACCTTGGGCACAATGCTAGCAACAAGGGAATTAGTAAGAGCTTGAGTTGCTTGAATAGAGGAAAGCACTCAAGAACGAACCAACCCTTTCAAGAATGACATGATCTGCTGAGCTAACACTGGGTCCAAAGGAGGAATACCTGTAGTCTCGGCCTGCACCTCTTCCTCTTGTCCAACATTCTCTTCATCCCCAACCTCTATGTTCTCTTCTATCTCATCATGATGCGCAGGAGAGGCATCATTTTTGGGAACATCTCCAACCGATTCTCTATCCCTAACAGGTAATGCCCTTCCTTGGCCTCTTCCCTTAGCTCTTCCTATACCCCTACCTCAATCGCAACCTCTCGCTATAGATTCCTTAGCTAAAGCATTGACGGGAGCTACGGGCCTGGCACCATTAAATCTAATGTTAACCATCTGCGGACAGAAGAGTGAAGGAGGTTAGATACCAATTTGAATCACTAGATAACAATTGGAATCAAGTTATAGCACAAAAGGAGACAAGAGAAGGCATAGAGATTTCCTAAATTTCTATAGCCTCTTGAAGAAAAGTACAGAATTCTCCGCACCGTTCCACAAGACTCTACTAGACTCGTTTTGATACATCGATATCAACGAACCTAGGCTTTGATACCAACTTTGTCACGATCCAGACCGTCGTGATTGGCACCCATACTAACCCTCCAATGAGAGAACCACTACTACAACCTAAACCAAACAACTAAACCAAAGACTAAAGCAATTAAGTTTAAATAGCTAAAAACTGAAGTTTCCATAAACATCTAAAAGATCTAACAACTAAATAATGCGGAAAATAAACCTAGAACCTGAAATTCAATGTACCAAAACTCTAACAATGAACCAAAGTCTAAACAAGAAGGGTTACAACCCCAAACTAATGAACTAATAACCAACTACAAAATCTACGTCCGAAATGTGGACATAGACAGGAAGAGATCTCATAGTAGCCTGGAAAAACTGGCTCACCCTTGAATCCGATTGGTGATCACTTATCTTCTAAGCAAGGTCTGTCAATAGCCGCTTGAAAATGCCTTGTACTCAACACTACAGACAAAGACTCCCCCAACATATGTATTCTTAAGTCTTCCATAAAATGGATTACATTCGTGTTGAACTCGGCCAGTTCTAAGTTCAATCGATCGACCTCTTGACTGCATGCCTCTTTTTCACGCCCCAATGAGGCGAGGTCAACCTTTGAGATGCTTCGTCAACTGATTAACCTCTATCTTAAGCTTGCTATTTTCTGAGCTCAGAAGCTTCTCTTTTAGTTGATCAATTTCATCCTGCGTCTTTTTTTTTTGTCCTCGATCATTCTACTAAGACCTTCAAACGTTAGCACGTTAGCCTGCAATAATGAAAGGTAAGAAGTAAAAAAAAGTTTATAAAGCTCAAGATATATTAATTAAAAAAAAGGGACCAGACTGGGAAGGCTACAACAAAGGAATATTGTTTCTTCTTAGGCGGGATAGTAGAAGAAGAGGCTAGAACATTTATTGGAATGGCGCCCGAAGAAACAACAATAATGGATCTAAAGGTCATACTTTCTAGAACAGATGGTTTGATTGGAGGTTTGGTTGTTGAAACTACTAGTTCAACAAGGTGAGATTCCTCTAAAAGTTGATCGACTACAACAAGATCAGAAGCCCTGGATGAGAAACATTTCTCCCGCCTCAAGGGTGGTTAACCTTCTTCTATATCATCATCCTCGAGAATCACTTTTTGATGTTGCATTGGACATACTACAACACCCCATCCACAAACTTGTTTTTACTCATTTGAGATGTTTTCTTTTTTCTGCTTTTTCTTCTGAAGCTGTAGATTTATTTCAAAGAAAAGTTCACCGGTTATTAGTTCTTGCCCTTGAGGTCTCTTGCAATTAACGAGGATATCTGTTTTCCTTTCAGCTTCCTTGAGATTGAGAGACATCTTTATAGTTTGAACATTTGAGGATCTTTTTAGAAGTCCTGTAGAGTTTTTTTGACATAAGCTAAAAGGTCGTGAAATTATAAAAAGAGGTTAAACTGAAAGACATGAAACATGCTACCATGGTTCTTGGCTTTCCACTCATTATCTTTGGAAATTTCTTTCCAAGTCCGGTGATTTTCATTTGATTTGCTTAGAATGATCAGTCAGAGATACTTATATCCACAGAAGGTTTCCAAACTACGGTTGAATAACAAAACTTACGATCAAATTAGAGGTAATAATGGAAGAAAATGAAATAATTATCTTTCGTAATAAATACTTATGAGTATAATTCCAGGTTTTTGGGAACGGCATACTGGTTTGTGGAATTATGTCTTTGGTAGTGACAACAACAAATCTCCCCATCCATCCTCGATCATTATTCTCATCCAAGCTAGAGAGGATAGCTCTTTCTCCTCATTTCACTAAGTTGATAACTTCACCTCGAAAAAATGTTGGGGAGTAAAGGAGTATCAGATGATCCAGGGTGAATTCTAATCCAGATTTGTTGGCTAAGTAACGAAGGCAGGCACCTGCTCTCCATAAAAATGGTCCAACTTGAGCCAAACATACCTTGTACTTAATGCAGAAGTCAAGGATAACTTGGTCAATGAAGGGATTGCCAAATCCAAGAGTGAATGAGTATGTGTATATGTATGAGTGGTCCACCTTCCCAAAAGTCACCCTCTCGCAGCTACTAGAGGCGTATACCCCAATGTTATCACCCCACATACAATCTTTTTGAATGGTAGGGAGGTCAGCTATTTGAATTACAGAAGCATAATCACCAATCGGTTTTTCAAGGTCTCTAATTTTTTTTTGTTGACAAAGTCCGAGGTCGTAGATCTTTGTCAAAATATAATTTTTTCGAAAGAAACATATCGACCGTGGGTTGAACTGCGGATTCACCTTTCTTGATTGCTTTGAATTTTTCTGAAGCCTTGCCAAAGAAAGGTTTGCAATCTGAAAGAGAAGGTGACTTATTGCGACAAGCAATCGAAGCATCTTTGTGTGGAGGAGAAGGTGAAGACATGAGAAATGTGGTGGGTGATTGTTAAAATGATCGAGAAAATAAAAAAATTATTGATGTCGGGGAAGGATGAGCAAAGTCAAAAAGAAAATTTGTTGTAAGAAAGAGTGAAGCGTAGAGAAGACATTTATATACAAGAATAATTTATATTTAACGTGTCATGCAAAATTAATTGACAAGGCCAATAGTGTAACGTCACGTGTCAAAATATATCTTGTCCAATCAAATGTGACCACGCCACTGCTATAATTACAAATAGCGGTACTTATAATTCAAAAAAAAAAACATAAAAATTCATTTAAAAAGCTAAAGGTAGCTCGAATACCAAACGCCATAATTGTCTTTTTCCAGCTGCAAATTGCAATCATTTAAGTGTTCAAAACTTCTTAAGATTTAGACTGAAATTGAAAATTAATCTCAAAGGTCATTAAATTTCTTTCAAGATACAATACATACATAGATTTTAGTTTGAATTTTGTTTCCTGAATTGTTTGATAGAAAACTAACATATTTAGAAATTATATTAAAAATAATTGTATGATAATGAAGACATTTTAGAAAAAATTGAATTACCTACGGTTCAAAATTAGTTAAAATATGTAATTAGTAAAAGGATCTCAATGAAAAGAACAATTCTAAAAATAAAAAAAATTATTAAAAGTAACAGTTGATATATTCTTTTTGTATGTGAGAGTGATAAATTTTTCAGAAAGAAAACAAGTAAAAGGTTTGGTATTTGTTCCTTATCCATGTTGAGTATGATTTTTGCCTTCCTAGGTAGATCCTGCATTGTTATATAAATTAATCTTAAACTTGGTCAGCTAATAATATATCCTTACTTTTTATTTAAAAAAATCTTTTAGTTTTACTTAGGTTAAAGAAAGTGATTTACGCGTATTAGATATTAATATTAATCTTAAAAAAAAACGTAGACATTGAAAAAATTGTGTGATTCTTCAAGATGTGTTCTATTCTAATTGGGACTCTACAAGATATGCTCGATTCCAATTAGAATTCTGGCTTCTTTTCCCTAAAGCCTATTTTATGCATATATAAAAGATATAATATATTCTTTTGAAAAGGTATCCATGAATATTTCGCAAATTCATGAAATATTACATAAGATCAATGGACATTAAATAAATTTAAAGAAAGTCTAAATCATCCTAGTTCGAGAAAAACGTCACTAATGAAATTATGAAAATCAAGTTCAAATCATCCTAATGAGAAATACACCACTAACGGCCCTCGAATCATAAAAAAATCCCATGAGAGAAGAATCAAGGGATGAATAGAATTATACCACAATATTTATTAATAAAATTATATTTCTTCATATTTTATTTTTTATTACAATTTATTTTCTGTCACCATTAAAAATTGTCACAAACAAATACATACGAATTTACTACTAAATAAATTATAATAAATTACATTCTCACATCATAAATAACTAAATTATCGAAAAAGATAATCCAAACTCTCACCTTTTATTGTTTTATTATAAATAAGGGAAAGAGTCTGAAAAAAACTTCAACTTTGGCCGAAATTGCTGTTATAATACCAAACTTTATGAATGACCTTTAGCCCCCCTGCACTATTTCAATATTTCATAGTGTATTTTAAAGGTATATATGTGTCCACGTGGACACATTATTATTTATAATAATGCAATATTTATGATGTCCACGTAGACACATATATACCTTTAAAATACACTATTAAATAGTGCAGAGGGGTAAAAGGTTTTTTTCAAAGTTCGGTATTGTTACAACAATTGCGGTCAAAGTTCGGATATATTTCAGATCTTTTTTCCTATAAATAACCATTTTAATCGACTTTGTTTGTCTATTTTTTATTGTATTTTTTTTGTTTTTGATATTTTAATTATTTTTATTGTGGTTGTTCACAATTTACAGTATGAAACAAAATCTTATATTTTTCTCATTTTCTTATGAATCTTCAGGATTTCAGTATATCTTTTTATGTTATTCTTTTTTTAAAATGTAACACACCACCTTTTTAGATGTTTAAATTAATTCATACCTTAGGAGAGAGAGAGTCCGTTTGGATTGGCTTGAAAAAAGTCAAATTGAATTGATTTTTAAGTCAAAAAATAAAAAGTTGAGGGAGACCTATTTTTGGTTTTTGACTTATTTTAAGTCATTTTGATTTTTTTTAAAAAAAAAATTATATTTGTCAAACATTTCTAGAAGTAAAAAACTGACTTAAAAGTAGGTTTGATCAACTTTTAAGCTAATCCAAACACCCTCTAAAAGTGATCAATAAGTTAAGAAGGATGTGATATACCGTATTTGAACTGTTAAGTGGTCATACTTTAAGTTTTGATGTCACGCAAGTTATAAAATAATAGTCGGCAAAAGTTATCGTAAAGTACTTTTTAAATATTTCTTTAAAATTTGGGTAAATGATCTCTCCAATCTATAAAAAGTTAGAGGACCCAAAACCTTTAAGTCTAGTTTTCAATGTATTAAATGATTTATTCATACAACTTTAGAATTGAGAGACATTGATATTTTTGAGGTTATACAAGTAAGCAGTGAGTGAGCTCAAGTCGATAGAAATTAATAAAAGGTCATCTTCTTCATTTTTTCCTCAAAATAACGTTATGAGCCAGAAAATCCCGATGATACAAATAAAAAGTAACCCTTAGTTATTGATTTTCTTGGTCAAAGTCCTCAACGGAAGTTGTTCTACGCATTAATTAAGCTCGTCGCCGTGATATAATTTGTCCCATCAATTTCATAGTATTATCTCCGTTGATGTTGGGGAAGTAGGAGTTTGGCTATATTTTAAGGTTTCGAGATATATTATGAGCTTAAGATCAAGCTAAGACTTTCCTTTTATCAATTCTAGCTTCGATAAGTCATAAATAGTAATTTACGATGAAAATGTATATCTTTTTATCAAATTATCATGGTGTCTTATATTTTATGTGTTGATTGTGATCTTGCCATGTTATAGTATCAAGTAAGGTTCGAGAAGAAGTCAATAAGCGTCTTGAAATCGCCGGAAAAGGCAAGGTTATTCCCTTCTTTCAACATGTTTCCTTAAAGCTTATGAGCGACAACGTTCAATGCAATTCTCCAATTAAGGAGTTGGCAACGGCCGTATGCAAAACATCACTCAACTTTAGGATCGGGATCGAGTCCATAGGAATAAATTTACTAAAGCTTGTATTTCAAATCACAAGAGTAAACGTGTTGTATAAACATAAAATATGGATAACCTTGGTCGTAACTACACCTAAGATTTTTTTGCCCAAAGAGTGTTTATTTCGGATTTTCTCAAACCCCAAAATCGCAATCAATAAACAACCAAATATTAGCTTGAGTGGGAGCAGCAGACTATCTCTTGCTCAACCTTAGATGATATTTAAATTGGATTTAGACTTTTCTAGCTCTAAACCTTGGAAGAAAACCTTAAATGCTCACTATTGAAGACTTATTCAATTCCACTTCTCTTTTTTTCAAGTAGAAGTAAAATTAGAGGATTCAATTAATGTTTAATTTGCAACCATTAATTTTTAGATTAAAACTGAAGAAATCAATAGATACATACAATCTTAAGATCATTTAGTCACTATCCAATCAATATCAAACACCTTTCATGCACACATACCCAGTGGCGGATCTAGAATTTAGAGTCTCTGGATGCCAAATAGATTTATCGATTAATGTGCCAACTTTTTTCCTTAAAAAAAGGTGCTTGGAGCCTTTTTTTTCTTAACCTTTCATACACACATACCCAGTGGCGGATCTAGAATTTAGAGTCCGTGAATGCCAAATAGACTTATCGATTAATGTGCCAACTTTTTTCCTTAAAAAAAGGTGCTTGGAGCCTTTTTTTTCTTAAAAAATATCTGCAGCAAATTTCTCAAAAAAAATAGGTACAAATGAGATTCGAACCCGCAACATTAGCCATCTAAAGTTGCCCTCCAATCGTGGCACCACAAGCCAATTTTGTTCATTAGGTGTCACGCTTTATATTTATATAAATATTATATATATATATATACACCTATGTATATGTAGAGTTTCCGTCGAAGTTGGGGGGTGGCGTGGCACCCCCCGACTCCTTCATAGATCCGCCACTGCACATACCTAGAAGAGAATTTAACTATTTATAATTAAAGAGAGAAAAAATATATCAAAGGAGAATTTATTTATTCCATTCATCACAATCAATTATATAGTTGTAATTTGCCATATTACGCTTTCTACATATATTATTTAAGTTGGAATAAAGAATTTAACATTGGGCGTAGGGGTGGGGTAAATATGGCCTCAATATATAGTTATAGGTCTTGTATATCCAAAAAGTATAATGAAAGGTGAATATAATTTATTTCCGATAGCTAATATAAAAGTAATCATGATTCTTTTTCCGTAAAATAAAAGTTTAAGTAATTACAATTAAGGTTAATTGGAACACAATAGAGAAAGTGGTCTTTGTTGAATAAAGCTTAATACAATAAATGATTTTTCTATTTTTATATAATTATGATAATAGAAGAACTATTTTTTACGTAGATCGATGATTGATCGAATAATTTCTCATTGTTCAAGAAATCATCCAGAGCTGATCAAGATTGAAGACCGCCTTAAATATTATTGTTACATAATGAGCCTACTATCTACTATAAGAGAAGTGCACCCCAATAACCAATTTTCACTCTACTATTCAAGTTATATTCAATTTTTTCAAATTATTTCCTTTAACAGCGATGGTTCAAAATATTTGAAATTTACTTGCATAAATAATATGTCAAATTGTTCGAATTTTGGCCTTAACAAGCCTGACATCAGTATATTTCTAAAGAGGTTAAACTATAAACTATGCTTGAAAAGTAATTAAGAAAACATAAGTACATATTGATGATAGGCTGAATAATTAATAATCCTTTATTTACAGTCTGATACTGAACAAGTAAAAAGGAAATATAGAAGTCTAAATATAAAGAAAAATTACTATCATCATGACTATAAATGAAGAGAAGTATCAACATCAGAGTTTCCAAATTTATGCTTTGGACTAAAACTTGACCAAAACTTCTGTGTTTTCATAACTCTTAGACTTGTTTGATTGTTGTTATTATTCAAGCTAAGTCCAAGTGAAAGATTTTGATCTTTTGCATGTATTCCAGATGAAAAAATTACCCGTTGATCGCGTTGTAATCCTTGATTAGAAGTTACATAATTCTTGTTTGAAATCTTGATCACTTGAGCCTCTGGGAACAATTTTAGTGTCTTGTCCTCTCTTTGTTCTCTTGCTCTTTCTAATTGTCTGAATCTTTCTTGTAAAAGTGCAATGGATGGACCTGCTGCAACATTAGTATCATTATTATTATTATTCGGCCTTCCCATCGATCGATTTTAGGAGGGAGGAAAAAAAGTGTTTGATATATTTTTGCTTGTTTTAAACTACTTTTTGCAAATGTGTGTGTATATATATAGAGGAGAAGTTGTAGCTAAGTTGTTAGCTTTGTTTATTGAAATTTCAGTCATGACGTATTAAGGAGGCGAATCGGACGACTAAGGAAGAAAATACAAGAAGAAATGTTATAATTTGATTATGTTATTTTGATGTGTGTTGAAGGCATGATTGAGGACTTTTTTTGGAAGAGGAAAATGGTGAGGAGAAATGTACAAAAGATTGATGTATGTTAGTGTTTGGAAGAGAGTATTTGAAGGATAAAAGGGTTAGGTATGGTTACGTCTGTTTTGTTTTTTTTTTTTTTAAATATGTTTTTGTTTGAGGTGTTGTTAGTTTTATTATTTCTTGTCTTATGACTTCACATCCATGATTTATTTTTTGTTGTGATGCGATGGAGAAAACCATGTACTAAAGACAAACTTTGTAGTGGTTATCTTTTATGGAGTGTTGTTTGTGTGAATGAATTTATTTTTCTTTCTTCTGATGATTGTGGGATAATATCCAACCAAGAGATAGTCCATCTAGAATTAGTCGAGGAGAACATAAGCTACCTCACTGGTCACATAAATTAGTCACCAAATTGGACCAACAAATGGTGAATTTCAAAATGTGCATTACTCGATCATCAACTTCGTTCAAGAAAAGTCAAATGTGTAGTTATTCATCTGACCAAGACTCCACAGTTATAATGAAGTCTTTTTTAGAAAAAAAAACTTTAGTTGCACCATATTGCTTTTTTTTTCTTCTATTGGTTGGCGGAGTCACACGTAAGTATATGCATGAAAAGTAATACTCACAATACAATTTTTTGACGAAAGGATATTCAATTAACAGCCAAGCCATAGCTCAAACCCCATCCTGTACTTGTACCAATGGGAGGTAACAAGGAATCCGAAAAGATACATCAAAATACATGCAAACTAACTCAAACACCGCCATTATAAAGCATAAAAGTACCACACGTCAAGAGTCTCAATATTGTTCAGTTGATCTTTTCCTACTCTTGCTAACTACTATGTTAATATTTACTTTAAAATAAAAGGTAAAATATGGTTGTCGTTGCATACACAATAAGATACCTTTTTTTATCAATATTTTTGCCTTCATCTTCCTGGTTTTTTCTAGATGATAAAATACTCCTCTCTCTTGATGCATACAGCAGTATTAAATAAAATTAAAGGACTGATTGATGTCATTGAAAATTGACATGCCTCCAAATACAAAAGTATAAAATTCACAAAAATCTCATTCATTAGAGACAATATAATAGTTATCTATCATGGCATTATGAGCTACAAGTACTATACATTTGAATATTAGACAAGATTGGGGTGCATGATTTGGATCTCTTTTTGAGACCCCATTCTGTTGGTACTATTTAAGAAAGTTACAGGAACTCCACTTTTTTTTTTTCTTTTTGGCTTTCACTGGCTCACTCGTGTAACCCTACAAGTGGGGTCTTGTGTACCCCGACCTTATCCCTACCTTGTGAAGGTGGTAGAGATGTTTCTGAAAGGCTCTTGGTTCACTCTGTTAACATTATGTCAAATATTTGGCATATCTTAAATGCTGAATGAATACATTGAATGTAACCCAAAGTGATCATAAGTTAATCATTATGCAAGTTGATCCAAATAGCATCGTTATCGAAAATAAATAAATAAAATAGAACATAGCACAAAAGATAACCAAAAAAGTTGTGTGAAGATACCTTATTATCTGCAATTATGACTGAACAATACAAATACTACAACATCCTCTCAACTCTAAATCAATTGCCATGTATTTCTGAAGTATTCAACTCAGAGGCCAAGTAAGATCTATGTACATAAACTGCTCTGTTACACCTACATGCTAATTCCAAAAATCGACTGCACTGTAGTTTAATAAAATGAATATTGTGTTAGAGAAGAAAAACAAGAGGGGAAAAATGAAACCTTTTGGCCGGGGGTGTATGTGTTGAAAAATCAATATGGCTGCTCTAGTCAGTACCTTCAGGTCTGATTCCTACTTTGCTGGACATGTAAAATGCCATCAGCAGATGAGAATTGACAACTATCAAAACGTATCCTGCAAAAGAACAAAGTAAACCCAGATTAATTTCCATCCGAACACCAAAAGATATCAGTGCAATGAGGAGAGTTGTCGATCTCCCTGCTTCTTAATATAAAAAAGTAGTACATTTTTTAAGGACCCAACAAGAGTGTGGCATTATTTTTGGAGAGTCTGAGCAACATAGCAAATCAACAGTGCAAATTTGAAAAAATCATTCATTTTCATGTTTTACCTTCACATTTCTTTTTCCTTTCTCCAATTTCATGAACATGGCAACAAGTTTTTGGATCAGTGAAGAGTACACAGGGGCACCCTTAAGAAATGTCAAGAGGTCCCTAGATGTCTATATGTAGAAAGTTACCTAGTTTCTTTCCTTAATCTTCACGTTAGGTTCATTTTAATTGAGCAATATACAGAATTAGATAGACAGGCAAGAGAATGTATAATGGATTTTAATCATTCCCCCTAGCCAACAACTTACCATCTCCTTCCCCTTCACATCCCCAAATACCAAAAACATCAATTTCTTCTCATCAAAATTTCATGTATGTATATACAGCTAAGGAAATCAAAGCAAGAGGAACTTTGAAGCACCAGGAGAGAAATGGAAAATGAAAACAAGATTAACTAGAACAAAAGGCTTCAGAGAAGAAAAGAGCAAGACTACAAAATTTTGCCATGTGCAAGTTGTGCTCCAGCTATTCAGATTATCAAATTCTTCTCATTCCTTCTTCTCCTTCTTTTACCTCTACGGCTTTACACTGATTATATAGGTGCTTTATTTTGAGTTTTCTAGGCACTTCATGGATAATAAAAGTAGGTTGATGATTATCCCTATTACTAAAACTGGACACTAGTAGAGGAATTGAAATGACAAGACGTGTGTAAATTATAAAATCAAGTCGAAGTAGATTGTTTCACACTAGCACTTCCGGCAGTAAAACTAATTTTCTAGTGGAAATCTACAAATTCTAAGAAAATAAAGTTTTATTTATGTAAATGTGAAAACCCCATATATAAAAGTGGTATATAAAAGTAAAGTACAACAACAACATACCCAGTATCATCCCACAAATGAGTTCTGGGAGGGTAGGATGTATGGAAACCTTACCCCTGCCTTTGTGTGGTAGAGAGGTTGTTTCTAGTAGACCCTCGGCACTGAAAAGCAGAGTACGTAGAGAGGAAAAAAAAGAAGACGTCCTATAAGGAGTATCCAATCATCTAACAATAAACAGTGTCCGCCAAGGTACTCCAAACTTCTATGAAACAACAAAAGTGATCCTCTGATATCTAAAAACAAACTTTCAATCTCTTCGAAAATCTGATTTTTCTCTCCAAATGTCATGAGCACAAATAAGCAACTTCCCAAGGTTTTTTTCTTCTCTTCCTTCTAGTTGGCCGACTCAAAAACAAGCCTTTCAATTGCTGACTTTACCTATTTAATACCAAACAGGCTCCAAATCGTGGAGTCCAAGCTCTTATTCTTCTAACTGTTAAAACAAGTCTTTAACAATTGCCAACATTACCTATTCAGTAGCAAACAGGTTCCATTCGACCACCAATTTTTGTTGAAACTGACAGAGAAACAATAAGTGGATCACATCTTTCCACTACCATATAACACCAACTGAAATGAGTGATATTCCTCTTCCTCAGATTCTCAGTAGTAAAGATGACCCCCAAGCTTCCAACCAGATGAAGAAAAAAAGTTTTATTTGCATCCTTGGTACCATACTGAGGAGTACAGAAAGGCCCTGTCTCATCCTTCACTGTAATCTATGAGAGAGAGAGAGAGACAAAACTGTGAAAATCCTTTGTTCTGTTCTTCTCACTTCCAGGACCTCTAACCTCGGTGTAATTCTCTGCTCGTGCATAGTACCTCAAGTAAGTCATGGAGTAAATTTGCTAGTGGCTAAGCCTTCCTTAATTTTCTTCCATCGAAAAAAAAGTAAATAAAGATTCCCTCTTTTCATTATGTCACCAAGGTTTTCTCAGTTTCTCTTATGGTACCAAACAGAAGGACTATGTCTGTTAGGGTCAACTTGATTTCTGACTTCAATTTTAGGCTGGTAGGATTTTTTTTGAGAATTAGGCTGGTAGAACTTTTCAAAGGGTGAATGGGTACGTGTACATATATGAGTGGTCCAACTTTTCAAAAGTTACACTCTCGCAGCTATCAGGGGCGTGTACCCCAATGTCGTCACCCCACATACAATCTTTTCAAACTGTAGGGAGGTTAGCTATTTGTATTACAGAAGCTAGTCACCAGCCAATTTTTCACAGTCTCTAGTTTTTCTTTGTTGACAGAGTTCGAGAATGTAGATCTTTGTCAAAAGATAGCTTGTTCGGAAGAATCATCTCAAAAGTTGGTTCAACTGTGGATTCACCTTTCTTGGTGGACTTAGATTTTTCTGAAGCCTTGCCAGAGAAAGGCTTGCAACCCGAAAGAGAAAGTGATTTTTCGCAACAAGTAATCGAAACATCTTGATGTGGCGAAGAAGGAGCAGACATGAGGAATATGGTGGGTGATTGTTAAAAGGATTGAGAAAATTAAAATTTTGTCAATAAACATCCAATGAAGATATGAATGTCGAGGAAGGATGAGCAAAGTCAAAAAAGGAATTTGTTGTGAGGGAGAATTTGTCAACTAAAGTAATTACATTCCCACCTCACAACAAATTCTTTTTTTGACTTTGCTCATCCTTCCTCGACATTCATATCTAAATTGGATGTTTATTGACAAAATTTTAACTTTCTCGATCCTTTTAACAATCACCCACCATATTCCTCATGTCTACGCGTTCTTTTCCACATCAAAATGTTTCGATTACTTGTTGCAAAATGTCACTTTCTCTTTCGGGTTGCAAGCCTTTCTCTGGCAAGGCTTCAAAAAAATCCAAATCAACCAAGAGAGATGAATCCACAGTTGAACCAACTTTTGAGATGATTCTTCCGAACAAGCTATCTTTTGACAAAGATCTACATTCTCGAACTCTGTCAACAAAGAAAACTAGAGACTGAAAAATTGGTTGGTGACTATGCTTCTGTAATACAAATAACTCACCTCCCTACAGTTCGAAAAGATTGTATATGGGGTGACGACATTGGGGTACACGCCCCTGATAGCTGCAAGGGAGTGACTTTTGAAAAGTTGGACCACTCATATATTTACACGTACCCATTCACCCATCCTTGGTATCATACTGAGGAGTACAGAAAGGCCCTGTCTCATCCTTCTCAATAATATATAAGAGAGAGACAAAACTGTGAAAATCCTTTGTTCTGTTCTTCTCACTTCCAGGACCTCTAACCTCGGTGAAACTCTTTGCTTGTGCATAGTACCTCAAGTAAGTCATGGAGTAAATTTGCTAGTGGCTCAGCTTTCCTTAAGTTTCTTCCATTTAAAAAAAAAAAAAAAAAAAAAGTAAATAAAGATATCCCTCTTTTAATTATGTTACCAAGTTTTTCTCAGTTTCTTTTATGATACCAAACAGAAGGAATATGTCTGTTAGGGTCAACCTGATTTCAGACTTCAATTTTAGGCTGGTAGAACTATTTTTTTTTTTTTTTTTTGAGAATTAGGCTGGTAGAATTTTTGAACCACATAAAACTCTCTGATCCAATTTTAGCCTTGATTCATCTCATACTGAGACCAACTTCTATCAGTAGAAAAGTGTCACGAAACCCAATTAGGCTTCTCAACTTGTTTACACCCCTCTATTGCAACCATTTACAACTCTAATTAGTTTCTCAGAGTCAAAAGTGAGGCTATAAAACAATTTACAAATATCCATAATGGTGCCAAAGGATCACATGTTTTTTTCTTCTTAGAGATAATAAACAAATACAACATTTATAGTTAATGATTAGTGGTTGCCTAGATTGAAGGACGAGAGAAGGAATAATAGGAATGAAAACTGATAAGTGTGTGTGAGAACTACAGGAAGCACAAAGGGAAAATAAGAAACAGATGAGAAAAAAGGGCAGCCCCGTGCAAAAAAGCTCCCGTTATGCATGGGGAGGCGAAGGGCCGGACCACAAGGGTTATTGTACGCAGCTTACCCTACATTTCTGCAAGAGGTTGTTTCCACGGCTTGAGCCCGTGAACTCTTGGTCAGATGGCAGCAACTTTACCAGTTACACCAAGGCTCCCCTTCAAGAAAGGAATTAGAGAAAAATGAAAATAGCAGTGTTGTTAAAGGCCAGTGTTTTATCACTTAAAAGGGATGGGTTATAGTTGTATGGTGAAGCCATACACTTCAGAGAACATGGGCATGGTGATCCAACTGATTAGCGATGAGTTCTTTTTTAAGACAAAGGTAGCGATGAGTTCTTTGAATCTCAAGTTTGAGGATTTGTACTAAAGTTAGCATCATTGTACATCAGACGCTCAAATTAATTATTTTAATTGCAACTTGAATACTATAGAGCTAAATACATATATGTTTGGTACTCTATAATTTTCCGTAAATTGTGTGGTTCACTTTCCTTTACTTCTTTCCTTTCACTCCAAGCCTCGTAAACCTTGTGGCCCTTTTGTGTTTTTCCTTTTTGAAAACACTGGAAAATAGTTCCATGAACTCATTCACAAGAGTTAATTAAGACAAAGTGGAGAAAGACGTACAACGGTTCCACAAACTCACTTCACTAAATGTTCCAGACCATTTCATGTCAAGACTAGCTAATAAGCAACTTGGAAGAAACTAAAAGAATATTAAGAAAGAGCATATCATAAAACCTACATTTCACTAAAGTAAGGAGTTCTTAAAATTTCTTTAGTTTTACCAGAAGGGAGTGTCACAATTAAATAGTTCTTAACATTTCAAATTGAAAGTTATGTTTTCAGTTTCAGTTGAGTAGACCCAATGTTCACTTTCCAACAGCAACAACATACCTAGAGTAATCCCACATGTGGGGTATGGCGAGGGTGGGCTATGACTAGAACTTACCCCTACCTTTAGTGGGGTAGAGAGGTCATTTCCGATAGACCCTAGGCTCAAGAAAAATTGTGTTTCAGAACACTTCCCAATAGCAAAACAACAATCTATATCATGTTACAGAAGATCTAATAGGTCTCACTTTTTTAACAGTCCCAAAACCCATACATCTAAGATATTACATTTCCACCAAGTCAGCAACTAAAAATTCTAAAATACCCCTTGGTACATGTTATAGAACTTCTACAGTTAGTTTGGGACTCTAATGGAGTCCTAGAGAAAAACAATTGCATCAACTAACTTAACCGATCTTAGCTACATCTATGACAAATGCCCCAAGCATTTTAAAATTCCCCCAAACAGACATCTTCCCTTGTATGGAGACAAAATATCTAGAGGTAACAAGTCTTTGATACTAAGATCCACTTCACTCTTCCTTACACAAACTACTCCCTCTATTCCTTTTTACTTGTCCCTTGTTAATTCGGCACTCCCCTTAAGAAACTATTTATTAGAAGTTTGTTTACTAAATTATTTTAATTTAATATGCTTTGGAAATCTAAGTTTGATTACTTGTTCTTTATTTATTTTTTATAAAGGTAACCTAGATTACTAGTACTTTATGTAACTCCTCGAAGATAACGGCAATACTGAAAGAAAGTAATGAATCTCTCTTGATTTGCTAAATTGGACAAGAAAAAAGGAAAAACTATGTTTAGTATAAGGGGCAAGTAAAAAGGAATGGAGGGTACATAAGTCAATTAAGTGATAATGTGGCCACTTCAACCGTCTGCTTCTTTTGAATGCTACTCATCTATAGCTCCATTATGAACTATCACATCCACAAGTGAGATGAAGAAATTCACTAGAATTCATTCTGAAGCATTACCCTCCACCTCCACCCAGTCTATAAAGCAAAAGATTTTGAAAGAAAGGAAAAAAAAAAACAAATATTGCAGTCATTGTTTTCTCCCTTAACATCCAAAAAATATATTATAGAAAAACAATTCCTTAGCACTTCTTGTGCGTCTAAGCTAGAAGTTTCCAGAAGAGATCTTTTATTTTTGTCTCTCTAAAGACTTTCCTATCTTCTACCTTGCAAGACGTTTGATCCACAAATCCAAAGTAACTTTGCTATGTATTTTTTAATAGTAACAAAGATATACTGCCAGGCGCAAGGTTGTGCACACCTCAACTAATTCTCTAAGGAACCTACTTCACCCCACAAATACAGATACGGGGAGATAATTTTAACAACCAATGCTAGCACAGATACAAGACAACTTTGACCACCAAGGCGGCAGATAGGAAGAATTCATTCGCTGCTGGGATACAAACCTTAACCTCTGTTCCCAAAGTTGCTACTCCGACTTTTTGGGTGCAATTGCACAGATAGCCAATTTTGGGATACCCATTGAAGCCACAGCCTAAGTTCATAAAGTTTTGTAAGTTTAGACACTTCAGACTGAAGTTGCAAAAATCGTGTTTGAAATTACAAATTTGTCTGAAGTTTGGTATTGCTTGTGCAAGCAAACATCTGACAAATGCGTCAAAAGTTTGACTTGTCAAGACCAAACTTCAAACATGTATATCTGAAGTTTGAACTACCAATACCTCCAGCTTCAACATATTTGTTCAAAACAAAAAATAGTTTTTCTGAAATTTGAACTACCAATTTCATCCCTGCCTAAAGTTACCAGTTTCAGAAAAAAAAAAAATCATCCCTGCCAATGTTTCCCAGCTTTTCCAACAACATCCACTTGATCGGAACAAACTGTTCATATGCGAAATTCAAGACTCACTTCTTCAAGCCTGCAACAATGGTGATTTTTAGATGTTGTAATTTACTCCCGGATATCTTGGATATAAGAGTTAATGGATTAGTTCTTTTATGGTTTTGATAGGCTTTGATTCAAACGTTATACTTTATTGATGTAAAATAGATTCAAAAAACACTATTATACAACAACTAAGAAGAAGAAGAAGAAGAAAAGACGGAAGAGCATCCAAGTAGGCCGCCCCATGAATTAGTAGAATCTCTTCTTCTACTTTTTGAATCATTTCAACCCAAACCATTAAAACCAACACATAGCTTTCTGTATATTAAAAGGAAAAATATTAATGATCAATCTGGCGCACTCTATCATCTATTGTTTTTCACAAAATCAAATTTCCAAAATGAACGCTTCACACTTCAATCTAGAGAAGGTTCACCATAGGTTGGACTTCCTCAGACGCCCCAGATTGATAAATAGGGAATAGATTTCTCCAAAATCATCTCATATGAGGCACTCTCCAGGGATGATAATCATGTGAATGGGGTTCACAGACACAAGAAAACCCTTGTATCTTTGAAGATTCCCATACTGCAATAAAAAGATAAATGCAAGTGTTGGAGGCTACATTTTGAAGGACCTTTGTTGAGCCATGTAGAATAAATGTAGTTATCCCACTTGACCTGTGACTTCAACAGATGCAGTCTATCTTATCTGGGTTTTAAATATTTGGAATTAAGCATTTGATAGCATTTAACTTCTTTAATACTGAACAAGCAAGCCTTATACTGCTTGATACATTTTTCTCCACTAACCCTTAGGAGTTATTTTTTTTTTTTTTTTTTTTGAAACGGTTAACTCTTAGGAGTTATTAGGGGTGTAAATTGCTGAGATCCAACATTCAAGCTAGCAACCAAAATAATTACCACAACAAAAACTTTCTTTCTCTTAAAATGTTGTTGCTTGCCTTCTAAATGATTAGTTTGATACAAAACAGGCTGATATTTAAAATAAAAGGGGATGAGATTGAGATGCAGCACTGTTCATCAATTCCAGCGAAAGATAAGTCAGCAGATATAATTAGAGTTTTATAGATCAAGGGAGAACACACTTCGTCTTCAGCTTTTACCACTACATTGAGCATGAAATATGCTAATTTTCTTATTCTTATGGCATGCTTCACTTAAACTTAATTAAGAAGCATGATTGTGGTGGAGTGGGGAGGAAATCCATATGAACGGTAAACCCCAAAGCAAAAAGTGCAAAAGACAACTACCTATTCAGATTATTTGTATCAAGACGTTAATATGAAAATACTAACATGTCGGGATACATGACGAACAGACTGCTGCTATTGTTTATTATCAGGGGAACTTTGGTAATCTTTAAAGCTATCAATTCTAAATGAACTATCTTTTCTCTTGTTTTTATGATTGATGACCAAGTCTTCGAAATTCTAAAAGCAGAAGGAACTTAATTTCTTGCTACTACGAAAACTTGCGCAAAAAATGAAAACAAGGGTTTTAAAGGCAATCTCACTCACCTAGTGCACTTGACCTGTAAAAGGTCAGTTCCTTCATCATGAAGCTCAGCAACAACTCAGCTTACCAGTATTCACGCAGCTGCTTCTGAAACAGAAGATTTTTTTCAGCTTAGCTTCCTCTTCAATCGAACTTCAGCGAGAGTAGTTGAAGAAACCATAGATGAGAGGCTATTGTAAGATCAGAAATCAACTCACTTATTTCTGCTTTCTGGAGCTGCAGATCAATTCTCAAAAAATCATTTGACTCGTATTAATTAACCATCTAGTTTGGACAATTCTCTTGCCAAGATGACATATGTCTGGAAACTAATATTGCAGCTCTTGGATTCCATGACATGAAGAAGCTTCATGCACAATTCAGATTCTCTCTCCTTGAGTAAACCATCAATCAGGACGGTCCAAACAATCTCATCATTGTTCCACTTTTTCCCAAGCATGTTTTCAAATAGCACTTCAACTTCTTTTAGTCGGCTACTTCTACAGAGAGCACAAATGAGTGATTGATAAATTGACAAAGGAAGTCGAAAACCTTGTTGAATCAATGAATCAAATATTTCCAAAGCGGCATCCACTTTCAAATTGTTGCAATAAGAAACTAAAAGAGAGCAATATGCTGCACTAGTAGGACTGAAGCCTTTCTCTCTCATATGTTCAATCAACTGGTCTGCCTCATAAGTTTTACCATCTCTATACAGACCAAGAATTAAAGTGCAATATGTGCCTTCATTCGGCTCACAACCAATTTCTGACATTCTATTTAGCAGAGTACATAACCGTTCAATACTAACATCCTTCTTCCTAGCTGTGCTACTATACACTGTTTCACGCTTGACGGAGACCTTCCCTGAAATCAACTCATGTTCCTTTTGCAATCCTTTCAACAACACACCAAAGGTTCTATAATTTGGTTGACAACCCTTATCAACCATCTGGCGAAGAAGTAAAAGTGCATGATCTAGTCTATCCAATGCTACAAAACCATCAATTAGTGAAGTATAAGTCACATAATCAGGAGCTAATCCTTTTTTCTCCATTTCTCTGAGTAAGCTCTCTGCTTTATCAGCCTGACCTTCAAGACATAAGCCGTAGATTAGCGAACTGTAAGTGTACAGGTTCGGCATGCAATTTTTTCTCTCCATATCATGCAAAATCTCAAATGCAAGATGAGTTTCACCATTCCTACAAAGGCCATCAATCAAAGTTGAGTAGGTGATTACATTTGGGAGCAGTTCACTTCCTGCCAGCTTATTACATAGTCTTTTTACTTCCAAAAGCCTGTTTTTTTTGGACAAACCATTTATGATAGCATTGTAAGTTTCAATGCCTGGACTGCAACCACTCTCTTCCATCCTTTTAAGTAATGCAAGTGCATCATCTACTTTCTCTTCCTTCGAGAGACCATCAATTAGAGCTGTATAGTTTACCTTGTTTGGACTTAAACCATTCTTTATCATTTCCTGAAAGAGAGCCGAAGCTAAATCAAGCTTGCCCCTCTTACAGAAACCAGAAATAAGTTCGGCATAAGTCCATTCATCAGCTTTACATCCATTATTCTTCATCAAATCCAGCAGTCTCATAGCATTGTCCAGAAAGCCCCGTTTAAGGTAGCCATTAATGAGGGTATTATAAGTAATCACTGTTGGAGCCGGACCCACCTTTAGCATTTCACTAAGTAAAACCATTGCCCTTTCAATATTCCCAACCAAGCATAATCCATGGATCAGTGCATTGCAAGTTATAGTGTTGGGTTTGTATCCATGTGCTTCAATCCAACAGAAAATATTAAAAGCTCTGTCTATATTTTTTGCTCTACACAATTCAGTTATCAATATATTGAATGTAACCATAGTTGGGAGCAAACCTTTTCTCAACATGTCGTGATACAATCCAATTGCCACTTCAAGGAGTCCAGATTGAGACAGTCCACTAATTAGAGCTGTATATGTCTGGACATTTGGTTCACATCCCCTCTTTCTCATGTTCACTACAAGATCAACAGCCTCTTTCTCACGTCCAACTGCACACAAGGAACTAACTGGAACTGTGTATGTATACACAGTGGGTTCAATACCTTTCTCAATCATCTCGTCAAGCATATCCATAGCCTCATCGACTCTCCCCTCCGAACAAAGTCCATTTATAAGAGTAGTATAAGTTGCTGCATTCGGATCTATTCCATCTTGAACCATCCGATCAAATACCACGAATGCTGCATCCAAGTCCCTGTTCCTACAATGCCCCAGAATCAGAGATGTATATGTAAACACATCGGGACTCAATTCCTGCTGATAAATATGACTCATTATCATCTTGGCCTCTTCAACTCTCCCTTTCTTGCACAATATGTTTATCATAGTGTTAAAAGTTAATAAACTCGGAACCGTTCCACTGCTCATGATTTCTTGATAAGCACTCTTAGCTGCCTCAACCATCTCAAACTTACCCAATTGAATCAACAAAGTATTAAAGCTATACAAAGTATACCCAAGACCTTTTCTGCTAAGTTCACTTAAATACTCAATAACCCATTTCATTTCCTCCTGGTTTCTACACCCTTTGATCATCAATATCCTCACATGATCAGCAGGAGCAAATTTCTTATCAAAAACAAGACTATTCAACATGGAAACATAGCAGTTCCTATCATGTTTGTAAAAATGCCTCTTAGAAACCCAGTAAAAAAACTGCAAAGCTACTTCAGTATTTTCATGGATCTCAATTAGTTTTGCCACGTGTGGGGGTCTTAATATGGAGCTCAATGACTGAAGCTCTCCGTTTGTCTGCCATTGCAGCCGCGGATTAGACAAAATATCCGATACCTTAGAAACAATAAACAAAAGCCTCTTACTTTCTTCAGTTTGTATGGACTCAGATTGATCAAAAAGATCGGGTTTTGATGAAAATTGAAGACGACCCAGATAAGTAAAACCCCTGAACTTGCTCCTTCGATGCGGATTTAAGGAATTGAGAAATATGGGTTTGAGGGGCTTTACCATTTCGAGCAGTGAATGTGAGGATAACAGTGTGAAGAGTTCATGAAGATGGTGTGGGATTGATCAGAAGAAGATGGTGTGGGATTGACGTGTTGAGTCATGGGTGAACGTGGTCATGAGGAGACCACAACAGAAATGGTGGAAGAGAGGAGAATATAGGGAAGGGGGGGCTGCGTAGGTGCAAATGCAACGGCATCATTCAAACCTCAGAAGCCAAAGCCCAAAATAGCGTTGAGGTTTTGGACTGTAAAAGATTTTAGGGTTATTCTCAGATTTCAAAAAAATTATGGGTAAGATGATGAGTGATGTGGTTGGGAGTTTGTTCAGTTCATCATTTTTAATTAATAGGTTTCTCTTCGTTTTAGTTGGACTCTAATAAATGTATAAGTGAAAAATCAGTTTGAATTAATTAGACTTTAACGTAGGTATAAAATTTGATTGAGAAATTTAAAAAAAAAAGTATGCTATGGACCGTTTATATATTATTTATGCATAATTAGATATTCATGTATTAGTTATCATATCCTTCAAACAATAATACATAAAATTATTTCGTAATTTATATATGTATCATGCAGGTTTTCAAATTTCTATATAAATAACTTGGTTTTGTATCCGGCTACCAAATGATCCCTGATTTATAGTGTAAACATCATCTTTTACACTATCACGGTATTCTTGTTGTTACTGATAGCAAAGAAGACATCAAACATTAGCTTGATAGATTTAAGAAAAAAAATGTATTTGAATTATTAAAGTTCTATAACTATATAGAGTAATGTTATATGTAGAATGTAAATCGGTTAAAATGTTTACGCACATAAAAAAATTACCTAATATTTTTAGGTACATTAGATTTGAATCTGTAATTTTACAGTTTTCCTCTACTTATTAACCGCTAAATTATAGACTGGAGTAAATTTGTATTGATAAAATATACTTTTAAAATATCACTTGAACACTCTAACATAATTTTACTGAATCACTTAAACATATTTATATGACACTTGAAATGAAGTTAGTGTGTGTTAAAAGAGAAGTAAAACTAACTAATATTGCTAAGGATCACCTTTTTCTATTTGAACTCCTACATATTTTACTAGAATTTTAAAATATAGTATAGTAAATTGACTTTTACTAACCAAACTCAAAAAATTAGGTATCTATCTTGATAAGAAAATAATTTAGAATGGTTAAATATTGTGAGTAATTTAAAATATAAAGATGTGCTACATGTTGATATTAAACATGTTATTGAGAGTTTTGAGGTGTTAATCTAGTTATTTGTGGAATTGAAGTGAATGTTAGCATCTAGGACAACAAATGGTGAAAATAATAAAAATATAAATATTGGAGATAGAGAAAACATAAAAGAGACTGCAGAAAGTGACCACATGCAATCTAAAGTAAAAAGAGATTGCAGAAAATATATTAAGATGTAACCAAATTGGAGTTTTCAGCTAAAATCATTTCTTAATATGACTCAAATTTAATGTACACTCTTATATTATATAAGTAAACAAAAAATATTCTTATACTGTTTAAAAAATAACAAGAATTATCCTTCAGTCTATTTTTTTAAGAAACTAATTGAACCAATAATAAAAAAAATACTTTTTAATTTGTTCATGTCTTGGCCACGACGAAAGGATCAAAAGTCTTCAAATATTTATACAGTAAGTCCCGATGGTAGAAAGATTATGTAAAAAAATTCATTTTAAAAATATTACGCCCAACTATCTAGAGATTTTGTTTAGTCAAAAAATTTAGTACGTATGTACATTACATACAATGCAATTCACATTTTATACAATGTACAAAAATGTTGGAAATTTAGTGAAATTATGTAGGCGTTTAGTTATGGAAAAAAAGTTACTTTATTTGAAATTTTTAAAGTTGAAGTTGTATTTGGCCATACTTTTTGCAAAGAATATTTAGAATTTGAATATATTTTGTCTGAATATTGATTTAAACCCTCAATTTCTAAAGTTTAGAAAAATTACCCAACTTGACTAGCTTAACTATGTGTACATATATTCATTCGACTAAACATATTTTTTTGTTGGTGGTGTGAGTTTCTTACGAAAATAGACAAGAGGATAAATCTTGCAACGTTTTGAATAGTGCAAGGATTTTTTTTTTACACTTATATAACACAACTATATACTTTAGGTTGAAGTCATACTTCAGAGATGGTTTTAGCCAAAAACTCACCAAATTACCGTGGCATTCCTTCACTAGACTCTAGAGTATGACTACATGCAATTTTTTTGGGGATTTACCTGATATTCAATATTCGTATTAAAGTTCGATTTCGCGTTGTAAAATCACATAATAAAAAGTAAAATGTTTTCCAATAAAAATTACTTTAGACCACAAATAATTAGACAACCACAAGATAATCTAGCTCTCTGAGATCAACTAAATCATAATATATCCCTCAAATACACTAAGTATAATATATAAAACACTAGTAGAATCAAACGCATCAAATAATACAATATCAAGTAAAATTGAAATTAGTAAGTTGCACGTAGGGATGGTAATAGGGCAGGGAAGGGTGTGGAGCGGAGCGGGCTTAGGCCTATGCAGAGCGGGGGACATGATTGCGGGTGCGGGGCGGATATGAGGCGGGTTGAAATAGATTTTTTTTAATTCTTAGTGTAAGTGTTGATGTTCTAGTCTAATCGTTGTGTAAGTGTTGATGTTCTAGCCTAATTGCTCTAGCCTCTACTTTACTGTGTAACTATTGATTTTTTATTTTTAATTTATCTTTTTGTTAAATTGCAACTTATGTTAAATTTTTAATTGAGTTTCATAATTAGAATTTATAAATTGAATATTCAAAAAATATTATAGTCGAATGTTAAATATAAATAACAAAGTGAAAAAAAATAATAAGAAAACTAATGTGGGGCGAGGTTATGCGGGGGCAGGTTAATGTGGGGCAGGATGGGGCGGATTGAAAAAGTAAATTAGTCTATTTGGGACGGGGCGGAGCGGATTAAATTATCCACAAATTTATGCGAATTTGCCCCCACAACCGCCCCGCCCCACTCCATTGTCATCCCTAGTTGCATGCTACATGACATGATCAGACCAACATGGCTAAGTGGTACAATTAAGTCGTGTAAGAGTGTTCACGTGAAAAAAGTATGCGGTTAAAGTGTTCAGGTAAATTATTGAACTAGTTTATAAGGTCATTTATGTATTCTGACATTTATTTGTATTTATATTTTATATTAGAAATGAAAAATCTAAATAAAATAATAAATTATCTAAATACTCTTCTTATTAACCTAATTATCTTATTTCGTCAACAAAAAGAGAAAACTAATTCCTGCAAAAAGAAATCAATGCCTCACATATTGTTTAATCTTGCTCCAAAGGAGAATTATCACTATTTAATTTCATTCACTACTAAACAGAAGAGGTTAAAAGTCATTACCGAAATCAACTATCCTCAATCAATTTTTGAGGAATTTCTATCAAAAATTGACCTAAAATTATTGATCGATTTAAGACTGTTTTCTATGAGACCGTAGTGATTGACACCCACACTAATCCTCCGGTGGGAGAACCACTACTACAACCCAAACTAATCAACTAAACCAAAAATTAAAGCATTTAAGGATACAAGAACACAAATAATGTCTAAAAATTGAAGTTTCCATAAACTTTCAAAAGATCTAACAACTAACAATGCAAAAAAATACACCTAGAACCTGAAAGTCAATGTACCAAAACATCTAAACAATAAACCAAAGTTTAAACTAGAAGGGTTACAAACCCAACTAATGAATTAACAACTAACTAGAAAAATCTAAGTCTGAAATATGGACATAGACGAAAGGAGAACTCATGGCAACCTGGAAGAACTGGCTCACCCTTAAATTTAAACGATAATCTTCTAAGAGAGGTCTATCATTAGCCACTTAAAGATGCCTTGTACTCAACAAAGAAAGAGCAAGTGCAGTATCAGTACACAAGCACAGTGTACTAGTAGGATCACACGGCTATCCCACTAAGTGCAACATGCATAAGTCATCACAACAATATAATCACATGCATATATCGAACATATACAATATTATCAATATTTACTAACAACGAACAACTTCACATTTCTCAAGATGCGTAATTATATCAAATCATTGATCCTCCTATGGAACTCAAACCCAAACAGTTAACATACCGGAATGTGGTACCCGATTCAATAATTATGTCGGAACGTGGCAATCGATCCCATAGTTATGCCGGAATGTGACAATCGATCCAAGCTAGTTATGCCGGAACGTGGCAACCGATCCATTCAACACACCACAATCACAAGTACAAGTGCATCCTCAAGATCATACATTTAAGTCATGATTTCATGGCAATCATCATTCATCTATCTCATTTACATCAAATGTGATCAATAATGCAACATTCAAATACATGCAATTATCATAATGAAGCAAGAACAAACATACATCATACAATCATAGAATCACAACCATCACCTACCTCGAAACAAGCTTGAAACCCTAAGAAACTTGATCCTTCCCTTTCCGGATTCGTTCTGCTTGTTCTTAGTCTACAAACAATCAATATAATACAATAATCAATCAACAATCACTAATTACCCGAATTACTAACAATTCTATGAGCCCTAGATCAAACCCACGATCCCAATTATCCAAATTAGGGTTGTTTCCACCATAGAATCTATAACAAAACCCTCCCCCATCAATATTCACCCATTCTATTACGTTCTACGGATCGAGAAACGGATTCAGGAAGTGAAAAACTTACCTTTAGCCTCAAGAATGGTGAAAGATCAATAGGAATTGCATGGGGTTCGTTCCCTAGCTCTAAAAATTGAAAAGTGCCAAATAAGGTCATTTAGGAGTTTATTTATGACTTTAAGTCGCGTCTGGCCGGCCACAGCGGCCACCAGCCCGCTACAGCAGCCCCGCCAAAGAGACCAAAATCCCGCCAAGGTGAGTTGCACGAAACAGAGAGCTATTTAAAGAATTCCAAAATCCCCATTTCACAACACACCTCTAACCAATGACACTCAGAAAATCCCTTTACGCTAAGATCGATTTCGGGAGTTCTACTCGCCCGAATTTAATTCCGTAAAGCCGTACGGATTCCTTAACGAGTTATCTAACTACTCATATAATCAAAATCATAATTAATTCACTTTGATGTTACCAGATTTCCCTACACCTTAAAGACTCCGATTTCGTCCAAATCTGGACTAGGTTGGAAAAAATCCAAATATTACGAAAAAGTTTTCCGGCCCCAAATTTTTTCCCGTTAGTATTTCTATAACGATGAAAACAGGTTGTTACAATAGATAATTTATTTTTTACTATACAAAAATTCATACATCAAAGGACTAAATCTGATTTTTAAAAGTCCGACTTAGCAAAGTCAACACAATCTTAATAACAATTTACATCATCGGCTCTAAATGAAAATTTATTTCTACTACAAAAAGTTATATTTCAAACTACAAAGTAAAATAAAATAAAATAAAATGTTTGTTTAGCTTTTTCTTTTTTTTTCTAATACAACACTCATGTAAATAAATGAAAAACTCTATGTCTATTTTATACGAATAGAATGTGAAATATAAATATATTATAGGGAATTTTCGCAAATAGCTATTATAATAAATTTAATTATGCTTCATAGCTATAATTTGCATATTTACAGGTTGTAGCTACAATTTTAAGTTGCCTCGTTTGTATAAATCGAGGATAAATTTGTATAATTTGCGGGTACGTTTGTATAATTGAGCTATTTTTGTATAAACTCGAAATAACAAATTTATACAAACACAAACATCTGAACCTTTAAACAATTATACAAAATTACATTATACAACATTTATACAAATTATATTATACAAATTTCGAATTATACAAACGTGCGAATTATACAAATTCAAAAACTCAACGACCCACATAATTATCATTGAATATTGATTGCGAGTGGTAATTAACTAAAACTATAACTATAATGACTAATTAATTAGTATATATTTACTTAACAATGTAAGTTTCCCACATATTTATAATGTGTGGATTGATTATTAAAATGATAAACTTCATAATAGCGAAAATATTTTTTATACTAAAAAGTAAATAAATATCTTAAATTGTATACTATATATACTAATTTGAACTATAATCGAAACAAAAAATAATTCTCTCATTTTGATTTCTACATTATTAATTTTTCCATAACTAATTTATGCATAATTTGTCTCCAAATCAACTATTAAAATGTAATTTATATATGTATTAGTTATGCGAGTTTCTAAACTGCAAATCAAAACCATATTAATTTATATATGTGAATAACTTACCTCATAAACTAACTACTAAAAATGATATGATAATATTACTTATACATAATTTAATATCTGCATAACTCGTCTCCAAATCAACAACCAAACAATCTCTTAGGAACAACGATCTTAGAATAAAATATATACTTATTTTAGCTTGTATTTAATTAGAGATATTAATCGATCTCAAAAAGTCAAATTTATTATTCCTTTCTATATAGTGAGATAATTACTTTTATAAATATCTTAATTAATAAAATGTTTTTGTTTATACGAGAGTCAAAGTCTAGACTAGTTAAATGGATGGTCCAAAGAATACTAGTACTAGTCTACTACAAGTGGTCCACTAGCTTACACCATTTATTATTTTGACTTGTTATCTTTAATTTTAGGGGTGACTTAACAACTAGACAAATTCAACATTTCATACTACATTACTTGGATGTGTTTGATACGAAAGATGTTTCGTTAGAAGATGCTTTCTTCAAAATAAATAAGTTTTTAATATTTAATAAGTAAGAAAAAAATAATTTCATAATTTATATGCCTAGCAAAAATTTATGTGAGCGGATGAGGCGGAAAGTAGGGGTTTAGAAATGGCGAGGGTAGATGGTCAACATGAAAGTTGAGAGTGTTAACGTAATTCTGAGACAATAAATTTGATAATTTACTTATATAGAGATAAATTTGAAAGTGGTTTTTTTTTGGACACTCACTTCCTTCATCTTAAGTAAAGTTCAGTTTACTTTTTTGATTTAGAACTCTTAATTGATCTGATGGCAAGATCGTGAACTTGATAAGTCACTTCATTAAGTAACTTATTTTATCCTTTTTTTTTTCTAAAAAAAACCAATATTTTTCAAAATATTTGATTAATCACATGAAAAAATCTCATATCCACTTGGGTATATTTTGTATGAAGAAAAATATTTTTCATTAAAACTTACTTTTTACGATATAATTTAGCAAAATACTATATAGATGAATTTAGATAGAAATGAAATGGTCAAGATGCATCATGCATGACTTAGAATATTGGATGAATGGGAAGGAGATTTCTTATATAAAAACAACTTATTATCACTATTTTAATTTAAAAAATCATTTTACTAGTTTATATAAAGCTTATTTTTTTAAAAAAAATATTTCTACTAAATAAACATAAAAAATATTTAAAACAAAATTTCCCAATTTGAAACAAGCACAAGAAAATTTCGCTGCATCTAAACAACGTGAAAGACTGAAAGACGTCTATCTTGTCGTTAAGTAATTTTTAAATTTTTTTTGTGGTTATATCCAAAAGTCCAATTTGGTGAGCTGATGAAATTACTCTTTTTCTAGTCAACAGTTGATTTTTAAGCTCTACATTTATATATATACTGTGTAGTTTCTGAACTATCAACACTAAAACTTCTTTCTTGTAAAACTTTCAGTTCAGGGTCTGCCGGGTAAGGTGTAGATCGGTGGAGTAGCTGGTAAAGACTTAATCTTTTTGTCTTTCTTCTTTCAATTCAAGATTGTTTTTTTCAATCTGCTTTGCTTGAAATGAGTTGATGAGTGTTTTGTGTTTTCTGATTAAAAGAAATTGATGGGTGTTTTGTGATATGGGTCAGTGTTTTTTCTGTGTATACCAATTGTTTTGTTTATTGTTGTGGTAGATGTAGCCTGTTTGTTTGTATCTCGACTATTGTACTTAGTATTTGTGACCACCCACTAGCACTAGTATCAAATAACTCTGCCAACAAGAGTATTAGATAGATGGAAAGAAGTCACCTCTAGTGGGATCTGAACCTGGTTTCTTTGTATCTCAGTTGGTTGGACTACCTGAATTTTTACCTTGTTGGTAGTGAGGGCTCGATTCTCCACGTTGTTATCCCCTCCTTATTTCCCCTACCCCAAAAAAAAAAACGGCTTCTTATCAAGTACCGATTATACCAGGCGAAAAGAAATTCAGTTTGCTGTAGGTAGTTCAGTTAGCTTTCTAAGGAGGAGGTTATGCATTAGGTAGGGGTTGGATTTTAGTTAGTCACACTAGTCCTGTTTATATGAGTGTTTTCTTTGTTTATGCAGTAGCTTTTTGAGTTTCTGGAGGGAGGGCTTTACTAATGTGACTGAACCATAATTAAACCCACTGGTGCAGATATATATCGTTAATGTATATGTTGTGTATCTTTAGCGTGGTATCGAAAGAGGATTTTATTGAAAAAATAGATTGGTGCAGTATATTTGTTGGTGTGTCATTGCTAACCAATTTGAGCTGTTGTTTAAAACTCCAAGACCTCGGGATTCACTGGACGATTTTAGTGTCTGCTTGAATTTATGGTGAACATCATCTGTAACAACAGGTGTGTTGATGGTTGATTTCTATGGTTGTTGCAGTCTGGAACCTTACTGTTTTTTCTTTTGGTGGTTGCGCATTTTGATCACTATAGTGATCTTTATGTATTTCCATCACAATAATCATGGGTCTAATAGGTCATAAATAAAGCTTTGTCTTTTCATAGCAGCAATAGCTATTCCCATACAATGAATTAAAGACTTTTTATCAATTCGAAGACTAAATCACCCAATATCCTTAGACAAATCACACACTTAATGTTTTTCATGACCCAAAATGAAAATTGCTTTTTTTCAGTGTGTCTAACATGTTTAATTTTAATTATGTTTATAGAATCTAACCATTCAGTGATCTTCCGTAATCTTTTCCTGGCTGTATGTATTTTTTCTTTTCAGGAAGTTATTGTTCTTTGCCTGAGCTACTATTTTGGAGTCGGGTGTCTTCTTCTTAATTTAGCTTGAGAATGGAAAATCATGGAAAGAAGGTGTTGCTTACTTCCAATGGTGATGACATTTGCAATAACATTGCTTACCATTTAGCTCAGAGGGGTTGCCAGTATGTACTTTCCCTGTATCAAACATGCATAAAGTTATGCTTCTATTCATACACTCATACGCGCTTGTGCGCGCGCGCACACACACACTCAGAGGTTACTGTCTGACAGATGGAATATAGTATTGGCACTCTGATACTCTCATTTCATTGGCACAATTGCTGCATAAATGACATAGCATAAACTCTAGTTAATCCTTTTGTTGATTCTACCACTTAGATTGGTTTTGATGGGAAATGAGCGCCAACTGAAGAGTGTAGCAGAGAATATAAAGCAATCTCTAAAGGATAGCGTTGCAATAGAAGTTGTGGGATTGGATATGACGGAGGATAGAGAAACTGCTTTTGATGAAGCTGTGGACAAGGCATGGAAGATATTTGGGAAGTTGGATTCCTTGGTACACTGCTATGCTTATGAAGGTACAACCTGACCTTTGTTTCAAACAAATATTGTTATTCTTTAGGTACAGAAGGATGTAAAATGACGATGAAATTGGTATTTTCCTTCATAAAAAAAGAAGTGGTATTTGTGTGTTCCATCCTGAGGTAAGGGTAAGGTCTGCATAATCTCTAGTCTCTACCTTCCCTAGACCCCACTTGTGCGACTACACTGGGTATGTTGTATGTTGTTGTCTGTTCCATCCAGTATATGGTGAACCGAAAATAATTATCTGTGAAATGTGAATGGCTAACTAATTTTGTCAAATTAATGACATAATAAAAGTTTTGGCAAATCATAGAAGATTAGGACTTAATTATATGAGTGATTTTTTGATAAAAGTAGTCCTTAAATTATGAATAATAGTTGACCTACAGTCTTGATCTTGGTATATTAATTGATTTCATGTCTACTCGGAGGTTTTGGCCAGAGAATATAAGCATTGGGCCATTATCAAACTGAGTGCAATCTATTTTTGGTCGTGACCCGTTAGAGCATTCTAAATTCTGATATGGTATGAATTAGATCAAAATCATCTACTGTAGCTTGGAAAACACTTACAATTATCTCAGGGAAGCTATTATAAAAATATAGAATTCTTTTTCGACTTGAAGTGAATATATCTATACATCTTATACCTTAAAGGTGAGATGATTAAATATGGCAGACACTATTCTGAAATTTAATTTGCATTGAGATGATAAAATATGGCAGACACTATTCTGAAATTTAATTTGCATTGAGATGATAAAATATGGCAGACACTATTCAGAAATTTAATTTGCATTGAGAAGGATGTAAAAAAAAGAAGATTAAAATAGCGGATTAAACATCTGTACAAGTGTGAACTAACTGAATATAAAAAACTATTGGAATGGGTAGTACATTAGGAAAAACACCTAAAAGATATCGTGACCTTATCCCACATTCATTTTTAGCTGATCTTTTTGGTTTTATATATTTTTGTTGATTTTCTACAGAGAACGCCATTTGTTAAACTATGTAGTTTGAAAATTTTGTATTCTTACATAGAATATTACCTGTTTGTGTTTGATAAATGCCCTCCTTTATTGTTTGCGTTCTTCTGGAAATGCTATCTTGGAGTGTCCATGTGAAATTCTGAGCGCATTCTTGTTGTTAACTAACTTGATAAATTGAATGAAAATCCATTATATTGAAGTAATTGTAAATACTAAATGGTACTTGAAAATCTATGATTTGTGAAATTTCTTCATGGATTTGAGATCAATATACTTTCAATGTCAAGTTTCTTCTGTCTGTGGTGTAAATAATGTATGATGTTCTTCATTCATGTTTTGAGATAATTAAGTTGTTAGAAAGTGAAGACGTAACTTGGTTCTGGACTCTGGAAGTAGCCAAACTGAAGAATAAACTGGTTTTCAGATCTCAAAGTCCATAGCTGTTATCATGGGGCATGTGGAAATATTTGGGCAATCCGTTGTTTCACGTGTTTTAATCTGCTCCTTTCACTTTACTTATTTAACTTCCACCATTTTCTTAATTTCTCTCTCTTCAATATCTCAATGTTAGCAAAACCAATGGTTGACTAAGCTTTGTCAATTAAGGGCAGTGTTAGTGATGTGTGTAAAGAACACTTGTTATGTGTGTCTAGAAAACACAAGCTGCAATCCCTACATCTTTAGCTGCACCCAGGGACTCGTTCCCAAAATCTACTTTGTATTTAATAAAAAGCTTGTTGACAAGAGAATTTATCTTAGATATGTTAGATTGAGTGGGTCCAAAAGCTTATTAACTGATCCTATCTCATACATTTGCCCACCCAAGGAACTTCGTTTCTTCTAGTAACATGATTGCTTTTAGCATTATGTTATTAATTATTTTTGGTGCTTGCTGGTCTAGTGATATGGACATGCTAGTTTATAGATGCGTCATTAGGCCATTGTTGAGAGGTGCAGCATGTTTGACATAAGCTTCTTAATACTTGTCATGCAATGTAACAGGGAAAATGCAAGATCCGCTGCAGCTAATTGATGACGAGTTCAAAAAAATTGTCAAAATAAATTTTATGGCTGGATGGTACCTGTTGAAATGTATTGGTAACAGAATGCGAGACAGTGAATCCGGAGGATCCATTGTATTTATGACCTCGATCATTGGTGCTGAGAGAGGAATATATCAAGGAGCTGCTGCTTATGGTTCATGTGCGGCTGGAATTCAGCAGCTGGTTAGGGTAAGTACCTGTTCATATTCTCTTGTATATTTCGGTGCATGATCAGATCGTGTGAGACCATATTCTATAAAAATATGTGAGACAAGAGTTTACCCATCTTCAGAAACATTCGATTTTATTGTTTCTCCTGTCGATCACCAGTCTTTTCCGTCTAATTATAATTTATTCTATTAGCTATTGGTTGCTTGTCAGGACATGTTATATCATCCTGTACTGCATTATTCCTTCGAAGTTTTGGGAAAATTACCCAATTATGTGGAAGAAATAGTTTATTTTGGGAGGTATCATGTCGTTTAATATGATATATTAGTTTCTCTAAGTTTACCATCTTATTTCTCGAGCACTTTAAGTAGAACACACACCATGACATGTTCCCAGTTTTTCATTGGGGTTGTTGGGAAGTTCACTTAGCATGAGGAAAAAATAAACTTAAACTCTACTGTTAAAGCTGCTTTAGCATCCGCAGCTATGCTGCCTCCGTTATATCACCATTTATTTTTGTCTTAAGGTGTGCTTAATTTGATAATAATATGTGTGTATATACACCTTGCTCAGTTATCTGCAATTGAATTGGGGAAGTACCAAATCAGGGTGAATGGCATATTGCGTGGCTTGCACCTCGAGGATGAGTTTCCTTTGTCAGTGGGTAAGGAGAGAGCAGAGAAGTTGACCAAGGAAGCAGCGCCTCTAAATCGATGGCTTGATGCTAAAAAGGATCTGGCTTCCACTGTCATCTATTTAATCAGTGATGATTCAAGATACATGACTGGAACCTCCATCTTTGTTGATGGTGCCCAGTCTCTAGTGAGGCCGCGAATGCGCTCATACATGTGAAGTTTCTAAACTATATACATGAATGGAGAGCCATAGACACTGGAATTATATTGTAGTATTGTGTAAAAACACAAGCATTAGGATAAGTACTATGAGCTGTCTGGATTTTCTTCTATTGTATTTGTTTTAAGGTTTTCAATAATGATGACATTCTTCTTTTTCTTCCTCATTTCTGTTGTGATTTAGCTTAAACTTTAATCTATTTTAAGTGAGAATTTGTTGTGTGTAATGTTGGTTAATGGTCTCTCTTTTATTGCTTTGCATATTTGTATCTAGCAAACAACTAATCTGATTGTAAAAAACATTTCAAAATCAAGACCTCTGTCTGTGTATCAATTTCAAAACCACACATGTCAGTTTGTCAATTGGATAAAATTTGCGAACAATTTAACAAGATAGGTAGAACGAAGGTATACGGAATCTTGTTTAGTCTGAAAAAACTTATAAACAATTGAACACCACAAGCCTGTTTTACCAATCTGAAAAGACTCTTGAACAATTTAATAATATATGTTGTATGAATATAGAACGAAGTCTTGCTAGTCCGAGATAAAACTTGTGTATAATTGGACAATATTTACAAGAGGGTATAAAATATAAAACATATTTTAGTGTATTAAAGAGGTATTTTATATAAAAATTGGTGCATCTTCACTTTGTTTTTACATGTTTGTATATATGAAATTTGTATACAATCATGTATTAGTGAAAGAATTGTGTATATATTATGGTAAATTTAGCAATGCTACCGATCATACTAACAAAAAATATAATATCATCAAAATGAATAAACAATATCATCAATCATCTATTAGAAAAAAGATCAATACTTATTTCTTTTCAAAAATCTTGTTATCAAAATGCAAAGATATTAATAAAGTTTTTTTTTAAAAAATTTCCCACCCGATTTGTTCGTGTTGGAGTTTCGACTAAATTTGATTCGCGCACTATAAGACTAGTGATACTCCCAACATGATTTTTTTCATATCTAAAGTTCAAACCTGAAACCTCTAATTAAGTTTTTCCATATTCAAGGATCGAACCGAGACTTTTGATTAAGAATAAATAGTTCCATCTAAAATGACAAAATTACCCA
Source organism: Solanum bulbocastanum (assembly GCA_037074985.1). Taxonomy (NCBI): domain Eukaryota; kingdom Viridiplantae; phylum Streptophyta; class Magnoliopsida; order Solanales; family Solanaceae; genus Solanum; species Solanum bulbocastanum. The sequence goes on along the minus strand of CM073603.1, from coordinate 39,490,911 downwards.
TTCTAATGTCGAGAAGCTTCTTTAAATCCCTTTTCTAAAACCCTACTGCAAATCTCTTAAACCTTCGCTTCCACATATTTCTTCTTCTCAACCTCTTCTCTTCCTCCGTTACTTGTGGAATACTCTGTTTCAGTGAGACCAAATGCATAGGCTTTCGAAGCGCTCCGTCAAATCTCTCCTTCGCAGCTCAACCGCTGCACGCTATCGAGATGTTGCTGCTCCAATTTCTTCTTCCCATTTCTTTTACCAATCGGTATCCACTTATCCCTATGCTTTATCCCATTATACCCAACTTCTATTTTAATTTTACCATTTATATCACTTCTTCTTAAGATTGATAATATGATCTGTGTAATATATTTTACCTTATGGAAAATCATTTTATTGTATGAAAACAAGTGACACAAGGTAATACTTCCAATTTCTTTTATGAATCTGTGTGATATGTTTTACCTTAGGAAAGATCATTTCCCTTGTTTGGTATTTGATGAAAATACGGTATACGGTATTGTATGAAAATAAGTAACATAAAGTTATAGTATGAGGATGTGTTTCATTGATAATTTGCATATCAAAAGTTGAAATAGTGTATAAGTATTGGTTAAAACAGAGTTGGTGTATTTTCAAAGTATATTTTGCTATGTATGTTTTATTGTAACCCAGAAATGGACTTGGAAATGGGTTGAGTGAAAGGAATTTACTGATATGAACAGGCGGATGCTGATAGTAAAGGTAGATGGTATTCAGTATTAACTTCACGAAGATGTGATGTCATTGAATCTGCAAAGCCATTTAAAACAAGAAATGAGCCTTTTTTGGGTTGTCGATTTGAGTCAACAGTTGCGGCATCTGATGCATCTGACTCACCATCTGAGAAGTTTGAGTATCAAGCAGAGGTAAAAGTCACTATGAAAGAGTCAGGATAGTAAAGCTGAATAGTGTACTAGATCTTTGGAAATCTGAAAATTTATTTTGTTAACATGGCAGGTCAGTCGCCTCATGGACCTTATTGTTAACAGTTTGTACAGCAACAAGGAGGTTTTTCTTAGGGAGCTTATCAGGCAAGTAATTGCTAACTTTCTCTTTATTTTTTATAAGCCCGAACTTATATATTTCATCAGTGACCTTTGCGAAAACCAGTGTTCATAAAAGTGTTTTGTATGCCATGCAGCTTTTATGACAGTGTTTTTTTGTTGTGAAAAGTTTTCTCCTCCATTCTAGATTTCTATTGCAAAGAGGGAGGGTATCACAATTAGAGTCAGTTCTGGATAAAAGTAAGAATCCAAAAACAATATGAAGTTCAGACTTTACTATGACAACTTAAGATTCAGCTACTTGGTTTTCTGCGGAAGGCTTATTTATTGCCTAGTAATACTTGATCATTGGATTATACCTGGCTCAGTAAATCTTAATGCTACCAATAATCTGCCAGCACTCTCCGCTAGTTGATATTATGTAAACTCTGGAGATCTTATTTCTGTTATGAATGAAGTCACTAAACAAAGGAATTAAACAATCTATATTGATACTTACATAGTTCCTGTTTGATGATGCAGTAATGCAAGTGATGCCTTGGACAAGTTGAGGTTTCTTGGTGTTACTGAGCCTGAGCTTTTGAAGGATGCAGTTGATCTTGATATTCGCATCCAAACTGATAAAGAGAATGGCATTATTACCATAACGTGAGCTTCATAACCTATTAACTGTCTTTTTTTGTTGTCTTGTTTGTCCATCACAGATGTTGAAGTTGTCATGGAATATGGTGTTGTACAGGGACTCAGGAATTGGTATGACTCGCCAAGAACTTGTTGACTGCCTTGGCACTATTGCACAAAGTGGAACTGCAAAGTTTCTAAAGGCTCTGAAGGTGCGTTTCTGTCATGTAATCATCTTTCTTAGTATATTGCTTCATATAAGCTATATATAATGTTTTGTTACATGTGTTTTTACCGCATAACAGGACAGCAAAGATGCTGGTGCTGACAGCAATTTAATTGGTCAATTTGGTGTTGGATTCTACTCAGCTTTTCTTGTTTCTGAACGAGTATGTTTTGTGTCTATGGTCTTACTTTAGACTTCATCTCTATTTCTTGACAATAAACAATTACCTTGATACATTTGTATCTCTCTTTTAATTTGCTAATGAAAGGTTGAAGTCTCAACAAAAAGCCCAAAGTCTGACAAGCAATATGTCTGGGTTGGAGAGGCCAATTCTAGCACATATACCATTCGAGAGGAGACTGATCCTGCAAAACAACTTCCTAGGGGAACCCGTCTCACTCTATATCTTAAGGTTGGTGAATCAATTTGTTTCAAAGGAAAACTTCTTATTCTAGTTATTTTAGTTCCTGAGGACTGTTCTTTTGTTCCTGTTTGGTATATGTGCAGAGGGATGACAAAGGATATGCACATCCGGAAAGAGTGGAAAAGCTTGTGAAAAACTACTCACAGTTTGTTTCATTCCCTATTTACACATGGCAAGAGAAGGGATTTACAAAAGAGGTATGTGCATAACTTTTTCAAATAGAACTACACTTGGTTTTATCTATGGCCATGAGTTATGCTTGGGGTTCTAATTTTTAGTTTTTCGCCTTGTGTAAGCTTGATATGACTCCTCATTGCCTTGTGGTTACATGATCTTGGCTTTTTACAGGTTGAAGTTGATGAAGATCCAGGAGAAGCCAATAAGGAAGGACAAGATGAGACGGCTGAGGTACTGTTAATAGTACCTATCATGTGAGGGGGGGGGGGGGGGTAGCATTGTTGATTCTTTTTTTTTTTGAGGAAAGGTTAAAGAAGTAACTTTCTTGATTCTACTGTTGTCTTTTCCCATTTCTGATGAAATTTCCAACTCTCTGCAACAGAAAAAGAAGAAAACTAAAAAAGTTGTGGAGAAATATTGGGACTGGGAGCTTACAAATGAAATTCAGCCAATATGGGTTAGCCTTCAGATTATTTTCTCCTGTTGCCATGCTCCAAAAGTTTGTTTTTACTAATATACTGAGTTATTGCTTTTCCTTTTCCAGCTTCGAAGCCCTAAGGAAGTGAGTAAAGAGGAGTATAATGAGTTCTACAAAAATACTTTTAATGAATATCTGGAGCCTCTTGCTTCTTCACACTTTACAACCGAGGTACAAAAAACTTCTTTGATGCAGAATGCCTTTAGTTAGACTATTCTACTACTTCACCTCTTCTGTTTTAATTCTAGTATGATATCTTTTATTTGATGATAATATTGAAGGTAAAGTTTCAATTTTGTTAAACAACTCTCCTGGTTCTTTTGTTTTTCTTTTTTTTGTGTTTGTTACTTCATTTTGTCTTTGCTTTTGCTATGCAGGGAGAAGTGGAGTTCCGGTCTGTACTTTTTGTGCCATCTGTATCTGGAATGGGCAAGGATGACATGATAAATCCCAAGACAAAGAATATAAGGCTATATGTGAAGCGAGTTTTTATATCTGACGACTTTGATGGTGAACTGGTAAGATGATGCCTTATTGTTGTTTTTTAAGAGAAGTTCAATGCTCTAAATAGGAGCTGAATGGTGTGTCTTTTCTTTGGTATAGTTCCCACGCTACCTGAGTTTTATCAAAGGTGTCGTTGACTCAAATGATCTTCCACTCAATGTATCACGAGAGATTCTTCAAGAAAGTCGCATTGTAAGTGCTTCAGGCATACTATTCTTTTTGAGGCAATGGTCCATTTATCATTTGCATGTTAAGCTTTCTTCTGACAAACTGTTTCATGTTGGTTGTAAGGTTCGCATCATGAGGAAGCGGTTGGTGCGGAAAGCATTTGAAATGATTCAGGGCATTGCTCTCAGTGAAAACAGAGATGTATATTCACTTCTCAAGGCCTTGTGTCCATGGCTTTAGCCTTGTATATTTGTTGTGAAAACATTTATTTAGAGCGAATGTTTGTCTTTTCCTGAAAGTTGCTGTTACCTTTGATTTGATGGATTAGCTGGTCATTTCTTCGGACTCTCATAGCACTTCTTTGATCCTTTATGTGCAGGACTACGAGAAGTTCTGGGAGAACTTTGGGAAGCACCTAAAGTTGGGATGCATTGAAGATCGTGAAAGCCACAAGCGTATTGCTCCACTTTTACGTTTTTTCTCTTCTCAAAGTGAAAATGAGATGATCAGCTTGGATGAATATGTTGAGAACATGAAACCAGACCAGAAGGACATTTACTATATTGCTTCTGATAGTGTGACGAGTGCAAGGAACACTCCTTTCCTGGAAAAACTTCTTGAGAAAGATCTTGAAGTACGAGCCATTTGAACTAACTTTAGCTGGTTTCTTCTCTGCTGCTTCTTGCTAGTTTTGCTGACATTGGCTGGTTCCTGTTACAGGTTCTGTTCTTAGTTGATCCCATTGATGAGGTTGCTGTCCAAAATCTGAAAGCATTTAAGGAGAAAAACTTCATTGACATTAGCAAAGAGGACCTAGATTTAGGTTAGTGATTTGAGATGTTTTGCCTCTTTTTTTTTATGTCCGTTCCCTTTTTGCTGACCTGCTTATTTTGCAATACTAATATGCTGGCTATCCTTTGTTGTAGGTGATAAGAATGAAGATAAGGAAAAGGAGATAAAACAGGAGTTTGGGCAAACATGTGATTGGATAAAGAAACAGCTAGGGGACAAGGTTGCTAGTGTACAGATCTCAAATCGTTTGAGCAGTTCTCCTTGTGTTCTTGTATCAGGAAAGTTTGGTTGGTCAGCTAATATGGAGAGGTGATGTGAATTTTTTTCTGGAGGCTGATGGTTCAATTTTGAGACCCATTCTTTAGTCTTTTATGAAATACCTGGACTTGTTGCAGGCTGATGAAGGCCCAAACTGTTGGTGATACCTCCAACCTGGAGTTCATGAGGAGTAGAAGAGTCTTTGAAATCAATCCTGAACATCCTATCATTAGAACCTTAACTGTAAGCTGATTTTGTGGCATGATGGTTCCTCAATATGTAATCTGATCTTGTGTTTTCCCTAACATTGTTATTTGTCGAATATTGCAGGAAGCCTGCAGGAGTACTCCAGATGATGAAGAAGCCTTGAGGGCCATTGATCTTTTGTATGATGCTGCATTGGTTTCTAGTGGTTTCACTGTGAGTCTTTATATCCTTTTCTTATTTACTTGGGTAACTGATTCTGGTTCTTGAGATAATTAAGCTTAGTGCATCTAGCATATGTTATTTGCGCTTGGTTAAATTCATAGTTTGTGCTCAAGTGATCCTTCTTTATTAGTCAAGTAGCGCTTGACATTTAGGAGGTCTAAAAATGTAATTCGTACGCACACATGTCAAAACTTGTGATGAACTTTGATCCAATGTATGATTTAGAAAGAGAGGGTGGAAAGAAGGGTCCGTAAGTGAAGTGTGAACTGAATTTAATCAGCGATATGCACAGCAGGTGCATGTCTCTCGATAGTTTTGTTTTCTAATATGGGTTTAAACTGGCTGGGGTGGTGAGTTCCTAACGATGCGCATTGAGTTCATTAGTTAATTTTTTTTTATTTTTTTTTGTTGATGACAAGGGAAACCCGCAGCTGCTACCCTTTAGGTGCACACAAGGTATAACCCCCGCTCCTATGCAATAGCTCGCAAACTACATAGGAGCGGTAACCCACACTAGACAAGCCTGGTGCAATAGTTCATCAGTTGATTTTTTTGAGTGAGCAATGAAGGAAAACTAGCATGTGATAATATGAACAAAGATTTTTCCCGTCAACTGAGTATCGAACCATGTGCCACAAGCCAAGGGATCTCTTGGCTATATTTTTTCAACAAAAGTATGAATAAATATTTTGTATTACTGATAAGCTAAGAATATATATATATATATATATAAAACAGAACCCTAAGTCCGCCTACGTAGTGCCACCACAAACAAGGATTTCCTTTTAATTTATTTATTTTCAAAACTAGCCTTCCCTTTCATGAAAGTTGTGACTTTTATAAAAAGTTGCGATTTTATGAAGAGTTACAGCTTTTATGAAAAGGTGTGACCTTTCCGAAAGGTTGTCACTTTTCCAAAGAGTTGTAACCTTTCCGATGAGGCACAATAAACATTTGTTTACACTACCCTTTGTTTTCTATAAATAAAGGAATTTTCTCTCATTTTAAAACAACGAAAATGTTGAACTTCTTCTTTTGCACAATTAAATATTTGCGTACTTTGCTCCTGTTGAGTGGTTTACTGACACCACTGTGTTTGTATCAATTTGTTGGTGAATAAAATTGTTCCGTTCTTAGAGGATCTAATTCTTTAAACTTCGAGTATTAGAGGAGAATAATTTTCTTAACGGGACACTGTGCATTTAGTGGACTTGGTTTTTTCCTTTCTATTTCATTCTATTTTTACATATCTTGGTATTTTTTACCGTCTCTAATTTATGCTTATGATATTAATTGTTTTTAGTACAATGTTTTAAATTCTGTTGTTTATATTTCTGCAAAATTATTGTCTTCGGTTATATTGAATTCATGTTTTGATATTCTATATAAAATTCTGTAACTTAAAAGTATGATATATAAGCTTACATGTTATGTATTTTTACATATATATGAAGTTTCTCACTTACAATTGAAAAAAATTCATTATGCAAGTTCAAAAGTTATAATTGCTTTCATGTTCAAGTGTAATATCTTTTTTGAATATGTTAACAAATTTTTGAATTTATTCCTGAGACAGATATCACAATTGTATAATATATGCAACTTAAATGTGTTCTTTTTCTTACGAAATGCTTTTGTGTGTATATATATATATATATATATATATTCTTATTTTCTTCTTTATTTTCATTTTAATGTATATTAAAGAACCAATGATTTATTATTCCCTCGATAATTCATTCATTATAGGTTTTTGAGTTATGTGATAATGATAAATAATCAAATTCATATTGGAATATTGCTAATATTTTTTAGTAACTTATTTTTTTTTAATTTTTAATGTAAGGATATTAGTAAAGAATTATTTGCAAGTTCAATGCAATTATTATTTATGATGCAAATTACCTAGTAAAAATATAAAATGACAAACTTTGGCTGTCTATGTCCAGTGACCTTGATTCTTATATTTGCATCAATTGTTGCAGCCTGAGAATCCAGCACAACTGGGAGGGAAGATATATGAGATGATGAACTTTGCCCTTGCTGGCAAGTGGGGAACTGTTAGTGAGTATCAGCAACAAGCAAACCGGCAGCCACACATCCCAGAAACAGTTGAAGCAGAAGTCGTTGAGCCTGTTGAAGCTGGTGGACAGAAATATAATCAGTAATTTTCCATTAGTTTGTAATATAAGTTGAGGCTTCTGAGAGATAATATTGAGAGACCTTATTGATGAGCAGATCAGTTTGAAGTAAAAGGGACTTATTAAGCATTATCATCCGTTGAATGAAAATCTTAAAAATAGAACAGAAATCTTGTTTACTACTATTCGAATGGAGCTTCATTTTTCTGGGGTTCTTAATAGAAGTTCGATTCCTCCGTAATTTTTTGAAAATCCATTTCCTGTGCTAGACCTGTAAGGGTAACATTCCTGCTTATATTCATAGAACAGTTTTCCTTGCTTTGTTGTATCTCTTATTTTATCGAGCTTCTAATGTTACGGTTCAAGCTCTTATCTTTAGTTTATTACTTCCCTTTTTTGAATAACCAAGTAAAGTCATTTTAGATTTGCATGTATGGGATTAGTTAGAAGTCCTTGTTTGTAGTTATGTTTCAGCTGAATTTGAATGTGAAGTGCTAGTGGATACATCAAACTTGGATCTCGTTGGGATGGGGATATACTTTTCATTAGTTTGCTGACAACAAGGTCATTTTTGTCTTTATCTTCTAATAATTCAGGGTCAGTTTTGGACCAAAATTAAAATGGAGGATGTTTTTGTTTTATTTTTGGGGTTCATCTTGGCCTAGTTTTGTTTAATATATATATATATATATATATATATATATATATATATATATATATATATATTTAAGGAAAAACACTCAAATATGTTTGTTTGAGAAAAGGTTCATTCATGCTATTTATAATTGGGATAGATTACCACACTCAAATTTTGTCCCAGAGGTTAGCTCACTCAAGTCTCTTGTCTGACTCTGCCTACGTGCAGTAAGTTTGCCTAGTGTTTTTGACAATGCCTACTGTTAGGACTTTAATTAATTTTGATACCAACACTGAAATGAACATAAGATATATGGAAAAACTCAATCTTTATATTAATTCAGAACAATACAAAGGACCCTACTCATTATGACAACAATTCTGCCACAACTTCGACTTCAACTTCGACTAAGGCATTATCACAAGTCGATTGCTTCCTAAATACACTTTTGAAACCCTCACGTTCCTTCTTAGTGTACTTAGTGAAATAATAGACTTAGTTCTTCCCTCTTTCACTACTGTTTTCATCCAAGGCAAAGGTAGCACATTTATAGACCATGTGGTAGCCTTTGGTTCACAATAAGCAGTCTGCCAGCATCTGTTTAACACTTGTCATGATCAAGGCCAATCAAGGCTAAAGTTTAGTTGACATCATTGTTTTAAAAGGCAGGGGTGTGAGGCGAGGCATTTTATACAATACAAGGCGAGACATAAGTCCTGAGACACGGGGCGTAAGTCTCATGGATCTACGGGGCTCATGTAAGTTCAATTTTATAGTTTTATTACTAATAAAATAAGCAAAAGTAAACTTTTTAATAATTTATGATTTTTATTTGAGATATAAGTATTAATAATCAATAATAAAGAAAAAAGTATTATAATTACTATTTGAGGAATATCATTACACCAATAATAAAAATATGATTTAAAGCAAAAAAAATTCAAAAAGATAAATTAAGAACTCCCGGGCGTACGTTTTTACGCCCAGGACTTACGTTTTTATGTCCGGGGCTTACGCTTCAAATTTTAGGACTTACGTCTTATGGATTTACATCTTTAATTTACGCCCGGAGTGTTTTTGGTATGCTCACCCTGGAACTCGCCCCAAAAACATTTTTGAAAACACTGGTTGACATCCCTATCTAATAAGACATTCAAAATTCGAATTAAATAGTTATTACAAAAGATACAATGAATCTGGACACAAGCAATTATAAAAAGTAACTGTTGCATGTGCTTGACATGTGCTATGTGCCGCCCAATTTTGCCTTTTGTTCCAGCTTCCCCCCTATTTTAGGCACCAATACACTGTCTAGGCCTTGCCTAGTCATTGTCTTGCCATAGCCAACTTGGATCCGGCTGCACATGTCATTGCCGACGCACTGCTAACGTCCTGCTACTGCTTTGCCTGCGTTTTTATTTCTCATGCTAACTTTTGTTTCCCTCGTGCCATTTATTGTCTTGCTGCCTTAGCTTTGTCTTTGCCTATACTTTAACTCAACTTGATTTTCCCACACTTGACCAGACTATGCCATTTTCCAAATGTCAACTTGCCCACGTCCCACATCGGCCAACGCCCATGCCATGCCACAGCCCACTGCCTTGCCAGCACCGATGTCATATCATGTCACTGCCTTGTCGACCTTGTTTGTCACCCACGTAGCAATGCCAACATCTTGCCCACATGATTGATTCAACCTGCACCTAGGCCCTTGACAAAGTCATTCATGCCAACCCTTTGCCGATATCGTGTCATCTGCCGAGGCTTAGGATCATGCCCCTTACACTATTATTAGATTTAAGTAAAGTACGGATTTTTCGCAGTTGTTTCGTATGTTCTATACAAAATGCTTAGGCTTAATTTTATTCCTAATGCAGAATCTTTGATTAGTTGATAGAGATACTGAATATTACTCAGAACTCTTAACTTTGACCATTATTTTGTCGGATATTTTAAATATGAATAAGTTCGATTGATTTGGATAAATCAAATAAAATAAAATATTATTACTAGTATTGACATGTATAAATGTTGAGACAAATAAATGGAAAAAAAAAATTTCCTTTTTTTCGACAATAAAAGCCAAAAGGAAATGAAGAAAAAGACCGGTTTAATAGGCTCAGACCGGCCAAAACGATGTCAGACCGCGTTCTTCCGGTTCTTAGTCGTCGTCTACCGTTGACTTGTTATAATTTTGCCAGCAAAGTTAAAAGGGAAAAAGAAGAATCTTTTTTTGTTGCAGAAATCTGTAATTGAACCCTCAAATTCTCTACAGAAATTGGCGTCTGTATATCTGTAAGTGGAAAATTTTCATTTTTTAATTTCACTGTAACTTGAAATATTCCGATTTTCCCCCATTTCTTTGAGGGTATTCTGATTGATTTTCATTTTTATTTGTATTTTCTGAGAATTTAGAATGACCCATAAGCCATAATCTATATGGGTGTTCTTAAAATTCAATTTTGTGACTTAATAATAGAAAAAAAATTTATAGTTGATTCAGATATTTTTTGTGGGTAATCGATTTCTCACGTTTTTGGGTAGAGAAACATGTGTAATATTCATAAAGTTTTCATCTTTAGGAATATATAGTGTAAATAGGCAGCTCTTAGTTTTAACTCCGAGCTAGGATTTGAAGTTTATGGGTTCTCACTACAAGGCGAATCCGTTATTCGTTTTAGTTATTGGGTTCACAATTAAATAGTTTATGTATTTAGTACAACATCTATGCAAAAGGTACTGGGTTTGTCCAAACGCATAACTAATATTGTAGCTCCTCCCCTGAAATGCTACTTGTTTACAATGACATTAAATGGTTCTGAATAGAAAGAAATTGAGTTAGAAGTATCTGCAGTGTGATGTGTGGGGGGTTGTTTGTGTTTTTTAAGAGGTTTAGTGTGAGATGCTGTTATTGAATGAGCTTCATCCATTTTACGCAATTTTACATTGTCATTACTTTGGTGTTTATTTGATATGTTTTTTCAGGTTGTAATATATCAGTTATCAACCTTCATTAAATATGCTGCCTCCACGTCCCAGCGGGTTGCCTCCGTCCTTATTTCTTGCCTCTTCAGACACCAGAGCATCAATTGGTAATCATGACCCTGGAATGAACTCTGATCAGAATCGTGAATCGCCTGCTGAGAGTGCTAATTCAAGAGATACATGGCCTGTTATTGATGCTGCTACTCAAGTGAAGCTTGAGAATCAGAAAGCTGAGGATGGTTATTATGAACAGTCCGTGACTCACAGGCCTGCTAGTGCAAATAAGGTTTCTCTTCTTGATATTGCTAGAGAACAAGTGGATATAATATCTGAAAAAATGTATTTGCTCCCCAATGAGTATCTAGAAGAGCTAAAAGGTAGGCTTCGAGGGATGCTTGAAGGGAATGGCGGTCCTCAGCAAAGAGATGAACTTTTGTTTTTACAGAGGCTTGTTCAGACTAGGTCTGATTTGACTGCAAAGACATTGATTAAAGCTCATCGAGTTCAGCTGGAAATTCTTGTCGCTATTAATAGTGGAATTCAATTTTTCCTGCATCATAGTATGAATCTTTCTCAGACTGCCCTGATTGAGGTTTTTGTATACAAAAGATGTCGGAATATAGCATGCCAAAGCCAGTTGCCTGCGGAAGATTGCCACTGTGAGATATGCACCAACCGAAAGGGATTCTGCAGCCTTTGCATGTGTGTAATCTGTAACAAGTTTGATTTTGAAGTGAATACATGTCGGTGGATTGGTTGCGACTCCTGTGCTCATTGGACTCACACGGACTGTGCAATTCGTGACAAACAAATTGGAACAGGTCCTTCTTCTGTAAATGGGCTGGGGTCAGCTGAAATGCAGTTCAGGTGTAGAGCATGCAATCGCACTTCTGAGCTTTTTGGTTGGGTGAAAGATGTATTCCAACAATGTGCACCTACCTGGAATGGGGAATCATTGATAAGAGAACTAACTGTTGTAAGTAAGATCTTTCGACTGAGTGAGAACACAAGAGGGAGGCAGCTGTTTTGGAAGTCTGAGGAGCTCATAGAAAAACTAAAGGGTGGAGTGGCAGAGACAATAGCTTGCAGGATTATATTAACTTTTCTCCAAGGTAGGTCTTGTATTTTGTACTCTATTGCTCCGGCACTTTGTAGAAATGTATGCATAAAAAGAAAGAACCCATCATGTGGTTGACATTGAACCTAAAAAGCATTTGCTTTTCCTATGATAAGTTAGAAACAACTGCAAAAATCTCAGACATGGAGAAAATTTCCCTTAAAACGATTTACTTTCAATCATTAGGGAATTGTGAGACCCTAAATCATAGAAGTGGTGCTTGATGGTAGTTTAATGCTGTCACATGAATTTTTTGAAACTTGAGCTGTGCAAGTCTTCATTTTCCCTCAATGTAAATGTACCCTACATCTTCTTGGTGGCATATTTAGCCCCATAAGTATCCTTCAAAAGCATTCAAAACTGTTAAAATATGTTGAGGCGTAGTTTCATTGATTGATATGTTTTTGAGCTCAAGCTGTATCAAATATTTTCATCTTTAGTCTAGGTAACAGGGGATGAAACTTGTAACAATAGCTCATGACATGATTTTGAGCCTAGAATCTTGAAATCAGATAAGCTCTTGCTCGTGTTAAGAGGTTGGCAGATATCAAAGAAAGGTTTGATACATAAAAGATCCCTTGCTCCTCCTATGTTTCTCACATCATTTTTTTCTGTGCATCTTAGTTCTCCCTCTGTTTCAATTTGTTTGTCTTACTTCCCTTTTTAGTCTGTTTAAAAAAGAATCTCTCTTTCCATTTTTGGCAACTCTTTAATTCTAACTTTTCACATGACGTGCTCAAGACTACAATAGTAAAGGGCATCTTGGTACATTCTCCATATCTTTAATTTAAGACCACAAAATTCAATTCTTCTTACTTTCTTAATCTCCGTGCCAAGTCAAAACCAACCAATCAAGTTGAAACGGAGGGATTTTTCTATGGAGAATGTCATAAAAAAAAAAAAAAATTCTATGGAGAAAATTATTTTTTATCAATAGGGAGAAGAAACAATACAAACGTGTTTAACCCGGTCCTCCTGGTGTATATCTCTGAGATCAGCATGTCATGATGTTGAGGTCCCATACAACTTTGAGAGATATAAGAAATAAGAGGTGTTGCTTTCTAGATTTCAGTGTTTCAGATGAATATAATTTTCATTTGATCGCAGCAAAAGCGAGAGTAGCCTGCGTGCCAAAGAAGACGACTGTTCCTGTCCAAGTTCAATAGAAGTCTAAGCTAAGTTGCTCGGACTCGGGTGTCCGATACGGGTGTGGATCTAGAGGTCGGATCCTTCATGATCTAATTTTTAAGATTCAAGGTTATGGATCCATGTATGGATACGGGTGAGGCGATTCGCCTAAAAATAATTAAAATATCTAAAAATGGAGTTATAAAACCTAAATTATGAGATATTATGTGGAGAAGTTGAGGAGAATCTTGGAAGGAGATTAAAGGAAAAGGAGTGACATAAAAATTTCTATATAAAAGGTATTCCATTTTCTTCAATTTCACCTTAGCTTTTGTATTAATTATAGGAATCGTTAAAATTGTCTAGACTTTCCCCATTGATTTTGGTCAAAGTACCCAAAATCCGTTGACCAAGTCAGACACGGATCCCACACCCATGTCGTGTCGACACGGGTGCGGCACCATAAGTGAAGAGTCCGAGCAACTTAGAGTCTAAGTATTTAGCAGATGACCACACTGGTGTTTGATTGTGAAATATCTAAAATGAAATGACTAAATTTGCTCTCTCTTAATCTATGTACTTTTACAGTTTGTAACATCCTACTTTAGATTTGTGGTCAACTCCTCTTCAAGCATCCTTCTTCCGTCTGTTTTCTTCTCCTCTAGTATCTGCTCTTATTTTCTTCAGCCTCAGTATTGTAAATTTAGATCTGTCCTTGAATATGTATTTAGTAATCCACATCTCTGCTCAGTATCTACCATCCCTTGTGTGAGCTTCCCTTGACTGAGCTCTAGTTTTCGTGTAATAGATGAGGGAAACAAAATTTCATACTTCACAATAGGTTAAGGAGAGAGCAATCTGATGTGTGACTTGTTTTTCCTTTTTGTTTTTGATTTGGGTGATTAATCTGTAGGTGTGTATTGGCTTGAAAAATATGATTAACTGAGATGCTAAGTTGTTGTAGATTCAAAAGATATTCATTTAAAAGTTCCTGGGGGAACTACAAAAAGATTTGTACCATCCCTAAAGAGCAACTGCTGCCTCCTTTCCACCTATGGTTCATGCTTATCACTTTTTTTATTCTTGGTGATCTCAAACTTCAATTTCCCTCGCAACTCTGTCCTCAGTCCTCACTAATCACTTTGTCCAATTTTTCTCTTTCTTAGGTTCTCTTTTCAAAAAATTAGTGTGAGAAACTTTCCTGCAAAAAGGCCAAGAGAAGTGATTTACATTTGTACTAGTAGAAATGTGTGTCGCCATCAACATCTTGCGTAAGAGTTTGAAGATTCTATTTTCCACCTCATTAGGATTACCTTCTCCTGCCTCCTTTACTGCCAGTTCCTTTTTTCCCTCCTCAGTAGTGAAGTCCCTTTGAGTGATTAGTTCCCCGTTGGAGTCTAAGTCTTTGAGCTTCTACAATATAATAACTTAAGTCTTTGAGCTTCTACAATATAATAACTTTCCCTTTCACGATCCGCATGCATCCCATTTTCTAAGGCTGAATAGGTACAGCTTGGTGTAGGAACAAGAGATAGCAAAATTTGGAAATTCCATCATCTTCCCTGTCATATATTTTCCTGCCAAGTTTTGGTGGAATATGGCATGCAGACAATTCACAAGTGTGGAAAATGCTGCATGCAAGGGCATAAATAGAAGGTTTATGTGGGAGGCTTCTTTTTCTTCTCTCTTTCCATCTGATAAGACGAATTCATTCTTCTCGAATGGATAGCCCTTCTGACTCTCTTTATCTTTTTTATTTTCTCAGTTACTCATCATGCTGTCACCCTGCCTGATATTAAAACTCTGGAAAGAGAATAGGCCTAAAATGCATGGCATAATTTCTTCTTGTCTCTTTGCTTGTTTCTGAACTATTCTGAATATCATCAATTTATGTGCGCATTTTTATGAAGAGCTTGAGATGGACTCATCAAGGAGCTCTGAGGCTGGAAATAATGGAAGGATGATTCCACCCCAGGAGGCATGCAACCGAATTGCTGCAGTGGTACAAGAAGCAGTGCAGACAATGGGAGTAGTGGCTGATGAAAAAATGAGGATGCTAAAGAAAGCTCGCCAAGCTCTCGAGACTTGTGATCATGAACTGGAGGAAAAAGCTAAAGAAGTTTCAGAACTTAAACTGGAGAGGCAGCGAAAAAGGCTACAGATAGATGAATTAGAGAGCATTGCTAGGCTTAAAGAAGCAGAAGCAGATATGTTCCAGCTTAAGGCAGATGAGGCAAGACGAGAAGCTGACAGGTTGCAGAGGATTGCTCTTGCAAAATCTGGGAAATCAGAAGAAGATTATGCTAGTAGTTACCTTAAACAACGTCTTAGCGAGGCTGAAGCTGAGAAGCAATTCCTTTTCGAGAAGATTAAACTTCAAGATCAGAGTTCTCGTTCATCACAAGGCAATGACATCGGTGACACTTCACAAGAACTTTACTCTAAAATACAAGAGATCCTAAAGAGTGTGTAGAGCTCCCAACAAAGCCAGAGACAACCAGCCAAATGAACATCTTTGTAAGTTACCTGATCAGTTCATGGTTTTAACTTGTACTTTAAATAAGACCTTGGCAAGACGACACCTTAAAACCTTGCATAATTGATTAATTTTGCTTTTATCGATCGAATTCATCTGTGAAATTGTCTAAAGTACCATTATATTATTGATTTGATCAACTGACTGTTGCTAGAAACAACACAATATCAACTCAAGACTGACAAAAGAAGTATTAAAAAGCCTAGGATTCATGCAAATTTTTCCCAGGATTATATGTGAAATGAAATCTAGGGCAGTTTCTGTAAGGTTAACTAAACCCATTATTTTTCGTTTTGAACTATGTAGACATATGATTTTTCTTAAACGTATACATATAATAAGATGATACTCATTCTGACACAATTCTATATATTGTATCGTTGGATAGTATTGTCCAACATATGGTGCATGGAAGATCTCAAATTAATGACGGGATCTATTCGGCACCTCCTAAATGGGCCCCCAAAAAAATCAAATTGCTTTAAGTTACGAGTTCGATAGAATCCAATTGACATGTTCTGCTTTCCATTAACTATATAAAAGAAATTATTTCATTAATATAACTTTTGACAATAATACTGACCAACTACATTATTGAGAATAGGACTGGGGG
Organism: Solanum bulbocastanum; assembly: GCA_037074985.1. Classification (NCBI taxonomy): domain Eukaryota; kingdom Viridiplantae; phylum Streptophyta; class Magnoliopsida; order Solanales; family Solanaceae; genus Solanum; species Solanum bulbocastanum. The sequence goes on along the minus strand of CM073603.1, from coordinate 39,474,643 downwards.
CTACCACAGGCAACCGATGTCTGAGACATATTTATCAGATATATAATAATATATGATAAGACTAAAATGCATTATTCTTGTTACATTACATTTATGCTGATGAATTCAGTTTGTCGACATCCTTATATTAGCATAGTACCCCAGTAGTTAACAAGTTACAAAACCATATAAACTAGTAATTAACTAAAAAGAAAAATAAAAAGTTTTTTTTTTCCCGAAATTCACTCTGGGGTCTGACTAATTCAGGTTCACCTCAAAGTCTATTTTGAAGAGTAAAGTATCGATACTCAAGGCTTCAACTCGAATTCGTAAGGTTTGATTTGGAGACATTAACAACCACCCAGAACAAACCGACATTCAACAATGCTACTTTGACCTTATAACTCGGGTCATTTGATCGGTGAGATAAGAATAATAGTTTTATTATAAAATATGTGATTATATTAGTTCGTGTTTGGTTGTGAATATTAATTTGTCCTAGAATTATTTTATCTTATAGAGAAGATTAAGAACTAATCTCACGAGATATCTCAACTCATTGAATTATCTTTGTCTATACAAACCTTACATTTTAATTCTAGTAACTTTTGGTCGAATTTGTATATATAGTGAAATATTCATTAAGTAAATATAACAAATAGATTTTAAAAGTAATAAATCAAATAAATTATGATAGAATTCTAAATTGGAACCATAATATTCAAATTTTAGATTTGTCTATATGACTATTATCATTTAAAACTTCTAATGAAATGCTCATCCAATTTAACTAAAAATTATATTTATTTCATTATGGCCATATGATATGGAATGACTATTCCTTGTTTTTTTTGTGTGTGTGTTTTTTCTTTCTTTTTTCTATTATACAAGTTGAACTTTTGTAAAGTGAGCTGATGTAATTCTTAAAATGGGATCTTAGGTTTCTTTTTACCCCTCCAGTCAAAAAAGAAAAAAAATATATCATTCTCTTTTGCTTTTATGTTTTCTAGTCTTCAAAAAAAAAAAAAACAATATGTAAAATGAATTTATTTCTTTATGATATTGGTAGTTTGTAAATGTTTTGGCAAAAAGAAAAAGAAACCTTTATTATTATTTTTTGCGCAAAAAATTGGGGGCAAGGGATTAACAAGGTAGGGATTGAACCCTCACCAACAAAATGAAAAGTTCAAATTGTCAATCAACCGAGCTATTAAGATTTTTCTAAAAAAAAACCCATTTCTCGATTCAAGCATGTCATTTTTGTGCAGGAGTCGTCATGCATATATTCTTTGTATCATTCCAATTATATCAAATGTCACAAAGGAACAAAGGCAAGGTTTGATTAATCAGAACCCTAATAAATATTTACTATCAGGAGGTCAATAGCTTTTGCTTCAATCTTTTCTTTTTGAATCAAAAAAATTTATTATATATATTATTACTTATAAATTCAGTAACTAAATTTCATAAACTTCACATTCTGACTCAGTTTTTCACTTAAAATGGCACAAATGAATTAGTAGTAGATGCAACAACAGTAAAACTTGGACCAAGATGTCTTTGATAGAAAATTGCTACTACTTTCACAAGCTTAGATTGTTTTTAAGAAAGGAAAAAAAAATGAAAATAAAGAGATATAAATTGTCATTAAATTTGTTTTAGTTAAGGTCAAGTCAAAGAAGATTTAAGACAAAGAGACAAGTTGTGAAAATGAAATGTAAAGAGAGAAGGGTACAACAAAAATTGTTAGGTGAACAAAAACAAACTTAATGTTTTCCCATGCTTTTATCTCTCCACTATTATACTACTACTTTTGATTTGACATTTTGTCTCCTTTCTCCTAACAATTGTTTTTTTTTTTCAACAACCAATTGCTTATGTAATATTTCTCATTTTTTATTTTATATTATATTTAGTCTTTACTAATCTCTTTTTATTTTCCACTTGATGTTCGGTATCCACATTAGAGTCTAACTAAATCTGAACTCGCGCTGAGAAGTCCCACATTGGGAGATAGGGGTAAAGTGCTTCCTGACAAACACAATTTCATATACAGAAAACTTAAATCCAAGACATTTGATTAAGAATGAAATACTTCACGACCTTGTTGGTTAAGGAGGCAATGAAGAAGCCTTTACTAATCTAAACTATGAAGGTAGTTATGATTATCATGTCCTAATGTGAATTTCAGCTTTTGGTGGGCTAACCTTTTGAGTTATAAAAATAAATATTATAAGGTAAAAAAAAAATTACTTGAAGTTTTTTAACTTTTTAAAATTTAATAACATGCTGAATAATGTGTTTTCTGAATTCTTAGTATTAAATTAAGGACTTGTTTAGTAATTTTATTTAAAAGAAGTTTTCTAAAATTTATGCACATCACGATACTTTTGCCCCTATAAATCACCTTGATATATTTTTATTAATCCTAAAGTAAAAGATTTTAGTATTCAACTTTAAATTCTAGAAAAAGTTGATTATAACTTTTACCTTTATAATTTCCAACATGTATATTTATATTTATAGTTTATAATATACTCAACAGATTTTCAAGATTTATTATTTTCAACAAACCAATATAAATTTTGTTGCGTTTTATTTGGTATTAGGTGCCTACCATACAAAATCAACATTTTAGAATTAGGAATCTCTCAAAATGGACCAATTAATATTTTATCTTTAAAATGAGGGGACCAAAAATAAAATATTGGTGATACATCAGACAAATATTTAGCAAACTAGAAAATGTGGGCACTTCATTATTGACAAAAATAAATAAATCTTGATTTATGATGTGAATAATTAAAAGATAGCATCACATGAAGAAGGCAATCCACCATGCAAAATGGCTTTTGTCTCCTTATATATATATATATATATATATATATATATATATATATATATATATAAAGATCTTTAATATTATTCGTATAACAAATAAAGATAATTTTATAATATAAAAATTCATTTCACTAATGTGTATAAATAGCTTAACTAACAAATTCTTTGCACATATATAAAAGTAGTCCCTCGAGAAAAGTATAGGGAAGTATGCATGAGTCGTCTAAAATAAGTAGTTGATTCGATTAATTAACTAGAGTCATTCTAAAGAAACTTATTAAGTATCTACGGTAAGTCTTTCTTCGTTTGAACCTCATCATTAAAGAAAATAATGTATAATAAGGCAACTCAAAGTACCACACGCAAACTATTGAAAGATTTTGATAATTTTTTACAAATTATATGAACTTTTTTCATATTTATGAGGAAAATAGAATTAAAATAAATAAATTTAAATCAATATGATTTAAAATCATGATACTCATGTCCAAACGGGCATATGAACACTTGAATTTGACAATTTTTTTCTTGAATAAATCAAAGAAAATATTGAAGAAAGTCAAGTGACAAAAGTACTTTTTGCACTTTTCAATTAAATAAAATAATAATTATCATACAGAAAATTTATCACAGAAAGGAAAAGGAGAACTCGTTTTCTCCTTCTTTTTTTTTTTTTTTTTAAAATAAATGCTAAATTAGATAAGAATTTAATTGGACATGTGAGCAAGTAGGATATTTTTCAGTTATCTATGCAAAAATATACCCCCTTCGTCCCATTTATATGTCATTTCTTTCAATAAATAGCTGGATCACAATAATTATCATTTTATAAAATTTATGCATAACTTATCATATTTTGCCTATTATATTCTTGATAGAGTAGTTAATTAATCTTGAAAATGTATTCATCATTTATTATAAAGTTGACTTAAGATAACATTAAATAAGGGTAGAAGTGTAAAGTTACATCATTTCTTAATGCAAGTGCAAAGTAAAAAGGTGACATATAAAATCGGACGGAGGAAGTAATAGTAATAAGATTTTGGGTTTATTTTTCTGGTAGAACATATGCTTATCTAGAAAGCTTGCTTTTAGAAGTGGTCTTTTACCCTTTTTTTTTTTAGATATTTTTTCTCATTTTGATTGAACATATTTTTTCGAATATCATAAATATTTTTTGCCCCTTATTTTATTTTTTCACTAGGCTTGAATTATGTCTCTCGAACAATCTTAGTACATAGGACGTAAGATAATTTTAAGTGATTCACAAAAGTTATCTTTTGTATCGCGTTAAGAGAAATGATATATATAAGATTATTGGGTTACTCACCTTTTTCAATAGAAGGTTATGGAAAAATAGAGGTTATTTCGAGTTTTGTTAATATAAGCTAAATAATATAAGTATATCTTTTTAATTATGGTAATATTACAAAAGCTAAAATATAATGAATTCAGTTAAAGCTGGTCAAGTTCACTTCTTTGAATTATTCATTAGGTGTCTAATTAATAACAATAAATTTAATTTTGTGTATTATCTCTCCAATAATACATAAATGTCAAAATAAGGCAACGGAATTTCACTCAAAATATCTCATGCAAAAGAATATTCTAAAATCCAGCCAGGCAAATTAAATTAAACATGGTAAACATTGAAGCTATTTTGTCTCTCTAATCAAATGATTAATTTTTCCAATTAACAGGTTGTCACCTTTAATCTTTAGTTGTTTTGTTAATTATCCACCTAAATAAGGGCCCATCTAATGACCTAATCCCGCATTAACACTTATGTCATTAGTCTTACAAGATGATTAATGTTTTTAACCATAATCAATCAGTTGGGAACTCTATTTTGTCTTCTTATTTACTAATTAAGTAATTACTTCTTAATTCTACTTCAAGTTCCTTTATATGCTACATTGAGTCTACTAGGTAAATAATTTACTCCACTAATTATTTTCTTTTCCTTCTTGAAATTCAATTTTGAGACTAATATTTTGATCTAAACTTAATTATAGCTTTAACCAAAAGTGAAAAATTAAAGCGACTAAAAGATTTAAGGCATAATACATAAATGTGTCATTTAACTTGGCTCAACTGACATCTATGCCCTTTGACTTTGGTGTGCACAAGTAGAACTTAAATCTATATAATATTGAACAAATAGACACATTCGTCTTACGTGGTGTTCTACATGACAATTTTCTATCCTATGTGGCGTCCTACTGTCACGTAAAATGTGTGTGTCTTCTTGTTCAATTTTATACAAGTTGAAGTGACTATTTGTGTCCACTCAAAGTTGGTGGACATAGATGTATAAAACCAAGTTAAAGGGTATATTTATGTATTATAGATTTGAATATGAGCTAACATGCCTCGTAAGCTATCTAGTCTAATGTTGTGTATCGGTCGAGTCGGTTTGATTTTGAAGATTATCGATTTATATATATGCTAAACTATTAAAGAACTATTATGATATTGGTTAATTAATCGATTATCAATTATTGATCGTTAACAATTTTTTTATTGATTTAACGAGTTAAGATTTTTTTTAAAAAAATTCATTAGAAACCACTTATAGAAAATGTGACAAACGAAATCTATTAGGATATTTCAGAAATTATCAAGTGATTTGCGCTTGAAAATCAAGTTCCATCAAATTGAATTAATATTTTGAGGTTGAGGTCTTTTATTCTCATTCCTTTTATTTTATATAGTTTCTAATTCTTTTGGACTTCGTTATCATTATTGAACCAATAAATCAATAGAGTAACGTTTTTTTTTATTCAGACTATCAATTTTGATTTGATTTTGAATCCCCTAATCTAATCACATGAATTTGTGATTCTCCTTTAAGACGAGTTAGAATATTTAAAACCGACTAATAATTATTACAGTACAAAAATTAGAAACTCAAATGCACGTCCTTCAAGCATTATATTGTTCTTTGTAAGAGTGTCAACTCAAAACTTTAGAATTTGTTAAGATATTGTAGTCATTTAAAATTTATTAAATATAAATTTATAAAATGATTCGGATTATATTAAATTTATAAATATATTAGTTCAAATAAATATTGTGAATTAATATAATTGAGTTAATTATTTAAATTTAATAAATATAGATTTAATTAAAGCCCGCTCCATAAAGCTCATATGCCATGTCACTTAAATCTGATTGGCCGAAGGGAGTCCTCTTCCAATCACAACTCCTTTATTTAAAACTATAAATAGGGGTCCTCATAATTCAAAAAAAAAAACCAAGAATTCGAACAAAAAGCTAGAGAAAGCTCGTGGATCAAAAGCTGCAATTTCTCTACAAGTTCAAGAATTCGAGAATTCAAGAATTCAAGTGTTCAAGTTCAAGATTTGAAGAAGTCAATATCAAGTTCAAGAACGATCAAGATCAAGACCACCAGATTCGAGATCAAGCTCAATGCCCTTGAATTCAACTAGAAAGTCAAGATCAAGATAAAGTTCAAGTAACGATCAAGATCAAGACCACCGGATTCAAGATCAAGCTTGAAGCCCTTGAATTCAACTCGAAAGTCAAGATCAAGACAAAGTTCAAGTCAAGATCAAGATCAAGATCAAGTCCAAGTCCAAGTCCAAGTTCAAGTTCAAGATCAAGCTCAAGAGCCTTTGAATTATATTTGAAAAGGCGAATTCAGAGGAATCATAGAGATTGTAACACTTGCACTTGAAATAATAAAACTATTGTTGCATAATTTTCGTTCTTGATTATTGTTTTCTCGATGTGAATTTTACTGTCTACAAATTCTGGCACGCCCAGTGGGACAATCTCTACCTCTCATCTCAACTTTTCAAACATAAAAGAATATCAAAATGACTTGCACTATAGAAGACGACTAGCAAGCTTGACTAAAGCAATTGAAGGCTTGACGAAGCGTGCTCACGAACAAGATGCTAAACTTTCCAAGCTAACAAATAAGATGGATAACATGATCGAAAGAAGATCGAGTCAAGCACCTCTGAAGCATTCTAAAATTCAAGACGAAGGAGAGTCTTGCGTAAAGCAAACAAAGATCAAAGAGATTCATATCTCAGCTAAAGGTTTGATTCTAATTGATCAATTGAAGGACTTTATCATAGAGTCTATCGAAGACAAATCTGAGTCTTTATCCAAATTTTCTCCCACATATGCAAAGTCATATACACAAAAGGATTGATAACTTGAAAATGGTTGAGGGCTATCAACCTCCTAAGCTTCAACAATTTGATGGCAAAGGAAATCCCAAATAAATCAAGTTCAAGTCAAGATCAAGATCAAGTCCAAGTCCAAGTTCAAGATCAAGAGCCCTTGAATTATATTTGAAAAGGCGAATTCAGAGGAACCATAGAGATTGTAACACTCGTACTTGAAATAATAAAACTATTGTTGCATAATTTTTCGTTCTTGATTATTGTTTTCTCGACGCGAATTTTATTGTCTACAAATTTGTAATAAGGGCCTCACAATATGATACAATTTTGAATACACCTCATATATTCTATAGTTATATAGTCCATGTTACGGAAAATGGCATATATATATTCTTATTGTTATACAAATGACTCACATATGATTTCTATCGTTACAAAAGGAGCTCACATATAACTTTTATCTAAAGGAAGTGAAAAAACAGTTTTAAATTTATTTTTTGACTTCAAATTTTTGAAAAGTCATGTAAAGGTATACATATGATCCTTCTAGCAAAGTTTAAGGTATATTTTAATCTTTTTTATACATAAATTATTTTTTGACTTCTTTGATTATCATTATTTGAGTTTCTTATTCTTTTTTTTTCCTTTTATTCGTTAGTGTAAAAAAAAAAATCAAAACAATTTTTTTGGTGGCTATGTTGTAATTTAGTTTTTATATTTGTAAAAAAAATGAAGCCTTTATGATAAATTTTACAAGAAAATTAGTGAAACATAAATAAATTTGACCATCAAAATAATAAATTTAAATTAGTATGAAACAAAAAGTAAAAAAAAAAATATGTGTGAGGAGAATCAAATGTACCTCATATGGATTATATTTTTTTTTTCAAGAAAATAATTTAAAAGTTAAATTAAAATTATTTTTATTTTACTTTCGTTAGAGGAAAAGGATATATGTGAGCCATTTGTATAAGAGTAAAGGTATATATGAGTCATTTTCATAACAAGGGATATATCAGCTCTAAATAGCAAAGTTGAGGGGTATATCATGTCATTTTCCCTTATTAAAATAATAAATACAATTTTTTACATAGTTATTTTTATTTATACATTTTAGAAAGAAGATAAACGTCTAAATTTTTATTACATACAAATTATTTACTTTAAATTATTTTAAATTTATTTAGTTAGATGAAGTTCTATTTGGGTAGGATTTTCATGATAAGAGGTTTAAATATTTTTAAAAATAGAGATAATATCATTATATTTAAGAGTTTCGAAAGATAAAAATATTTTACCAAACTATCGATTTATTAAACAACTTGTGTTCATTTTCTATTTAGGAGTTTCAAAATATACATATTTCGAAATACTTTTATTCTCTTTTTAAATCAAAGATATGTGAATAAATATTTTCAACAAAAATATTTATCTTCTTTTAAAAAATTCATAAAAAATAAAGTACATAAAAACTTTTTATTCATAATTTTAAATATTTAGTACTCCCTCCATTCCATTTTGTATGTCACCTTTTTACTTTGCACTTGCATTAAAAAATGATATAATTTTACCCTTCTATCCTTATTTAATGTTTTCTTAAGTCAACTTTATTAATAAATGACAAAATTAATTAACTATTCTATTAAGGGTATATAGGTAAAATATGGTAATTTATGCATAAATTTTATAAAATGACAAGTATTGTGGTCTAGCTATTTATAAAAAAGGCTGACATATAAAATGGAACGAATGAATTATAATTAGCGCTAAAAATATCCCTTCTCCATTAACAATAGTATATTTTAAAAGTTTCTTTGTTGAAATATTTTTGCATTAAAAATGATAGATGGAGTTATATTGTGGGTAATTTAATTTATTTATGACGGTGTACTCCTTATAGCTTTCATGAATCCACACTAGAAATAAGAAAGGTCATAACTCACAATTAATAGCATTCCTTATAATAGGGATATAATTTAAGTTTCTTCTCCCCCATTATTGAGCTTGTCATTTTGTACATGCCCCTACTAATATTATTTACAAAGTACTAGTATGAAAAGAAAAAAAATGAAATTTGTTCCTGTTCAGTATTTGATATTCAGATTAAAGTTCGATTCCGATTAACATTAGATTTGTGCTGAAAAGTCTTACATTGAGAGACAAAATGCTTCCTAACAAAGGTGATTCTGTATTCAAAAAGACTCGAACCCGAGACCAAATTTACTTGATCAGTATGGACTATGGAGTTAATATTAGTCCTTTTGAATAAACAGTAACATGAATACTTTGTTCAACTTGTTTCTGGCAAACATTAATTATAAGGTTTTTTATATTGACATTATAAAATATGGGTAACAAACCAACTATAAATATAGGTAACAAACCTACTATATAATACAGTAAATTAGAACGAATTTAAAGAACCTCTATATTATTTGAGAATAAAATTTCAAGTTAAATCACAAATATATAAGAAGTACACTGTCATGAATAAATTAAATTTTGGATATAATGGAGAGAGAAGTCAAATTCGATGATTTGAATGGTTGTATTGGTAGTCCAATGAAATCAAAATATCACGTAATATCTCATGAACTAATTATATATCTGAACTTACATCAAACGCGTTATAAACATAAAAGAAAAGGAAAATACGTCATTTCCTATGTTTATTTAATTAATCTCTCCTTGTCAATATATAGTTGAAGGCAAAACATTATCCACAAGTTCAATTTCATACTATTTCTAAGAAAGTGACAACTAACTTTTCGAAGAGACTTAATCAAATTATGAATCTCCTAGCCACCCCAACAACAACCAACCAAGAAAGTGAAAAGTAAAATTATAATACTAATAATAAGGCTAAATAAATGTTTCATCTTCTTAAACATGTGAGCGAATTATATTTGAAATTTTAGTTTGAAAGGGTATGAGTCATTAAATTTGCATTCTAAATAATTTATTTTGGTACTCAATTTAAATCATTTAGACTCCAAGATATGCCTCCAAACCTCCAGTTTGTCGTTTACTCTGTTGCAAGTCTTTTTGATCAAAAGTATATCATTCTTAAATAACATATACCATGGCATTCCTGAATTTGTCGCGTCTATACGTTCATATTCAAGGCAACCAAAAGCAGCCTGAGGGTTGATCTCGATGCAATCCATCACAACTGGAAAGTGATTTGAGTCTCATCTCATTGTTCTTATTCAGATCTTGATTTCATCGTACATGTACTTACGCCCTAGTATACACCATAGGTACACCTCTGGCCTCTAAGCTATTTCATAGAACCTGTGTTGGGGTTTTACCGTAAGTCTTTTATGGGTCTATGACGATCACATATATAAGTCTTTCTTTTCCCTCTTTATGTATTTCTTCACTAGTCTCCTTACGAGATGAATGATTTTTATGGTTGAACGTCCTGACATGAATTTGAGTTGGTTCTCAACAATACACCTGGGACATGCCCATCTTTACCCTTATATCTACCATCGTATCCTAAATCTTCATTGTGTGATTTAGCAACTTAATAATCCTATATAATTGTTGTAATTATGATATCACCTTTGTTCTTATATAATGAAATTATTATATTACATCTTCATTCTTCACGCATCTTTATCGTCTTAAAAATGATGTGCAACAATTCATTCACTTAGTACCCTACATGTTCTCTTTCGAAATTTCATCGAGATCTCGTCTAGTCTGATCTCCTTACCTTTACGCATCCTACAAATATCACTCTTAACCTTCTCAACCCTTATATGTTGATAATACCTATAATTATGACGCCTCTTTGGATGCTCCAAATCATCAAGCACTCAATTTTATGGGCTCGCATAATTAACTTAATGATGGTATTTAAATATATATTTTGCTTTATTAAATCTTACTTTCTCCATCCCATTTTATATGACACCATTTTTTTTTGGTCAGTTAAAAAAAGAATGTCACATTTCCTTATATGGTAAGTATTTAAAGGTACAATTCATTTTTTACCCTTGTTGGTCCCACTTAATCATACATTTATGAAGATAGAGAAAAGTGTGTCTACTTTTTAATATGACTATTTTGAAGGGGCAATTTGGTAAACATTTCAAAGTCTTTATTTATTTCTTAAACTCCGTGCCCGATCAAATATTACCACATAAAATGGGACGAAAAGACTATTAAAGATACATAACAATAATATAAATTTCATTCAAATATCCGAATTATAGCCATGTTCAAATTGAGCACACGAGTCCCATGATAAAAATATTTTTATTAGACGTACACTTTCGGCGGATAATTTGGAAAAAAATAAGCATACTCACCGACATTAATTACATAAATAAGTGAATTACACATAATATGTGTCTTCCTAATTCAGTTGCAAACCTCAGCATCAATTGGAACATGCAAGAGGTTTTACAACTTATTGAGATTAATATGTACTTTCTTCATTTAAAAAGAAATGTTTTTTTTTAATTTATGGTCAGTTTAAAAAAGAATGACCTCTTTCTTTTTTTGATAACATTTTAATTTCAGTTTTCCACGTGACATAAGGCCACAAGATTATAAAGCAATTTTATACATTTGACATAACTTTAATTTAGGACCACAAGATTCAAAAGTCTTCTTTATTTTCTTAAACTTCGTGCCAAGTCAAACTAGACAATTTTTTTTTAAATGGAGGGAGTATAATTAAAGGAGATAGTATATTTTGAGTGATTATTTTTATTCGCATAATGAATGCTTGACAACATATACAAAAAATTTTAAAAAATTGAGTTGAATATATCTAATATAAACACTCACTTTATCATATATTCAAATATATCTTAAATATGATCAATAAAATTATATTTTAAAATATTAGCTATATTAACATAGTATAACTCTCAATAAACAAAACAGATGACAATTATGAAAAGGGCGGAAAGTCAACGATTTGAAGAAACAGAAGATGGGCATTTTCGTAAATCTAAACCTACGACGACAAACATATGTTGCTCGCACAGCTACACCCTCTTCATTTACCCTAAAATTGTTTTCTTCCTTTTTCGAGAATCAATAGTATTTTTATTTATGTTCAATCTATTTTTTTTTAATTTTGAATCTAATAATTTTCTAGGAAGGTTATATAATTATAATAGAACCTTTTTGAATTAATATTGTCAGAATTATGAAATATTATTTAATTAAAAAAGAATATTTTTTATATTTAATGATGATTAATTTTAATTACAATAAAATTATTATATCTTACTAATTTATGTATAAATTATCGCAATGAAATGGATGACAATAGTTTATTGGATTACCCGAATGAAAATGATACAATTTCGAAAGTCTATTGCCTAGAAGAAAGTGTGAATACTATCAAAAATATAATATTAATGATAAAGTTGAATGCGATAAAATATTTTTGAAATCAATTACAAGTAAGAAAACAGTATCACGTCTAGAACTCATCACATTTTTTGATGAAATTCGAAAAAACAATACCAAAACTTTTAGCGTCAAGAACTCATCACAACTTTTTGATCCAATTCAAAAAAAATCATGGAAATTTTTGGATGCAATAAGAAAGTTAAAGACGAATATTAAATTGAAATACTAATAAGACCTTATATTTATAGATGCACCTTTCCAAATAGATTATCTTATCGAAATATCTTTATTGTAGCATATTAATTTATCGAGTATTAATTTAGTGAAGTTTTACTACATACTATATAAAAACAAAAAATCATGTTACTCTTCTGTGGGGCCTACTACTCAGACGATGTTGACGTGTCGTTCTACCAATGCTTCCAGCAGTAATTTTTTTTATTTTATATGAAAACAAAAGATGATTTGTCAGATATAGCTGTCGTGGGACCCATTATTTTTGGGTTTACACGTTATCGAGGAGATCTCAAAGGGTAATAATAAATCGGAGGGACCGATGATTTACGAATTACGATTTGGATTTTGTGTGTGGACCCCAGAGAGGACAGGGGTAATTTGGTATTTCCATTTTAGTTATTTTTGGTGGCTCTAGGGTAGGCTTGTCTTTTTATGATTTTTCCTTTCTTCTTTATGGGAAAAAGCAAAATGAATGAAAAAATAGAAATGTCAACATTGAGTGGATGTTGTTTATTTTGGATTGTTATATATTATGGTGCAAGTAAATTTTTCATTGATATTTTTTTCATGTCAAATCTTTATATTAGAGGATGTGGTGTAGCGGATGATATTGTTTTTTTCTTATTAAAAGGTTTTGGGCTTGACTCTCGAGTCATGGATATGAAAATATTTTTGATAGGTAATGCTTCCCCCCCACTCCCTCCTGAATGGGGCCATACAAAATATAAATTTAAAATAATTGAGCTTCAATATAGAAATTAAAAATAAATAAAAAAAAAAAATAAAAAAAAATATATATATAGTATTTATTAAGTAGGTTTTGAATAATATTTGGTTAGAGTTGAAAATATAGTATTTGGATATTAAAATTATATCTGAATATGAACTTTACTAAAAGATATTTTGAAGTTTGAAAGTAAAAGCTACTATTTTACTTTGAAATATTTCTAAAATAGTTACCTTTTAATGTTTCAACAACAATTCAAATAATGAGCAATATTAACAAATACTATTATTTATGGTTATATCCTTCCAAAGGATAGATGGAATTAAGTGATAAATCCTTGGGAAACTTTGCTATTTATGTTGTAACTTTAATGTTATTTCAAAAATAACTTTAATATTTAATCTTTTTTTTTTATGTAGTTTTTTAATGTGAAAATTTCTCATATGGTATTTTTAGTTTGAGCACATCTTTAGAAAGCAAGATGCATTTTTACTAAATTAGCCTTAAATAAATAGTGTCAATTAATATGATTTCTTAATCATGTAAAAATTTATTTTTATTTAAATAAGAGTAAAACTTTATTGTTGATGCCTTTTTTTTATATAAGTAAAAAATTATTTTGGAGAAATATTTTTAGGATATTATTATTATTATTTTGCATACATATTGAACACCAAAAATAAATAAGAAACTCACATGTTTTCTTGAAACATTTTTCTTCAAATTAAACATACCAAGAAACGATAATTATATAATTTTTCTTTTTATACTCCACATTACATCAAATCATTTTCCAAGACTAAAATTATAATACATCAATTTATATTTATATTGTGATAAAATATTTATATATATTAATTATTATTTTTTAAGGGACGTGTAAAACAATTTTGAAACAATCAAGCAACTGAATATCGTGTTAGATTCAGCAAATTACTATACATGAATGATTGTTACGAACATAATTGTGTTTAATCCAACGAACATATTTGTGTTTAATCCAACTACTTATTGACAAATTAATTACATCCAAACTTCTTGGACTAATTTTGACTTGTTAATTAATACTCCATTTGGATTGGAAATTATAACATCTGTTGGATAAGGTATTCAACAAAGCATATGCCAATTAAGTAAAGATTAGAAAGAGAAAAAGAAACAAAGATTACTTGTAGAATAATCCATTAGTATAATAATTATACTAGTTATTATAACAATAATAATAATAATAATAATAATAATAATAATAATAATAATAATAATAATAATGTTGATAAGAATACAAGCTTGTAACATTTCTTATTACTACTAGTGGGCTTTATAATTGGTTGGAATCTATACCAAAAAATAAATAAGAATCCTTAACATGGTAGGGTCTCTAATTAATCAGTGATTAGTACTCTTTAACCAAACCCAATAATTTCACATAAAAAAAAGTCATTAAAATTTTAAATATATTAAACACAATGTCCACCAATTTCTTATACACTAAACTTCTAATTCTCTACAAATTAAAAGAATGAAAAATATTAATAGAAACAAAAAAAACACATACTTCACAATTCACATGATAACAAGCTAAGTATCCGGCGATACAAATTAATTTTTTTGCATGATCTATAATATATACATAAAAAAATAAATTAAACTCATCTATATAGTTTGATTTTCCAACGAAGGGTGTTTGGGTGATCTTCTTCCTTCCCTGTCAATTAACATTATTACTAGAAACAAAAGTTTTTCTCATCGTGAATCAGTGAGAAATTCAAATAGTAAAATAAAATATGAGTCATAGAATATGATTTTTCCACCCTTTTCTCATTAAACCAGTTCACTAAAAAAATACATGCCGGAGAACTTTCTAAAATTTTCGTATAAAAACATTACTATAATTTTTTCTCACTCATTCAATTAAAAGATCTGTAGAAATAACCATTAAATATTTTTCAACAGAAATTTCAGCGGAAAAGAGTAGTTTTTAGTAGTGCATAGATAAAAATAAAATAAAATAAAAGTCAATAGTTATAAATTATAAAACTATAGATATAAAGAGAGTAAAATATGTTAGTAGTGTAGAAGAATAATTACTATTATTTTGGGTGCTAAGTTAAGTAGATTGAAAGGTGTAGTAGAACCATATCTTCTTTTTCAAAAAAATTAAAATAATAAAAATTACGGTATCAATCATTCTTGGAAGAGCAACTATATGGTAGGTCAAATTAAGTAGAACAAGCATCTTGTAAATGAATTTGAGCCTAAAGGGAATATTAGCCCTACATGGCCCATTAATGAGAAACATAGAGGAGAACTATATATTATAATTGATTGGCAAAGCAACCTAAAGGATAAACAAATGTATTAGCACTACTTCACCACTTTATACTAAAGTAACAATGAAGTATATCTTCCAATCAAATTGTTACAAAATGGGACCCATGCTAGAAGTCTTAGGTGAGCAACTATTAACAAAAATCTTCTCTTTCACCAATGTTGACAATTATATAAAGTTTATACATGGTTAATGAAGAAATAAATGGTGTGTATTATGGTTTTGGATTTAAAATTCAGCGAAAATAAAAAATATTAGGTAATTTTTTTTGTTTATATTAGTTTTAGTGGACATAATCATCTGATATCTATTGTTAATGGGAGGTGACATGTATTATGTGAAATTAATTGAGGAGCACGAGAGATGACCCAAATATCACGATCATTAAAAAAAATTAATGGTGTGCATTATGGCTTTGGTAATTTGATCCTTCATTTGGCACCTTCTAAATTAAGGGTTACTTGAGGGAGCAACTTTTAGAGTTGGCAAGTTGAAAAAATTAACATTAACCAACATGTTTACCTAAGAAATATAATACTACTAATGTTCAAAGATGGGTTTGGATTTGAATATTATGAGTTTAAATATGAAATTTTCACTACTTAGAAATATATGCTTTTTTTTTATAGCAAATTAATGAGAAATTTATGTTATAAAATATGATTTTCCCGCTCATTTTCATAGGACCTATTCATTGGGAAAACACATTGTAGAAAACAAAACAAAACATTTTCTTTGAAATATTGGGAAGCTTACTAATTTTTTCATGGGAGTCTCACCGATTCAATATATCTGTTGGAATAACGTGATTTTTTTTAGTAATGTCTACCATAATTCATTTGATTTACCAAATCAAACTTTATTATACTGTTTGTACTAATTATATATTGGTCTAAATCAAAGCTAATGAGTTTAGATGAAACCGGTAATTAATCCTTAATTCCGTCATTAAACATTTCACTTACTACGTGAAGTGGAGAGATATTTTAAACCCGGCCAAGTATTTTTAATTATTTGAGGTTGTTGCCTAATGACATCCCTTAAGTCCTTAACAATCCCTAATTTAAGTTGGTAACAAATTTTCTAATTCAAGTGGAATAATGTGCATAGTACTTTTTTGACTTATTGTGTGGAGTTGTTAATCTATTAAATTTTCGTTTAAATTTAAATCTTTGTGGTATAAAATTCATTTAAGGAGGAAATATTTCTTAATAAATTTTTTCATATATATAATTCGAATCTGAAAAAGATGGAAAGATTTTATCATTCTTATTAGAACTCTGGTTCGAAATGTATAATGTTTTAATTTATTCATTTTGTAATTAAACTTACTTATAACTTTGTAATATAACAGACCATATTATATCTTATATAATCATAATTATGGAACATTATTAGATAGAAAAAACAAAAAAAAATCTACACCAATTGCCACCCAAATATGTCATGATATTAGGATGTTCCATCATAAATATTAATCCCATCACCTTTTGTCATTTCCTTTTAAAGAAAGAAAAAGATATTGCTCCATTTATATAGTTTTGTTTGGTTATATTAACATGATTTGACTAATACTTATGGACTTTACTTGCTTCATTATCTTTCTGTCTCACTGAAATATCATTAAAATTAAGGAAGAAATATAAAGTAATCACTTTTCTTTCCATAAATAACAACTCTTATATATTAAATATGATTATATAAGTAGAGTCTAAAGAGAATAATATGTATGTATTTATATTTTTATTTTTATAAAGACAGGCCTTCCGCATCCTTTCTTAAGAGATGCTCCAATCATCACTCGACAGCTCAAAATTGACCAGTATAAAACCATGTGATCTGTCCTCGTTTACGTATCACACTGGCACTAGCCTAACGCTTTGCCTACTCGTCTTTAACTGGCTTATTTGTACCCAGCTACATGATGGAAGTTTTCTCGGCCAATCGTCACTCGACAGCTCAAAGCTGACCGATACAATCCGAATGCTTGCAAACCAGCTATGGTTTGATCCATGCAGGTCTCGAAATTATGACCTTCGGTTTATTAGCACAACACTTCTGGAAGTCTGTACGACTCAATAATATATTAGGTGACTTAAAAAGCCAATCATTTTTTTTTAGAAAAACCTTAAATATTTTAATAATATTTTTTCTTTCTAAAAGAGGCCTTATATAATTTATTTGAAACTTAAACTTTTATAAACAGCTTAAATTAGTTGTAGTTATATTTTTTGTTATCAAATTTTTTAATTGACATATTTTGCCAATTTGTTTAAATTTTCATGGACCAATTTCATAATGTGAAATTTTATTAATTTTAGTTTTGAATTTTTTTCCAACAAAGGTAAATAATATGTTTTAAAAAATATATTATTTTACAAGAAATATAAATATTTTAAAAATAATTACTAAATTGGGTATGAGTGTATCATAGGTAAAGTCTACTACTGGTACAATTTCTCTTTTCACATACAATTTCATAAATAATCAATAATAGCTTAATGACTAATATGATTCAAGAACCATTCAAAGATTAAGCAGTTGAATTATAATTTAAATTTTATAAAAAAATATAAATACCTTTTGACTTTTGAGAGCCTAAAGCCATTGTTTATTTGCTTTTACAAATAGCCGACCCTAATTTTCGAAAATATTAAGTTTATCAATATTTTGAGATTTTATTTATTTATATTAATAACTTTCTTAATAATAATCTCCAAAATTTACAATTATATTATTAATCACGCTACCACAACTTTGAATACTTATTATTGATTGTTCTAATTTCCTTGTCACTTTCACCTTGTAATTGACCAAAGGAAATATTTTAGCTTAGATAAGTTTCTTACATCATATTTCCTCTCTCTTTTATATGTTTTATTTATATGAGAGTTAGATTTTTTTTTTCCCCATATGGTGTTTGGAGCTCATATTGAATTCCTGATTAAATTTAGATTGCACATTGCAAAGCTCATACGAAAGTGCCGCTTCTAGCAAGATTTTCTCCATATCCGAAACTTAAATCCAAAACATTTGATTAAGGGTGAAACAGTCTCACCACTACACCATAACCATAACTCATATTGATTAGTTGCTATCAACTTCTTTCTTCATGTTCAAATGTTTCTTTAATGAAAAAGTATAATAATTTACATACATTCATCAACTAGCTTAATTTTATTTTATTTTGATAAATAATTCATAACAGTTTCTACTACAATTGACTCATTCAAGGATTTAACATATAATGCAAACTCACCTATATGTATTTATTAAGCACACAATAGTTGTTTAAAATCACAAGAAATCATATAATGATGGTCAAACTAATCATGCCTTTTTAATATTAAAGTGATTAGTTTTATCTAACACTATTCAACATATCATTCATTTATTATTATTTAAATAATATTATTCCCTTTTTATTTTTTTTTAATAGTTTAATGGGTTATTAGGGAGAAGGGGGGTTGGGGAGATGAGGTGCATTAGCCTGCCTACTTTACACAACTAAATGGGATGCCCACATCATCAATTATCTTCCAAGAATAAAGTGTAGGATAAGCATCTCAAGTAGCTGGCGCATTTTAGCACCGAGCCTTACTTTATTTATTTTTCTTTCACACCGATTAATCGCCGATCTTTTGTAGTTCGTACGCCGTATTATCAAAAGCATAGATGCTTTTTTTTAAAATAATAATTTATTTTTTAATTTTCATTTTTTTTTGTTCTTTTCTCCATGTGAACTGAACAAATACAACTGGCTAGTTCTTCCCACAACCATCCTTTTTTATCCTTTCTTTTTCCCTCTCCCACTCTATATCCACTATGCTACCCATATATTTATATTTCGTCAGTTTGATTAACGTAATATAATTTGATTATATATGAAAATTTAAAAATATAATAATATTTATAAAGGTTTAAAATTATTTTTAAAAAAATACATTTTTTTAGATTTTTTATTAAATAAGTGAAAGCAAACATAGCTTAAATGTGATAGTGTTATTAGCTTCAATATCTATCAAATAAGAACGAGTATCGACTTAAAAAAAATGTCATATAAATTAGGATAAAAAAGGTATTACTTTTTCTAATCGAAGTCTCTATTTCGAGCGGAAAAACTCCATCTAGACTCTATGTGAGATGAATTTGAATTAGTAAGAATTCAATATTAGTTATTTTTTTTAAAAAAATATTTACATTATATTGAAACTGCAAATGGACAGTGAAGGAATGAAACTATCGTAAAAAGCAAAGAAAATTTACTATATAGACAAGAAAAGAAATGTAGCAACAAAATTTGGATATTGTGAAAGTGTTACATTTGAGAAATGCTTAATTTTTATGATTAAATTTATTGCAAATGATAAAAAAATATGTATGATTTTGAATTATTTTTGCTTTTCTATGCTTTTTTTTTTTTCTTTCTCCTTAACCTTTCCCACTTGGATGATGAGATAATGATGACCCCAGCCTCAATAGCATATGCTCAACACCAAAAAACTCAAGAGAGAGAGAGAGAGAGAGAGGTGTTTCAGAAAAGGAAAAGAAAGGTACTTCTTTTTATCCCACATTCTGATCATTCATTCCAGTTGGTTTTGCAGTGAAACCAACTGGGATTCACCTCATTTCTACCCATGATGAGATTTTGTGGGATAAAGTTTTGATCTTGATGCTTCTATCTTGATTTTCTGTTTGGTTGCTGTTGTACTGGTGGGTGAAATAGGACCTTGATATAGAAAGAATACAGAAGGAAAAACTGGATATAGGAAAAGAAAAAAAAGAGCTTTTTTCTGTTCCATTCAGTGATTCCATTACAGCTAACATATGGTCTTTTTTTAAACCACTTGTTGTCTTGGCATGATTGTACTTTTCTGTGTTCTTTACATCAAGTAAGCTGGGGTTTTTATTGCTTCTGAGTGAGTAAAAATCCAATCTTTTATTGCTAGGAGCAAGAAATAACAAAGATTGAAAAACCTGGGATAGTTTACTCAGTTGCAGTGAGTAATTGGAGCCTTTTTTTTGTTCAAGAATTTGCTTTCTGTCTGCCCCTTCTTGGGGTTTTCACTAAAGGGTTTGATTAGGAGTTTGTAGAGGTGGGTTTTGCAGCAGAATCTTGAAATTAATCAATTTCAGCTTTTTGTTGGAATTATGAGATGTGTTTGCTTGAGAAATACTGAAATTCAGGTCAATTATTGACTTTTAATGAGCTTTTCTGCTCTGAGTGGGTTTGCTCTTAAGCTTTCAAGGCATTTTCTGAAGATATGTAGGTGGATTCTATTAAAGATGTCCTTAAATTGCAAATTGTTGGGCATGAATGGGAGCTTCTCTTCAAGTTTTAGGCTGAAGAAGGGCAGAGAGTCTTTGCCAGGACCAAATTGTGGGTGGAGATGGCAAAGGAAGCTTTTGTTTTTATGGATCATTTTCTTTGGAATTGGATTTTTTTGGTTGGTCATTAGTTTAAATGGTGGTGTTTATAGTTGGAAGCAGGAGGCTTCAGAACTAAATGAAGATAAATCTTATTTTCTTCTTGAACGTTTCAATGTCAGCAAGGAACAAATTCAAGATTTAGCTACCTTATTCTTTGATAAAGATCAGGTATCTTGCAGTTACTTTGAATGCTTTTGATGTCCTTTTCGTTTGACGTTTAAATAGTTGCTACTATGTTTATATTCTGTTCTGTTACAAATAGTAAAAATTTCTGCCAAGACGAGGAAAATTTAGAAGATTGCAGATTTAGTGAGAGGGTAGATACAGCTAATTCAGTTACATCTAAAAGGATTAGCTTTATGAGGTTTAGTTGCAGACTTTCTGTGTTTGATCAAAACTGCTGAGAACCTTTCTTGTATCATGGTTGAACAAATTGAAAAACCTTTCATCTGAGTGAAACTATATGGCATTCTAAGCAAACTCATGCTTGATTTGCAACTTGTTCATATTTGGAAGGAGCAGGTTCCAAAAGGAAGAAGAGTTCCTAAGTTCTCTCAGTATAATTGTTGATGTGTGCATCCAGCATTTCTCTTCCAACAGTTTGTTCCTTCTTCTTGCCTTCTGTTTGTTACTGTTCTTGTGGAGTTAAGTAGACACTCTCACTTCTCTTCATTGAAATTTTATTTATTTTCGGTCAGCACCCTGTAGATCAGATTGGCAAGTTGAATGTTAGAATCTTGGTTTGGAGTATATGATACTTGGTAAAATATTCACTCCAATATAGGCCTTCCAATCGTTGAAGAAAGCTGGCTTTTATGTAGTTTCTTCTGTAAATCAGTATGCAGCTGGAATTTGCTCTGCCCACGGTGCTAATGTGTACTGTGTAGTGCTGTGGCACTTCTGGTTATATTCCCATTTTTGCAAATGAGAAAACAGTTTGGACTTGCAATTTCTTTAAAAGGTGAAAAACCGAAATTAGGTCTTTGGTAATAACATATCTCTAATGACATACCAAAATTTGTTGTTACTGTTGCATTGCCTTCTAGATCCATGGGGAATCTTAGTAGCTCAATTGGTTAACTACCTGAACTTTCACCTTATTTGGGAGGATTCGGTTCCCCTCTCCTTACCTCCAATTTTTTTATATTTTTTGAAAAAGCCTTCTGGAGCCACATATCGTTCATGTAACAAAAAAATTGTCACCAGAAATTAACATTCAAAATAAATCTCTCTCTAGTATCTGTTACCCCTATACTGCATTAGTGCTATAGAGAAATTCTAATATTTTAAATACCTTCAGAAGGTATTAACTTTGAGAACTTCTTACTAAAGTTAGCTAGTTTGTTGAGTAAATGTGGAACTCTTATGCACTCACCTAGCTCCTGTAAATTTAACACCATGAACAAAATGAATGTTTCAGGCTTGGTTGTGGGAAAGAGAGAAGAGAGGAGTGAGTAGAAAAGAGATGGGAAAATAATTAATGAAAGGGGTTTTTCCATTTTCTATTGAGTTGAAAAGAGATGAGCATTTCAAGGATGATTCTACTTTGGATGTCAGCTTTAGAAATATAACCTGACGTTCTGGAATGACACGATAAGCATGGCTTGATGTGTTGGAGAACTTGAATGTCACTATTACTGCTCCTTTTTTCAGTACTACCTTAAAGGCTTTGCTAAATTTTGATTTCTGAATTATCAAAAAAAAAAAATTGTTGTTGAAGGAAAACGAAAAATAAAGGTCATCTTTTCATACCATTTTCTCTCTTATGATTAAAGATCAGATATCTCTGTTTATAGTAATTGACCTCAGTGATCTCAACTGCGTAGATTTCATCCTTGGAATGCTCAAAAGGTCATGGGCATGAAATGCCTATGAGTACTACCATTACTTGCCTTCTCAAGGTGCTAGGTTCGGAGAGTCTGGAATATGAACAGCAATATGAGATGGTTGTAGACAATATTGAAGCAAAAAGCCAGTGCCCAGTTCCAGATGAGGAGACACTGAAAAATAGTGACATTTCACTAGATGACAAGTCATTACCATATGTTTTGCATCGTTTATCTTCTCTAGTCTCAACAGATCCTAAGTTCTTTGAAAAGGTGAGCCCTTATGAATGGTTAGAAACTGATCTTTACTATCTTTGCCTTGCAACTGAGGAAATGTCCATCATGATTCTAGTTGGTTATGTTTATGAAGTTTTTGGACAAACTAATAGTTTACTCAATTTTGGTTCTGTATATTCTTTCATCTCTGTACATTGAACTTTTGTCCAGGAAGTAATCGCATCATTTGAAGGACGACTTGCCTTTGAGCTGATTGTAATTATTGGCTTTAGGACAAACACGTGCACTCTAACTATTACCAAAGTGCATACAGCAAGAAGTTCAAAAATTCTTTTGATTTGATGTATCAATTATCCTCTTCATGTAAATAATATCTAATTTAACATGTGCTCTGAAATAATGAGAAAATTATCCTCAAGGAGTGCTTGAAGGAATTGGTGAACCCTGTGATTATCTAGACTGCTCACACCATTTTTCTGTGGTTCATTTTTATCAGAAAGCATCACAAATAAGAGAAGTTGGGAATCTTAATCCAGAGCATTGTGATAGTATTGCCTTCTGTTTCACAAAACTATGCTGGTGGGTCCTTCTTGGGATTGTGATCAGTTGGAAGATACTTCTGTTATGTGCAAAAGGTGGGGAAAATCAACAGAACGGATTCATTCAGCCGCAACCACTGTCTCAACAACTTCATCCACTACAGCAGTTGCAGCAGCAGCAAGCTCAGATTTCCTCTCGAACTGGTGGGAAGTGGAGGAAGAAGGCTCTTGTTATCTTTGTCTTTGGTGGGGTGATCCTAGCCATCTGGTTGTATTTGTACCTGAGTGCAGACATTGCATTGAGGAGAAAAGAAACACTGACAAGCATGTGTGACGAACGAGCACGAATGTTGCAGGACCAGTTCAACGTAAGCATGAACCATGTTCATGCATTGGCCATTCTTGTTTCCACATTTCACCATGGAAAACAACCTTCTGCAATAGACCAGGTACGGTTATAGGTTCCTTTAACTTCTGTCATTATTATTTGTCCATGTATAAGTCAATTATCAAATTTTTTTACCCTTTGTTCTTTACTTAACCCCCCCCCCCCCCCCCCCCCCCCCCCCTCTTCCTCCTTTTTGGTGGGAGCAGGCCATAGGCTTTGCTATATATCTGATTCAAGAACTTGTGCTAAATGATTGAACTGAACTAGTAATACTAAGAACTGCAACTTGCAGTTTTCATAAATGAAATTAATCAACAGAAAAACTATTATTTAGACAATGTTTCTATACCACCCTCTCCACACTGCCAAAAAATGAAAGAAAGGTTAAAGCATGATAAAGTGGGAGGAAGAGTGTACAAGTTGTCTTTGGACTTTGAATGTAACTATGATGTTTTTTCTTGCTCTCTACAGAAAACTTTTGAAGAATATACTGAGAGAACAGCTTTTGAAAGGCCACTTACAAGTGGTGTTGCCTATGCTTTAAGGGTTCGTCACTCAGAGAGAGAAGAGTTTGAGAAGCTGCATGGGTGGACTATAAAGAAAATGGAATCAGAGGACCAAACTTTAGCACAGGATTATATCCCTGCAAACTTGGATCCTGCTCCTGATCAAGATGAATATGCACCTGTCATATTTTCACAACAAACAGTTTCCCATATAGTCTCTATTGATATGATGTCTGGAAAGGTGTGCATTCTTGATTATAAATTATTTTTCCTCTTTTACTGATTTGCTGAATATCATATTCCAGTAGTAAAACTGGCTTAGATAGATTATTCTGCATCGAGGGTTAATTAAAATTGATGGCAACGGGTGAGGGCAGGTTCGGGATGGTGAAAGCTTCACCTTCTACCAATAATACCCCGTCCCGTGATGTCCCTTTCTGCTAGATTTTCTTCTCTGTTTGCCCTTCCCGAACCTGTTACTGCAGGATGTTTTGTGCACCGGGCTGCCCTTTTTTGCCATTTTAATGATTTCCGTTAATTTTCTTAATGCTTTTTCCCATTAGTTCCCACTATTTTCTCATGTTTTCATTATACCTTTTTGTTATTTTTCCACGGCATAATCATTGTTTTACCTT
The DNA here is from genome assembly GCA_037074985.1 of Solanum bulbocastanum. Lineage (NCBI taxonomy): Eukaryota > Viridiplantae > Streptophyta > Magnoliopsida > Solanales > Solanaceae > Solanum > Solanum bulbocastanum. Next base: position 39,449,430 of record CM073603.1, on the reverse strand, counting down.
TACTCGTGTTCATCTATCATTTGGAGGAAAGTAAACGTTTAGTCTATTAAATAAAACAAGTTAACTTCGACGATTATGTATGAAATAAAAGTGACATTTAAGGAAGCAAATAGTGATACCAAAAATAAAAAACCAATGAACTTCAAAAACTCTGATCCCTTTGCCCTCCAGCCCACTGGCAATGTCTTTTTCACCTAGTCCAGTCCATTGCCATCCCTAGGAGAAGGGAAAATTTCTAGTAGTGATGGTTTCGAACAAACTTGTATATTTTCTATCAAGAGTGTAAGTGTTTAGATAACTATGATGGCCTGTATGACATTTTACCTAAATCTATGTTTCCATTGGAATATATTGCCTTTGTTTTCTTATGAAGTTTCATGTGTATTAATATTCCCGTGTCTTCTGGTTTAATTGTGTGTAAAAACCTATATTCTCAATCTACTAGTTGTAGGGAATTTCCTTATGTGCTTAAGTTTACCTTCCTATTTCTTGAGACCGATATTATTTTTGTTGTTGTTTATAGGAAGATCGTGAGAACATTTTGCGAGCAAGGGCTTCTGGCAAGGGGGTTTTGACGTCACCCTTTAAGCTATTGAAATCCAATCACCTGGGTGTTGTTCTTACATTTGCGGTCTATAATACTCATCTCCTTCCTTATGCTACCCCAGTGGACCGCATCAATGCTACTGTTGGGTAAGTTTCATCCTAGAAAACTGGGATTTTTCTATTACAGCTCTAGATGTTGTCCTTGTGGTGTTCAAGTCTTTTATCCCTAATTTCTTATTGTGTTCATTTTTGCATTTATGTTGAAAAGGTACATTGGTGCTTCTTACGATGTTCCATCATTAGTCGAAAAGCTTCTGCATCAGCTTGCAAGCAAGCAAACTATTGTGGTAAATGTTTATGATACAACTAACAAGTCTGTTCCAATTAAAATGTATGGCGTGGATGAGAACGACACAGGATTACTTCAAGTTAGCAACCTTGATTTTGGGGATCCTGCAAGGAACCACGAGATGCATTGCAGGTCAAATGATAGTAGTGTTCATGATGTAAAATTAAATGCCATGAATATGTTTCCAGTTTATAATTTATCTTTTCTTTTATCACAGGTTCAAGCAGAAACCTTCTCCACCATGGACTGCAATAACTCTATCTGTTGGAGTCCTTGTTATCACTCTGCTTATTGGTCATATCTTCCATGCTGCCATCAACAGAATTGCTGAAGTTGAGGGTCAGTATCAGGAAATGATGGAGCTCAAACATCGTGCTGAGGCTGCAGATATAGCAAAATCTCAGGTTTGATCCACCTAATGAATCAGATTATGTTTTTCCTTTTAGGTATCATTTCTTTCAGTTCAATGGTGTCATGATAACATAGTTCTGAAGTAACTTTCAATCCTCTTAAAATAGATCCACTTCTTTTGTTCATCTTCGGAAGACCCTTTCTTTTCTACTTACTTCCTTCCTTCATTTTACAGTTTCTTGCAATGGTTTCTCATGAAATCAGGACTCCGATGAATGGTGTTTTAGGTAATTAACATGCTTTTATTTTACAACTTTGCACTTAATTAACAGAAAGGGGGTCTGGAAAAGGGTGATTCTTATTACATATTTGCTCAGATATTGATAATAATTTCTTCAATAAGTACAGGCATGCTTCAAATGCTCATGGACACGAACCTTGACCTAACGCAACTGGATTATGCACAAACTGCTCTTGCTAGTGGGAACGATCTGATATCATTGATTAATGAGGTTCTGGATCAGGCTAAGATTGAATCAGGAAGGCTTGAGCTGGAGGCTGTTCCTTTTGATATCCGTGCTGCACTTGATAATGTTTCATCGCTCTTCTCAGGAAAATCTCATAAAAAAGGGATTGAGGTACGTTATCATGATCTTTTTCTCACAAGTCAGTGTCATAACTACATAAGTTTTCCTCCCTTCGTTTAGTGTTCTCTCTCTCTCTCTCTTTTATTACTGTCATTCCTTTAGCTAGCTCATGATGCCTTGTATTTTGTGTTATTTCGTGGAAGCAGTTGGCTGTTTATGTTTCTGACGTAGTCCCAGAAGTTGTTATCGGAGATCCAGGACGGTTCAAGCAGATAATTACGAATCTAGTTGGAAACTCAGTTAAGGTTGGTTAAGCCTTCTCTGATAATGACTCTAAAAGAAAAAGTAGGGTCTATTTGATGATCCACCAATTTTCAGTACCTAATATTGAATGTTATAAATGATTAGAAATCATACTTGCTCAATAAAGGAAACAGAAGGTCACTTTATTCATTTTTCATTATGTACTACTTAAAATGCCTTACAAATTTTAAGGAAGATCATCTGTTACCTATCTTCTCATTTCATTACTTTCACTTCACTAAAATCTTGTTTGCTCATAATGCAGTTCACAAATGACAAAGGGCACATATTTGTCACAGTACATTTAGCTGATGAAGTGAGGAACCCTCATGATGTGACGGATGAAGTCTTGAAACAAAGCTTAACCTTTGTTCAAGAAAGGTCAAATGCATCTTGGAATACCTTAAGTGGATTTCCTGTAGTTGACAGATGGCAAAGTTGGCAAAAGTTTGATAGGCTGACCAGCACAGAGGAAGAAGTGGGAAAGATCAAGTTGTTAGTGACCATAGAAGACACTGGTGTGGGAATTCCTCTTGAAGCACAGGCCCGCATTTTCACACCTTTTATGCAGGCTGACAGTTCAACATCTCGAACATATGGTGGAACAGGGATAGGATTGAGCATTAGCAAACGTTTGGTGGATCTCATGGGGGGGGAAATAGGCTTTTTCAGTGAACCTGGAAGAGGGAGTACATTTTCATTCACTGCAGCCTTCACAAGAGGAGAAGAAGGTTCCTTAGAGCGTAAATGGAAACAGTATGATCCAGCTTTTCCAGAATTTCGTGGGTTAAGAGCATTGGTAATTGATGATAAAAGCATTCGAGCAGTGGTCACAAAATACCATTTGCAGAGACTGGGAATATGCGTCAACATAACTTCCACAATGCGTTCAGCATGTTCATATCTCTCTAATTGCTCCAATACTAGGTAATGTCATGGTAATATTTCTTTTTTAGAGCGCAAAGTTGATGGTGGTCTGAAGTATCAGATGCATTTATAGATAGAAAGTAGAACTTCTACTAAATACATCTTTCTAAATTCCATCAATGCAATTTCAACTAATATGCTGTGAGAAACTTTCTACCTTTTGAAGAACACTGGTAAATAGTCTTTACTGTATTACATCATTGTCACTTCCTTAAACCCATCTTGAGTTCTTTACCTCCGTAACATATTCCGGAAAGTTAGGCATCAAGGAATTGGCATTATCTGGGAGATTGGGCAAAGGATAGGAGTAATTAGCATGAGTGTGACTGTGTGAGTGAGATAGATTGTTAGAGAGATAGAGATAGATAGATAGATAAATAGAGAGAGAGAGAGAGCTTATCGTAAAGACAGTTTATGGGAGGAACTAAGGACCTTCAGATCATGTGGGTGTAAATTTCTTCTACTTCTGCAGTCTTTCTGAGGATTTCCCATACTTTTGGTGGGTGTAAGTTTCTTCCTCATCATTTCTTGGATGATGAGTTTTTTGTTAATACAAAGTTACCCTTGTCTCAAAAAAAGGACCTTCAGATCATGTGTAAACAACATTTTGTTCAATTTGTCCTATGATAAGCATGTTCGGTAACACTACTTGATTTTGAATTACAAGTGTTTGCTTTGCATCACGTGAGGTTTATTTATTCTAAAGTATCTAATAATATAATTCAGGTCAAATAATCTGCAAGATGTCCATCTTGAAACTTGTTGAATTATGTGAATCCCCTAGTCTAAAAGCTTAAGTTATCAGAGAGTCAATACATTTATTTAGTTATTTCTAAAATCTGCAAGACAACCCCTCATGTGCGAGCTTGGTCCAAGCATATGGAAGGTTTTGTTGATGGGTGAAGGTTAGACTCGAACCTAGGACTTCTGCATACTTTGAGCAATTTGAATTGTATGAGCTGCCTGCATCTAAAAGTTAAAATCATTGGTAGGGAGCATTTTCATTTATTTGCTTTTGGTCTGTTAACATAACTGACTGAATGAGTGGGGTGGATCTTTGAAGTGCTGCAGTTTTTTTAATGATGTTGGCATTATTGATTCATTTAGTCGAAATTTTGCTTATTTTGCAGCGCATTGGAACATTTAGCCGTGGTTTTTGTTGACCAAGATAGTTGGGATAAAGAAACTTCTCTTACACTAAGTAATATGTTGAAAGAGCTCAGACCAAATGGCTCAACTACTCCTTTGGGGAAGCCTCAAAAAATCTGTCTCTTATGTATGAGCTTTATGGAGAAAGATGATCTTAAATCAGCTGGAATTGTGGACTACGTGTTAACAAAACCCGTGCGGTTGAGTGGGTTGATAACATGCTTTCAAGAAGCCATTGGCTACCAAAATAAGAAGCTAGTAACTCAACCTTCAACTCTTGGAAGTCTGCTGACAGGAAAGCATATATTGGTGGTAGACGATAATAATGTAAACAGGAGAGTGGCAGAAGGTGCTCTAAAGAAGTATGGGGCGATAGTGACCTGTGTAGACAGTGGAAAGGCTGCTTTGACACATCTTAATCCACCACACAATTTTGATGCTTGTTTTATGGACCTCCAAATGCCTGAAATGGATGGGTCAGTAAATTAAATCTGTCTCTAATTTTTCCTTTTGCCAACACCACCTTCCCACATTTAAAAAAGAGGGGCAGGAATAATGTACGGGTCTGTAGATATTTGATCACTTAGATGAGCATATCTCTGATAGTCTCTATCTCCATATGCAGGTTTGAAGCGACACGACAAATACGCGATCTAGAAAACAAATACAATGAAAAGGTCGATTCTGGTGAGTTACTTCCCGGCATGTCTGCCAGAGTGGCTCATTGGCACACGCCAATATTAGCAATGACAGCAGATGTAATTCAAGCAACAAATGAAGAGTGCATGAAGTGCGGTATGGATGATTATGTATCAAAACCATTTGAAAAAGGGCAGCTTTATTCAACAGTGGCACGCTTCTTTGGGTCAGGTTGATTAGGACATCTCATTAACTGTGCAGCAGCGTCTTTTGAGGTCCAGTCTTATGGTTTAGTTATAACTTGTTTCCGGGATAAAGGGACTAAGCTATTTGAATATCTATCGGATTCCTCCATTGGTAGTGGAGGACGGAGCTTTGGCCAGTCAGATGTGTGACAGCTGTCTCCCACTCTAGCTGCTGGATGATTTAGCAGCTCATCCTAAACACCTCCACCTTCCTTTTGTGGTAATCTACCTGCCTCCTTATCAGATAGACGGACTGACTTTCCTTATCTTCAATTCACATGAATTGATATCCATTCATTTGCAGGAATGCTGGCTAACAACTAGATACAAAAAATTAATCATGGATACTCCCGGATTGCAACCCAATCACTGACGAAGACTATTCCATCATGTGGCAACTCTCACGAGGATGCAATAAGAGAGGAAAACTTATTCAGCATATGCATATTACACCTTTCTCTGTGAAGTTCCTGACAATTGAAGCCAGTTTGCTAACTCCCTTGAAGCAGGGTTGTGCCAAAATACTCGTGTTTCTTCGTAGGTCCCGAGATGTATCCTGTGTTTCAGGAGCTCTAATCGAAAAAGATGTAAATAGCATAGAAGTTTGACAAGGGAAGCAGCTGCAGGAATGCAAACAATTTTTTTCTTTAATTTCACCTTAGTAGTTGAGTTTAGGAAGTAAATTCTGGCTGTTATGAGATCAGATTAGATTAGGCTAGACCTACACTGAAAGTTTTTCTTCCTTTTTAAGTGTTTCTGTAGTGAGTCAAAAAGTATATTTAAAGCTGTAGACTCTGTAATATTCTGTATATAAAGATGCTGAAAATAGGTTGAGTTTGGTGTTGTAAGTGAAATAGTTTGAACTGTTGAATACTAAAATGTAACATATCTTTTGGAGTGAATATCAATTCTTGCATTGTTAGACACACAGTACAGATTTTCTTTTGTTCATCTGTACTGTATGTAGTAGGCGCATGTCACGAGTTCAAAAGACCATCGGCTCAAGTGCAACAAATCTCGGTATAAAGAAAAAGAAGACAATGAAAAGAATATAACAAATAACAAGGAACAGTGCAAAAGCAGCCAAAACAACAATAAAATCACGTGATAATCGAAATAACATAAACAACATACTAGGATAGACTATGAAAAATATATAATAACTACAATAAGACAACTAGTATCATTACAAACACCAGTCATCCTAAGCAAGACAACACTACACTACGTACTACCCTTTTACCCTAATACGTAATATCCTCACCCTTCTATTTAGGATCATGTCCTCAGTAACCTGAAGCTAGATCATATTCTGTCTTATCACCTCTGCCAATACTTTTTGGCTTATCCTTGCTTCTCCTCGTACCTACTATAACCAACCTCTTGCACCTTGTCATTGGTGCATCTATGCATCTCCTCTTCATATCCTTCAACTTGTCCTTCACGGAGGCCACACCCACCTTGTCCCGAATATCCTCATTTCCAACCTTATCGTTCCTAGCATGACCACACATTCACTTCAACATCTTCATCTCAGCAACATACATCTTTTAGACATGAAAATTCTTGAATGTTCAACACTCAGTCCCATACAACAAAATCGATCTAATCACCCTTCTATAAAACTTATCTTTGAATTTTGAAGATTAATATCACAAAACTCCATAGACAAGCCTCAACAAGTATATTATATTATGCATAAGTCATCACATGATGCATGAAAGATAATATGGATACCAAACACATAAATAATGCAGTATAATAAGTATCTTTTTAATCGGTCCATTACTTCTAAGTGCACGATTAATAAGGAGTGATGAGTATCAGACAATCAATTAAGTGTTCCATTACGATAAAGCTAGTCTTTTTTAAAAAAATATATTTTTTATCCCATTAATTAATAAATTTTTAATTTTAATCCTCATAATATAAGTACATAAATTTTTTAATTAATTAAATTATATAAATTTTAATTCTTTTGTTTGCAATATTCATAAATTTTACATAATCATTCATTGTTTTAACACTTAATTACCCAATGCATTAAATTTGTACTAGTTCTTCATCTTTGATGATAATATAATTTTGCAAGTAGTAAAATATGATATGTTTTCCGATATAGAGGAATCAAAAACACATATTTTATTAATTAGTACTCTTTCTTCACTTTTACTTGTCATCGAGAGTCAAATCATATAAACTTTTACCAACATTTTGAGATGTGGTATTTCTTAATCACATTAGTATGCGATGGATGGTAACTTATAACATTTTTCGTGTAATTTTTGAAAATTAAAATATAATTTTTTAAAATATTAAATTAATCTAATTCAGTTTAAATTTGAAGATTAATCAAATTAACTCTAACAAAATAAAATATAACACCGACCAATCTTCCTCAAAAAAGTTTTTCTCAAAATAGTGATATTTGGGAAAGCTAAATACGCTTAGTCATACTCCCTCTGTCCCTAATTATTTATCCACTTTTGAATTGACACACTTAATAAGAAAATTATGATTGACATAATAAGTTTACCATTTTACCCCTATTAATTATGAAGCAGATGAATAAAAAACTTAAGATTTTCAAAAAGTTCTACCTTTTTCAAAGTAATTAATTGAGGATATAATAGGTAAAAATAATTTGTCCTTCCTTAATGTGTCAAAATGAATAAGTAATTAAAAACAACTAAAAAAGAAAAGATATACAAGTAATTAGGAACAGATTAATAAAGGACCAAAAATGAAAATATATTATCGGATTGTGATGGAGTGACAAGTTGTCTTCATCCTTAACGTGAGATCTCAAATTTGACTCCTTCATATATGAAATCACTTTTGTTAGGGGCACCCTCAAGGTAGGATTTTCAGAGGCAACTTCAGATTTAGTCAAATTCAAATATAAATAGTTTTTTATACAAATTTAAATTTAGTTATACTTCAATATGAGTATCCGAACCAAAAAAATAAAAGATTATCCCATCTCTTTCTTTTCCTTCCACTTGCGTGTAAATTCCACTTCCTCCTCCAATTCACTCATTTAGTGATCCCTAGAAAACTCCATTTCTGGGATTTTGAAGCTGAAGAACAATGTCGGATTATCTTCCAAAAGATGTTCTTGTTGAAATTCTATCAAAATTACCATTGAAAACCCTTGTTCAATGCACCACCATATGCAAATCATGGTATTACATAATCATAAACCCTAATTTCATTTCTCTCCATCACAACACCTACATCAACACCGCCGGTCGCCGTCCTTTACTCTTCGTCCGGCACTTCAACATGTTCGATAGGGTCGAACGTTACGCTTTGCACTTCGACGATGAAGAGTTGGGAGATTCATCAGATGCCGATTCGTTCGAGGAGTATCTTGAGCTGAAATGCCCTGAAAGAAGTCGTAGTGAGTATTTGAGAATTGTTGGTTGTTGTAATGGTCTTATTTGCTTATCTGATGATTATGATAAGTTTACGGATACTGTGGTTTTATGGAACCCAATAATTCGTAAACATGTGAGTTTGCCGAATCCTAATTTGGGGTATAATGGACGTGGGTCTTGTATTTATGGGTTTGGGTTTGATGGTGTGAAGCATGATTATAAAGTTGTTAGGGTTGTTTATAATAGTACTGCTACTGAGGATTATAAATTGCAGATTCCACCGACGATTGAGTTTCTTGATAAATTAAGGGCTGTTAAATTCTTGGTTCCACCTGGGGTTGAGGTTTACTCTTTGAGTAGTGGGGTTTGGAGGACTATTTCTGATGCGTGCCCTTCCTATATTTTGCATCAAAATCACTCTGTTTCGACTTTTCTTAATGGGGCTGTTCATTGGATTGCATCTCATTCAAGTGACGATGATGATGGTAATGGGAATAGCAACAATGATTGTAATTGTAGTGGTAGCAGCAGCAGCAGCAACAGTAATAGTAAAGATTGTAGTTTTATTGTAGCGCTTGATGTGGCGACTGAAAAATTTAGTGAAATAAGCTTGCCAGATAGTGTTGCTGAGAGAAATGTAATGAAATTGGATGTGATGATTACGGGTACGTCGCTTGCCCTAATTGAGTACGAAAAGTTTTGGCAAAGTGATTATTGCTGGATATGGGTGATGAAAGAGTATGGTGTGGTGAAGTCTTGGAGTAGGCTGCATAATATTGATTTGAGAGGAGGATTCAGGAATGTTGTGGGATTTAGGACTCACGGTGAGTTGTTGATTTCTGCCAGAATGGTAGGAATGGTTTCATACAACCCCAAGAGGAGAAACATAAGCTATCTTGGAATCCATGGCACCAATCGCTCATTCCATGGTGAGCCTTTTTTCGAGAGCCTAGCTTTAGTTGGGAAAGAAGATAGATTTACGCAGCAGGCAAATTCGACTACTGATGTTGTTCAAGAAGTTGGATCTGTACTGGATAATGGTGAAGATGGAACTGTACTGGACAATGGTGGAGATAGCACTGTACTGGATAATGGTGGAGATGGAACTGTACTGGATAATGGTGGAGATGGAACTGTACCGGATTATGGTGAAGATGGAACTGAGGAACATACATGATAGTTAGTCCAGGTAAACAATGTTCATATGATATCCAAGAGTAAAATGACCTTAATGATGTTTAGTGGTTAAAATGACCTTAGCTCCTTCAGCATTTTTTTCCATGGTTATTTGTGACAATTTGCATCTAATTAAAACAGATGTTTAGTGGTAATTTAACTTCTTGCTCTTTGCTGATAATGACTGCCTTTTAAGGTGTCCTTGTTAATTTGGTTAGAATTAGATTTCATTGACTAGTTATCAGCCTCTTTTGATAGAATAATGAACTTCAGCTTCGGTTACAAAATGTCTGAAGCTTACATGTGATGAAAAGGGTATACTGCTAATCTGTTGGTGTCTGGATTACGGGTGCGTCAATGAGAATTGAGTAATCTATTTGCAAGACACATTTTCGTAAATATTTCATGCAGTGAATAAAAGAAAATTTATTCGTTAGATATCTTTTGTTTGGGGTTGATGAATGGTCATAACAGTTTTGGAGGTGTTTTGTTCTCCTTGTCTGTGTCCCCAGCCCCAACCTGCCTCATCTTCTCTTTTGTGAATTGCTTTGCCGGTTACCATTCAGGATGTAGATATTTTGTCTGATTTAGGCAACTTTTTTCAGGAATACTAGATTCACTACAGTCGAAGGAAGATTTTATCGGAGTGGTTTTACTGGTTCACACACTACAGTCGAAGGAAGATTTTATCGGAGTGGTTTTATTGGTTCACCCCTTGGATTGTCAAGCATACTTGTCATGTGCTGCTGGCTTGTGTTCCTATTTTCTTTGTATGACTAGTAATTGTATTTGCATACTTTGCTCTGTATATATCTCACTGAGTGTGTTGTTGCTCGGTATATATCTAGGAAATTTAAGGGGTTCAAATACCTTTTTTTGTAATGATGAGTCCTGACAGAGTGTGTTGTTTTCCATACGAAATGAAAGAAATAGATTACTTGTGCGTAATTTGATCAACAATCTGCCGTGAAGTTTGCAAATTTGTGGACTCCGAGCCTGGTACCAACAGTAATACTTATTTGTAAATTGTTCCTGCATGAAATAGAATTAGGTCAAGAGTATTATTTACCATATTTATCAATTATAATTATAGTAGAATTAGTTACCATATTTGAATCCTACTTCCATTGCTAATCCGTGTAGGATTGTTACTCACTCCCATAATTTTCCCAAGTAAAGTAGAATTAGTTACCATAGTTAAATCCTACTACTAGGACAAGACAAGTATCAATTTTGTTAATAAATACGCCCCATTCAACACTCTCAAAATATCAGACAGAGCATTCCACAACACAAGTAAAAATTTTCCCTGTAGCAGTCCCCCATCTCAATCAATTTCTCTCTTCTTTTACTAGTAATGGAAATGGCTGGCCGAGCCACATCTTTCATTCAACGCCTGCAATTACACCCACGTATTTTCAGCCAATTCCAACGAGTCATGAATGATTATTCAACCGACAAGTTGAATGCTGCCGATCTTGTTTCCGAATTGGATACTCTTTTTCAATTCCACCCTGATTTTCTAACTGGCTATAGAATTTCTTGCCGCCACACTTGCGACCAACATTACCTTCCCCTCCGCAGTCACCAAAGAAGAAGGGTCCCTCCCTGATAGAAATGAATTAAGAAGAAAAGTAAAAGAGAACAAGTTAAATATAATAAATCAAATAAGAAATACTTAAAAAAATAATTATTGAAGGTGTGATATACTTTGATATGTCATTATTAAATATATCTTTTGAAATATTTCCTTTATTATATATTGTTATAAAACAAATATAGAATGTTAGATAGAAATTAGAATTAGATAAATCAATAAAATAAGAATTTGCAAATCATTCCCGCGTGAAATAGAAATAGGTCACTTACCATATTTACCAATTATAGTTGTTCCCAATTAGTTTTAGAATTAGTTACCATATTTAAATCCTACTTCCACTAGAACAGGACAACTATTAATTTTTCCATTCCCAATCCCTGTAGTATTGTTACACTCTTCCGTAATTTTATTTATAAATACCATTCAACGCTCTCAAACTATCAAACACAAGCTGAAATTTTCCCTCTACCAGTCACAAATAATGGAAAGGGATGGTCTCACGGCCTGTGCAACATCTTTCATTCAACGCCTGCAATTACACCCACGTATTTTCAGCCAATTCCAACGAGTCATGAACGATTATTCAACCGACAAGTTGAATGCTGCCGATCTTATTTCCGAATTGGATACTCTTTTTCAATTCCACCCTGATTTTCTAACTGGCTATAGAGTTTTCTTGCCGCCACACTTGCGACCAACATTACCTTCCCCTCCGCAGTCACCAAAGAAGAAGGGTCCCTCCCTGATAGTGTTGAAGCCTTTTATTGAATTTATGAATAAAGTGCAGAAACGCTTTGCTAATGAACGGGGAGTTATCCTGGAATATTTGGAGACCATTAGGAAATTGACACAAGCTAAACTCTGTAATAAAGAGGCTTATGATGCAATTATGATAATCTTTGATAAAGAAAATCAAGATTTGATAGATGAGTTTAAGTTTCTTCTTTTTGGTAGAAACGGAAATAAAAACGAGAAGAAGAAAGAGGACAAGAAGAATTCAATGGAAGATGAGATGTTTGAGGTTGACATGAACCTGACCCGTCGGAAAACAGCTGAGGATACTGCAAAAGAGTTGATGCACTCACTACAACAACATGAGGATCAACAAATCAATATCAACATTTATTTCAGTGCTGTGAGTCTGGGCTACATAAGGAAAATATATAAAGAAGAAGGTTCCTCTATTATAACAAGATTGCGGGATGATCCAACGAGTGTTTTGCCCAAAATTTTGAAAAAGTTGGAGTCGGAAGAAAAGGTGCTGATCAAAAAGTGGGGCGATATTCATGAGAAGAAAAACAATCCATGTAAATTAGGGAGTATAGTATAGGAGTATACTTTGTTATTATGCCGTATAATGAATTGCAGATAGTTCCATTAATTATAGTAGTAATTCTGTATGAAGTTGTCATTTACAAAGTTGCTGATTTGATACTATTAATATAGCTATTTGTCTTAAAAGCAGCTCTAAAAGCTCCATCATAGTGTCAAAGCATTATATAATTTTGATTTTTTCATGTACTCTAACATACTTGTGGAGAATCATCAAAGCAAGTGTATAACGCCTAAGAAATGGATTCACATCCAACGGCAAAAGTAAACTGTTAACCTATCAATACGCTATTAAAGATTTTTCAGAACTTGTCATACTGTTGGAGATAATTTTATGGTAGTTCTGAGTCATCAATAGATAGGGGTACAGGGAGATCATTTTTTTCAAGAACACTATCAATATACAAGAATAAGTCGGAATAACGACAAAACAAAATGATACATGTTATCCCGAATCATTTACATAGAGGTTACATACAAAACACAAACACAGAAATATTGGAAGTTGGGAACAAAGGGGGAAAGACGGCTCTTAACTATTCACAACTGCACAGTGCCTCCTAATCTCACCAGCAGAGCCGGTCTGGACTTCAATCTTTCCCATTTTCTCCATGGCTAAACCAAATTCGGCATAGAATTGTTTGAGTGATCCTTGTACTATATGGTTGATGAATGACTTTGTTGTCGCACTTGTTGTCAGGGCTGCATCAGATTGGAATGGCCCTTTTCTTTTGAGCACAAGCTTAAAGTAGCTAAGATCAAATTTACTGGAACTGCCAGGATCCATTTCGACAATTGTGGTATTGTCATTGATTGATTTGCATTTCTTCATTTTAAGATTAGCTGCATATTCTTTGTCTAGAGATGGATCTTGTTTGCCCCAAGTTCCAGTAAAATTGTATAAACGTGATGAAAATGACGGGCAATGAGAGACTCCAATGGTATGTGCACCTGGTAGAAAATTGTTCATACCAGTAATGTATGAAAAGTTTTAATATAGCATAAGCAGAAATGAGCACGGATGTACTAATTTACACTTACCAGACAATAGGACCCAAGTCTTTTAGGTCAAGACCCTTGCTGCCAAAAGATGTCTGGAGACTTGAAAAGTTACTTGTGGGAGGAGGGATGTTTGCCAAGGCTTCCGAGGAGTTTGATACCCTTTCGTCTCTTCTACCAGTTGGAACCTTCCAGTAAGGGCCTCCCTGGATAAAAAGGGAGATAAAGATTACGAGCATATTCCATTCAATTGAGCTCTTTAATGCATACAATAACTAGTTATCTCAGTTATCTAGCAACCAAGGCAACAATATCGGCACATGACACAACTCCAGGGCATTCAGCTTCAACTGCTTTCTTCACACCATCGATGAATGAGAAGCCTCTCAGCGTTTGATTAGGAACAGCTACTTTTTCAGTCTGGTTTTTCGTGCTCGGAGTAAAATTCAGGAGTACAGAACCATCACAACCCTGTACGAACCCAATCAAGTAAATCATTATTACTTCAAGAATGGCACTCTTCACATGAAATGAGGCATAAACTTACTCTGACAAGCGACAAGAGATGGAGTATTTGGGATTTGCTTTTGCACATATTCTTGAGTTATCTTCTCTGCTTGCGGACAGCTCTTTGCATAGAAGTTCAGCTGCAACTGACCATAGCTAGAACCCGCTATTCCTAGTAAAATACACAACACTAGAAAATTACTCAAATCGCCAAATTTAGCCATTTATATTACTTACTTCTTTTGCAACTTTTGGTTTTCGTTGTTTGAGTTGCTACACATATCAACTCCAAACAGATCAAAAAGAATTTATAGGCACATTGCTTTAGCTAACTTGCATTAGTTTAAGAAAGCAGATTTGTTAGAGTCTATCTCTTTCATTCAATGAGGTTAATATGTCTTGATCATATCAACTAATCCCTCACATATTAGACACTTAAACAAATAAACACTAATCTGATAATATCATTATTGTTACCTGCTGCAGGAGATTGTAGCTACCTTCATAATGGTGCATCAAAGGCCCGGTTCTTTTGATAATTAATACCTACTGTATTTTGGTAAAAATACACATAGCAAGCACAGAGAGGACGGCAGTCAACCTCGAGTCCATCAATGCCAGCTGGATGAAGAGCCCTCTCAGGGAAGGATCCATCTCGATGGACCAATGCATCCGGACCATCCTATACCAGTCTCTTTCTAACAACACTTGGGCTGTTTCACCAAGTTTGGGGGGTCTAAAGTCAAACTTCATAGAGAGTACTTATCTTTTATAGTTGTTATACTCAACGTAATCCTACAAGTGCAGTCTCGAGAAGGTAGAATGTAGGCAGACCTTACCAAGTAAGAATGTAAACAATTAAAACTTTTAATGTAAAATATAATACAATATTAAAATAATAAAGCTTGACTCAAAATTTTTAAAAAAAGTACCTATAATGATACGAAAATAGTTAAATTTGATAGGCTGATATAATGATATTAAAATAATTTTGATTTGTTGCCGTACTTGAAATTTAAAGAATACACCAAAAAACAAAATTGATTTTTTTTTATAAACACACAACAATAAATTTTGCATAATGCAAAAGGTTTGACCGTTTGGTAGAATAAAATAGAAAGTGGAATAAAAAAGATAAATATATGAATAGTAATATTGATTCATGATGATCGTCAACAGATAAATAAGTAGACAAAATAGGTAGTCACGTAAGAAAGAATCGTCAATTAACTAAACACTATCTATTTCTCAATTATTACAATGACCTCCACATTAAATAAAGTAAACATTTATTATTATATTTGCTATCCAATTTTTCTTTCAAATCTATCAATATATAAGTGAGTTCAGAGGCATAGCCAGGATAAAGAGTTTCGGGGTTCTAGATTTCCCTTAGAACCGTCAATCAATTTTGTTAGGGGTTCACAAATTAATATACATATTTATTTAATTAGTTTTCTAGTACAAATACAGGGTCTACGAAAAAGCTACTGGGTTTGTCCAAACCCATAAACCCCAAGTAGCTCTGTCTTTGTATATAACAATATTTCATTTCTTAATTATTATTATGACGTGCACATAAATAATGTTAACAATTTCTATTATAATTTCTATCCAAAAATTTCTTTTCAAATTCATCGACAGTGATTGCTTTAGTGGCCTTATGGTCGAGACAGCCTCGACAACTCCCAAACTCCGAGATAACTGGGATTCATGGGTAAATTTCACATATGGTCATGTAACTATCTTCTTATATTTTACAAAAGTCACTTACATATCATTTCTAACACAAAATTACTGAATTATGAGTATAACAGACAAATCACACAACCTGAAAATACATCATTTTAAGTGAATAACTCAATTTTTACTCTTTTTTCTTTAAATCTTAACTGAGTAAAATTAAGGTTTTTGTTGTTTATTCTTGTTAAATTGACGGAGGTAGCTAGAGGCCATTTGGTTATTGTTTTTGTTCTGTGTATTATTAAGAGATAGTATAAAGTATTAGTAGTTTAAAGTGTGCATCAAAATATGTAGTATTAGTTCCAAGTCAAGAAACAGAAAAAAAGATGGAGCAATATGAATGTATAAAAATGTAACAACTTCACCAGAAACCACCAACCTCAAGAGTTATTGTATTTGCTTAGGTATTTTTTTTCCTTTCTTATTTTTTTATGGGCAGAATATACCTAAGCAACTACACTTAGGTATTGGTTTGAGCCAAAAGGTTTACATGAAGGGTATTTGGAGACAAAAAGCTGACGGAGGATAGTTTTATACCAATTCAAATAATTGAAAGACATTTTTAGGCCTTTTTTGTATATTTAAATATAATAGAATTTCATCCATCACGTTGACGTCAAGGTGGACAGAGTAATTTTATATTAATTTCATACATTGATTGATTAGGGAAAAAAATATAGCAATAGAAGTGAATTAGTAGTTCCAATTTAGAAATTTTAGTCGAATGTTGTTGAATTGCATGAAATAACGTTATTTATAAAGTAAATAGTACTAAATATAATCAAACAATTGATACTAGACACTTTGAATTAGGAGAGCTAAATTGGACAATAAGGTGAACCCACTAGCTATAAAGTTGGCTTGAGTAACAAAGTAATTAAAATTTTATTTACACCAACCAAAAGAGCCTAGGATAACAACTTTATTATAATAAATATATTAAACATAAGAAATGATTTTACTTTTAAAAATGAATTACATAATTAATTGAGTCCATTCAATCGAGCTCGAGCTTCGATCAAGTTGAGCTTGATCGAGTCTTATGGATTGAGTCAAGCTAAATGGAACTTTGAACTAAATAAAGTACTCAAGTCAATATTGAAGTCTTCTTAAACCAAGTCAGAATTAACATCCTCTAATTAGCCTGCTTGTTTCTCTATTTATAGTATTTTATACTTACAAGTTACATATATCTTACCAAATAATATATATACTATAAACAAATTATTTCCTTCCTTTATTTGTTTTAGGTTATCAAAAAGAGAACATAGAAAAGAATTAAAATATTGAAATTCTCTTTCTCGAATTTAGAAAATCTAAATAAATTTCTCCTTTCTCTTCTTTTCTCGCAAGTGTCAAAATAGTTTTTTTTTTCTTTCTAGGATGTGTTTGATATGGTATTTTTCGATTCATTTCATGTTTATTAGGTCACTAATGAAAAAGTGAAAACAAGTTTAGTAAATGACTTGTGAAGTTCATTATCTTCTCCCAATCCCTTGACCGTCCACCCTTGAGCTCTAGTCAGAGGCGAAACCACCTATTTAGGTGGGGTACACATGTGTGTGTGTATATATATATATATATATATATATATGGATAGAAATTAGGATATAATTAGCAATGCATCCATAAAAAGCATAGGAGTGTTATTGTGTTGCTGATACAAGCTAGATGATCCATCCAAGATCTAGGTTCGAATCTAACTAGAGTGTGGTTCGCCTCTAGCTCCGGTCACGAGAAAGTCCCACTCGATTCCCATCATATTTTATTTATTTATCAAACACTAAAAAGATTCAAGATATAATTAGCAATGCACCCATGAAAAGCATATGAGTGTTATTGTGCTGCTGATACAAGCTAGATGATCCATCCAAGACCTAGGTTCGAATCTAACTAGAGTGTGGTTCGCCTCTAGCTCCGGTCACGAGAAAGTCCCACTCGATCCCCATCATATTTTATTTATTTATCAAACACTAAAAAGGTTCTAAATATTTTTCTTTTCTGAAGGGACAATTTTGATAAACCCTCACTCCATTCTTGACACTTTACTCTTCAAGGCTTTTAGAACCAATCATGCTTCATTTTGCTTTTACTTCGTCCCAAAATAAAAAGGCAAAGGGAATAAGAATACATTTCTATTAAACCTTTTTAAATGGTTGATTCTTGATTCTTCTAATATTATGCTTCAATTGACTGAACGGTTGGTTGTCATTTTTTTTCTTTTTTCGTTTTTGCTCATTGCTATCTCCTGTATTTTGGTTAGTAAAATAAAAGTAGAAAAAATGAAATAGAAAGACAGAAATTAAACAATATGAGTCCACGAAATTCATTGTGTATCCTTAAAAAAAATTAATCTCCTCAAGTACATAAGGTTGTACATTAATGTCTCCCAAGATAAAACGAATTAACTATTAAAAAAGTAGCGATAACTCAAACTTCAATAATTTGAGCGAACTCAAAAATCAACAACGAGAGCACACACAGAGACTCAATCGATCGACAATTTATTTGTAAGAAAATGTATGCAGAAGAGAGAAAACCTTTTAATGTTCGAAAAATGAGAGAAGTGTCTCTATTTATAGCCAACAGCAAGTGCGAACGCACCTATTCAAACAAGACATGTCTATTAAGAACGTTTGTATCTTTTGGGAAAAGAAATGTTTGCTCGGAAGAAACATGTCCCTTCTGAGTGACTTTACCCTTATACGAATTTTCAAATAATTCGGTTACACGAAATCAATTTCGTTAATTAATTAATTAACGTTCTGAATTAATTTTAAGAAAAAAAGAAATTAATTAATGAGATTGATTAAATAATTTATGTCTAAAAAATTATCAATCAATCATTTGCTGCCGAAGCCGAGGCCGAGGCCGAGCAACAACGACGGTGCGAGGGGCACCTTCTACCTAACCCTCTAAAAGCTAAATGAAGTGTTTCGTAATATAAAAAAACACTTTTTTCTTTCTTCTACCAATATGAGAGAAGTGACTTTTCATTTTCCCTCCAAATTGGTTCCCCACACATTTTCTTATTTCTCATTCACACTTTAGTTAAACCCAACACTCATAGCCTAGATAGATGAGAACCTTATTTTTTTCTTGCATCTCTTTTGGTTGTTTTACATTTTAAAATATGAAATCTCATATCCTGCTTATTAGAAAATTTGAAATGATAATTTCAAATTGAAGGCTCAAATGTCAATTAATATTTAGAATATATTTTTTATCGTAAATACTAAGATTTCCTAACTAGTAAAATTGGATAAAAATGTAGCAAAAAAGTTTAGTTAATTTCAAATAAAAATAATTACAAACATTGGAAATGAAAATCTATGGTATTTTTTGGCATCACATTTTTTATCCGCCATGCGTTCATATTTGTAGATGTCGGATTATTTTTCACCGAGTCATGAGTGTGTATTCAACTGACAAATTGAATGTTTTCGTAGCCGTGTCAGAATTATATACTTTATTTTAATTTCATGGTAATTTATTAACTCGAAATCAAATTTTGTTGCTTCCAAAATTTAAAGCATGATTATTTTGGTTGCTGCCTCAACAATCCTGAAAGAGAAGTATTATTAACATCGACATTATGGACATATTGAATATGAAAAATATGAAAGAAAATATATTTTGTCATTTATTAAATGAATTGAGAAAATATATTCAATTTTTTACTAAAAATCATAAACTCACGTAGCTCCTTACAATGTAGAAGACTGGAGGGAAATTTTGAACATAACACACAAAACATGTATGCATGAAGAAAGTATGAGTATATTGAGTATTTCAAAAACGGTAAGAAACATATACAATTTCCCTCTAAAAACAATGCATCATTTGTTGTGAATTCGTGTAAAAAACATATACAATTTTCCTCAAAGAATAATGCATCATCATCTATTGTGAATTCGTGTACCATTAAAATATATGAGATAAAAATAAACAGAATAAGAAAAATGTATGTTATGTTGTCACTGGATCACTTACCTTATTTGAGGAGATGAAAGTCTTGCAGAATATTTGGGAATATTACGATCTGACGGGTGAATGTGAGTCAATTTTGGGAGATTCGGATAGAAATGAATTAAGAAGAAAAGAAAATGAGAGCAAGTTAAATATAATAAATCAAATAAAAAATACTTAAAAAAATAATTATTGAAGGTGTGATATACTTTGATATGTCATTATTAAATATATCTTTTGAAATATTTCCTTTATTATATATTGTTATAAAACAAATATAGAATGTTAGATAGAAATTAGAATTAGGTAAATCAATAAAATAAGAATTTGCAAATCATTCCCGCGTGAAATAGAAATAGGTCACTTACCATATTTACCAATTATAGTTGTTCCCAATTAGTTTTAGAATTAGTTACCATATTTAAATCCTACTTCCACTAGAACAAGACAACTATTAATTTTTCCATTCCCAATCCCTGTAGTATTGTTACACTCTTCCGTAATTTTATTTATAAATACCATTCAACCCTCTCAAACTATCAAACACAAGCTGAAATTTTCCCTCTACCAGTCACAAATAATGGAAAGGGATGGTCTCACGGCCTGTGCAACATCTTTCATTCAACGCCTGCAATTACACCCACGTATTTTCAGCCAATTCCAACGAGTCATGAACGATTATTCAACCGACAAGTTGAATGCTGCCGATCTTGTTTCCGAATTGGATACTCTTTTTCAATTCCACCCTGATTTTCTTACTGGCTATAGAATTTTCTTGCCGCCACACTTGCGACCAACATTACCTTCCCCTCCGCAGTCACCAAAGAAGAAGGATCCCTCCCTCATAGTGTTGAAGCCTTTTATTGAATTTATGAATAAAGTCCAGAAACGCTTTGCTAATGAACGGGGAGTTATCCTGGAATATTTGGAGACCATTAGGAAATTGACACAAGCTAAACTCTGTAATAAAGAGGCTTATGATGCAATTATGATAATCTTTGGTAAAGAAAATCAAGATTTGATAGATGAGTTTAAGTTTCTTCTTTTTGGTAGAAACGGAATTAGAAACGAGAAGAAGAAAGAGGACAAGAAGAATTCAATGGAAGATGAGATGTTTGAGGTTGACATGAACCTGACCCGTGGGAAAACAGCTGAGGATACTGCAAAAGAGTTGATGTACTCACTACAACAACATGAGGATCAACAAATCAATATCAACATTTATTTCAGTGCTGTGAGTCTGGGCTACATAAGGAAAATATATAAAGAAGAAGGTTCCTCTATTATAACAAGATTTCGGGATGATCCAACGAGTGTTTTGCCCAAAATTTTGAAAAAGTTGGAGTCGGAAGAAAAGATGCTGATCAAAAAGTGGGGCGATATTCATGAGAAGAAAAACAATCCATGTAAATTAAGGAGTATAGGGGTTTGAATGTAGTTTTTTTTTTTTTTTTTTTTGATGGCAAAGGAAATCCTCAGCCGCTACTCTTTGGGTGCACACAGGGTAAAACCCCCGCTTCTATGCAATAGCTCGCAAACCACATAGGAGAGGTAACCCGCACTAGGCAAGCCCGGTGCGACGAGCTCGACCCAGAAGGCAAACCCCTTGCTTTCGCTGGCAAGTGGCTCGAACTTGAGACCTCCAACATGAAAGTCCCAAGCCAAACCACTGAGCTGCTCCAAAGGGTTTGAATGTAGTTTTACTTTGTTATTATGCCGTTTAATGAATTGCAATTAATTAGAGTAGTAATTTTTAACATAATTCTGTATCAACTCCATTAATACACCAGTAAAGTTTCCAAAAATGACGGTTTTCATATTCTACATTGCAATGCTTTATCAATTTCTTCATGAGTTCAAAATGGCTATCAAGTATCAAGTCAAATTTCCCCAGATTCCTTTAAAGGGGACTAAAAGTCTCATTACCTTAATACTACCACAAGAAAAGGTGCTCGCTAAATGGTCCACAACACCAATCATCTTGTCCACCTCCAAATGAAAAACAGAATCACGACTGTTAACACCATCCCAGCATACTTGATCCATCTATCAACGCGATTCCTCTTCTCGATGAGTCTCATGACAGAATTTGAAAGCCCCAAAGTGTTGAGCACGTCCAGTGCTTTACGTTGAGCTCTCTGCAACAAGGTTTAACAAAAGACCAGTAGTTTAACCATAATATCATTAAGACTAACACATACTTTAGAAAGTAATAACAGTAACCATGGCAAAAGAATATAACCAGAGTAAATGATAACAAATGTTTACTGCCCTGTATTCCTTTAACAAAGTAAAGGTTTATCCACATTTATCAAAGGGTTCAACTCAAGGCCCTGCAGTGTTTTAGAAACCAAACCTCTGTGACCTCGAACTCAGATTAACACGTCTCCCTTTCAACCAGGAAGTTCAAGACCCTCAAGTTTTTGGATAAATCACTCTTGCAACCAAAGCTTGAAAAATAGAAACATAACATAAACAGGACCTTTTTACTGTCCTTGCTTTACACTTTCACCTTGCAGCCACCTTTCTGCTTCTTGCTAAAAGGGTTGGTACTAAAGACCAAAACTTGATTAAGCATCCCTCATCTTTTTTTAAAAAATTATGAAGATTAACCATCCCTCATTATCATATGCACTTATTACCGTTCTGTCTCTAAATTCATTTAAGCAAAACATGGAGGAGAGAAACCATACTTTCATCAGCTAATATATATTGACTATTTCAACTTCCCCCTTCGAGCCAAACATAGCTGGTGAAAGTAGTAGTAGAACTTCGAACTACTCCCCCTTTGTTCACTTTTACTTGTTCACTATTTCAAAAATAGATTTTCACTTTTACTTATCATTTTTACCATATCAAGAAAAGACAATTATTTTTTTTCATTCTTTACACTTGGCAATAATTACTTATTCCCAAATCATTTTCCAAAACCTAATACTAAACATCAATTAATAGGGGTAGTGTGGTAAACTAGCCGTGTCAATATTGTTTTCTTAATGGGTGTGACAAGTAAAGGTGAACGGAGGGAGGGAGTGAGTATTAGATAGCCAAATGCTCTTACTAAACAGGCTATCTTTTCTCCACTTTCCAGGCATAATTCCCAGCACATAAAATCTCTTTTCATTGCAGTAACGAACTAAACAAGCTTCTATGCTGTACAATATGTAAAGAAGTGAATCAGGTTTCCATCAGAAAGTACCTTCAAACGATCCCTTTGCTCACTATATTTGGATAGAATGGCCACACCTGTTGCCAAGGTTTCTTCCATCATTCTGGATGAATTACGAGCAGATTGCATCGCCTGTGCTTCGTCATCAAAAATCCTCAGAACATGGGATGAATCACCATTCTAGAACATAAAGTAATCCATTAGAAGGAAACATCAGAGTATCAACAAAAATATTTAATAACACCACTAAGAAAACAACGCCATACACTTCTCCCAATCAGTTCTGCTCTCTCCCGGGCTTCTTGCATACGTCGCTGATGTCTTACATTATATTTATCCAGACTAGCTTTCAAAGAGTCAGCTTCTTCAGCCACTTGTTCCACTTTTCTGCATAAGGAAGACATAAACTCAACATGAAACATCAACGTGAAATGAGCAGAAGACTGACTACCATTGAGCATACAATAAACAAGCTCCAAAGAGCCTGACCTTCTGGTTTACTCCTAGAGTACAACAGTCAACTTAATAAGCCACTCCTTAATTCAGTAACCAGGCTCATCAGATATTGCAAGATGGTGCTTTCTCCATTAGAGATTTTGCACCTTTCTCAAATAACCCATAAGAATATAACCCTCTTATGTAATCCTACCAGAGCTAAGGCAATAATCCGGTGACATGCAACTTTTTTTAAAAACAAGTGACTTGTAACTGATTTAATAGGATTAGGAGCTCCGTTGACCCAAATACACACAGAATCCACTCACCTGTCTAAATCTTCATCCATACATCGAAAGTTGATAACAAGATCGATACACATTTTTCCCGTTCCCCAAGTTCAATGGACACCCAATAGGATCGAAAGAAGAGGCTAATTTTCTCAAGTCCCTTTAAAATGGCTTTCATTTCTTTACTTGTTTGGATGGTTGTTACCTATTGCATTGTATAGTATAATTAGGAATGTGATTCATTATACTTGAATCACCAAAATTTTACAAAGTACAACACCAAGAGAAGTTGTCTCTGAACATTACGAAGAGGAGTGATCCTACTGAGATTTTATGCCTCGTTTACTAAGACTGAGCACGGTACTTTGAGCATTGTAAACTACATTTCTAATGTGAAACCTATACATACTCCATATACAACTGTCAACCTCATCTGCATGGAGAACCAACTAACATGCGCAATGCAGACTAACAACTCTAAGTGAAAGTCAATGTTGAAAGAAAATATGATGTCAGCTCATAAAGAATTGGGATTCAGCTACCTTCCGGCTTCCAGTAAGCCTCTTGGTCAGTGTCCCTCAGATGGAATCAAAATTTTACATGGAAAAGGATCTTAACTAATTGGATCCATTAATAAACAACCTCCAAATTCAAACAAACTCAAAATTTGAAACAAAAAATATTGGCTGATTCTATCTTATTTGGCACTAATACTCTGATAGCATAGACGGAAACCTGATACTTAAAGGGAGAACAAAAGGAGAAAAACTTGAAGAAGGAAATTTCAATGAGTTAAATATTTTAGTTCATAATCCTGCCTAACCACACATGATGCGCAATTAGACCTCTCAATTATAAATATGTAAAGAATTAAGCAAGGTATAATCTCAAACATATTCACCTTGATCGAAGAAATCAACCAAACTAGACCACAAATTACAGAAAAATTAGAATTCAATTTTAACTTATCAATCAATCATATTTCAATCCCAACTTACTGAATCAGCAATACAAATCCTAGTATGTATTACACTCATATCATTCCACTACTACGTAATTTGAATTTTAAAGCAAAGCAATCTCAATACGATAGATCGAAATTCGATGAACCCTACCTTTTCCAGAGATCACGCTGGGATTTGGCAGATATGGATCGCCAGAGAAGTTCCATCTTAGAGCAAAGAGACTGGATCTGAGCGATATCTTGTCTTACTACATCAAACGGCTGTTCTGAAGGATCTGCCATGACAGCACTCGAAGATGAAGATGACGGTAGCATGGAAGAAGAAGACGACGAAGTGTACTCGAAACGCTCGAGCCTCTCCAATCCATCTCGAGACTTGAGTAAGAGCCGTCTCGAGCTTTGGTAAAGTTCCGATAGGGTTCCACCACCGACAGCGGGATTTCCTTCTCCGATCCCAACCGCCGTTGCCATAGTTCACGTGTCTTGAGAGCTTCAACTTTGAATCAATCGGAGTATCGATAAATTTGAAAAATTACAGAAAGGTTCGCTTTATCTATTTTTCTGTATGTGCAAGAAAACCCCATCTTTTTCTGTGATATACAAATTAGACCTTAATCCCAAGTGGAATTATATGAAGTCATAATATTTTTTTTAATTACATTTGTAAATGTGCAACATCAACGTTCTCCACTATTTTATTGATCACTGGGTCACACCTTCAGATGTTTGTATTACTAGTATTTTCTAAACTTATATACTCATATGTAGGAGTGGAGTTAGAAGTTCGAATACAAGTTCAGTCGAATTCAATAACTTTTGCTTAAAGAGTGTATTTTATTAATAAGTTTATTAAAAATATACAAATATTAAATTTAGAACTCAGTTATTGTCACCATCCGATTTCTCGAGTCATGATGACACCTACTATACCCTACCATTAGGTAAGCCAACTCGTAGCCCAAAACATCAAGCAATGAGCGTAAGGGCAGAAACTAGCGAAAATAATAATCTAAACAAGGACAACAAGGCGGAAGCAAACCAAAATAAATATATACATAATCCCTCCCAGAACCTAGAAGTACTAGTACAGAGCTATCTAATAAAGAGTACAAGTCCCAAAAGTGAACCACAATAAAGCGTGTCTCAAAGGCAACAAGACTAGCTAAAACAAAAGAAGGAGATAAGACAAACTCAAAATGCCAAGTGTTCGCCCTCGTCTCCGAATCACAACTGCAAAAGAAGGCCGGAACTACTCGCCGCTGGTAACTGGTACTGGGACCTGCATCACAAAATAGATGCAGAGCGTAGCATGAGTACCAAAACAACAGGTACTCAGTAGGCATCAAAGGCTGACTAAGCAAAAAGGGTAAAAAAAAATAAAAAATAAGAAAGTATAGAATCTAGACACAGAAAGGTCAAAATGGATAAGGAAAAAAAAAGCACACGAGCATACCAAAAATAAATTAAGTACAACTAAACTAAACCTAATTGGACCCCCATAAGCCCAGAAGGTACACTCGTGCGAAAGTTTAAATAAAACCTGAACGGACCCCCATAAGCCCGACAGGTACACAGAAAAGCTAAGTCTATTGAGAAAGAAACAAACTAGGCTCGCAGCCCAAAGTAACCAAGATAACCCATCAGACTCCACTCAGCCAACAGTGCACTCCCAGCACAGCTAGAAAAAGTGACCCCAAGGGGCATCCTACCAAAAGTCCACTCCCAGCCCAGCTAGAAAGAGAGACCCGAGGGTGAGGTTGATATTGCGAATCGTTCTACCATACAGTCAGCTAGAAAGAGCGACCCGGGGACACCCAACCCAGCTAGAAAGAGAGGTCCGAAGGCAATCGCCAAAATCACCGAGTCTACCCAGCCCGCGATACGCTCCCAGCCCAGTTAGAAAGAAAGCCTGGAGGCGATAGCCAAAATCATTGAGTCTACCCAGCCAGCGATACGCTCCTAGCCCAGCTAGAAAGAACGATCTCCGGGGTGATGGTATCTCCAATAGGATCCAATCCAACAACCACCATGGAACGCCGTCCACTCTAAGAAATCATAGAAAAGGCTCCAAGCCTATATATCTCAATCCCGCGCATCTAGTGATGCACCGAACCTTCGAGAATGCGTTAAAATCGCAAAATTAGAGGGAAAATATACAGAAGTGCAGCAAGCAGTGATAACGCCTAATCTAAGGCTCAACTATCAGACTCAAGTCTGCTACTCCAGTCTATAAAGAGTTAAGTCGTCCGAACGACGTCGGTAGAAAGTCAAAGTTATCCAACCCACACGGGTCATAAATCTAAAGCAATGCTAGCCTAACCTAGACTAAGGACATCATGCTTACGGTTAAGGACGAACAAACATACAACACATAGCATACAATAGCATTTAGCGCATAAACATGCAACTCTACTAAATCGGTTAACATGATACTACACTCGAAATATGGTCAATTGATCCTAACATAAGGTATCTAATCAAAGTAAAGTAGGAAACTGGTACCCACCCCTAATTCACTCTAATCAACATGCTTTTACACAATTAAGCTCAATCTAATAGAAAGAAAGTCGTAGCCTGCCTTAAAGCTGGTCGCGCGCGCTCCAAATCACTTTGTCGAAGCTTTTCCTTTTCGAACGACCTTTGAACGTTGTCACTCTATTAAATATAGGATCACAACGTTAGTACGGTCATTTAGACACCAAAATTACAACAAACAAAGACGAGTCAATTTTGGAGTCAAAACGAGAATCGTGGGACCCGTATCGAACTGTTCGAATTTGACTCCGTCAAGAGACCCATAACAGTACCTCAAACTTGTGTTGCAAAATGAAACACAATTCGAGGCTCAAAACGCAACAAAAACCAGCATGCAAGAAAACCACACTTTAATCAACTTAAAAGAAAACACGTAGCAGTCTAAACTCAAAATTTACAAGGATCTAATAGTGCCCAGCACTCTTTGAACACTCCACGACGAAGCCAAGACAATTCCCAACATGTGGGACTTCGAATCACCCAAAATTGAGCTAAAATGAGTGCGATATGACCAAAACAAGAATGCCAAAAACAAAAGCTCGAAAAAGGGTACAACAGTCAGGTTTATCGCAAAATTACCTCGAACTACGCACACCCGACAACTTTCGAACACTCTACAGCGAAGCCACCGAAAATACAAAGCTCCCGCACTTCGAATTGCCTAATTCGATTGAGAGATAAGAGAGTTATGAGGGTTTTAAGTTTGAATAAAGGTTGTTGATATTTCTGCATTTTATAGCAGATTTTCCTGCATTATCTTTCCAAAAACTTAAAAACTCCGACGGGGTGCTCCGAACTCATTCGGAACCCCGTGCACGCAAACCAGTTATGCAACCATACCATTTGATATTTCGGGCTCAATGGCACAATCAAAATTTCCATACGAGGTCAGCTTGACAAAAAGTGGGTCCCACACCCAAATGTCATTTTAAGTCAAAAACCACAAAATGGCTCGAAAATATATCAGAAACCTCGGAACACAAAAGAAGGTTCAATCCAGACCAAACTCGACATTTTGGAGCTGACCGCGCTAACGAAATTCTTATCCTCGCGTTTACTCAGAATGTTGATTAAAGTCAAACTTAAGCTTAAATTTAAAATTAAAATGCCTAATCGCACCGACTCACACTGAAAACCTCGAGAGTCATGTCGACCATGATACTAGCCTAAAATGACCCTTCCGAAGCTGATGGAATCGTCAGAATTGAATTATGATGTCATCTTCTTGAACTTTTGATCAAAAATAATCGTTTAAGGTTCGTAAGCTCCAAAAATACTAAAACTCACACAATAACCAAACGAACGACCAGGTGACCGAACTGTCAGTCCCAGCAAGTCATAAATGACTTAGGGTCACTACAGGAATGCTCTAAACGACACACAGAAAGCAAAACACAGAAATGACCAGGAGGGTCATTACAGTTATTAACATTTGAAATCGTCATAATAAAACATGCACTCATATACAATATTATTGGTTTTACAATTGTTTTATATAAATAAAAACTTTGGTTATTAGCTTCTCTTTTTTATTATGACCCAAGTAGCACTCCTTCATTTCCACCCCTTTTTTGTTTTATATTGCATTTAAATCTATTAGGACATATTTTAAATTATTTGTATTTACACTCTACAATTTCCTTTATTTTTTCTCCTCTTTTTTTTTTTTTTTTTTTTTTTTTTTTTTGAGAAACAATTTCCTTGATTTTCATTTCTCACTGTAGTTTTATTCTTTTAAGCAGACTAAATTTTGTGAGCTTATATTTTCCTACTTTTATTTATCTTAAAACCCTCACTCTAAAGTGATTTTCTTATTTAAATAATTTTGTTGATTCTCCAAACCCTCTTTGTAACAACCTCATTTATACTGACATTTTCTTTAAAGATGTACATATTTTACTAATTAATTTCCTTTTTTAAAAAAAAAACTAATATATTATTAATAAATCCATTACTAAAATGTATAAAATAATGGGTCAAAATATCTGAACATGTAAGTGTCAATCTTAGACATTCTATTTCTATAAAATTATAAAGATGGGTGGATATTCTACATGAAATTTACCATAAAGAGGTAAAATATAAGTAACATATAAACTGATTTAATTTTAAAAAATAAAAAACTTTTATCATAAAATGTTACTCGAGGCTATTATAGAAAGGTTTGTATGCCAATCACCACCATGACCTGAGGCTAGGAGGGCAAGCCACAATTTTTAAAACTATCACTATGTGAAAGTCTTGGTGCAACTCGATACACTAAGCTTTGACTATACAAATGATTTAAGAAGAGCTTAATACATTAGATTTATTGTACATAAGCTACAAAATCAAGAGTAATTTCATTCATTAGTTTTTCCATGACAATTAAATAAAATATAGCCTACACATAAAGCACTTGTTCAGTTCTGTGAACAAGTATGGTCAGAGATATATTTTTGTATGCTAGTCAGAATCTTTTCTAATAAACAATATGAGAAGTAACATTAGCAGAGCCCAAATTTTATTGGTTAAGCCCCTGCATGTGAGACCTGGATAACATCCCACTTCACCAAATACCAACAAAAAATATAATTACAGAAACTTGTGCATTACATTATAAATCTAGATAAACTGTCAGTTGAGCACCACTCACCATTCCCATAACCCCAAAAGAAATTGTCAATCTCACCTTGTCACAAAGGAGAAGTAATGTCAAGAAGTTTTCTTGCTCTGTTGCTTTTCATGTTTCTCACAAAAATTTCAGGTAAAATCTCATATGCGTACACTCTACCCTCCCCAGACTCGTGGGATTTCAGGGTATGTTGTTGTTGTTTGATAGTCACAACTCACACATATTATTTCCCTTCTTTTTCTTTTGGTGTTTTCATAGTGAATGGGCAACTAGAAGAATGGTGCATAGCAGATGAACAGACACCAGATACTGAGTTGCAAGTGGCTTTAGATTGGGCATGTGGGAAAGGGGGTGCAGATTGTAGCAAGATTCAAAAGGACCAGTCTTGTTATTATCCAATTACTGTGAGAGACCATGCTTCTTATGCCTTTAATAATTACTTTCAGAAGTACAAGAAGAAAGGTGGAACCTGTTTCTTCAACAATGCTGCCATGGTTATTCAAGTTGATCCTAGTAAGTACTACCTGTTTTCTGTTTCAATTTGCAAATTATATAATGTCTTTAACAAGAAACAAATGACAGATATTAGGTTAGTAATCTTGTGTTATCAACCAACATGTGCCAAATTACACGATTAGAGGAATGATGGGAGTATACTCCTAGAAGGGAGATTCTCGCTCAACTAAGAATGATTCTCATGTTTGGAAAAAGTTAAGTTCAGTATCGATAACATAGAATAGAAATTGAAGATCGATACTGAACTTCTATGTAAAGTTCAAATCATGGATCCGTTTCTGTATCACACTATCCAAATGCACCAATGACATCTTGAATAAAAAGGGTGAGGTGGGGGTAAAAGGAAAAACTTGTCTTGTTTCCAAAGGAATGTCTAGATCATGTTATCACATGAAACCATGTTACAGTACAAAGAGAAAAAGAGACCACGTGAAAATCTTCTATGTTAAGCTCAGTATAGATCTCGATCATCTTATATACTATCATGTGCTATTAAGCAGCTTTTACTTTTATTACTACTTGCTTTTTCTCTGTCTTCTTCACAAATACTTTACTTGTTAGGGTACAACAACATATCAGCTAACTTTTGATCCGCATTTTGCTTGCTTACAGGTCATAATTCTTGCCACTACGAGTACATGCCCTAGTACTTTGTGTTTTTCAATCTTTTAAACGCCAAGTTCAGGTTTTCATAATTTATGCCAAGAAAGATGATCCCGGAGATTAGACAACCAACTATATCCTGGTTTTGAGTAGTTGAATTCAACATATTGTAGCCATTACAACTAAAACAATTCGAGACAGAGGCTGCTATATCCTGCATTTGTTAATTTAACTGTATTGGGCGTTTCTTTACTCATACAACGCAATTTCAGCTAGTGTATGTAACCAATTAAAAATCATATGAAAAAGATGAGTGCAAAATCAACTCAATTGCCATACCTCGGTTTAATTGGCCCGGGTGACTCCACTTGCTAGAGATAAACTCAGGCTTATGCACCATGGTGAAACAATATGAAAGCTTGAACTCAGCATTAACTTCGTATTAGGAAATTTCAAATCAAATTTATCGATAAGTTACATGGAGCATTCAGTATACTGAACTTCAACATCTCTTTTAAACGAATGGTGCTTACAGGATATTTCCACCAGATCCGTTGCTATTTTACAGAAAGTGAAACAAGAAAGTGTCACTAGCACGTTTAATTCACCAAACACTCATCATCAATCAAGTTTAGCAACTGCCGCTTGCTAACTCTGGGCATCCGTTCTCCTAAAACAATAAACTTGCCCAAGCAGCAATAAATGCAAAGCCACCGAAAGGGGCTAAGGTTGAGTATTTCCTGTCTTCAAGAAGTGCAACTGCATAGCACCTGCAGACAGATGTACCCGCATTTTGCTTTTCTCAATTACACTCATTACTGAAGTGAATGTATATTTATCGAAATGTTCACTTAAGAAGATGATAGTAGTAGTATTCAACTAGACTTCCAATCTATTTGGTATTAATCATCTAAGAAAATCATATTTGATTCGTTCAGACTCTTGTCCAGATAAAACCTATAAAACGAACATTTTGGCATTTATATTATAGATATCGGGCAAGTTGAATCAAATTAAACCACTAAATATCCATCTGTAATTGAATATATGAGCGGACTAAAAATCACCAGCCTGTATCAAAAGAAACACTTATGCTTGGCCATCCAAGCATGTTCATTCAAATGAATGCCAAAGTGTCCAACTAACAAACTTTCAAGCAATACAGTTTCTAAGTTATTGCTTTCGGTTCCAAATCCATAAGTTTTTAGGTCCAACATCATCAGTGCTTATGCGTTTGTTTTATTTTAAGAAGCAAGTTCTAAATGCAACAATCACAAAAAAAACATGACTATGATTACTGAAAATTGATTCTACTCGTGAGAAAACTACAATCATGATCTCATAAATTTCACTTCTCTAACACCTTGAACATGAATTTCTTTGAAGAAAAAGGGGTTTTGCATAACTAGGCTAAATAGGTGCAATAACTGCTTTTAGAAATTATCATGACTTTTAGGATATCAAATGTCATAAAAAAGTTACCAGAGGATCCACAACCAAAAAAGAATGAATTATGTGAATTACATTGCAGATCCATGCCAAATCGTTCAAGTCCCCAAATGACATGCTTAAATATTAACAATGTATAATACATACTATATGGAAAGCTACACGAATTTCATGATCAACAAAAAGTTTATCCAAAAGAACTATTGGACTTATTTTTAACACATAGTATACTATCAAGTATTTTAAACTGCAATATTCAGTAGCCGTATAATATAAAGACATTCAAGCTGGAAAGGCCAAAGCTTGACCCAGATTAAAGTTGAAACCTACTATGGGGAAATTTTGGTTAGAATTGAGTTTCAAGACAAAGAAATCAAACTTCTTAATTGCTGAAAACTGATACTGATAATCACCTTCTTCTCTAATTCTTGAACTTTTAAACTTTTATGGTCCCTTACATTCTGAAACAGCGGATAGATTATCTTTTTCCAGCATAAAACGACACGTGACCTTATAAAATCAACTTACAAGAAAAGGTAACTGATCCATATATAATATTCTTTGACAATTTTCAGTTATTATCTTTTCTTTTATAAGGAAGTAACGAAGATCTGAGGTATGGGTTCTGATGTAGCTCAAGTAGTCATAGAGGTGAACTATCGGGCAACGAGAACACCTTCAGTTTATTTTTAATCCTAGTGAAGGAGACCTCTGACTTAAAGACCAGAACTCAGAGTTAACGATTTCACCAATTTCAGGAAAAGCCTTCTTTTATTTGGAAACACAATAGGAATCACAAACATTGCTGTTCAGAGCAGCTTTTAGCATCACAAATGTGCAATTTATCTTTAGAGTGTTCTGGACTCAGCTTCCCATAGTCACAATTTGACTGCTGAAGGCTTTATGCTGGATCCAAAGCTCAGACGAGACTAATTGGGGTCCTTCTGTTATTTAGAAATCTCTAGTACATTTAATTGCTGATTAACAGATTTAGACATGATTACACTTCACAGCGACAGGATGAGCTGAGGAGGGAGATGCTACTGTCAACAGATTACAAGAAAAGGAGGGAATTTCCAAACTGTGCAATGCTACGCTTTACACCTGTTTGTAAACATACGCTTTACACCCTTTGTATAGGTACTTATGATCTTGGAAATGATGTAAGTTTGGCAAGAATACTTCTAATAGATATCCATTATTTCTCAACCAGTAACTAACAGACAACATTGCAGCTGCAGATATCCTAATATTTCAAAGAATACTTTGCTATAGGTGTGTGTATGTGTGCGCGTGTGGGATCAGTAGATTTAGAATTTCACTCAAGGATTATGAAAGAAAGTGTCTTTGAGTTTACACTAGCTAGTTTTCTATTTAGAACAAGGTAGAATGGTATCAAAGCACTAATATCAGTCCATTCAAACACGATCAGATCCACAGAACAGAAATAGAAGTACTTACGTTCCAGAGAAAGCCATAATTCCACCAGTTAACAGCCCTCCAAACTACAACAACAAAACAATAACAACAACTACCCCTCAGTCGCAATGCAGGAACCAAGATTTTCACTTTAAGCATTCAAAATATAAAAAAAGTTAACACACGAAAAGGGATTCAAAATATACAAAAGTAAACATACCAAGAAGTCAAAAAGGGTTCAATGTCTACTATATATACATTAAAAAAAAAGATAATTTAGATCGTCTATGTACAATGTAATTTTTCAACGAACCCCCTTCCAGTACCCTAGCTCCGCCCCTGCTCAGTCCCAAATGAATTGGGGTCCGGTACTTAAAATTAGTGACAAAAGCAGACATGACACTCACAATGTTTGGATGTTTAGTGATAGGCGCAGCAAGAAGGGCAGCAGTGTGAACCAGATGGTACAGTGACGCAGTATGCCACACCTGCAATTCCCAATTGCAACAAAATAACCCAAAAATTCAATTTTTATTCATAACCCAACAAAGAAAATACTAAACGGAATGATGGGAAAAAGGGGTTAAAAAAGAAAACAAGAACCTCTTTGTAAGTGGGGTTTTGGGGCTTGAAACCATGAGCACCATAAGCGCCTAACCCAACAGCAGCTACACCTGTTTCCCAAACCTTACAATTTTTCAGTTAAGGATTCTTTAAATCCAGAAAATCATTTTTTATAAGAATAAAAGAGAAGTAGTTTACCAGATATAGCGGCAATCTTGTGCCAGATTTGAGGATCCATTTTTGATGATTTCTGGTTTTTGGATGAACTGGTTTTGATCTTTGCAACTTTGTTCAAGTTTGGTCGTCGCAGCATAAAGTCTGTTGCCTCTACTGATAAACTTGTTTTTTGACTATTTCCTAAACAAGTAACTATGTGGGGAAAAAATAATTTTTTAGTATAAAATGTAAGATTATTATATCTTGTATTTGATTGGAAGTATTAAATAGTTATTGAATTATTCAAAAGATTCAATAGGCAAAGACACGGATGAATAATGGCAAACGGCTTTGAATATAAATATATTATTGGGAATAACGTTGGGATTTGGTATGAGATCGATGTATTGTAAACTTGTAATATAAATCCACGAGTAATAGCAATGCCCTTATTTGATAAAACGATGTTATTTTCTTTAAATTTGTTATTCTGAATTACGTGTTAATATATATATATATATATATATGTGTGTGTGTGTGTGTGTGTGTGTGTGAGTGGAAGTAATGATTTACTCCAAATTGAACAAAACCTTGGCAGCCTAAAATTTAGATTCACATAGAGTAAAAAAAGCCTCTCTATCCCTAATTGCTGGCTCTCTGTTCCTAATCCACGCCACAATTATTGGCGACCCACTTGATCCGTCTGTATTAATTGAATAATATACTTATAGTTCACGAGATAAATAAAAAGCAAATGATAATACGATTCTGAATATGATGAAGTATGATGAAAAGTTTTGAAACCTTGTAAAGGAATATCTCATTCATTCATGAGTCTTAGAAGTGATTACATTATCCGAATTGTACACATGTTGTTGATCATAGCTGAGAGTCATACTTTCCACTTTAGGATGAGTCCCACCTTGCAGAATGTAAAAGTGCTTACTCGTGATAGGGGATCCAATACTTGGGTATGAGCAAATAGTTATCATTGCACATTGATAGAATATTTGTCAAATATTACTATGTTTTACTCACGTTCTCAACACTTTAAACATAGTAACCTCAAGGTCTTTGCGCTGAATGAACACTAGCAACTTGGATCACAATTACATGTTGGCAACATAGAATATGGTCAATGAGAAGGCTAGGAATTATGTTTTGGATGATTGTTGGTTTAATGACTACGGACACATCTAATTATTTTTTAAAGCTCATGTACTTACCTATGCTCGAGGACATCACTACTTACCATTGGGATAGTGCAACGCTAGCATGCTTGTATCACTCACAAAGTACCTAAAATAAGATTGTTGGATTCCTAGGTATACCAAACAATTACACTAATTATATATTGAAATATTTCCTTCTAATATCTATCTATTTATACATATATTATGTTCAAATTTGGGCCTAAGAGAAAGAATTACTATCCTTAGGCCCCAAATAGTAGCACAAAGGGACACAAGAAATATTTTTCCTATCGATTTACCTGGGATCCACATGCTACTAGATGGTTTGCACTTTTATGACATCACTCATTTTGGCCTAAGCTTGTTTGGCTTCATTTTTAAACAACTCTGGAGTACTGAATGGCAAAATCATTTGAATAATAAAAGAGATAACACCTAACTATTTCCTTTTCTTGATTTTTTTTCGTAGTCAGAAACAACCTCTCTACCTTCGTAAGTTAAGGATAAGGCTCACCACCAATCTCACATATGAAATTACACGTTGTTGGCTTAAGAAAATATATTTTATCTCCTTGTAGTACCCTACAGCAAATAGGGCAAAAGCTTCTTTGAAGCTTTAGAAACATATCATGTACCCCATAAACCAATCCAAAACCGTACTGAGAATATCTAAAATCCCATCACCCAGTGTAAAGAACAATCAAAGATGAAATATTTCAATATAAGGATTTGTTTCAACAAACAATTGAATGAGAAATCAGTAACCAGCTTAGTTGGGAGAAAATATTCACTGCCACTGAAGAGAAACCAAGATAGAATTGAAAATTTGAACTACAGCAGTTGGATGTTTAAAGGATGATTTGATGCCTATAACACTGCAGTTCCTGAGAACATTCAGCAAAGGCATCAAGAATATGTCCCTATAGTAACTAAACTGAGACATAATAAGCAGTTAAGAGCAGAATATGAAATACCATTACAAGTCGCTAACCAGAACTATAGCCGCCTAAAACAATGGGGGCATCTGTTAAGTATCGCTTGGATCCTTGGAGCTATCTAATATTTTGAGATCATTCATCGTTGTGTATTAAAATCTATACAATTTGAATCTCGATACTGTTAGAATGACTGATGAAAAGGACCGCTGATTTTAATACCTTATTTATCTTGGTCTTTCCTTCACCTATACCTCTGTTACAGCCCGAAAATGCTCACCTGGTGTAGCAGAGAAATTTTCCATTCTGCTAGGTTCTTCACAACTATGAACTTCCTTTACAGATTGAGGAAGCTCAGTGGAAATCCTGAACAGGTTTTGTGGATCATTCGAGATATCTTGAATCTGCAAACCACATCTAGTGCCATGGAGCTCATCAGGAACACCAGGATATTCTGTTTGTCCAAGTTTTTCTTCCATCAGCATTTTGGTTTCAGCCTGAGATGTCACATTTAGATCAAATCCCACTGCGCTTTCAGCTTCAGTAGTTCTTTCCTCCTTGGCGTCATTTACTTGCTGAAGTAAATCTTCTGGAATTGCAGCAGGGTCAAGATCCCAGCACCCCTCAGGCAAGTTCATTCTTTCACCCTTCAGTAAGCAAGATGGTACCTGATGTGAAAATCGTAACATCTCTCTTCTTGGAATCAATCGAATGGCATCCTTGTTTGTGTTTCTAGAGTATACTGTCTTGAACCCATCTAATTTAACCAAAGGAGTAACACAGACACCAAGCTCTTCAGAGTAATCATCAAGAACCTCAACCACTTCATACTGATGCCTTACTTCAGTGGGGGTTGTACTGTTCCAATCTGGTGACCAATTTCGATATACAGCCCAAATGTCTCCACTTTTTGGGTAGATTCTGATACAACCTCCCCTTCCAACTTTCTCCTTACCTAGCAGGTGAGAAAATATGTTTACATGCTCAACAATTTCAGAGTTAAAGGCCCTAAAATTTCCACATGACTTGGTAAAACCCGAATCCAACCAATTGACCAGCCCAAATTCGCTATCTGTCTTTGAACTTATGTAGCTGATATGAACTTTGAATGGTTTCACAGATATGATTTCACGAATCAAACAATACAAGCGAGGCATACCATCTTCCTCATCATATAAAGCCCATATCTGCTTAGGTTTGAAGCAATCTTCTGACCTAACCTTGTCAAAATCATGGAAGTCAGAATCTGGGACTACTATTGTCATGGACCCAGTTTTCCCCAGTTCTGATTGATGAACAACAATTTCCTGCACTACCCTTTTAGGTCTCTCACCTGATTCACCAAACTCAGCATCCGCCTTTCTCTTCTTCTCGGTCTCTGCAGCAGCAGCTTCTGATGCCAACTTGATCTCTTCCAGTTTCTTGCGGATTTCTGCTCTTGCCTTGTCAATTAGTAACCGTCTTGCATCAAAGGCAGGAGCAGTGGAATGTCTTTTTATTGAAGCTTCAGCAGGATTTGGAAGCTTAACATTTTGTTTCAAATTCCCGTCCCCATTTCCATCAGCCATTTTAGCTTCTCCAGCAGTTTTTAGAGCCATTTCTCCATTACTATAGCTGTATGTACCTTCCACACCAATTTTTATCTTCTTAGGAGGTCTACCAGGCCTGCGGGGGATTTGTTCATTGCACACAGCATGCCCGTTAAGAACCCCGTTGCTCACCATCTTTTTCACTTCATGCTTCCCTCTGCCTCTTCTTCTGGTGATTTTCCTACTTGCCTGGTTCGCAAAACTGACAGCTGTGGATGATCCATTGGAATCTAAAACTGGAGCAGAATTTCCACAGGAGCTCCACTGAAAGGACAAATTGGAGACATGCTCGGAACAAGGTCCAGAATGATGTCCTGAGACCCCATTATTTGCAGGATAAACAGATGTTGTTGGGACATATGTAGCCCCGCAACCATGGCTTCCATATCCATTGGACCAAGAGCTATAGGAATAGGAACCATTAACTGGAGCCAATCCTGTTTCAGCAGCTATGAAAACCCCACGACAGTTCTTACAGGACAGTCTTTTGTTCAGATACTTCCTAAGATATTCATACTGAACGTGACAAGAGGTACAAACGGTCCAAAATGTATCAAGCCTGTTATGAGAAACTGATGAATTGGTGTAACTGTCATAGCTCCCAACACCAGAACCATGCAGAGTAAATAAACTTCTCCTGTGATCATACGAGCTTCTTTTGGAAACGTCAGACAACACCGTCCATGCTTCAGAGACAAGTCTAAATGCACCATCAGCTCCAACACTTTTGTTCTTATCGGGATGGAGTAACACAGCCATCTTCTTATACTGTTTCTTCAGCTTTGCCTTGTCAACAGAGGAATCTAAACCCAGTATTGCATAGAAATCATATTCTCCATTAACCTTCGTCTCTGCAGCACTAAGGACTCCAAATGTCGCTACCATTTGTGATATTCCTTCCAAGTGAGGGTACAACATCTGAGCTTTCAGAGCATAATTTTTTGCACCCAAAATATCTTTCTCCACGAATCTCCTTTCAGCATTTGTTTTAGCTTTCAATGCTTCCTCCATGTTCGTTCCCATCTCTAAATCCAGAATTTCAGCCCAATTT
The DNA here is from genome assembly GCA_037074985.1 of Solanum bulbocastanum. Taxonomy (NCBI): domain Eukaryota; kingdom Viridiplantae; phylum Streptophyta; class Magnoliopsida; order Solanales; family Solanaceae; genus Solanum; species Solanum bulbocastanum. The sequence goes on along the minus strand of CM073603.1, from coordinate 39,410,146 downwards.
CCCTACGAAATCCTTCAAAAGCTCACAGATTTTTATAAGTAAAACTCGATTCACGTAAAATACATGGTTACAGGCCTGCAATTAAACGAGAAATACTTTAATGTACAATTCATCATTCGAAATCAACTCACTGATCGACCTTCAATAGTACTCAACATTTCAGTAATATCCTAACCTTAAATAATAACTCACAAATCCAACAAATCTAAATCCATCAACCATTACATATATCGAAATAAATATCCAGATCTAAATCTATATTCAAAACACCACATACTCCGTACCAGAAAGAACAACAGCTCAAGTCATCAATTGTCTCAGTCAAATTCAACAGAACCGACACCTTCAACTTCTTCAATTTCAAGTCAAAAAACTTCAATTCACATTCAATTTCAATACAAACAAACAAACAAAAAAAATCACACAAAATATTTGCATATTTTTGAATATACTAGTAAGATCTAAACAACAACGAACACAAAAAGTTTTTAAAAAAAAAATCATAAACAACAGACAATATTAGCACAAAACTTAGCTAGATTCCGGAGAAGAAAATTCAAATGAGAATCAAAGTGGACTTACAGAGAGTAGAATCCGACTGACATACGAATCTCCGTAGATCAGCAAAAAATGCTGTTGATCTCTAAATTTGCAGCAGATCTCAAAATTAAACTCTTTAAGTAAAATGGCAAACTCAAAAGAAGTACATCATTCAACTTTTACCAAAATTAAGGTAATCGTTTAGTGAAAACTGAGATTCATGAGAGAATTACAGATTTTTTCAGTTGAGGATTTCGGCATCTGACGGCGGCGTTACGGCGGAAGATACCGTCGGAGACGCCGAAGAGTAGAAGAAGTTTCTTTTTTGTTTATTTTTTAACTTACTATTGCAACTAAACTGAAACAATACTGTATGGAATGGTTTGATTGTTAAAAATTAAAAATAGAAATAGTAATATATTAGAAAATGAAATGATTACAGAGTGAAATATTTCTACTTTTTATTTTTTCAAATTTAGAATGTCAAATTTAATCTTTACCTTTTTTAAAAATAAAAATTTTTGTACTTAATTATAATACTTTATATATGTGGAAAGATAATATCATTCTAAAAAAAGTCAACTTTGTAATTAAAGCTAGTATTACAACTTTTAAAAAATCTAAATTATAAATGTATATTAATTTTCTACTTTAAATATCGTTAATCTTCTTAAACCTAAACTAATAATATTGATAAATGAATTAAATCTCGAAAAAGAGAGAGCAAAAAACCTTGTCCATAGGGATTGGGTTTTGGATTCTGTGTACTTAATTGAATTTAAAATTTTAGAATATATTTTTTATTTTGAATAGGAAAATTAAGGGTATCATTTTATTTTTTTGGGTGACCTAAATTAAAATGTTTGGTTAAGATTAGATAGTGGAAAACTTATATTATAAAGAGTTCACAAGTTGTCTGCCACTTTGGCCTAAATTTATTGGCATTATTAATTTTGAGTATAATTTATAGCAAATATATAATTTATTTGTAGTATTAAACTTACTTGTACTCAATTATTTGAGAAGAATCCCATGCTCATAAGGATTTTTTTTTTTTTATGTAGTAAAAAAGTAGAGATTCCAAGAGAGGGAAAGAGACATAGAATACTTTTTATTTTTTTGTCATACTTTCGTGGAATATTTTTTTTTTCTTCTATTTTTCATTATATTTACCATTTACTTCAGAGTAAGTAGTTGGTTGTTGGATTTTCTTGCTATTAGAAGAAAATCACTTCTGGATCACTATAGTGTGGCTGGATGTAGAGCAGTCCACTCGCAGTCAATGATCAATAAATTATTTAGAATTTCGGAAGATGATCAAGTTACCTTAGTTCTAAGTCACTACATGAAATTGGCATATAGTTGTATATAGTAATCATGTATGTTATGTTTGCAACGGAATAAAGAAGATAAAACTAAAACTCTAGGTTAAGGCGTTTTCATCTTTGATTAGATAGAAACACTTTATTTTTCCTAATAAACCTATTTGGAATAAATTTAGTTTCGTTAGGTCTATACGTATAATATTTTGTTCTTTTTAGTGGTCTAACTAAAAAAGTCGAATTAGTTGGTCAGTAAATTTCGAATATCTCAAAAAATATACGAACAAAAAAACTTTGGTGGTGGTGGACGTGTACCATAGATGTCTATGTCTATCACCTTCTCCTTTAAAAGATGAATTGCATTGGAATTTAATTTTTTGTAGAGCAGACAACACATGGCTAGTAGTACTTTTATCTGTTTTGGAAGGAACATAACTAAATGCATATGTTTCTAAGCTAGCAACTTACTAACTTAATATGCCAATACTTTTCATAGTGTTAAGTGTGGCAATTTCTCTTCCATGATATATAACAATAACAATAACGACATACTGAAATCCCACGATATATAATGGAGTTTGAAGAGATAGAGTGTACACTACAAATATTTCAGAGTTCATATATAATGGGATTTGAAAAAGATAGATAGTTGGGGAGCTTACTAATGTTATGATAGTGTTATCATGATAGTATTTATTTTTGTTTTATGATAAGTTTGTTACCATGATATTTAGTGAACTCAGTTGTTTGCTTGACCTACCACAAACAATTTACAATTTGCATTAGTTCTCTGAAAAATCAATCATTTTAAAAGTATTTGTTTTTTTCATTGTGGTAGGTGATAATATCAACAAAGAACATTATATTCACACTTTTATTCATAAGCAATAGAAAATGGCATCATATAGTTTTTTAAGGTAAAGTGAGAGTCTGCCTTGTTTACTTTGATACGATCAATTAAAAAGAAGAAAGAGTCCACAAATCCTAGGTGTATGGAAGTTTGTTAAGGGACCTTTTTCAACTTCAGTATGTGATAAGTCAAAGATTGAAGTGTCAAACGACTTCGTCAAGAAAAGACTCTAAGGTATATTTTGACTATCCATTTAGATTAATATTATGTGTGTATACCTTTAATCTTTTTATGACCTTTTTGTCCAAGATGAGTGTAATATTTGTTGGATTTTAAAAGGTGTGAATGAAAAATGAAGAGCTTCGACTTTTATGAAGAATTGTAACTTTTATGAAAAGCTACGACTTTTATGAAGAGTTGTGACTTTTATGAAAAGTTGTAACTTTTATGAAAGGTGGTGACATTTCCAAAAGATTGTGACTTTTCCAAAAGGTTGTGATATTTCTGGTAAGGCACAATAAGAATATTTTCACACTATCTTTTGTTTTCTATAAATTGAGGAATTTCCTCTCATTTTAAAGAACGAGTTTTCTAGACTTCTTTTACTACTACTAAATCTAGTATTCTAAGTGTACTTTATTGCCGTTGAGTGGTTCGTTGACACCGTGGTTTTAAATATCGATACACCGGTGAGTAAGATCATTCTATCATGTAAGGATATATTCCATTAACCTCGAATACTTGAGGGGAATAATTTTCTTAAGGGGACATTATGCATTCAGTGGGCTCGATTCTCTTCTTTAAGAAAAATATTTTGAATATTGTTTCTAATCTGTTTCTAATTCTATTTTCTCTACTGGTTTTAATTTTCTAATTTTGAAAATATTCTTTAAACTTTGTTGCTTCTTATTAAGTTCTTCAAAGTTTTTGTTCTAAGTATTTTAGGAATACAAAATGAACAACAATATTACTACCATAAATCTTGATCTTCTGGTTGGGCTAAAACAATTTGAACATATTTTTTAAGTTTTAACGTGTGTGATGTGATATTGTCAATTTGAGTTATGTTCACACGATTTTCTTTAAAATAAGAATCAAACATTCTATAAGTAATTTACTTTTTTCTGTTACGCCAATGTGGATTTTGTTCATACACGTCCAACACTTTTGTTTAATTACCCTTTAAACATAGCTGAACTTATAGACCTGGCTCAAAGATACTAGATTAAGATAACCAAAGAATTGAATTGGCATAATACATAAATATGACCCTTAACTTGATGTCAACTGATAATTGTGACCTTTAATTTTAGATGTGCATAAATAGGCAATTAACCTTATATAAAATTAAACAAATGGACACATTCGTCCTACATGAAAATTTTGATATCGAGTTATCGGATTAACGGTTTGAGAGTGATTTAGAATTTTGTAAATGATAAAATATCAATTTGAGATTAGATTGTCTAATTTTTTATTTAAAAGTCGGATAAATCGATATATAATCAATGACTTGTTAATTCATATAAATATTACTCTTGACTACAATGACGAATTTATCTTACAACTAGTTGTCATAAATAAAATGATATATAAATGAGTTTTTTGTGTGAATGTTTTGCATGTGCGACAATATTTTATTGAATGTCATAAACATTTCAGGTGAACTTATGAGCACTTTTGCTATTCATGTTAATTGTTATGAATGGCAATAATCCATAAGTAATCGGTAAATCAAATTGGAATGAATCAAAAAAAATACGTAATTAAGAAAAAAGAATAATGAAGCTTCTCAATAATAATAATAATAATAATAATATGAAGCTTCTGTATTCATATTATACCGTAACAAAATTCGAATTTACGCTAAACAAACATAATTTGGTATTCCAATAGAACTCTGAGTGTGATTATAAAGGAGTACTTACCACTCTATTATAAACCCTTGTTGGTCTCGTCAAATAAGCTTCATCTCCGAATTTAATTTGAAATTCAATTCAATTTCATTCAAACATTCACAGCCTTACAAAGGAACATAAGCGACGATACACACGGCGCCGCCGCATCGTCTCCGCCGCTGTGTTTTCCTCCGCCGCCGCCACCACCACTACCGCCGCTCAACAACACTCTCTCATAATAATCCACACAAAACAGCGACAACGATAACTCGACTTCGTGACGAGTCCAATAAACTCGCCTCACAATCTCCGAATCAGATTCCATTCCAATCGGCCTCCATTTTCGCAATCGATTCAATACTGGCCTCACGCAGACCATATACAGCCGCCGGTACCCTCCGAGCGCCAACACCACCGTCCTCACACCTTCCAGCGGCGGCGACACGTGGCGGAAGCAGAGATGCTCCCAGAGAGAATCGTTCCGAGCGATACCGCACCAGAGCTTGCATACACAGGCAGCTACTCCCAATGAACGGCCGTCGAGCCTCTTCAGTATCTCAATCAACACATCCTCATTATCATTGATGAAAAAATTGGTACCCATTGTTCACACAAATTGTCTTAAAGGTTGAGATAAGGAAGTAAAGAGAGAAGTAACGGCTATTTGTAGAGAAGATATTGAGGGTAAAGGACTTTGACTTTTTTTTTTTTTTTTGGGGGGTTTTCCCATTAAGCGTCCAACCTAAATTTGAATGGCGCATTCTAGGGTTCATTGGGAGTGATGGATAAAATAGTTTTATCACTGTACCACAATTTATAGTAATAAAAGATTTTGACTTAAAAGTCACGTGAGAGTGTGAATTTATGGATTTCAAAGTACAAAGAAGTAAACACAGAGGATAAGGGTTTAAACAACTAATATGTCCAAATAAAAAATAATTTTAGTAACGTATAAATAGTATTTCTTGTATCTCAATTTATACAATTCACTTTCTTTTTTAGTTCATCCCATAAAAATAGCATATTTTTATATTTATTCATAATTTAAATTTAAAATGCTTATTTTACTCACACAAACATCTATTACTTATTTTAGACTATAAATTTCAAAAATCTTTATTTTTTAACTTTGTGACTAGTCAAATTGCATCATATAATTAAGAGCTAAGATGAAGAAAATATAATTTTTCATCGAAGAAGAATTTAAATGAACCCTAACACTTCATAGCTATCCTCGGGGAAGGGGCAGAGCCAACCTTCTGTTAGGGGTTCATCCGAACCCCTTCGACGGAAAATATTACTATCTATATATGGTTTAAATTATTTTTTATGTATATATAATAAATGTTGAACCCCCTCCAATTAGTTTGTGTGTTTAGTTCTTCAGATTTTAAACCCCTTATAAAAATCTTAGCTTCGCCACTACCTCGGGGAGTGGTAGGTAGGTATCGAGGAGAGAAGAGAAGAAGCCAAAGGGAAAAGTTAAAAAGGGGCAAAAGAGTTGGAACAAAGAATCCAAAACTAGCTTCTCAATTATTAGATTGAACTTTGAAGGGGGAGATGTTAGAAATTCGGAGTTATCCACACGGATTTTAACTTGATGGATTTGACTTTAACTTGTTGTGTTTTTTAAATTATGAGCTCAATTTTAATTTTTATTGTAATTTTAGTAAGTCTTCACATATTTTCTTTATTTTAGTTTATGTATCTTATTTTTGTATGTTTCAAATTAAAATAATTAGAATTTTTAGTTTATGGGTTTTGTACGTATTATTATAATCTTTTTTGTTTATTGGTTTTGAATCATTCCAAATATAAATAGTTTACGTCAAAGTTATTGGATTCTATTAAATCTCTGCTCGTAACTTAAAAAAATAATGTCATTTTCTATATTTGATAAATTTTACTAGCAACATAAATGAGATGTTAAAAATTTAAAGAGCATTTTAATATATTATACATGCTTTTAATTTTAAAATATTATGATATTAAAAAAAATTCATTACCTTCTTAAATTTAAAGTCCAATGAAATTTTTACAAGAAAAAATGGAGAAAAAGTATATAGTATTATGATATGCATAAAAAATATTAGGTTTATATATGAATCGAATTTGCCACTTGTGGAAGATGCATGTAAAGCTTGGGGTAAATGTGGTTTATTTTATTTTTTCATTTGGTGTCTAGTACTTGTATTGGAGTCAGACTAATTTAAATTCGCGTCACGTGGGGCTCCATTCGGGGGAATTGGGAAGTACTATTTATCAAAAAAAATTCTATATTCAAAGCACGAACCTAAGACCTTTAATTAAAGAAAAATCATTTCATCCACTGTACTACGTTCTTTGATGGTAATGTAGTTTGTTGTTTATGTTGTTGGTGTATATATAGATTTCATTCAATTTCCAAATGATGACAGGCTTTTTAGCGTCCATTATTTGTGTGTGAGAAAGAAGTCAGAGATGTGAACGTTGTAGTCATGTTGTGTAGCGTAAGATGTGTTGTATTGATGTTAATGTTTTACTTTCTATGCATATGAATATGTCCACTATATAAATTTAATTATAATTTTAGTGAAACACTTCTAATTAAAAGTACTTACTTACTTTATTAGTGTCTTAATCATATTTAGAAAAGAACAATTACTAGCTACTTGATCCCTTCGTTAGCCAAATCTTGCTCATATCCCGAGGTGGACCCACGTTAAGCCAACAATTGTCAAACGACATTGCTTCGTTATTAATATCATGCGTAAAGTGATATATTGAACAAAATAACATTATTTGATAATGAATGCTTCTTGACGCGTTGGTTCACTACCCAATTTTGTTCTTTGAGGTTGGAGGTTCTAACCCTAATGACATTTTTTGCAAAATATAGCATATTATTAATTGTGGTTAAGTAGTACTGAACCCAACTCAAGCAAACATGTATGTAAATATTATAATTAATGTAGAAATTTGTTATTCATGTACTTCTATAAGTTATTTCATCTTCTATCATGCACATATTAATATATATAGATATATCAATCCCTCATATCATGTATTAGTCATGTAAATTTTTAAATTGCAAGTCAAATATTGTATTATAATCTTATATATAAATAACTTACCTTCTACTTACTACAAGCTATCAATGATTTTTCCAAAGCTCTCCAGCATTTGAATTGACTAGTAAGAACTTGAATTATTGGTAAGTGAAGCCAGAATTTAAATTTTATGAGTTTTGAATTTTATAGTGATGACTGATAACTGAATTTTAAACTTAATATTTGTATCTATTTAATAATTTTTTTTTAATAAAAATATATTATTCAAACAAAAACTACTGAATTCGATTAAACTCGTATCCTGACTTCTAACTCTGCCTATGGATATGATTAATTGGTTGAACCATTAACATCCCTACATACATATTATATTACTATATGTCTAAAATTGATTGTCGTATATATCTATCTCAAGCGATTAACGAAAAAAAGGAAAAGGTTGAGGGCTTAAACCTTTTTAATATAAACGACAAATATTTGTGGCTAATTTAATTAGTGATTAGTTTCCATTACTTGAATGATTAGAAAGGATCCTTTGATTTATTCACGACAACTTGAGGTTCATAATTATCATGGGTCATCTAATTGCATGATTTGATAAGGATAAATACCAATGTTAATTATTTTGCACTATCTTAATCGAAAGATATTCTTAGTCTAAAAGTTGTGGGCTTATACATTGTATATAGATTTTCTATATTATTAGGTTAATTGTTTGTACGCTTAAGATTTTAAGAAGATCGTTTGTTTTTCAATATTTAAATGTCCGTGATTTATTTATTTTTTAGACATAATAAATATATAATTTGGAAATAAAAAGTAATTAAATATTAAAAAAAATATAAATTTAATAAAATAAAATTGTTATTGGATTAAAAAATAAAGCATTTATGTTAGCAAGTAATGGTTGAGATGAATTGTAGTGATAACTATGGTAATGGAATTGATGTTAGGGGCTATTAATGGTGATAGTGATAGACTAAGGGATCGTTTGGTTGGGAACTAGTTATTTAAGGATAAACTATCATGAGGTTAGTTATCCTGGGATCAGTGGCGGAGCCAGAAAATTTAATAAGAGGGTTCAAAATCTGAGAAGTAAACACACGAACTAGTGGAAGGGGGTTCGACATCTATTATACATACTTAAAAAATAATTTTAACTATGTATAAATAATAATTATAATCATGTATAAATAGTAATATTTTTCTCCGAGGGGGGTTGGATGACCCGCCTCATTATATGCTGCCTCCGCCCCTGCCTGGGATAACTTATCCCATCACTATGCTATAAATGGTGAGATAAGTTATCCCAAACATGTCAACCAAACAAGGCATCTAAATTTTATTCCAGAACTATTTTTTTTATCCCAGGACTATTTATGTTTATCCCTCACACCAAATGAGCCCTAAGAGTTATGATGGTTGAGGTGATTGGTGTTATAGTAACTAGCGCAATTGTGACAGTTTATAATGTTGTTGTTGCCTGTTGGTGGTTGTGGAATTGGTTGTTAGTAGTTGACGATGTTGATGGTGGTAGTGGATTGATTATGATTAGTTGGCGGTGTTGATATTGATGATAATTGACAGTTGAGTTAGTTGTGAATTGTGATGGTAAAAGGGATTAATAGTAAAAATTAATCGCAATGATAATAATGACGGCTGCTTAATGGATCTCCGTATTAATCATCTAGGAAAGTGGAAGCTATGGTGAGAGGCCGTTGGAAGACTCATTTAAAAGAAGTCATTTAGGAACAAATGAACCGTTTTGTATTATACTTTAGGAATAAACAAAAAGAAATATTGATCATCTATCTTGGTAAAAATAAGAGTTAAAGTGTCTCAAATTCAAATATTCAAAGAGTCTTTCTTAGAAAGACTCTTTGAATATATATATGTGTGTGTGTGTGAAAATAAATTGTGTCTATTTGTACTTCATGAACATAATTAAGGATGAATCAACTTGCTATGATATTATATTCCCACCAAACAAAACGATAAAAAAAAAATTACTTACAAAATATATATGGCTCAGAGAAAAGTCATATCATAGGATCTATTAATGCATGTTTTATTCTTTTTTATAATTATTATACACACATAAAAGAAGGGAATAAAAAAAACAAATGCATCTTTTGAAAGTCCAATCAAATCAAAAGGTAGAAATTGTTGGTCAGAGAAAACAGTAGTACCTTTAGATATGCTGGTCTCTTGGTGTACTAAGAAAAACCCCAAATTCCTATGAGACAGAAAGCATATATTTAAATTATCACTTTGAAAGAGTATCTTCAATTGACATTATTTCTTTAACCCTTTATAACAAAATATATATATTAAAAATATAACTTAGTTAATAAAAATATGTCCTTTTAAATTAATAACTTAAATTTGTAGATAAGATATATTCTAATATAATATTAGAGTAAAAAGAGATTTTGAGTTTGAGCACTCTCATTACAATCAAAAAGAACTTTTACACACACGCGTGCACACACTCATATATATATATATATATATATACACATACATACATACATACATCAATCGATTATTAACTTTTTGATCTAAAAATAGGTTAATTAAAAAAGTTATAGAACAAGATTGAGATGTAGTGTCAAAATAAAAATTTAAGACAAGATAGTTAAATAGTCTATATATGCAAGTGTTTAGCTAAACATTAATCGTTTCGAAAAAACACATACTAATTTTTTGTGCATAAATATTAGTTTTTGAATATTTTTGATAAAATTTTGTGACTTTGTCACTGTATGTATTTAGGCTTGTTTCTAAGATAGGATGAGGTAGGGTTAGGTTATGGGTAACTAGATAGAGAGGGTTGGGTGTGGGGGGAGGTATGTAGAAGGAAAGAAACTAGTCATAGGGATAATTGTCTTTTAATGTGTTGGAATTAGTCTCTTGGACATACTCTCTCTCCGTTTTACAAAGAGTGACCTGGTTTGACTTGACATATATTTTTAGAAAATAAAAAAGACTTTTAAATTTTGTGGTCCTAAATTAAAGTTATGTCAAATGTACAAAATTGCCCTTCAATCCTGTAGCATTAAACATGCCACGTGGAAAGCTGAAACTATAATATTATCAAAAAAATAAAGAGGTTATCTTTTTGAAACAGACTAAAAAGGAAAGGAGGTCATTCTTTTTTAAAACGGAAGGAGTATATGAGAAGCACACACAACTATGGATTCTTGGTGAATTAAGAACAATTTGATAATAGCAAAATTACAAACTTATAAAAAAAAAAATCACATTTTTCACTCACTCCCTCAACGTCTCTTTTATGTTGTTTGTTTTTGTAAGATATTTGCTCCAGGGGCGATTTTAAGTACAAAAAATGGGTCACTTGAACCCGTGGTCATCTGACAAAATTCGATATAACTACTTGTACAATTTGTAAAATATATCAAATAGCAACTGAATGAATTCGTGATCACAAATAATTGGATGGCTCATTGGTTTGAGTGTTTGTTTACATTCCTTTCTTGCAGTCGGCCTTTTTTTGAAAAAAAAATTAAAAAATGCAGCATTGCTTTTTACTTATATTCTTATTTCTACAAAAAAAAAAATAATAATCTAAAAGTATGTTCCATTGCGAGCATTTTATTTAACAAAAAACATGAAGTAGCGCTCAAACTTTCCAGCTGAAAAAACTCATTTCTTCGTTCTTTCAATTGAAATCACCATTCTTAGTAAGCAACTAGCAAAATCAATTATAATATTTTAGATCTTATCTTACGTGCAATGATCAACGGCGGCTCAAACACACAAATGGTTTTAGACAAAAGCAAATCGAAGCCTTGTAGTTTTAAGAATAAATAATATTCTTTCTAGGGTAAAGGGATATATATACCCCAGAACTATCGTAATGGTATGCAGATACCCTTCGTCATACTTTTGGGGCATTGGTGTCTCTGCCGTCCAAAAACTAGAGCATATATACCCTTTATACTAACGGATATACACGTGTCATAATCTTATCCGTCGATCCGATATTTAATATATCGGATCGACAGATAAGATTGTGTCACGTGTCCCTATTTAGTCTTCCGTTAGAGTGAAGGCATATATGCTTTAGTTTTTTATGGTAGGGGCACCAATGTCCCAAAAATATGACGAAGGGTATCTGTATACCATTTACGATAATTCGAGGATATATTTGTCCTTTTTCCCTTCTTTTTATATAGTCTACTTTTTAAATTTCTTGAGATGCAAAATTGTATATTTTTTTATAATTGGATTCTTTTAATAATTATTTTTCAATCAATAATTCATATAACCAATGCATTTAATCTTTCTTGCGACGTAGTACTCTAGGTATATCAAATTTCTTCTAATAACTTTTTCTCTTAATAATTTTTTTTTGCAAATGATATTTAATATTTTTCTTATGAAAAAGTTATATATATTATTGCTAAGATAATTGAGGTCCTTTTAATTTGGAAGTCTAAAGTAGTTGCCTTTTTTTAAAGGGGCAAAGCCGTCCCTGACAATGCTGCACCCGTTTTCTTGAAATCCTAGATTCGCCTCTACTTTGCTCTAAGCTAACAAGTCAATCATATATGGTTTTAAAAAATAATATCATGTCTAAACTGCTATTATAGTCATTAAATTTTATAATTAATTAATTAAAATGGTTGAAGTCATGTCATTGTCGTTTTTAATATGTATGCCAACATAAGTTAATCATATGGTTAAATACAATGTCTAAACTAATAATCACCAAAAAAAAATTATAATTTAAAACAGTTGAAGTCATGTCATTGTCGTGTATTATAATATATATATAATATATAATGATAAAATATATGCATGCCAACATACACTAAAATTATATATGTATATTTGTTGTTGTTACTACTTGTGAAGATGAGGAACATAAATCGAAGAAATTAAGTTTAGTTCACTTTTTAGATCTAGTAGTCATTCATATTCACATGACGACCCCTAATAGAGAATTTAGCGGCAATAATATAATTGTTGCTATATTATATTTTGTGATAATAATATAACATAAATATTTTTAACCAATATTTTATATAACACTGCTAAATTTTGTATTAGTGGACATATTCTAAATGAGCTTAATTGGAGCAATATCGACTCATCAAGTTAGTGTAGTGTCTTTCGAATAGGTTAGGTCATGTTTTTCAAGTGTGGTTAAAGGCTTAGTATGTTATAGTATTATAGTGCTATTTTCGTTTATTTTTACTTCTTTTAGTATTGAATTGATATATTCTTCTTAAGGAGTGATAAATAGTACTAATGATAATTTTATTATATAATGGTAAATTAGAAATTATATAATAAATTATTTTTTAATTTTTTAAGTTGAACAAGTAAAATAGATATTTATTTTCAATACAGTGGATAAGTAAAAGTTAACAAACGGAGTATTTATTTTCCTTTTCAACTTCCCTTGATCTTCTTGCTCTTCTCGATCATATTTTGTGAATGCTTGCAAATAATAAATTAGAAAAGTATTAAAAACACCCCTAAATTCGATGCGAATTATTAGCTTTATCCTCGAGCTATTGACAACCTTAAAAATACTCTTTTACTTGACTAACTCAACTTTGCAATAGAGTAAAATACACCCCTAAATTCTCGTCAAGTTTAGTAGTATTTTCAACACTTCTCTAAGCTTTTTATTAAGAGTTGCATGCTTCTACAAGAGTTTGAGACTGCTTGTTATGTCATGTGGCAGATCGGGGTGCATCTACGTTTAGTTAGTCAAGTAAAGTGGTGTTTTTAAGGTTGTTAATAGTTTAGGGATGAAACTAATAATTTGAGTCAAGTTTAGGAGTGTTTTTTGTACTTCTCTTGATAATAAATAAACAAACAAATAAGGGGGAGGAAGAGGTTATTAACGATGGGGTTTTGACCCGATTATCGATATTTGCATTGAAGTATGACTAATTTATATCTACCCTTCATAGGGGCATTTAGGGAAGCAAATAAAGAATTTTGCTTCCATGCATGATGCTTATATTATATCAAATATATTAATATATAATAATTGTCTTCATTTTAAAGTTGATCAATTAGTAATAATTGCTTTAAAGTATATAACCTTAATATATAGATAACTCTTTTAAACTTCTTAGTAAATTTCATATAGAAACATGAATTGAGTTAATTATTTCAACTAAATATTTGAACATATAACAAAGTGTTTCTATCAGATATTTTCGGTTCAAATTTTGAAGAAAAAAAATTGCACATGTTATCAAGTGTTTATTAGATAGTTAATTAATTTAACCATATAAACATCTCAACTCCTTTAAGTATACACATCAACCTATTTAAAATAGGCTTGGGCTTTTTACGGCTTGCGATTGAGGCAAATGTCTACAATTAAAAGATGTAATTGACATATTTTTAAATAGTTAACTTACGTGTATCTAATATGAACACTTGATTATGTGTTTAGACTCGTGATAATCAGACAGTGATGTCATGAAGTTGAAAAAAGAGGGGAGAAATATTATTTGACAGTGTAAAATAAGCTGCAAATAGAAAAAGCCAAAGAGAAACAAACAAAGCACTAACATTTATTCAACATAAACATTAATAGTGAAGTTTGTGTGAGCTGCCAAAAAGTACATTAATAGTGACTAAAGCTTGGAGAGAAAATGAACAAACAAGAAAGCTAAACAGAAAAACACTTTGGAAGAGAAATTAATTTAATCAATGCCAGAAAGTGACATCCAAAAATTTGACTACTCTTTTAGCTCAATGCAAAACATTGTGGATTCTCATGCCTCATTCAAAAAAAAAAAAATTGACCATGAAATACTTTCTCCGTCTGTCTCAAATTAATTGTCGTGTTTCACTTTAGAAAGGTAAATTATGTTAGCTTTGACCAACATTTTAAAGTATTTTTTTTATCGTATTGCATGATTACGGAAAAAATAAGATTGAGATAGCTATGATTTTCATTCAATTTCGTTTACTTGATCGAACAACCCCAAATTCAGTTATTTCAATTACATTAAATGATCTTTCAAATTGGTCAAGACTCTCTAGTTTATGGTTGCTTCTCTATGGTACCAGGTGTTGCTTCACTAATTGGTCCACGCTTCGACTTTCAGAAAATTTGTAACTTGTAATATTTTTATATGATTTTTAAATGTATAAATTTTAATTTCATGATATTATATTGATCATTTAATTCAATTTAACTTTAAAAATTAGTCAAATTAACTCTTGAAAAAACAAAATATGACAACTAATTTGAGACTAAGGAAGTACAATAAAAAAATCTCTACGCCAACCTTGTTTATCGTAATTTTTTATTGTCTTTTATAAAAAAAATATAAAATTGACTGTTATACATCTATAATAACATGACAACTAATTTGAGACTAAGGAAGTAATGTACAATCATCAGAAACAACTTATCTAGCTCATCTATGAGACAGAGATAAAGTCTGCGTACTACCCTCCCAAATCCCACTATATGAAACTAGTAATACTAGGTATGTTGAAGTAATGTACAATAAAAAATCTCTCTACAACAACATCATTAATTTATCATTATCTTTTATTGCCTTTTATAATAATTGATTGTTAATTCTACTCCTAGAATAATACAGTATTTGATAGTTATATCTTATTGGATCTTATAGACACACACACAAAAATTCACATTTTCAATGTGTTTATATAATCAAAGATAATAAAATTATTTAATTTTAAATTCTTAAATGATATAGATAATAATTGTCACAAAAAAGTCCTAAGACATACATTTTTCTACCTGTTTTTTTCAAAAAAAAAAAAAAGAATTAAAATTGGTTTTGATAACTAAGTTGTTACTCACATGTAGTCAATATATACTATTTGATGGATCCTACCAATATCTTGAAATGGCTCTTTCATAATGTTCTTTTTCCTGTTAACGTTTACTATCTTTTTTCAATGTGTTATGTTGTGAACTTGTAGGAAATCTTAAACCTAGAGAAGCTCCAATGATATAAATTTTGTCACACTACTATACATACATAATAAACTCAACAATATTTCAAGATTCTTTTGACAACTTGATGGATTTTTTATACCAATAATATAGTTGTGAAGTCATAATCAAGACCTACTATTTTGATTTTCTTGAAAAAACTACTAGTTGTTGGCATTTGTTGTTGTGGTCACAAAACAAAGCTACATACGAATTTCTAGCTTGTTTAGTCAAGTTTCTGAATTTTGCTCATCCAAAAAATTAGTTTTATCGTAAGTGTTTTCCAAAAAATTACTCTTAAAAGAGTAGCAATTTATGTTCGATCGGTTGATTTTCAATATAAAAGACACTAACTAAATTGATGCAATGTATATACAAATGGCATATACACGTGATATATGTGACATACACTTATCATGTCTACGTTACTACGTTACTCAACTTTAAATTTTAACTCCGATGTCACTCAATTATGGATTTTTTTCTCAGAAAGTCACTTAACTTGGAATTTTAACTCTAAAGTAGGAGTGGGTGTTTGATATTCGATTTGGGATTTCTAAATTGGTGGATTTTAATTTGTAAGTAAACCACTCATAATTGAGTAACTTTATAAGTAAAACACTTATAATTGAGTGACTTTTGAGTTTTGGGTTAAAATTCAAAGTTGAGCGACTTTCTGAGAAAAAAATCCATAGTTAAGTCACTTTTGAGTTAAAATTTAAGTTAAGTGACTTTCTGATAGAAAAATACATGGTTAAGTGGTCATTTGAGATATTATCTCCAAACTTTAGTTTAAACTAAAATTGTAATATTCAAAAGATTTCTATTACTTCTCAAAATTAAGTGTTCAATATATATATGTGTGTGTGTTCAAATGTAAGAATTATTATTAATTATTTCTTACTTATGGCCCGAGTTTACTTGTAATCCAAGTAATATCATAAATAATATTTAATAAGGAGTAGATCTCGTCCGTACATTGGTTACTTGATAGACGTATCAGATTAAGTCATAACCTCTATAAATTGATCCTCCCTCCACCCATTAGGTTACCACATATTCTCTATATTAATTCCATCGTTGACGGTTGTGGTAACATAAAGTTAGGGCAAGGAGGTAGAAACCAATTTACGACTAACGCTTCCGCTTCTCTCTGTGATGATGTCTTCCACATCAGGTAGGTGCCCCTAACGATCTCTATGTAAGATTATCATGTTCAAGATCCTAAAAGTATTTAATCTTACATGTGGCATCAGAGCATGGATTGTTTGAACGGATAATCTTACATATATATAAAAATAATTATCTTGTAACAGAATTAAAAAATTGACACGACAATGTCAACATTACCGTCTCTCAAGCTTTTGCACGTGGCATGCAAATTGGTTAAATAATAATATACTGTAGTATTGTATAATTATTTGTTTGCCTTACCATTTATCCTCCTTTTATCTTCCACTTAAATTAGTGATGGATAATGCTAATGTGTATTAGCTCTTACCTTAATAAATGTTGTGTGCTTATGGTTGCTGGTAATAAATAATTGTTCAAACAGCCCCCTTCAAAAGTAAGATAAACTGAATGTTAAGTTGTAGGATCACCACAATCTTCCACATTAATTGCTATTTGTTCTACTTTCATTGAACTATCAACGACCTGGAATGTGGATATATGCCTATTTTAGACAAACAATAGATCGGGGTGTTCGCCTACACCATATGCATTGGATTGGGTTTTGTTTTAAATTGTTTGATAAATTAAAGTGGTCGTTATACTAAACAATAAATAATATGTGTATATATTTTGTGCAAAATAGTTTGTTAGTCACCAAAGTGGCCAAACTAGATAAATTAACGTCTACACATATCATATTTATGATCACTTGATGTATGTATTATGTTTCAATAGTTTGTTAGTCACCAAAGTGGCCAAACTAAAAATGTATAAAATTATTCACATGCACAAAATTTTATGATATTATGTGTGCATTTGTATCCATATAGTTTGTTAGTCACCAAAGTGGTCAAACTAGTATGGTTAAGAAAAATATGCACTCATAAAATTGTCATTTATCTATGAAAGTTAATTAAATGCCTATATATTGAAAAATAAATAGATAAATTGACTTTCACTATTGCTAAAACTTAAGAATTTACCCAAAGGTGAATTAATCATTCCACAAATAGTGAACATTATGAGGTAAATTAATATTTCCAGTCAAACATATATTGTATATCCAAAGATGTCGTATATGTTTGGTTAAATATATTTAATTGCCTATTAAAGATTAAAAAAATGGCATTTAAATTATGATAGTGTGTCGTAGTATCTATCCAAAGGAGAATTACCATGTACTTTTATCGTTTTACTGAATTCACATTATTTTTGATTTGTGAGCATGTATATCTATTTGTAGTTTTTCCTCTTCATTCACATGTTTTGTCTGTTATTGTGTTCAATTGATTGAACTTCTCTGAATGGCATGAACAAGTCTAGTTCCACTTAGCTATGATGGATCTTGACTTAGCTCCACTGAATGATAAACCTACTGTCATTACTTATAAGAGCAGTGAGAATGAGAAGTTTTTCCATAAATCATGGGAGCGCTCTAACATATTGAGTCTTATGTTCATGCGAATGATATTTGCTAACAACATTAAGAGTACTATTTCACAAACAGAAAGTGTCAGGGATTATCTAAATTTTGTGGAAGAACGTTTTTGTTCTGCTGATAAGTCTCTTACTGGTACACTAACGACCAACTCACGACCATGAAGTTTGATGGGTCGCGCAATATGCAAAATCATATTATCGAGATGACTAACATTGTAGCAAGACTTTCAACCTTAGGGATGAAAGTGGATGACACCTTCTTGGTTCAGTTTATTCTAAACTCATTGCCTCTTGAGTATGGACCATTCCAAATGAATATAACACTATTAAGGATAAGTGGAATATTAGTGAATTGTCAAGCATGCTTAATCAAGAGGAGTCAAGACTTGAAGAATTAAGGAGGTCATTCCATTAACCTCATGAGTCAAGGAGATGGTAAATGACTTAAAGTGAAGGCCAACAAGTTTAAGAAATAATTTTTTTTTTTAAAAAAGGGCACCTGCTAAAGTTCCATAGAATGCTCATAAGGAACTCAAGGCCGATGTGTGTCGTTTCTGTAGAAAGAAATGACACTTTCATTAAATAAAAGTTCTGCTTATTTGTGGCATAAATGTTTGGGTCATATATCCAAAAAAAGATTAAAAAGATTAGTAAAGAATGAGATTCTTCCGAATCTTAATTTTATTGATCTTGATATATTGTTTGAATTGCATTAAAGGAAAGCAAACCAAGCATACCAAGAAAGGTGCCACAAGAAATACTCAACTTCTTGTAATTATACACATTGATATTTGCGGATCCTTTGATGTTCCATCTTTTGGTGGAGAAAAATATTTTATCACCTTTATCGATGATTTTTCACGTTATTGATTTATTTATTTGTTGAAAGAAAAATCTCAAGCAGCGGACGCTCTCAAAGTGTACGTTAATGAGGTTGCAAGACAATTAGATAAAAGTGAAAATCATTAGGTCAGATAGAGGTGGTGAATATTATGGAAAGTATAACGAATCAGAACAATGTCCAGGTCCATTTGCAAAATTCCTTGAGAATGGTGAAGTTAGTGGGAGTGTTGAACAATAAAAGATGGAAATTAATGAGGTAAGGGTAAATATTTCATTGCCCATGAATGTACCTACTTCCGCACTAATCACAAATGTTGTTCCTCTTGTTGAAGAATATTTTAACAATGTTGAACAACATTTGGGTGAAACACTTCAAGAAGGAACTAACTCACAAATATCTGACGCAAATGAACCACAAACAGTGCCATTAAGAAAATCTCAAAGAGAAATAAAATCGGCCATTTCAGATGATTATGTGATTTATTTGCAAGAGTCAGCTATTGACAATGGAATTACTAAATATCCGATTTCATTTTCACAGACCATAGAAAGCACTGAGTCTGATAAAATGAATTAATGCTATGAATGAAGAGTTAAAATCCATGGAACACAACAAAGTCTGGGATCTTGTTCAATTACCAGAAAGTTCTAAAAGAATCAGATGTAGATGGGTCATCAAGACGAAACGCGATTCTAATGGTAATATTGAAAGATATATAGTCAGACTTGTTGCCAAGGGATACGCTCAGAAAGGAGGCATTTATTATATAGAAACCTTTTCACCGATCTCAAAGAAAGACTCATTAAGAATTGTTTTGGCTTTGGTAGCTCATTATGATTTAGAGTTACATCAAATGGATGTGAAAACTGCATATCTTAATGGAGACCTCGAGGAGGATGTTTATATGGACCAACCAGAGGGTTTCGAAATTAAAGGAAAAGATCATATGGTGTGTAAACCAAAGAAGTCAACATATGGACTCAAAGAAGCCTCACGACAATGGTATATAAAGTTTAATGATACCATAACATCTTTTGGATTTAAGGAAATTACCATTGATCGGTGCATATACCAAAAGATTGGTGGGAGTAAGTTTATATTTTTAGTCCTGTATGTTGATGACATTTTACTTACTGCAAATGATTTAAGCATATTGCGTGAGACGAAAGACAATCTCTCTAAGAACTTTGAAATGAAAGATATGGGTGAGGCATCCTATGTGATAGAGATAGAAATATTCTGTGATAAATCATAAGGATTATTGGGACTGTCTCAAAAAGGTTATATCGAAAGAGTTCTAGAGAGATTTAATATGAACACTTGTTCAGCAAGAATAGTTTCTATTCAAAAAAAAAAAAGGGGACAAACTTAATCTCATGCAATGCCCAAAGAATGATGTAGAACGAAAAGGAAATGAACTCAATTCCTTAATCTTCTAGTGTTGGAAGTTTGATGTATGTTCATACTTACAACAAGACCTGATATTAGTTTTGCGGTCAGAATGCTAGGAAGATATCAAAGTAATCCTAGTTTTGATCACTGAAAAACTGCAAAGAAAGTTGTGGCACGTTATGAAGTCACAATTCATGCATTATGGTCGCAGAACTTTATTTGAGGACTTGGGGTTGTCGACACCATTACTAAGCCGCTGAAAGTTTATTGTGATAATGTTGCAACAACATTCTTCTCCAAGAACGATAAGTACTCCAAATGTGTCAAACATATGGAACTAAAGTACTTTACTATCAAGGAAGAAGTTCAGAAACAAAGAGTGTTATTTAAGAATATTAGAATTGATCTCATGATTGCAGATCCGTTAACAAAAGGCTTACAACCAAAGACATTTAAAGAACATGTTAAAAGAATGAGTCTTGGTTGTATTTATGATTGATGCATTTATGATGTTTTTACACTCTGAGCTCTAATTATGTGTTTCTGATATATATATATTAATGAATTTCTTGTTTCTCATAATGGTGTACACATTATTGTTTTGAGATATTACAAGATAAGTCTCTATGAGACATTATTGTGGACCATAATGTTATATGTTTTTATAGCTTATGAACCTAGTATGATAAGTTGTTAATGTAGTAGTACATGGAAGGAAGTATGTAGCTTAAAATTTACGTACAACCGTCATAACTCGCATTAGTAGTTTGTTATATTGTGGTATGTATGATGGACATTATAGAAGAGATTTATTGTATGCGTAACTAATGTTTATTATATATTAATGTTATATATGGTCATTGGCTAAGTGGAAGAATGTAAGAATTATTATTAATTATTATTAATTATTTCTTACTTATGGCCCGAGTTTACTTGTAATCCAAGTAATACCATAAATAATATTTAATAAGGAATAGATCTCATCCATACATTGGTTACTTGATGGACATATCAGATTAAGTCATAACCTCTATAAATTGGTCCTCCTTCCACCCATTAGGGTTACCACATATTCTCTACATTAATTCCATCGTTGACGGTTGTGGTAACATAAAGTTAAGGCAAGGAGGTAGAAACCAATTTACGACTAACGCTTCCGCTTCTCTCTGTGATGATGTCTTCCACATCAGGTATGTGCTCGTAACGATCTCTATGTAAGATTATCATGTTCAAGATCTTAAAAGTATTTAATCTTACATGTGGCATCAGAGCATGGATTGTTTGAACGGATAATCTTACATATATATAAAAATAATTATCTTGTAACGGAATTAAAAAATTGACATGACAATGTCAACATTACCGTCTCTCAATCTTTTGTACGTGGCATGCAAATTAGTTAAATAATAAGATACTGTAGTATTGTATAATTATTTGCTTGCCTTACCGTTCATCCTCCTTTTATCTTCCGCTTAAATTAGTGATGGATAATGCTAATGTGTACTAGCTCTTACCTTAATAAATGTTGTGTGCTTATGGTTGCTGGTAATAAATAATTGTTCAAACATCCCCCTTCAAAAGTAAGATAAACTGAATGTTAAGTTGTAGGATCACCACAATCTTCCACATTAATTGCTATTTGTTCTACTTTCATTGAACTATCAATGACCTAGAATGTGGATATATGCCTATTTTAGACAAACAATAGATCGGGGTGTTCGCCTACACCATATGCATTGGATTGGGTTTTGTTTTAAATTGTTTGATAAATTAAAGTGGTCGTTATACTAAACAATAAATAATATGTGTATATATTTTGTGCAAAATAATTTGTTAGTCACCAAAGTGACCAAATTAGATAAATTAAACCTTCACTCGTGGAGATATATAATGTCTTGTTTAGTTTTTAATAAAAACATTGGTGTGTGTTTGTGGGTTTTTTTTTTTTTTTTTTTTTTTTGGGGGGGGGGGGGGGGGCGAGGGGGCAATCATATAGTTTGCTTCTTATGATCCATTATTTGTGTGAAAAAAGTCAGATGTGAACGTTACAGCACTGTTGTGTGTTGTTTTGATGTTAATGTTTTACCTCGTAAGCAAATTCATGAATATTAGTTTTGCACAACTTAACGTTAGCATAAATTTTATATTTCTGTTTTGAAAAATTCACCCAAATTTATGTATAAATAACTCATAAAAAATTCAATAGCTTCTTCTTAAAAAGAATATCTAAAATTCATAAACTCAAAAATTTAATTTTACCTCGATATGAATATGGTTAATTGTGAAAATTCTCCTCCCCTCTTATATTATTGACATTTTTTTATTTTAACAACTCTTCGAACCGTGTTTATATGGAGCAAATAATATTATTGTCTTAAATCTATTAATCAACTCAAGGAAAAGAAAAATTATTTACCACCAACTGACCTTTTGATAAGAGAGTTAGAGTATTCAAAACATATGTGCCATCAAGTTTTGACAAGTCGCAAATTTGTTCATGTGACAAATCGTGCTTAGTTTCATTTGAACTTTTTCTTGACTAAATGGTTGAATTGAGGAATTAAAGATAATTTTATTTATTTTAAAAAGAAATTCGAATAAAATAGAACTTTGTTTTACTCGAGAATTTGAGCAAAGTTGTGTTAAGAATCATATTGGATATGATTGAATAATTGGTCTCTATTTATGGAATTGAACAATACATTACTTCCTTTGTTTCATTTTACTCAGCTCTTATCTCAAAATTCAAAAATAGATGTTTTATTTTTCTTGTTCATTTTAGAAAATCAAGAGAATTCTCTCATACTATTTAATATTAAATAACAACATAAAACAGTTGTAGTCAAATTTAAAATTTCAAATCATTATTAACAATAGAGTTAATTTTTTATATAAAAAAAACTCTAATTAATTTTAATTTTTTTAACGAATGTATCATATCAAGAGTCCGATAATATGAAACAGTTGGTTAGAGTACTATTTTAGTTGACTAAATTCTTATTGGTTCTTAAAGAAGTGGTCTACATGACTTTGGATAATTTCACTCTTATTTGTCAGAGTCTCAGAGGCGAATTCAGGATTTTAAAAAAATGAGTGCACTATTACTTTAAAGATAAGATCAAAAAATTTATAATAACAATAACTAAGCGAGCAATACATAACAATTAATTTAGCTTCTTTTTTTTTTTTTTTTTTTTAATGAAAAACGTGTTTTTAGTTGGTAAAAATAAATTGAAGCAAATTGGGGCTGCCTGGGATCGAAACCTGCAACCTTTGTGTTGAAATCTTGCAGTCATATCAATGAACCATCCAGCCATCTTGAGAACGGGTTCAACAAGTTTTAATTTAATATATTCTTTAATAATTATAGAAGTAATATATCGAGTTTAGTCGGATGACCACGGGTTCGGGTGATCCAAAAAATGTACATAAATTCGCCCCTGCAGAGTCTTATTTTAATTAGTATATAAGATTTTGACTTTACAGTACACAATTTTATGTTATTAGCAGTGGCGAATTCAGAATTTTCATTCGGGGGTTTAAAATATATATTATGTAAATATGCAAAAATTACAAGATAACTAAAAAGAGCGGTATATTGAAGGACAACACTAATTTTAAGCCACTAAGGGGTCGTTTGGTACAAACATTGATAACGCAGGGATTAGTAATGCAGGGATTAGTAGTGTAGGGATTATTTTTTGTCAAGTGTTTGGTTCATTCTTTCCACTTAATCTTGTGTTTGATTTAAAACTCTACAAAAAATTTATTTCCTATTATACCCTTGTGTTATTATGAGATTGTTTATTTCATGTAATTGAGTCAAGGTAGATAACCGAACCATAACACTACGGTAATTTTTTTTAGAAAATAACAGCAAAGAAAAAGAGTGTTATATAAATTGAAACAATTTTTTTTCTTCTTTGTGCATAATTAATAACAAGAATTTAATACTACGCAACAGTTGAATAAAATTCATAGTAAAAAAAAAAGCTAAATCTTTATTTATTTATTTTTACAAATTTTAACCTGTATAATTATTGTATATGGAAACCGGATGTTGACAAAAGAGTTTAAACTTATCAAAAATGAAGATCTAAAAATATACTTATACAATTTTATACCAAAGTTCCTTACCCAGATAATAATTAATCAAAGTTGTTGTGGGACAATATTGTTTTTTTTAGGATTTTCTAGTTAAGTTAAGTTATATATATATATATATATAATTTGAGGTATGATGCACCACTTTTTTTGTTAGTCAAGTATATCTTAAACTTAACATAGATTTAAGACTACTTATATTGTTCAATAGCTAAAGCTTATTAAAAAAAAAAGTTCAAGTGGTTAATCGATGAACTACATTGAATAAAAAAAAGGAGAAAAAAATATTAATGAAATCATTAAATTACACTAAACGAATTTGGAGAATTGAAAAGAACATTTATAATTATTTCAATAAAAAGAAAAAGAAAATTAAATTACAAAAGAAATTTAGAAAAATGAATAAAGGGATAATTTTGTCATTTAGGGGTCTTATCCAAGGTTTAACTAGTTATCCCTCCATTTACTAGGGATTAAATAAGACCATATAAAATGTATTAGCAACCCATGGATTAAACAAAATAATGTAACCAAACACTGTATTAGATGGATTAAATTTTAATCCAAGGACTATTCTATTTAATACCGTTTACCAAACGAGTCCTAAATGTAAACTCTCATTGTCATTTCTTGTTTAACATTTTTACTACATCGAGTTCTTTCTAAAATTTGTTGTGCTTTTTTTTTTTCCTTCCACTTTGCAATGTTCAACTTTTTCTGAATGTTATCTTTGAAATTAATATTTTTCTTCACTTGAATCTTGGTCAAGCACAAATAAAACTCTAATATTAACAAAAAATTAGTCAAACACAAATTATTAATATACAAAATATTTTCATAAAAAGTAATTTTCATATTAACAAATTTTAGAAATTTAGTCAATCACGCTATTAGTTTTATTATTTTAGCTTTTAAACATATTTATTAGTAGTACTCAATTTTTATTTTATATTATATTATTCGTAAAAATAATATAGAATTTTACACATAATTTATACAAATATTAGTGATGAAAAAAAATTAAAAAAACAATCAAATGGTATGTTAATTAATTATTAATTCTCATGCCGAGTACATTTGAAAGTTCTATTAACTATTAAATAACTCCAAGTAAAGTTGAAAGTTCAACTACGCTGGAAAAGCCATAAAAAATGATGGTGCGCCAATAGAGAATCGAACACGCGACGATCGACATATTTCTGAACCCCCGGACCACTGAGCCAAGATTCCCAAAATGGGAGTACTTTTTGTTATATATAACTAATAAATATCGAATCTGACCTTATAGCAATGTAATTTTTCCGACGAGGGGTTCGGGTGAACCCCTGCTGCCAAAAAGGGAGTTCATTTTGTTATATATAACTAATAAATATCGAATCTTAATGTATGAGCTTTGGTTCATTTGATTCATAATATAGATTTGATAGAAATGGTCTTTAATGTATTTTACAAGAAAAAATTACTAAAATATTCAATTTAAGACTTTAATTTACATAATGTTAATTTACTCTTTTTATTTATAACATTATCATTTTAATTACAAACCTGACAACTTAATAAATATACATATCTTTATACGATTTTTTTTTTACTTATTTTTAGCTTAGTGGGCTGATTTTATGTGTTTCATAATTTATTATTTTTACTTTTTTGATTTTTAATCACAACTATAATTGGTTGCCTTTTTTTTTTTTTTTTTCTCTTTCTTACTTAATACAATTACACTTCTAAAAATATTTTTTCTTTCTCTTCAATTACGTTTTTACTTTTACTTTTAGAATAATATAATGATAAAAAAAATATACGATATAGAATGGTATTAACCTCTTATTTTTCTTGATATTATTGAAGTGCAAAATTGTTGACACCCAATTTTGAACCTCCACATAATAGATTAATGATCGAGCTTCTTAAATTTCAAACTATTTAAAATAATTAGTTTTATAAAATTTCAAAAAAAAATACAATATAGTTTGGAAGTTATTTTTAATAGATTTGTTACTTTTTATAATTTTTAAACAATATATATGTTTTATATAATTTTGTCTATAATAAGTATAGTTTATGAATATTCGAAAACCGTCTCAAAAAGATTTTGTTAAATGTATGGTTAATTAGTTCAGTTATATAACAATTTATATTTTAAATTATTTAGTTTATAATTAAGTTAATTATTTTATCTCGTTAAGAGTAAGAAGCTCATTAATTAATTTATACTAATTCATCTTATTTAACTTTTGGCCAAATTCACCAATTAAATTCAAATCGGTTAAGTTTCTAACTTCAATTGGTTATAATTGTAATCCTTTGTTATTGCAATTGTAGCCACTTCCTTGTCAATTTCTTCAACTCCTTTGCGAGACCAAGTTTGGGCCCTTCTGGAATTTTCAGCATTCCAACCTTTCCAATCCCAGGCCCAATTCTGCTCCGCATTTCCCAGCCCATTCTTTCTCCAATTCCCAACTCAAATAGACCCGACCCAACCCTTTGTTATTAACAAAAGAAACCCAGCTCTAACGTTAACAATTCCAGCAGCTTCCAACGTCAATAATATGGAAGCAAAATCACGGCGTCTTCACGGCAAGACACGCCAGAAGCAGCTAGCAGACGGCGTCATCGATTTCACATTGACCAGGCGGTATCCACACAAAATATTCGATCCCAGGCAGCGGAGAACACGGCAGATACACGGAACAGTACACGGAAAAGTAGCCACAGAGGGCTGTAGAGTAAATGGTCAAAAACATTCCTCAATTATACCTCAAATTTAAACTACATCCTTATACTACATAATGAACAAAAAACATCCCTATACTATCCTAAAAATTACAACTTAATCCCTCTATTAGATTCTGTTCAGAAACTAACGGCTTCAACCAAAATTGTGACATCTCTTCTTCACCTCGGGCATGTATCATGTGTTGCCCCAAATTCTATGGGTCACATAATTTTGTTACTTGATCAACATCAATTTCCACCTTTCTATTCTTTGCTTCTTTCCAAATAGCATCACCCTCTTCCCAACAAAACTTCATCATGAAGGAAACATAAAATTGTAATTGTTGAGCATAGAGAGCTCACATGTTATCCAATTAACATTGCTTTTTATATTTAATAGAGAGATCACATGTTATTCAAAAAGCAAGTATGAACGTGATTGGTAATTCGATGCTCAAATTTTGAGATAATAATATTTTTTTCAATGATGCCTGCAAGGGTGTCGAGTTGGTTGAGCAAGATGATCCCGAATTCATAGGTACAAAATTTCCTACATGTTTGTTCGGTTAAGCTCGTCGAATGAGACTTGATTAGTATAGTTACATCTTTAGTGTAGTTTGCGGGCTATTACATTTAAGTGAGAGTTGTCCTATATACACCTGAACCGTGAAGGATAGTGACTGCGAGCTTCCTTGTCAACAACAAGAAATATATTTATTTCAATGACATTACAATTAGATCGATCTATTCTCTCTTATATGACAATTTGATCCATCCTATATCTTTTTTCCGATCACAAAATTATCGGTCAAGCAACGTAATTTATAAGACCCATCAAATTTAATGCATGCATTGGTCCATGGGGTTGAGGTGAAGTACAGATGTAGCAGTTTTTGGTTGAAGTCGTTAGTTTCTTGACAGACTTTAAAAGAGGGATGTAAGTTGCAACTTTTGATGATAGTTTAGGGATGTTTTTTGTTCATTATGTAGTATAATGATGTAGTTTAAGTTTGAGGTATAAATGAGGGATTTTTTAGCCATTTACTCGAGGGCTGTACGCTGCCTCTTGTTGTCTTTTTCGTCCTGTCCCTTTCAATTGGCAGTTGCAGCAGCACGCGGAATAGTCCTTGTAGTGTGGAATGATGTCAGCGGGTACACTCGATCGATCGAGCTCGTCCATCTCCCCTTTCCTTTTCCGGAATGGGGCGAAATCTTCAGAAAAGGGTGTCTCGCCTAATTGGTGAAAGATTGCGGAATTCAAATTCATGGGCCCTACTTTTATCCCAAATTTCCATCCGTTTTCCCCCGATTCTGAATCCTAATTGTCCACTATAAATACCCTGTTCTTCTACTAGTGAGAGGGGGATTGGGAGTTAGAGATTTTTGGTTGAAAAATTGTTCTTGAACAATTGATTTTTACACTTGAGAAATTTGGAATCCACTTTTAGGTTATGAAAGGATCTTCGTTTAAAATTGATTTGGCTATTTTGATTTATTGCTCGAGTTTCAAAGTGGCAGTGAGGTCGCTCTAAGCTTATAGCCGTCCCAATTTGCCGCCCCCGAAAAGGTGAAACCCCTTTTGATTTTAACCCGTTGTAGTGTTGTTTTGCTGCTTCCTCGATTGACTATGTTCTTTGCTTGGCTCATGGCTGCTGCATGATAAAAGGTTGCTGGTTTCAAATTAATGCACAATCGTCGATTAAGATTTAAAATGGGTCTTTTCCTGTAAGTTTGGTGTGTCCTGTTTGAATCAAGTCCAAGCCTCCGCACCATCTAATTTCTCGGTTGAAATAGGTTTACCACTTGTTGTCGAATTTATGATTTATTACATCTTGAATATTGCACCATGTTATATCTATTATACGTTTTGTATGTTTTTGAGGTTGTGCAATAAGTTTGAATTCATCTTTGTGTTCTCATTTTCTTTATTTGTCTTTTGTTATAGGCTAGTTTTTGAGCATAAGTTAAGCATTTGCCTGCTGATTAGTTTCTGGTTATTCTTTTGCTATCTTGTTGGCGTTTGTTTCTTGTAAATGAATCGATCTTGATGGTTTGTTGGCTCTAGACTCTTGACGTTGCATTAGAGTGAGTCTGTATAGTTATTTGACTTTTATGCTCAAGTGAATATCATCTCGCGATTTGATCAAGTCAGATGATTTATAGTTTGATAATTTCTATAGGCATCTCTTTATCACTGATTTGCCTTGGTCTTCATATTAAAGTTTTATTTTCTCCAAGTTATAACTTAAATAGTGTATGATCCTTATATTTTGTAAATCTGTTATTTTTCCTTGCCTTAATACGGAGTCACTTATATGTTTGTTCAAGTCCACCATTGCAATTGATTTTCTCTATTGTGTCTGTCCCTTTGTGGATGGTAGTAGTGTTCCAACCATGTGTTCAATTCTCGAAAGGTGTCGATGTTTTGTTCATTATCTCATTCATATCGATGTGGTTTGCTTCTTCATGTGTATTTTGTCTTCCTTTATATAGTATCGTTTCTTGCTAGAGAATAAGACTAGTGCATTCGTTTTCGTGTAACTTCCTCACTTATTTACTTTAAGGGATATTCAAAAGTTGTTCATTAAGAGTTTAACAGCTTCAATTTGCTTTCTGTCAGTAAGAGTTTGAAGTGTTTTGTTAGATTATTGCATCGGTGTGTAGTCATTTTGTTAAATTGTCAATATACATTAATTATCATATGCAAAGTAAAATCATCCGTATTGTGCTTAAGCTAGGAGTCATTTTTTTTTTTGTTTATTTAAAAGTATGGATTGCTTGAAATCTCAGTATGTTGGTTCATTTCATTGGATGTTTCTCCAATATTAAATTATTAATGGATGGCACTTATGTATTTCTTTTGTTTTTAATGCATGTGATCTATTGAGGAGTCTTTTGGGACTTGGGCTTCTACCCTTTGCATTACAAATGGGCCATTTAGGCCCAATGTTTTCTTTTATGGAGTCAGCCAGCAGGAAATAAAATACAGATTTCAAAAAGCTCAAATGGGTTGGATACAAGTCGTATACGGCAATATACGTATGATGTACAAGGAAAAGGGCTAAAGGCCCAAGGAAATTTCAGCAGGTCCAAAGGGGTTAATGGGCTGACCCACGATTGTTGGCAAAGTGGTAGACTTAGGACAGGTGGGTCAAAGGACCAATTTAATTGGATTTGGGCCAAAGCCCAAGTCTAATTATTTCCTCTCCCTCTCTTATTATTGTATTATTTGACCAACTTTGTTCATTTTATGGTTTAATTTAATTAAGTTTCCATAGATAGCCATTTCATTTTTTATTCTATTCAAATTAAAATATCTATATTTTATCTTTAGCTCCATTTTTATTTAGTTTTGTCACTTAAATTATTTCCCTTTAGAAAAATTCCCCCTATAGTTCATTTCCCTTTAAGATAATTAAAATGACAATAATAATAATAATAATAATAATAATAATAATAATAATAATAATAATAATAATAATAATAATTAGTAAAAAACAATAATAAAAAAAATGAGATTTTTTAATTGATATTTTCTGAAAAATTAGTGAAAGTCATTTTAGTCAAATTGCCAGTCAACCGCAGGTTAGCAGACATTTCGAGGACCTAACACCTTCTTGGAATGTACATTTGAACTTGAACCCCTTTATTTTTCAACTGATTTTATCTGTTTAAGTCTTTTGAATACCTTGAGTTTTTTTTCTTGATTTTTTACTAAAAAATTAAGTGGCGACTCCATTCTTTTGAAAATTCGATTTCTCTTAAACTATAAGTTTAATCGATTTTTTGAAACTTAGTCATTTTTCTTTTATTTATATTTTCGAATAAAACAAAAATTGATATATATATGGTGGTAAAATTATGAAATAGAATAGTATAAACATGTTGTTTTTCTTGGTATAAGTTATCTGCAGAATAATATATATATATATATATATATATATATATATATATATATATATATATATATATATAGTGGAATTAGGATATGGAATGGCATAAACATGTTTTTTTGGATAAATTTTTTAATATTGTATACATTATGGTGACAATTTGGTGTACATTACAATTTTTGACATACCGTGTTTACTTTGGAATTCTCTATGACAATTATAGTTGAATATGATTTTTTTACTTAAAGATCCTATTTTTTAAGATGCACGTTTCTTTCTCTCATTTTTTTTGGTTGATTTTTTCAATTCTAGTGCTGATTTTTTGGGGGAGAATTTATTGCCTAATTAATAGGATTTCTACCATTTAACACATTCCTTATTTGATACAATTACTCTTGAATTTGTTCTTCTCTCTCCATTTTCGTTTCAATTCTTTTATAAAAAAAAAATAATACCAATTTAAGCTCCATTATATAAGTGCCAATATATGCAAAGTAATTTAAAAAAAAACCATTTGCATACCCTAATAATAAGCATTTGCATACCACAATAATTATTTATGCATACTAATTTGTATACCAATAATGGAATTCTTTTAGGTAATATTGTAAAAAAGGAAAATATGAAATCTTATTATGGTGTCAATTGATGTACAATATGATTTCAATATATATTTTTTTATTTGTAAATACAATTTTATTAGTATATAATTTGATTCTTTAAAACGGTATACATTGTGGTATAGAACTTGAAATTACACTAAAACTATATGACACTATTTACGAATAACATTAAAAATTTATAATATAAAAATTGTACCATATAATAATACTAACATTTGTACTATATAATATACTAACAATTATTGAATTCTACCCCATATCAAAATTGTACCATAAAATATACCAACAATTATTGAATTCTACCCCATATAATATACCAAGTTAGTTGATATTTCGTGTCATTTTTTTGTCAAATGACATTTAATACCACAAGGAAAACCAACATAAATAATAAAACTAATTACATCATATGATTAAATATGATTCTGAAAAAATGATTAATAAACAACCAATAAAATTCAATCCGCTAATAACATTCAATTAGATTATGAAAAAAAAAAGTGTTATAAAAATAAAAAAAAATTAACTCAACAACGCTAATCCTCATATGGATATTTGGTACAAGTTTTGGTATTTGAATTTTTTTTTAAAAATGGTATTTGTGTCACATATCACTCCTTCAATCTTGAAATTCACATACCTTCCTGCAATACATTTCACAAAAAAAAAATTAAAGAACCTACTAAACAACCGTTATAACAATCAAATTTGAAATACACAATCATATTTTTTTTACATCACCAAAAAAAAAATTATATACGAAATGGTGTATAATATGGTTAAAAATTGGTGTCCACTTCATTATTCTTATAATGAAATTCGAACACTAACTTATAATCAACTATATATATAACACTGATTTATGAAGATTGATAAAGTTGAACATGATTATATGTTACAATCCAACTGTGCATAACACCATAGTTATATGATTAAGGTGTACATTATGGTGACAATTTGGTGTACATTTCAATTTAATATATAACGTATGATATACACCAAACATTTACACCACAAACTAACCAAAAGTAACTAATTTATTTGTCTAATAAATTTAATTAAACAATCAACTAAATGCATAATTCCATCATATAATATCTATGTTTAAAAATTTACACATTAATTGTAGTGTACTTGAATGGTGTACATTATGGTGTATAATTTAATATGATAAATAATACATATTTTAAACCAATATTACACCATGATCTTACCAAGAATTTTATCAAATTATTTTGGATAACCAAATTAATTAAAAAGTGAGTACATTACTATTTAACATTGATTTCCATATTAATATTGTCATTAAACAGTGGTAAATTTATAAAATTCGAGTTATATTAGGAGTTAATCTTGGTTTTGATTATATTTGCAATCCTACAATCCATAATACTATAATCTACAAACCATACGAAATGTTCGTTTTAACAATTATATAAATGACATTAGTGCCATGATTGATTCATCAAAATAAATTTACAAATAATAAAATTTTCATGATTAACCACAACAAAAAAGCCTTAAAAAGAGATTTTTCAGCCACTGAAACATTTGTTTTTTTTTTTTTTGAAAAATCAAACTATATAATCTTACAAAAATAAATCAAAAGTAATTTAAAAAAAAGATGCATACCAGTGATATCTCATATTTGTCGTGCTGAATTAAAACGGACACATTCTTGCTTTCAACCATTGAAACGACCTTAAACAAGAGATAAAGACTTTGTTTTTGGTTACACTACGTTGTTTTGAGATATGAGAGAGAAATATTAAGTAATGAATATTTGTGGAAGGTAACTGAATTGGAGTAAATTATGGAATTAATATCTTATTTAATATTGAATGATGCGTTGTTTATTTTTCTTTTACCATTTTTTTAAATTTATTTTTATTTTGTAAAGATTCTATTGCTATGTTGGTGTAAAGTCAAATTATTGTTATATAGGGTGCTTAAATTGTATATTTAAGTTTTTTACCCTTTTAAAATGTGATCAGCAGTTTGGTCCTATGTCATGTAATTATTGTCGTAGTTATTTTTGTTGTCAAAATAAATGGAGATTAGTGGCACACAGACGGATTGAACTGAATATGAGTTGATCGAAAATGAATTAGATGAAAATAGATAAAATATTTGACTCGACTCAAATTTAATATGAATAAAAATGGATAAACCCAATATCCATATTATCCATTATTTTTTATTATGTAGAGAAATACGGATTTCTATTATAAGAGTTTTTTCTTATTCTTTTTCTCCTCTTATAGGATGTGTTTGGTATGAAGGAAAATATTTTCATGCTTTCGTTGAAAATATTTTTTTTGGAAAATGAGTGGTCTTGAATCGAGGTTAAGAGGCCAAAATTTGGGTCTCGAATCAAGATCAGGAGTTGAGATCGAAAGTTGGATCTTATGTCTAGAGTTGTTTCTGGACGATGAGGTTTAAGGAAAGTTTTGATTTGTTTTCCCTTACTTTATATATGGAAGTTACTTTTTCTAAATTTAGAGGAAAATAAGTCCATGTTTGAAAAACATTTTCCAAAACATTGAACTCAATCAAATGTGAGACAATTGGAAAATAAAGTAATAAAAATATTTTTCTACATACCAAATACACCCTTACGAAGTGTATTTTTAAAAGGCTTCTTCACCCAATTGGTCGATACTTACTCATAGTTTATGATGGATAATATGAGTCGAGCCATATTTGATTCACTTTTAAATGATTTGGATAACTAACTCATTTAAAAATGGGTTAATCGAGCGGATAACTATAAATTTGACCTATTTTGTCACCCTAAAGTGAGCTATGAATATATTCAATTTGAGCATAGAAAGAAGCCTAGGATATCTTCAATTTAGCTAAGTAGGTTTTGCATAAATGAAAATGTCGAGAACTTAGTGATTGTCTTTACTTATATGGCTTAGGACCAAATTGATCACATTTTGCAATACACTTTAGATGACATTATACAAGAAACATTCAAAGAAGCATGAAACACATTATCATAATATGATTTTAGTGACCTAAAATTCCTCATCTATTTAGATCCGAAAAAGGGTCAAAACTATCCTACAACTATTCGAAATAGAGCAAATATACCTTTCAATTATTTTTTGGCTCAAAACTACCCTTTCCGTCTTACTATTGGATCACTTCTACCCTTCCTTTTAACGGAATAAATGTGGCGTCAAATGTGTAAATTATAATGCCACGTACACGTCCACCTAAGCAGATCAATCCCCACCTGTTAAAAGGCTCAGGAGATTGAATACCCATGTCAAAACGTTCATTATCATAGCGGAACCACATTCTCTCCGGCGAATGAGATTGAACACTGGAGTTATAAGTTATAACCATTAATTATCTCATCCAGATAATGGATCTCCCTTGTCACCGGAGATGTTGACAAAACATTGGTGGTAAAATTGTTATTTCATTCATCCGGATAAAGGATGTCCATTGTCGCCGACGATAGAGAAGGCACAAAGTTGCCAGAATCAAGCTAATAATTTGAAAAATCATAGTACCCTTGGCATTTCTAGCAAGATCCCCAAAATGGCACCGCCGGAAAACAACATGGTGACGATAATCGTAACAGTATCCATCAAGTTGTGAGAACAAAGCTATATCAGAAGCCACAAAAAGGGAAACAAAAGTCAAACTTAACAATTCCGGCCATTTGATGGTTAACGCATGAGCAACAACAGTGAATCGTCTTCTCCTTAATGCTCTGATTGTGTGATCAAGACAGATCAATGGTCCAATAC
Source organism: Solanum bulbocastanum (assembly GCA_037074985.1). Taxonomy (NCBI): domain Eukaryota; kingdom Viridiplantae; phylum Streptophyta; class Magnoliopsida; order Solanales; family Solanaceae; genus Solanum; species Solanum bulbocastanum. Next base: position 39,374,560 of record CM073603.1, on the reverse strand, counting down.
ATCGTCGATTCCATGAACAGTGAGATGATTGTTCACTAAAGGTCAAGTTGTTGATTTTAACAAACCCAATTGAATTCTCTATCGAAGAAATCCATGCTTGTCCAGTAGAACTTTTGAAGAAGAGGAGCAATTGTTATTGAACAAGTTTGGGCGATCTTAGCGCTATTGGCATTGGATAAAAGGCTGACCCAAGTGAGAAGGATTTTGAGAGTGTGGTAACGAAGGAGAAGAGAGGAAGGGCATGGCGGGGATGGGCAAATCTTGACGGAGAAAATGAAGTCCGGGGCTGCCAAAATACTGCCGGAGAAATTATTGTTTATGGAGTCCATGGTGGAAATGAAGGGGAAGGTTGGATCATTTAGTGGGGTGGATGGGAGTGCTTAGGTGGACGTTTATGTGGCATTATAATTTACACATTAAATGTCACATCTTATTCCATTAATGTCACATTGTATTCTGTTAAATGAAAGGGTAGAAGTGAACCAATAGTCAGACGGGAAGGGCAATTTTGAACCAACATATAGTAGAAGGGTATATTTGCTCTATTTCAAATAGTTGAAGGGTAGTTTTGACCCTTTTCCGATTTAGATCACAATCAAATCATTATTATTGTCTTGCATGTCAGGAAAAAGGTGTGTATGTATTCAGCTGCTGAGAAATGGTATTCAAAAGACGTACAATACTCTAAAACACAACACACCTACAATAGCAAAATTTTAGCCAAATTGGCAGAAATATACAAAAAATATTGTAGAACTAACAATCCCAAAGGAAAAAACGATAAACAGCACAGCAAACGATTTCAGATCACGGCACTTGATGCTTTTGCTTATTTCCCTGATTTCTTTCCTTCTTCAATCTTTCTCTTCCTCTCTTTCAAACGATCAACACTAGCTTGTTTACGCTCTTTGCCAATCTGCAAGACAGTTGTATAAATGAATCAGTCAAGACAAAGAAAAATTCATAATGTACAAAGTGAAAACATGCATGGGCAGAGATATGTCGACCATCAGCTTTGTGAGAAACAACAGATGATGAATAAAAATGCTGCAAGTTATAAGGGGAGTTAGCAACAACGGTTGTCTGCTTTCTATTACAAGTGATTCTGAAATAAGTAGCTGGGAAGACACACTAAAGTCCACTGCTGTAAGTTTCTATATGTGGCGAGATAACAAGGTCCAAGATGACGCAAGGTAACATTGTGTAGTTTTAGTACCTGCTAGAATACAGAAAAATATCATCGTGTGGAACTATGAGAGCATCAAAAACAATTACCTCCATAGCTTTTAGTAGCTTCTGCTTTTTACGTGGCATGACAATCTTGGACATGCTGTCTGCATCCTTGGAAATTTGACTTAAATCTGGAAGAGAATCTTCTCCAGCATCAATGTGCTCAGAAACACTCTCCTTATTCCCATCTGAAGCAGTAGAAATTTGGGTACTTTGAAGTTCTTTTTTCAATTCATCATGATACTGCTTCTGAAGAACAGACATCTGCACCATCCAAATTATGTTAGGCTGGAATAAATGTGTAGCATTATAGTACAAATGAAGAATCAGCTGAAAGCCTATTCGATATTGGTATCTAGTATTAAAACATAACTAGGCAAGTCAAAAATGCCACTGCTCTTCTAGGAGAGACATCATAAATATTAGCCAGGATTTCAAGCAAATGCTTCCTTTTAAGGTTAAATCAAACCATGTATCTTCTTCTCGAATCTCTCATCTAAACCGTACCTTCCGCTTTTTCGTGGCAGCTTCAATAGCTTCAGCACGGTCAATGACACCTTCCACAAGTAAATTTTGAGGGTCGTCCAAATCCTCTTTGCCCACCCCTGGCATTGGAAGCACTTCATTTCTTGCGGCTGCCTGTAGACGTTTGATGGTCTCTGCATATTCAGGAACATACCCTTCGGCCTCATTATCGACAAAAGGTGATAAGTGTGGCGGAGGAATCCTGAAGACAGTTTTAAGCATTCATTACTGTTTAGTTGACTTTTATTGTTAGCAAACAAATAATAGAAAACTAAGACAGACACATTATCTTATTTTGGAGGATACCTTCCCACCATATATTCCTCAACTGGTAAAAGGATTCGTGCATTAACACAATCATAAATCCACTGTGGCTGGACATATTCTCTAGAAAGGAATTTGTGGCCCTGTGTTGACCGGTCAACAATCTGCACAAGCATATGATGATATGAACGCAATGCAAGAACCAAATATTTCACAAGGAATGTAAAACTAAAAGAATGTTCCAATATGTGTAAGAACACTTGCCCTAAGCACAAGACTTCCATTATTAACGCTAGACATTACGCAATTGGATGCCTTCCCCTGACATTAAGATTGTGGACCTAACCACACCTTTGATCAGGAACATCCTCAAACACTAGCCTCTTTTCATTTTATTCAAGCTGTGATCAATAATAAAATGCCTTATAACCAGCTTTTTCTACATAATATGGTTAATAATACCTATCGATTTTGTATCTCGAACAAACAACTATTTCTTACAAACTGCATATAGACTCCCAGATAAACTGACACATGGTTAAATGAGTATACACTTGCTATATTAGGCGTAATCCTATGCCGAGGAGGTTAAAATATAATTGTACACTTCTTCCATGTCAAACCGAATGGCACACACTCCATTTTAGCACTGCTAAATTAAATGTCAGCTATACATACATAATGTATGCTGACAACTATTTTCCACCTAATAAGTGAAGGGGAGAGGGAAGTGACACCAGGCAAGCTTATAAGGCCAACCACTACATAAGCTGCAGCAGATTGTGGTCCTATTCCTAATGAATCAAATGCTTCCATAGATTATGCTGACAACTATTTTCCACTTACTTATTGAAGGGGAGAGGGAAGCGCGGATTAGTGAGCTTATAAGGCCAACCGCTACATAAGCTGCAGCAGGTCGTGATCCGAATGAGTCAACTGATTCCTCTACCGCATTGCTTCCCCTTCTCTTTCTTTCACTGTTCTCACCTAGGCACTGGAGGCATATTCACTCTCTAAGAGGGTAGAAGCACCTCATATAGATACAATACACACACACAACATCATCATCTCAGTTTCAGACCTATTGGCATGATGACCATAAAGGCAACGTCCAAATTTTCAAGTCAATGCTTTCCTCTTACAAAGTGTGTCCAAGTCAAAGCCACAACACTCACGCTAGAGGTGCATCACCAAATCATTGTTACTATCAAATGGTAACAGCTCTTTTTACAAGTAAATTCTACAATGTGAGGAAGAGAAGGCAGAAACCAGAAAGACGTGAAGCTATTTTTCTACATGTGAAAACATTAAAAGGAGGGTTTAGAGAAGTAGCAACAAGATGTATCACATATACAGTTTCACAAGAAACATGCTAAATCCAGATTTCAAGAACTGTTTTCAGGTTTGGTTTATTTTTACAAAATTTCGATTTCGCAAAACCTTATCTGATGAATGTTACCTTCACAAAAAAAAAAAAAATTACCTGATGAGTGATAGTTTGGTCAGTCTCTTTAAATGGTGCCCCTTCACCATCCCAAGAAACGCTACCACCAAAAGCAGGGATAACAAACAACAGTGACTCTCTGGGAACCTGAGCATGAGAGACAAAAGCAACATGATAAACCAGAAAAGGAACAAAAAATGAAAAGGATGCACGGCAGCACCATGGTCACAACAATATTAGTTTAGTACGCAAAAACGGGATGCATAGGAGCTACAAATTCAGAAGGTCATTCTTCCACAAAGTGAAATGTCAAAACTTCAAATAATAAATTAAATGAATATGAATATGAATGAGATAAATATGCTTAACAAGGAATTCAATCCAAAACAAGAAATGAAAAGGATCAACAATAATTGGCATAGCAACCAAATTAATTTGTCAAAACGACTACACAGTTCCCTCATGTTCTACTTCCGGCACAGCCAAGCACTTCCTACATATCAACTATCGTAGGGCTACATTAGAAATGAAAATGACATAGCCAGTCCGAAGATGATTCACAAACAAACTAAGCATTTTGAATTTCCATGTTGATGCAATTAAATTGATCATCTTTTGGGATTAAATGTAATTTTCTACTATGAATCTCATCCAGATAACATTTCTATTTTGAACTTCCCTTACTAAAGCGCTCCCATGCTATCACAGAATGACAAACCACCACACTCCCTTTTTCCAGCTACAGTTTGAAATGAACGAAGATAGCAGAAAAAGATGGACACAAAGAAAAAAATAATATCTTATCAATATAAAATTCTTTATATTTTATCAAAATGAAAATATAAGTTTCTTCATATTACAAAAACCACGATTTTAATTATATTATTCTCACTTTAAAAGAAACATTGCCCACCTCACGACTCAAGAAGAACTTGACATCCTTGAAAAGTGTTTTGCATTCCCTGGTTTCGGAATCATCTTCATCAGTTTCCACAGCATTTTGAACAAGGTGCATTAGTGCACCTGGCTCATTGGAAGGAAGCTGTTGTTGTAGTTGAGCAAGTCTAAGTTCAGATTCATCATAGTTTGGCCCCTTTCCTTGGTCCTTACTCACATCAGATTCAGAGAAGCTAGTAGTTGTTGACTCTGTCATGGAGACTTTGTTATCGAAGTACCTAGATAATGCATAAAGATCTGTAGAAAATGTGAGAATTTTGTTAACAGCTGATAAAAAATGAAGTAAAAAGGAAAAGATGAAATCTTACCGGCAGCTAAAGCTTCAAGCCGAGGATCAAGAATGGGAGGATACTTCACATTAATTGAATGGTAAAGCTTGAAATTAACAAAGGCTTGGAGTGTCTGCTTCGAAAAATTTAACATGTTAAACTCAACAATTATAAGATAATAACATATTGGAGAAATCAACTCATAGAAGCAAGAAAATACTCTCCCTCTCTCTCTCTGATCCCCCCCCCCCCCCCCCTCTCTCTTAAATTCAATAAGTAGCATACAACTCGTTTCTTGAAAAGGTATTAGGTGCATATAACTCCACCAATGTAAATCTATGAAAGACTGAGATAGAAGCAAGCAAAATGCTCTCCCTTATCAAATTCAAGGGAGGCATACAACTTTGCCAAAGTAAATCTTTGATAAAAGTACTTAAAATCTAGGCACTTCACTTCCAACTAACTAGTATTTGCCCACAATTGCAAAAGAATGAGCAAGAGAGCATTTTTTTTCTATTGCACTCTCAATATACTGGCCAAGTTTGCATTTGTACAGGTATGCAGTTAAAAAGATGGCTCACCAATACGAATTATATTCTGCTCAACTCTCCAGCAAAAATTGCAGACTCAAGGAAATGATCAAGACTTCTACTATAGAGGGTCTTAAGCAGAATTACTCTTACAAGCAACAAATACCACAAATACAAATTCAAAATAATGATATATACAAATGTTACTGGCCTCGTAAAATTCCAAGAAAGTCAGCATGATGTTGTAGTCAACGTCATCAGGAAGTACTTGTTGCAATGCATGTGGAGTCAACCAAGTGATTTTCTGCCCATCTATTTCTGCCTGCAGAGAGCAACTAGTAAATCAAGCTAAGAAAAAAATATCATCATGTTCGTGGGAACTAAACAAATTACGAAGTCATAATACCTGGTAATATATTCCTTTCACTGATATAAATGTTTTCCTTAGTTTATGAGTGCGAGCAATGTAGGCTTGCCATTCATGACCCAACCTAATCCATCATAAGAGTACGGTTGATGAGTATGTATATAGGTAAAAGAAAATAACACTACCAACTAGACCTGAAAAAAATGCTTCACCTTCGGCAGTTATGGACACGGTTTACCGGTATCTTTTCTCTCTCCACAGCAGGTAATGCAGCAAACAAATGTACCATACTAAGGCAGTCATCCAAATCTCTAAGTGCATCAATGAATTTAGGGTACCTAGAACAATCATGATAAACAATAGTAGTTAAGTACCAGGCATGCTTCTGGCTCACATGTAAAAAAATATGTCTGCGATCAAATAAACTAACCTCTCTCGAATAAGCATGTCAAGGGTATAACTGGGCTTGCGAGTTAGCAGGCGTTCAGCAAGATCCCGGTTCTTCTTTGAGACTGCTTTCTTAATCTTCTTCTCATATGCTCGCATTTCTCTGAACTTCTCAAGTAAGGGCTCATGTTTAAGGAACAAAATATCTTTGGTGTGATAGTAGGTATGGTGGTTTCCCTTAACCTTCTTCTTTGGTTCACGGGGGAAAATACCTTTCAAGATGCATAGCTTCCTGTATCCACATAGAACAAAAAAAGGTCGTAAATAATCATTCCCTAAAGAAAGCCATAGTAGAGCCAACTGCTTAAAACAGACACATATAAACCGACTCCAACTAGTTCAGACTTGAGTCATCCCTAAATCCCTTCCCGGCAAATTAAAGTCTGAAACTTTTTGACATTAACTGCATACTAATAAAGACACCAACAGAGCTTATGCCTCAATACTAAAAACACAACAAGTGCCAAAGCCAGATATTCATACAACTAATTCAAAGTAGCAATTTTTGAACCCCTTTGCCACTTCAGTATATTTTTTTCTTATGTCAAGGCGATTTAACAGCTTATATATAAACAAACCAAAAAAATCCCTTTTCCCTATTTGAACAGTACAATCTGAATCCCCTTTCTTCAACCTAGCTCCACCACTGAATTTATACAACCAATAGCTCAAAATCAGCAGATACACCATAAAATCTAAGACCTAACCACAAGAACTTATTCTTCTCAATAAAAGGATAAATACAGAGAAAAGGGACGAGACCAAAAAAACAGCTTACACATAAACAAACCAAAAAAATCCTTTTTTTTTCCTATTTGAACAGTATGATTTTAACCCCCTTTCTTCAACCTAGCTCCGCCACTGAATTTATACAGTCAATAGTTCAAACTCAACAGATACACCATAAAAATCATATATTTCAAATACAAGAACATTCTAAGACCAAATCACAAGAACTTATTCAATAGACAGAGAAAAAGGGAATACCTGAACAGTGATAAACTGACTTGAAGGTATTTCACAGCTTGTGACCTTGTAATATATCTTGCAGCATTTCCTTCTTTTTTCTTCCCCTGTAAAACAACATACAAAACTTATATCCAAATTGAAAGAAGAAAAAGGCGAAACATAACTAATTAAGCAAAAGGTAGAAACTTACAGCAGGCCGATAATGCTTCGGCATGGCTGCTGACTATGGAGTCGAACAGGCTGGGGAGTGTCGCGGCAAAGGGATTTTTTAGGGCTGCTGAAGAATTGGGGTTTTAATAGGAGTTTGGAGATTTTTTTACCCAATATGTCCTTTTTTTATATAAAAAAAAAAAAAAAGTATTAACATTAATAACATAACGTTTCATTTATTTAAATAAAAAAAAAAAAGGGGGGATTAGAATGGAATCAGTTACTTTAGTATTATATCTTAGTGAATATTTGATATATTGTACGAATATGTATGGCATAATTTTTAGAGTAAGTTATTTGTTTATAAATTAAATCCTTACATCAAGAGTATTCATGATTTAATTAAAAACTAAACCTAATCAATTAAATAAATTAATACTTCTACATAATTATCATTGAATATAACCCCAAAAAAAAAACACAAAATCCCTTACATTTAAGTTTATGTTCCAAATAATTTTCTTAAATATATACTTGATAGTTTCCTTTTTAATTTTTTAAGATAACCAAAAGTTGGCACTTCAAGTCATTTTTTTAATTCCTCTCTTAGGATCTTTCATTTTTTTTGCTCTCTATCAATAACTTTAATTCATAATTTTAGAGTTGGAGATAGAGGGTGCTTATCATCCGACCAATTCTCTTGTCAACACTTTAGTTTTTGTCAATTCTTTAACAATTTTTGTTCATTAGATTTGATGAAAACAATGGACAAAAAAAAATTAATCATAAACACAAAAGTTTCATCAAATCTTAAAATGTGCAACACAAAAGAATTAGTACTACATTAGACACTAAAAATATATTTAAAAAGTAAAATTTACACATAGAAATTTTGCACCACACTCTAGAAATAATTAAAAAGTATACCTCAAAATGTAAGTTCCCTCTCTACAAATCACCAAACTATTTTTTGAGTTTTCGAGTTTTTTAGCATCTGCTATAATGAAACATTAATTTTTAATGATAAATATGACTATCACTTTTTTCTAATTTTTAAAAAAAATTTGCTAGGTTTTAATGTGTTGACATTGTGTTTACCTTGTAAACTAATGTTGTTATTGCTTAAGACTTCAAACTTTCTCCATATCTTAAATAGACCATCACATTTCGTCGAATACAACCTCAATTGTTAAACAACCTTTGCTAGTTTAACTGCAGTGTGAACTCAAAATTCATCTGTGCAGTGATTTGAGAATTTATCAAATTCAAAAGTTTTTTTTTTTTTGAATTATATGTATTTTTAAAAGCATATAAAATATGATTACATCAAGTATATACATATACATTAATGTATTATAGACTATCAACCAGAGTTGTAATATTTGATGCTAGAGATTAATCAAGCGAGAAAAAGTAACATAACAATTTTTTTTAAAAAAATGAAATGATAATGATCTGAAATTCTGAATAATGTAAAATCTTAAAATATGGACTTGTTTTGATTATAAGCTTAAGCCATGGGATATATAGTGTAAAAATCTCAAGAAAATAAATGGCAAGATCAAGTGCATCACTTTAATAATAATCTTGGGTCAATATTAATATAATAAGTTTAGTATAACTTACATAAATTTCATAGTACAAGATTTAAATTACATTTTATCTCTATTCTTTTTTATTTTACGAAAATCTCCTAAAATATCAGTCATTCGGATACATAATTGGTTGTCCGGATACATAATTGACTATCTGGATACATTAATGCTACCCTACAATAAGTGTCAATTTGTTGTGCTAAAACATGAAATAATCTGAAAATCTAATTAAATCTCATTAATTACGCTTACACTTCTTTTTTCTATCAATTAGACAGATTTAATATACGTATTATGTGCTTCATATTTATTGTATCAGATACATTGCTGCAAGATCTTCACATTTTGCCTCAAACTAAACAAACTTTTGATACTAACATTTTTGGTATCACTAGTTATGAATTTGATACATACTTGTGTGGTACTTTAATGCATCATATATATAAGTTAATAAGTATCAGATGCATTGTTGTGTGCCAAGATTGATATTATGTAGTCATGACACGCTGTTATGTATTAATTTGTTAATCACTTTATTAGATGTCTATCTATAATAGAAAAAGATAGTATCGACGGATTCAGATACAAATTTTTTGACCACACATATTTAGCTATGAAAAAAGTAAGATTTATGTATCACGCATATGATTTGATAGTGTGTACGGATACACATCCTTCTAAATTTGAATGAGGTAGAAGATACATAATGAAATTGTAATGTATCATAATTTTAAAATGAAAGCATTATACATTAATTTAAGAAACAAAAACAACTGGATACATTAAAAATTTGAACCCATATATATCAGAAAAAGATGAATAAGAAAAAATTGAAAAAAAAATTAACAATCTGATCTGTTTCGACTTCTCCTTCTCAACATTCACTTTAGAAGTTGTTTTTCCGCCATTGAAGTTTGTTGAGACATTACAAGTGAGATTTGGTGATTTCACTAAGTACACCTTGCACTTGCCATATTTGCTCCGATTAATGATTTGGGCATGATCTGAAACTCACCATTCTTGTCTGTTATGGCTGATTGAACAATTGCATTCTTCCCGTTGTAGCAAACTATTCTCCCAGAAGTTCCTGCAAGAATATTGTTTTTAATTAGCGTAACCATTGAATCATATTAAGTTCAATTCCAAGAAAAAATGATTACAAGATGATATAAGAATTTCAAGAAGTTGCATAAGAAGAAAAGGATGGGAGAGATTTATAGAGTGAAATCAGGTAGTGATTAACATGGGTTTGGGGAGGGGAAGTTATGTATCTGGTAGTTTTGTGTTACACTAAAAAATAAGGAATTTTGGAAAATTTTCAAACTAGTGGGGAATAATGAAAATTATGGAAAAAAAAAGTGTGTATATAGGTATTTTTCCATAAGTTGTATAAGTTTATCCAAGCAAACTATAGTAATGCGCGAACGAATCTTCCGAGGAGGAGTTTGATGGGTTGAAAGGGCCCAAAAGAGGAAGTGGCTGCCCTCCTCCTAAACTGCGCTGGATAGATCGTAGATTGCCGGATATGAATTTGATTCTAAGTCCGAAAATGTCCATGAATAACTACTTTTAGAGATTGGAAAGAATACTTGAGATTGAGAGTTGGGATTTTATCAAAATACATAGTTGATATAATATGCACATATACAAAAATATGTCACATACATAGTACTAGGTATATTGTGTATATGTACCTATAACAGATAATATGTCACATGTATAATATAGAATATTTTAGATTTTGTTGAGTTTTTTATTTGGATTTTGGGTCGTTTTATGTGGGCTAATTCGATCCGATTTGGAGAGATAGAGTTGAGGTTAAACACTTGCAGAGTAATTACCTCACACTTTCTCACTTCTAAGGGGTTGGTTGGTAGAGTGTATTAGAAAAAATAATGTATGCAGTAGTTTTGTGTATTAGTAATATCTTGTTTGGTACACTTTTTTAACATATGTATAATTAGAGGTCGTTTGATAGAGTGTATTAGCAAAATTAATGCATGCATTAGTTTTATGTATTACCCATCAAATCCCTTGTAAAGTGCAGGTGTGTTTGTAAATCTTGGCTCTATTTGACATATGAATTGCATCTGATTGATACCCATCTCTCTATTTCCTCTAAAAATGAAATCTTTTATGGTCTCATCCTCAAAAGCTCAATTCCCATTCACAGAAATAGTTGGCACGGTAAGTTGTCTTTTGTAGAGAGTGATGGAACTAATGATTATAAGTGTGTTAACTTTAATTTCTCATTACCCCTTTGAGTAATTATGAAATTGTGGGTTCTTGTAATGGATTACTATGTTTGTTTGATCCAACTGTTAAGTGTTTGACTCATATGCTAAATCCATGTAGTTGGGATTTTGTTTTCTTGCCTAACCCGATTAGGGATTTGGGGGATCCTGTGAGTGTTGTTGTGGGGTTTGGGTTTTTACCTAAGAGGAGTGCGTATAAGGTGGTGGAGATTGTGTATTGTAGAAGGGAAATTGTTGGTGTTGGTGATGATGATGATGATTTGAGGTCTGGTGTTTGTGAATATACTATTGGGGATGATTCATGGAGATGTATCGGTTCATCTCCTTATTCACTTCGCGGTAGGGATTTGTCCGGGCATGTGTAAATGGAGCTCTTCATTGAGTTAGTTCTGGCTATGATGTTCCTAAACTTGTTGATCAAATTGTTGGTTTTGATTTGGAAAATGAAGTGTTTAGAGTCATTCCTCATCCGGATTTTGATTTGGGAAGACTCAACTATACTTTGGGTGTTTTGCAAGGTTGTCTATCGGCTACTAGACATAAGTGTCAAGATTATGTAGAGATTTGGGTAATGAAGGATTACGGTGTCAAGGAGTCGTGGACAAAGTGTTTGAAAATAGTTTGTAGTGAAGTTGGGCTAATCATTGGAGCTGTCCAGCCTCTTTTCTTTCAGAGAAATGGAGAGTTGATGATGCAGCATGGTGGTACTTTGCTTTGTTACAGTCCTCTGACAAAAACACTACGTGAACTTCGTATTTCTGGAATGCCACGGTCCTTCAAGGCGGTTGTTCATGTTGGCTCTCTTGTTTCACCCCAAAAGTTAATAAAACTTGAGAATACTGAATTGCTTGATTTGGCATAAACATGATGGAGATCGGTTTCAAGCATTTGACCGGAGTAAAACTCGTGTATAAGACGAATTCTATACACGTAGTAGCTAGCACTGTCCAGCCAAGCCATTACATAAAGCTTTCTTTAGAGGACTCAAAAAAGGATCAACAGTAGGAGGAGGACCATGAGATAAAAACAGTAGGTATAAACCTATTTGTGCCATTTCTGACAGTCATTTAAGTACTTATCAAAGGATTTTTGTTTTTATGAGTTTTAAAGTACCATCGATTACTATGATCTCTTTCATTTCTAAGAATTTGCATTTCGTTTTTTTCTCGCACGCTTTTTGTTGGTCAACAACCAACCAAAGTACTCTATATTTCTTCAGTACTCATACAAGCTTGACGGAGTTGGACTATGTCCATTAATTTCACATCCTTCCTGGATTTTTTGGCTAATTATTTTATCAGCAAGGTAGTAACTGAAGTTTCTTTGATAAAAAAAACTAGCTATCTGCTGGCACCCAAGGTTTTCTATATTTAGAATCTGATAAATGAAGTATATACTAATTTCGAGTAGCACAACAAATAACACTATGGAAAAGGGTCAAAATTACCCTTGAACTATCTGAAATAGCTCATGTATACCTTTTAATTATGTTTGGGATTAAAATTACTCTTGTCGTCTATGTTTTGGACCACAAATACCCTTAAAACGTTATCTTTGCCATTAGAGCTGACATAACAGTCCACTCAGGCAGTCCAACACGGCAAAAATATCTTCCTCTCAATAATATTGTTATTCCTTGTTCTGGCAGTCCACCTAGGCAGTTTAACACACAACTACTATCTCAATATATAAGGTGACATGGCAGTCCACCTAGACAGTCCAACAAGACAATCACATATGGACAAAATGAGCATTAACATATAAAACAATATCTTATATATTGTTTTTACTAACACTTTTACTAAGTGTCTTTATAGGTACCTAGAGTTGTTTTTCGAGGAAGCTACTCAAATGGAGATCGGATTATATTTTTCATTATTGTGTATATTATTAACGTTAGGCAAAGTATATATCGCATGTTTATTATACTTATATATTGTTTTCATCTCCTCCTCAATTTGAAAAAAATGAATTCAGTCGAGACACACAATTGTGGATTTCGAAAGATGCCTAATAATACCTTCCCTTCGGAATAACTCAAACCCTATATATAGAATCTACTAGTTTCATAAACACTTTTTAATAATTAATTAAGTGGTTTCCTAGTTTTCCTAAAATTAGGTGGCGACTCCCTTTAAACTCTTTTTAAAATTCTTTCATTCAATTAAAATTGGTTATTTTTTTTGAGTCACCACGACGTTACGCCTTTAAGGGATGTCAACATAGAATAATTTGTTTTTGGGCCAACTTTTAGGCTCAAAACTTGTAGAGGTATAATTTAAAGAGAAAATTTCAGAAATAGCAAACATAATAGACATAATAAATTTATATAGCTATAGTTTCGATAATCGTGCTTCATAGTTATAGTTCTATTTGCTATGGAGGCTGCGGTTGTATATTTCTACCTGTTTGTATATTTCGCGTGTGAATATACAAATAGGGTAAGTACATACAAATTCTATATTTATATTTTTAGGGATTTTTCAGAACTCTGTTTGTATATTTCACTTGCCAGTATACAAACAGGTAATTTATTATATGTTCATAAATCGTATACAAATAGCCAGAGTAAGCATATACAAAATTTTAAATTTATACAATCCAAAATCGAATTATACAAATTCTGAATTTATACAAATCAGCGAATTATACAAATTAAGCTAATAATAAGATATGGCGAAACTATAGCTTTGAATTAGAATTTCTCTAAACAATAGCTATATCATTTAATATGATCTAAATATTGGTTATTCTGCACAGTTTCCCCTACTTTAAAATGAGTTTAGGTTCTTCAAGCTACCTAACATGATTTTTAATTCTCTGTGTTATTTAATTTTTATCTTTTATTACTTGTGAATTCAACACATATAATTCCAATGTCAATAAATTAAAAAATAAGACATACTAAATAAAAGATATAAGTTTTATTTCATTTCATATGATAAACATACTAAAATGTAAAATTAAAATCATAGATATGATTAGCAAGACTTAGGTTTTCAAACATCGAAATTTAACGAAATTTTACTCATCCTTTAAAGGAGACAAATCACTTCCAAGGATTTCATATGGAAAAACAGCACCACTCTCCTTTTGTAGCTTCGCCACAGCTTCAACTTTCTCCATTGCTGCTTTCAGGAGCTCTTCCAGTTGTTGAAGCTCGTGATACTTCAGTTCTTCCATGGGAGTTTTTAGCAACCTTTCAATATTGGTAGGCTCCATCTTGGTTTCCATAGCTAAACTTTACTTTGAGGAAGTAAGCAAATGTGATGTAGAATATCAATATCACGGGTGTATTTATAGTGTTGAAAAAGCCTTTAAGTTGTGAAAAAATTATGCATAGTAATTTAGTTCATTTCCAAGTTTAGATCCTTTGTACAAGTTATTTGACCCTCAATTTTGGACCTTTATATTTTTAATTAATTGGTCAACCTTCTTCAATTCAAAATATAGTAAAATAAGTATTTATAAAAGTCAAAAATATTTTTAAAATCATTTTGACTTTTATTTTTAAGTAATAATTATGTCAATCTTACTAATTTGAAAAATCAATTTATATTCAAAACAAATATTTCATCTTGTCAAGTTAATGTCATTCCCTACTTAATTACTGATAAGTTCATTATTGTGAATGATTAGTTACCTTGTTGAGTCAAAGAGGTTTAACTCATTAATTATCAGACACAGGGCAAATTTAAATGCTAAAAATGAAACATGTGAATTCGTGATGTTATCATAAAACTAATTGTTTTATGCATATATTTATTTTATAATTAGTATATTATTATCTAGTGACACCCATCCTATAAGAAAGCTAAAGAATTTAATTGACTGAGTGTTTGAGATATTTATCTAAAGGACTAAGGGATCAATTCACTCTTAATACATTTTTTCCTTCATTTTTTAGGGGTACGCCCATATACTAAAAATTTTAAACCTGCCTTTAAATTCAAATTGACACAAAGGAAGAAACATATTCTCCCTTCATAAAAATATTTCCTTTTGGATGGCAAGTCCTTTAGAGGACCCAATTTAGATGTGGGTAATTCAGTGTGGAACAGATTTGTTTTTGGGCCAATTTTTAGGCCCAAGACTTGTAGAGGTATATTTTTAAGAGAAAATTTCTGAAATAACAAACATAATAGATATAATAAAGCTCTATAGTTATAGTTTTGATAATTGTGTTTCATAGCTATTGTTATGTTTGCTATGGAGGCTCCGGTTGTATATTTCTACTTGATTGTATATTTCGCTTGCGAATATATAAATAGCGTAAGTATATACAAATTCTGTATTTATATATTTAGGAATTTTTCAGAACTCTATTTGTATATTTCACTTGTCAATATACAAACATGATAATATACAAACAGGGTAATTTATTATGAATTCATAAATTATATACAAATAGTTAGGATAAACATATACAAAAATCTGAATTTATACAATCTAGAATCGAATTATACAAATTCTGAATTTATACAAATCAATGAGTTATACAAGTCAGGCTAATAACAAGATATGGCAAAACTATAGCTGCGAATTATAATTTTTTCCCTCAATAGTAGCTATATCATTAATATGGTTTAAATGTTTGCTATTCTGCACAATTTTTCCTACTTTTAAATGAGTTCAGGTTTACTTCAAGCTAACTAACATGGTTTTTAATTCTTTGTGTTATTTAATTTTTATCTTTTATTACTTGTGAATTCAACACGTATAATTCCAATGTCAATGAATAAAAAATTAACACATACTATATAAAATATATAAGTTTTATTTCATTTCATATGATGATAACCATACTAAAATGTAAAATAATGTAAACTATTATTTGGTAAAATTGAAATCATGTATAATAATTATGTTGTCATAAGAGGTAATAGAATATCTTGAATTCCATCTTATTTGTTTTACGTTGTGAAAAATTTATGGATGGTAATTTAGTGCATTTCCAAGTTTAGATTCTTTGTATAAGTTATTCGACCTTCAATTTTGGACCTTCATATTTTTAATTAATCGGTCAACATTCTTCAATTCAAAACATAGTAAAATATGTATTTATTAAAGTAAAAAATATTTTAAAAATCATTTTGACTTTTATTTTGTCGTTTTAAGCTTAATATTCTAATAGATATTATATATATTTAACATAATTTTAAGTAATAATTATGTCAATCTTACTAATTTAAAAAATCAATTTATATCAAAACAAATTTTTCGTCTTGTCAAATTGATGTCGTTCACTACTTAATTACTGATAACTTCATTATTGCGAATGATTAGTTACCTTGTGAGTCAAGAAATATAACTCATTAATTGAATTTTTAATTTGTCTCAATTTTTCTTTATTTGAATTTAATTCGATTAATATGAGATTTAGTTAAAATTAAAATGAAAAAAACTATTAGTTATATTTAGAGCCGTCAAAATGGGCTCAGCCCATGGGGCCGGCCCAACCCAATCCCTTCTTGGGGTAAGGTTGTAATAGGATTTTCAAGTCCATTTAAAACTAGAGCTTATAAGCCTGACTCATATAAGCCCTTCGCCCTTGAGGCTTGATTTGGGTCGGGCTGGGGTCGGCCCATGGGCCAGAACTATTTAGTTATAGGTAACTTACAAAAATTTCACTGGTGTATGAGCTAATTACTTAATGGGTAAATCACATAAATATGTTATATTAAAAAAATATTTACCATCTATAGCAATATAATTTTTCTAACTAAATATAACAATTTTTTGGAATTACGAAATTGTACAGCCGCTTGCCTCTTTCTCTTCCCTTTTTCATCTTCCTTCGCCTTTTTTTTAAAGTTTTCTTCTTCTTTGTCTCTTATTCTTTCATTATTATCTTCCTCCTCTTTTTTCTTTCTTTTTTTTTTTTTAAAAAAAATCTTCTTCTTCTTCTTTGAATTTTTCATATAAATAACTATCTTCAAATCAATTTTTGCCCATATTTCATTATTTTTACCCAAAAATATTCGGAAAAAGAAATAGAAAGAAGAAAATTTGTACAAAATCATATTTTCAAGCAGAAATTTCAAATATGTAAAATTATAGCAACAAGAGTTCACCATTAATGGTCATTATAAAGCTTCAAATTTTGAATTCATTATTTGAATTTTACGAATTTGTGATTAGCTTGAATAGATTGTTCCTACAAATAATTGAAAATGTCGTTTGAAATTTATATCTCAATTTTAAGAGGGTTTGG
Organism: Solanum bulbocastanum; assembly: GCA_037074985.1. Taxonomy (NCBI): domain Eukaryota; kingdom Viridiplantae; phylum Streptophyta; class Magnoliopsida; order Solanales; family Solanaceae; genus Solanum; species Solanum bulbocastanum. The sequence goes on along the minus strand of CM073603.1, from coordinate 39,357,344 downwards.
TTAAGTTTATAATTGATTTTAGGAGAAATATTAGATTGAAACTCGAAAAAGGTGAAGTTTATGAAACTGTATGACAATTGTATTAAAGTTGTATTAGATATGTTTCATAATTGTATTAAAATCATGAACAATACATTTATAATACATATTACAAACTTCACTCTTTTTTAGTGGTATCAACCAAAATAATTCAAGTAACACACTCGTAATACATTTATAATACATATTGCACACTTCACTCCTTTCTTAGTGATTCCAACAAGAATAATTTAGGTAACACACTAATAATACATTTATAAGACACCCATATTACATTTTAATACATATTGCAACCGTCACTTATTTTCTTAGTAATAAATTAAAATAATTTATTAGACACATATAATATAAGTTTTATTCATAAGCAATCCATTAATAATACATATTGCAACCATCACTCATTTTCTTAGTGATACAAATCAAATAATTTATAAGACACATATAAAATATGTTTTATTCATAAACAATACATTTCTAATACATATTGCAAACTTTACTCTTCATAGTGATACCAATCAAATGATTTACGTAACACACTTATAATACATGCACACTACATTTTTAATACATATTGCAAACATCACTCATGTTTTTAGTGATACAAACCAAAATAATTTATAAAATACATATAATACATGTTTTATTCATGAATAATACTAGTTTAATTCAACCTATAGATTATTATCTTGTTTTTCATTAGTAATGTTCTTTTTATTTATTCTTAATTTTCTCTTCTAATTCAACTTTAATATTGTGTAATACACTTTTAATGCAAATTTAATTCATTTTGTAGTTTATTATTTGTTACTATTAGATTACTTGTTTAATTCATTATTGAGTAAAATATAAGTTTAATTCACTCTATAGGTCATTGTCTGGTGTTTCATTAGTTACATTTTTTATCCATGCTTAATTCTCTTCTAATTCAACTTTAATATTGTGTAATACACTTTTAATGCAAATTTAATTCATTTTGTAGTTTATTATTTGTTACTATTAGATTACTTGTTTAATTCATTATTGAGTAAAATATAAGTTTAATTCATTCTATAGGTCATTGTCTGGTGTTTCATTAGTTACATTTTTTATCCATGCTTAATTCTCTCTTCTAATTCAACTTTAATATTTGTGTAATACACTTTTAATACAAATTAATTCATTTTACAATCTATTGGTTGATTTGTTATGATTAAATTACTTGTTATTCATTATTGATACAAGTTTATTCAGTTTACAAATTTTAGAATGCTCTTTCGTTTGCTACATTTTGCATGCGTGTTTAATTCACTTCTAATTCAACTTTAGTATGTGTGTAATACATTTTTAATTCAAGTTTAATTCATTTGGCGGTTTATTATGTTTCTTCATTTGTTACGATTAGGTTTCTTTCTGTTCTTTCGTTTGCGATTAGTTTGGATAGGTTGTTCCTATAATTAATTGAAAATATCGTTTGAAGTTTATATTTTAATTTCAAGGGGCTTGGTTAAGTTTAGAATTGATTTTAGGAGAAATATAGATTGAAGCTTGAAAAGGATGAAGTTTACGGAACTATATAGCGTTTGTATTAAAATTGTATTAAATATGTTTCATAATTGTATTAAAATTGTATTAAAATCATAATAATACATCCTACATTTATAATACATATTGCAAACTTCACTCCCCTTTTAATGATATCAACTAAAGTAATTTAGGTAACACACTTATAATACATGCACAATACATTTTAATACATATTGCAAACATCACTCATGTTCTTAGTGATACAAACCAAAAATAATTTATAAGACACATATAATACATGTTTATTCATGAATAATATAAATTTAATTCAGTTTATAGATCATTGTCTTGTCTTTCATTAGTTACGTTTTTCATCCATTCTTGATACTCTCTTCTAATTCAACTTTAAAATTGTGTAATACAATTTTAATTCAAATTTATTTTGTAGTTTTTTGGTTGATTTGTTACTAATAGATTACTTGTTTAATTCGTTATTGATACAAGTTTAATTCAATCTACAGACCGTTGTCTGGTCTTTCATTAGTTACGTTTTTTATGCATGCTTAATTCTCTCTTATTCAACTTTAATACTAGTGTAGTACACTTTTAATACAAGTTTGATTCATTTTGCATTTTATTGGTTGATTTGTTACAATTTGATTACTTGATTAATTCATTATTGATACAAGTTTTATTCGGTTTATAGTTCATAGAATGCTCTTTCGTTTGCTATATTTTGCATTCATGTTTAATTTTCATCTAATTCAACTTTAATATGTGTGTAATACATTTTTAATTCAAGTTTAGTTCATTTTGCAGTTTATTATATCTCTTTATTTGTTACGATTACATTACTTGTCCAATTAATTATTGATACAAAATTTATTCCGTCTACGAATTATTGACTACTATACGAAAGAAAGTAGAGAGAGAAAGAAAGGGAGAAAGAGCAATGGAAAGAGAGGGAGAAAGAGCAGCATAAAGAAAGAAAGGAGAAACAATGTATAGAAAGAAAGAAATGGAGAAAGAATAACGTACAGAAAGAAAAAAAGAAATGGAGAAAGAATAACAGAAAGAAAGAAGGAAAGAGATAACGAGCGAGAAAAAGAGACAAATTTGAAAGGGTTAGAGACAAAAAAAAAGAAAGATGCGAGAAAGAAAGATAAATATAATAAAATACATAGTATTGTTAGATATGCTATAAATGTTAATAACTAAAGAGTATATTTAAAATAAGTAATTATTTTTTAAAGGGATCCACTCAAGTAATTAATCCTTACTTAAATGCACGCTATTTGGTAATCGTACGAATCTTATTAGATTTTGGTATGTCCAGATTCATGTTTCACGGGATATATGGACTCAAAATTAGGTGTAATTTGTTGGGAAAATTACATAGTTAAGAAAACTTATACTACTTAATTAGTCATCATAGGTATAGTTTTCTATAATTACTACTCGCGACTAACATCAACCATTAATTACGTAGGCTGATTTTGAGTTTGTATAATTAGCCACATTTGTATAATTCGCCACATTTGTATAATTCGCAATTAACAATTCTTCGTTTGATTTGTATTTGTATACAATGATTTGTATTTGTATTATGACGATGATTTCCTTAGGTTTTTCAGTTTTATCACCATATACATTCAATCTTTTTGTGTATAACTTTTTAAAGTTTGTATAAACGTGTTGTTTTTGGATTTTGTATAATATAATTTATATAATGTAATTTGTATAATATAATTTGTATAACTGTTTAAAGTTCATATGTTTATGTTTGTATCAATTTGTTATTTCGAGTTTTAGCATATTTGTATAATTTCAGACTTTATATTACTCAATTATATAAAAACACATGAATAATACAAATGTACCCGCAGATTATACAAACGAGATGTGAATTATACAAATTATTGGCCTCTCTCGCTTGCCTCTCTCCTCCCTCTCTCAATCTCGCTCGCCAGATATACAAATACATATGTATACTAGTTATATATATATATATATATATATATATATATATATATATATATATATATATATATATATATATATATATATATATATATATATATATATATATATATATATATATATATATATATATATATATAATTAACTAACTGATATACATATACAATTCACCTCTCTCTCACTCTCTCCCCTCTCTTACTCGCCTCTCTCCTCCCTCTCCCAATCCCGCTCGCCAGATATACAAATACATATGTATACAAGATATATATATATATATATATATACAATTATCTAACCGATATACATATACAATTCACCTCTCTCCCACTCTCTCCCCTCTCTCGCTCGCCTCTCTCCTCCCTCTCTCAATCTCGCTCGCCACTCTCCTTCCTATAACATATAGGTACGAATCGTAATTAACAAACTATAGCTATGGAGAGTAATTGAGCTATTTTTGAGTGGCTATATGCGAAAGTTCCCCTTTTTGTTCTAGATACACTCTATCCAAGTGGATTTGCAAGTATCTAGGATACATTGACAAATCCTGCGTCTCCCTCACATCTTGCTCACCACTCTCTTATCTCGCTTGCGTATTAGGGATGCATCACACCAGATACATGTATCTCACGTATCTAGTATCCTAGATACATGTTAATCACACTAGATTGTTTGCTAGTGTTATTGAAACAACACCATTATTTACCATATTTGATTTGAAAATCTTTTCATTTTCTTGATGTCATAGAATTTTAAGTTTGAAAAGAAAAAAAAAAAAGAAAAATGAAAGGGCTAGCTTGCCCCAGCCCGCGGCTCTTCTAGGGTTGGGTTGGGTTGAGTTGAGCCTTTTCAGGACTTCCAGATGAAAGGCCAGCCCGCTCTAGCCCATCAAATTTCTTGGCCCGCGAGGCTTGAACTAGTGGGCTGGACTGACCTTTTTTTACCACTCTAGTCTCTAGTTATATTCAAATATAGAAGCTTTTTCCTTCTAATTTCTCCTCTTTTCAAACCCTAGGAACTTATTTATTCACGTCGCACCCTCTTCTACTCAAACCCATAGCACGATTTGATCATTTTGATTGAAATCTTGCCGACTTTGATTATCTTTAGTCATGATTTGTCCTTTTTGGGCATCTTCTTCATCAATTGAATGATAACTTCTATTTTTTTTTCACTCATAGGTATAAAATTATTAATATTGGTCTTTAGTATTTACTAATTGAAATTTCGAATTTTCTTCAAAAAAAGGAAATTCAATTTCAAATTTGGGCTCCTCGTCGTTTTCAATTAAAATTCTATCCATTTGAAATTTATCATAGAACCCCAATTTCATATGTGCAAGTAACAGTTGAATGCACAAAAATAGTATTCTCTACTTAGATGAACTTGAAAAGGGAAATTTAAAATCGTGAATTCTTCTAAGTTTAATGTTCTAAAACCTATCTTCTTGTAATGATTTTTTTCATCTCTCGGCTTTCAAGTTCGAAAATAATTAATCGATATAAAAAGAAACCTCAATCCATCACTTCAACTTTCTATGCTGCAAAATATGATTTTCTATAATATTTTGATACTTTCTCCATTTCATTTGCTTAAGATTTGGTATTAGTTTGACAATTAACTATCTTTATGTTGTGTATCAAATGGTCGTGAGTGACACTCACACTAATTCTTTCGTGGGAGAACCAATCAAACCCTAGACTTAACCTACTTACGACCATTCAAAAATAAAATAATATTTGAATTCAATTGAGTTTTTATAAATAAATGTCAAATTCTAAATTAAAGAATGATTAATTCAATATCTAAATAACTCCCCAAGAACTAAATGTCGTCATCCAAGAATATCTAACTAAAACAAGTCTATAGAAATGTCCAATATCTAACTAAGATAGGGTGTCTCAACGTCCAAAAGAATCGACAAGAGCTGCTATAATGATCCACGGTAGCTTGAATACGGAGCGCACACTCTTGAATCAAAAAACTGCTCCTCACGCTAGAATTGAGGTCTCGAAGGAATCTTTGGAGTATGATCTGCGCTCTACAAAAAAAAGAGTACAAGATATTATCATTACAAGCCACTAGGTACTGTAGACATCATAGACCAACTCAAATTAAAAACAAGCAACATATAAACCAACAAAAAGTAGATCAGACTTGAACATATATAGAACAACTCACCGTTAACAAATATAAACCAAAAGGTAAACCATTTAATACTAGGATACACAATCATCTAATCACTCAAATACATCATGAATTCTCACAACAATAATTCAACTGTACATAGATGTTAAATGTCTTATTTATTTCAATAGCCATGACATGTAAGAAATCAACTTCGTCCACGTATCATAGCTTATAAATTTTCATTATGTCAATGTTTCACAGTGACTATTTCATGACACCAATTTTTACCTTACCTCTCACAATGTCTATGTCAACAAATTTTGATCAAATTTTTTATTTGAGGTCTGATTTTGTGGAATTTTCTAACTATAGTGAATCGACATTTTTTAAAGCGTAGCAGTGATATATGAGACCGAAATTGCATTAGATTGTGTCTATAAAGTTTAGCTTAAAAAACTTTATAGTATGTTGAGAAAAAGGGTAAAAAGAAATACCTCTCTACTACTGTTATTATCGATTATGTTTTTGGAGAACAATCTAAATACATAAATATTTCTATCATATTTACTAATTATCTCTATAGTTTGAAATAATTACATTTCATCTTATTAATTAATAATTTCATATCATATTTCAAGTAAGATACACCTAGATACATATTTTTTGCTATCAGATACACTGAATAAGGTGGGAGGCTAGTGAGGTTTGTCTATGTATCTCAAATATATTCATATAACATTAGATACATATATCTAATATAATTCACATGTATCTGAGATATCAGATACGCAAGCAAGATAGGAGAGTGACAAATGAGATGAGAGAGAGTGAATTTTATCTATCTCAGATGTATGCGAATACACTTTGATACAATGTATCTAAAATAAATTATACCTAGTTTTGACCCATGTAATTTGAGAAACATGTATCTAGATGCACCAAAATCTGATAAAATTCATTATATAACAAACTAATGTTTTTTTTTAGTTGAATCATGAGGACTTTTATTAATTGGGAAAAATAAATACAAACTCATTTGGGCCTACTACCCAAATCAATCAAGGATTAATTACTTGAGTGGATCCCTTTTAAAAAATAATTACTTATTTTAAATATACTCTTTAATTATTACCATTTATAACAACTTCTTTAATTTCTCTCTTTTCTCTGTCTCGCTCTTTCTCCCTTCGTTTCTTTCCTTCTTTTCTCTGTCTCGCTCTTTCTTCCTTCCTTTCTTTCTTTCTTTTTTTTTTCTTTCTGTTGTTCCTTCTCCCTTCCTTTCTTTTTTGTGGCTCTTTCTCCTTCTCTTACTATGCTCTTTCTCCTTCTCTTACTATTGCTCTTTTTCATTTTCTTTCGTAGAGTAGTCAATGATTCTAGATTGAATAAAATTTGTATCAATAATTAATTAGACAAGTAATTTAATCGTAACAAATAAAGAGACATAAGAAACTGCAAAATGAATTAAACTTGAATTAAAAATGTATTACAAACATATTAAAGTTGAATTATTAGAAGAAAATCAAACATGAATGCAAAATGTAGCAAACAAAATAACATTCTTTGATATGCATGTCAACTGAAAAAAACTTGTATCAATAATGAATTAAACAAGTAATCCAATCGTAACAAATCAACCAATTAATTGCAAAATGAATTAAACTTATATTTAAAAGTGTATTGCACAAATATTAAAGTTGAGTTAGAAGAGAGAATTAAGCATGAATAAAAACACATAACTAATGAAAAACCAGACAATGATCTATAGAGTAAATTAAACTCGTATCAATAATGAATTAAACGAATATCCAATAGTAACAAATAAATCAAAAAACTGCAAAATGAATTAAATTTGCTTTAAAATTGTATTACATAGTATTAAAGTTGAATAAGACGAGAGAATTAAGAATGAATGAAAAATGTAACTAACGAAAGACAAGACAATGATATATAGAGTGAATTAAACTTGTATCAATAATGAATTAAAGAAGTATCCAATAGTAACAAATAAATCAAAAAACTGCGAAATGAATTAAATTTGCATTAAAATTGTATTACATAGTATTAAAATTGAATTACAAGAGAGAATTAAGAATGAATGAAAAACGTAACTAACGAAAGACATGACAATGATCTATAAATTGAATTAAACTTATAAGTTATATCAATAATGAATTAAATAAGTATCCAATAGTAACAAATAAATCAAAAAACTTCAAAATGAATTAAATTAAAATTAAAATTGTATTACACAGTATTAAAGTTGAACTAGAAGAGAGAATTAAGAATGAATTGAAAACGTAACTAACGAAAGACAAGACAATGTTCTATAAGCTGAATTAAACATATATCATTATTCATGAATAAAACATGCATTATATGTGTCTTATAAATTATTTTGATTTATAAAAGAAGATGATATATTTGAAATATGTATTATAAATGTATTATATTGTTCATGATTTTAATTCAATTTTAATACAATTATGAAATAGATCTAATTCAACTTTAATACAGTTGCAATACAATTCCAAACTCTTCGTCTTCTTCAAGTTTTAATTTGAAATTTCTCATAAAATCAATGCTACAGTTAATGAATCTCCCTTAAATTAAGATATAAACTCCAAAATGTTATTTTCAATAATATGGAAGAACAACTTATACAAACACATCACACTTTCGTAAAATCTAAATAATGAATTCAAAGCTTGAAGCTTTGTAATGGTCATCAATGGCTTGTTGTTGCAATTTTAGAGATTTAAAATCTCAATTTGCACACACGATTTTGTACAATTTTTGGCTCTTTGTATTCTTCTCCTCGTGATATTTTCGGTGTAAATCGTGCAACATGGGTATAAATCGATTTGAAGAGATGAATATTTAAAGATAGTTATTTGAATTAAAAATTTGAAGAAGAAGAAGAAGAAGAAAAAACACGGAGAAATCATATGTAGAGAAAGAGACGAACAAATAGGAAAGAAAATGGGTTTGAAGTTGTGCAATTTTAATTCCATGAAACTGATAGATTTAGTTAAAAAGAAATTATTGTCATAAATGGTAAATATTTTTTCAATATAGCATATCTAAGTGATTTACCCATCAATCAAATACACATAAAATAAGAGCAAAAATGGAAAAAAGCCCCCTTCAGACAATGCCCTTCCCTGTCGCATTATAGACTATAGTCTAGGCTTTCCAATTTCAGATCTACCATTCCATTTCCTTGAGATCCTCTACACTTACGAAATGTTGCATCATAGCTCACACCTTGTCTCTGTCTACTCCTTCTTTGGAACCTCAACCAAATATCACTATTGTTCCTTCTCATTTGTGTATCAGTTAACAAGAGTAAGTTCCTATTCTTGCTTGCTTTTTTTCTAGTTCAAGACTTCCTTATTCTGATCTCTTCATTCTAAGGTTTCATGGGCTGTGCGCTTTTGTTGTTTTTGCAGGTGGTGTCAATATCGATTGCAGTTCTACTCCTCCTCCTTCTTTGTTTTATGCTAGCTCCTTCCAGGTTTAAGATTCTCTAACATACGTCCTGATCTTTGCAGGCAGTAATAGTTAGACTAATTAGTATTTCACTACATTTAAGCCCTTCAGACTTTTGTAGATAACATTTATGTGAAACAACTTATTATCTATCCTCCTCAGCCCTATTATCCCTTCACTGGTGATACTCTTAAATAGGGGCATTTTAATTTATCACTGATTATAATCTTTTTTCCTTCTGGCTCCATGCTTTTATAATCTGTCAAAATGCAATTGCCTTCATCAATGGCTATATTAGCCAGATAATCTGCTAGTTGGTTTCCTTCCCTTAATATATGCTGGAAAATATGTTGCTTGTTTTGTAGGTATGTCCTTATTTCAGCCACCACATTTGTAATTATCCAAGGAGTTGTCCACTTCCCTTCTAGTACCTTACATAATAACATTGAATCTATCTAGATAATAATTCTGGTATGATTTGATTGATTGCAATGTTTACATGCCTCTAGTATTGCCTTTGCCTCTGCCACTGTATTTGTAGTAGTTTCGATCATCTTCCCTTCTGCATACATAATATCTCCTTTGTTATCTCTTAGGCAAAAGGCGTATGAGCTTAAACCTGGATTCCCTTGAGAAGCTCCATCTGTATTGTACTTGACCCAACCAGCCGGTGGAAATTCCCATATGACTTTTGTTACCTTCATCTTGGTCCTATAAGCATCCAATTCTTTCAATTTCTGGCCAGAGAGGTGGGCATCTCATCCTTGGTTTCCTCAGTTGAATCAGCATAAAGATGCTCCTAGTTACATTGTGTATGACCTTAGGCAGTGATTTTTTCTTCCCCTCATGTTTCATCTTGTTTCTTCTTCTCCAGAATTCCCATGTTACAAAGCAAGGTACAACTCTATAGTATGGTTTCATGTCTTTCTTGATGTTTGAACCCCACCAAAGCATAATCGCCTCTCTCAAATTAAGGCCTGTCGTATTGAAGCCTGCAAAAGAACAAAAGTAGGACCAAGTCCTGTTAGCTGTATATAATTTTAGGAACACATGAGCTAGTGTTTCCTGATTAGGCCTTTCACAATACCAACACTTGGAAGGACCTTGCACCCCCCATCTCCTTACTCTATCATCGATAGGTATTTTGAATTTCCACAATCTCCACATTAGAAAAGCCATTTTGAAAGGGACTCATTTAGTCCAAATCCACTTGTAAATTCTATTGTCTCTATCCCTGTGTCTGATGTATTGCCAAGCCGTTTTAACTGAGAAAGCTCCATTTCGTCAAGCATCCAACACGATGTGTTTATTTCCCCCTTTTACTAGGAGGTCTAATATGTTGTAGGATGTGTTCGACTAGTTCATGTGAAAAGATATCCTCTAACACAGTTAAATCCAACTCCCCATACTTTGTTAACTCATTAACACTTGTATATGTATCATCCCATTCCAGATTATCTCTTGTGATGGTATACAAATCTCTTAAGCTAGTCTAATTATCGTGCCACACCGATGCTGATCCCCCTTTAACCTGGCAAAGAATTTGATGCTCAATAAAGTCTCTTGCTTGCAACATTTTCTTCCAAACCTGAGATTCACCTGCTCCAACTTTCCACATAACTGCATTGGCATGTGCATGCTTGCAATATTTATTCCCCATGTAATCTTTCCATATGGATGGTTTTGTTCGAAAGTTCCACCATAATTTACTAAACAATGCCAGTGATAGATCTTCCAACAGTCTGAAACCTAGTCCCCTTTCTGTCTTTGGTAAACATAAATTTCTCCACTTAGTCCAGTGTCTTCCTCTTCCTCCTACGCAACTACTCCAAAAGAATAGAGCCATCATTCTTTGTACTTGATTCAGTACATTTTTTGGAGGATTCATCACAGATAGGCAATGGATAGGGGTACTTTGTACTACATGCATGATAAGAACAACTCTACCCCCATAAGATAGAAGTTTTCCTTTCCGTGCCTGAATTTTGGACCCAATCCTCTGTATCATCTGCTGATAGTAGGCTTTTTGCTTCCTTTTATAAAAGATTGGACATCCTAAGTAAGTAAAGGGGAACTCCTTCCTTAAGATTCCTGTTGCAACTTCTGCTACCATTGCTTCCCTACCTAATACACTGTGATGCACATAATGACACTTTTTTCTTTGTTCATCTTTTGTCCCGATATTTCTTCATATCTTCTCAATGTTTCATTAATCAGTTGCATAGTACCCAATTCGCTTTGCATAAAATAATCATATCATCTGCAAATGCTAGGAGATTCACTTTAGGGCTTCCTCTTGGCATACCAAACATTCTGAATTCCTTCCCCTTCATAAGGTTATTTAGCGATCTTGACATTACTTCAGCTGCCAGAATAAAAAGGGTGGGTGATAGGGGATCCCCTTGCTTTAAGCCTCTAGAGGATTGAAAAAATCTCTTAGGTTGTCCATTTATCAAAATTGAGTACCAGTTATTACTGACCAACCAAAACACCATATCTATGATCCTTTCTCCAAAACCTATTCTTCGTAGAACCTTAGTCAGAAACTGTCACGCCCCGAGCCTACACCCCAGACGTGACCGGCACTTGAAGACCATCGCTGGCCCCCAAGCGAACCCTTGGCCTGGCTTTCTTAACTCAGCAGAAACTTAACTCAACAGGATAACTCAATGCAATGAAAAGTTATAAAACAACTCAACTGAAAGTAATTTGCCAACAAGGCATCTCGAGTCTCAAAATAGGATATTTAAATATATACATGCATGAGAGACTCCAAATTAACTGACTGACTGTCTGACTGTCTATGAAGCCTCTAAATACTGAGATGGATGTTGGGACAGACCCCGTAACATCCTAATAAAACAAAAACTAAGAACACAAAATAATTGAGTCCTCCGGAATGCAAGGAGGCTCACCACTGACTCTGGAGTGCTCAGCTGGATCAACGACGTGCAGGATGCTGATCCGGGTACCTGTATCTGCATCATAAGACGATGCAGGCCCACTGGCATCAGTACATGGAAGGTACTAGTATGCGAGCTGGAAAACTAAGCAACAAAGGCTAGAAGGAAATTTGAAAGAAACTGAAAAGTTTACCTTGTTCAACTCAACTCAACCTGACTGACTTCTTTCAATATAAGGCAATTTAAAACAAGTGTGATATAAAGAAAGACTGTTTAAAACATGCTATAAAACTCTGTATGTATACAAGGATACAATAAGCCTGAGATGTATATAGAAATACAATTGAACTGATGTATATAAAATACAATAATTTTCGTGTATAAAAATACAATAACTGCTGTGGGAGTTTCTTTAACCGACAACCATCACATAAGAGCTAAAGTGATGATACAGCGATCAACCTCACGCTGCCAGAGCATCCTTTACCCGGCCAAAGGTATAAGACCTGAACTGCCTAATGGATCCACTAGTCTAATATGAAAAGGATTCATCTAAAGAGTATGATCCTTTTCTACCCATGGTGGCTAACATGGTTCTATTGGGGCTATGGGTTCTTTGAACGCTCCCCCAATTCGGTGCTCGATACTACTCCCAAAAAAATGTACTGGCTCTTATGTTTTTAAAACACATTTCTTCCTGCTGACATGAGATAATTACTCAAAAAAAAGAAAAACTATCCCGAAGGCTCTTTGGAAATTTCAGTTTCCAACCTTGTTTAAATGTAAAGACAATTCTTTAAAACTTCTTTGGGAATACATAGTTCCCTAATAACTTTGAAAAAAAATGAATTCAACTTGAAACTTGAGACTCTTTACTTAGCTTGAAACTCTAAGCTCTTTGCTTGACTTGACCCTTGAATCTAAAAATAAAGTTAAAACGTTCAATAAAGACTCTTGAACAACTTTACAACTAGCTTGACTTGCTTAACTTCTAAGCTTAACTCTTAATTTCTAACTTCACTTGACTTCTAACTAACTCTCCTTAAATTGGAATTTGGATTCAAGGTGTTTGCTCACATGTTACGGATGAGTTCTTGACTTTTAGAAGTACCTTGGAGTGTTGGAAACAACTAGGAAACATAGGTATAATACCTAGGAACAAAATAAAATACAAATGGGGAATTAAGGTAACGGGAAGGATTGGCGTTCTAAGAGGCGCGGGGCGCCAGCCCTCAACTTCAAACGGGACTGCTGGCCACACTGCCAGGCACCAGTCCTCAGCTTCAAAAAGGGGACTGCTGGACCCTCTGGTGCCAGCCCTTTTCCCAACAAAAAAACCGACTTTCTCCCTCTTTTCTTCAACTCTAAACCACCCTTACTTCAATGGATTTAACCCCAAACACTAGGGATCATCAATCTCTCAACATACAATAAATTACAACTCAAATATACAACCCAATCATGTCCCACAACCAACAATAACTTCAACAACAACTAACAACTTCAACAACTTCAACAACTTCAACAACAATCCAATCTTTTCTCAAATCATAAAAAAAAGAGCTTGGTGTGTGGGGGAAAGGATCAGACCACACAAAGAACTCACATACCTTGATAGGGATCACCCCCGACGAAAATCCACGACGGGAACTTGTTGATCTCCTTTCTCCTCTTCTTCTCCTCTTCTTCTCTTCTTCACTCTCAAGAACCCTAACTCTTTCTCTTTTAAAACTAGGATAAAATGATCCAAAAACAGCCTAACACACAATATAACCTCAAAAGAAATGGCTAGGGAAAAGACCAAAATGCCCTTAAAATTTTCGGACGGATTCCCTGCCAACTGCCCAACTTTCAATGGCCATAACTCGCTCATACGAACTCGAAATCGAGCAATCTCAGTGGCGTTGGAAAGATCATTCCACAAGCTTCGCAACCATATTTGGAACTACTCCTAACTCATCCTGATCTAGGAGTTACGACTGTTCAAAGTTGGCCAAAAATCACTGATTTCCACACTTAGCCAAATTTTCCAGATTCTGTAATTTTTTCCAAAAATAGCTACTTTCAAATTTCAAGCTTCTTCATAGCTATTTCAAATTGTCGGATGTTACAGAAACATCCATTCAACTCTATCATAGGCTTTCATCATGTCCAGCTTGATCACCAATATTGAAACTTTTCCCCTTTTTCTGATTTCCATAACAATTTCTTGTACCAACAATACGTTTTCTGCTATACTTCTTCCCTAAACAAATCCTTCTTCTTCCTGTGAAATGATCTTTGGCAACACCCTTTTAAATCTCTCATGAATAAGTCTCGAGAAAACTAATGTTATATCGTACCAAGTTATTGGTAACTTGTTCACGTATGCTCTACTATCCCCAAATTTTCTCTTACTAGCTTGAGCAAATAAACAAATCTTACATTGTGTCAACCTCTTCATTTAAATCTTTCTCGTTTGTAATGAGAAAGAATTTGACAAGCAGATAAAGAGTTACTATCTTTCTACCCCAAACACGCCCATCAAAATCAACTTCATTTTCAGAACTTGAACTCAAAACCCTTGATATATATAACAGTTATTCCAACACAAAGCAGTTGAATCAAAATAAGCTCAAATTAGCAAATTGAAAGTTGGATGCTGAATGGATAAGTCATGGGACTAAAATAAACATACCTTTGAAATGACTTGTTTCGGTTTGACAAATTTCTTCTTTCGAAATAATTTTTCACTTTATTTGATTACTAGTGTTTTGACAATGAAAATTTCAAATTTAATTTGAAAAACAACTATAACCTATTTTTCAATTCACTTTCACTTCTGAAATTGTATTACAATACACTCAAGCAGGAATATTATTTCAAATACTCTGTGCTAAAAATATAAAAAATACAATTCTATCTTCAACTCAAATTCCATATATTCTAAAAGGGCCTTTGACCATGATTTTTTTTTTTTTTTACTTTTTTCAGAACTAAATTAAAAAAAACATGTTTGATCATAAAATCTCGAATTTAACCTGAAGTTGAATTCTAGAATTTTCAAGAATTTGAAATCACCAAAAAGTTTCTTCACTCTAAATTACTCAAAAAATATCAAAAGCAACTCCTATTTATATTCACGGTAAAAAACAACTCCAATTTTTATGACCAAAACAAAGTGAAAGATATTTGAAATTTATGATCAAATGCGTACTTAATAAATATTGCAAAGTTAGACAAAGTGTTAAATGACTAGAAATTTGGCCAGAAAATTAAAAAAACTATAATATTTTTTTATTTTAAAATAAACTGATATTTTTTTTCATTTTTTAGTTAAAATGTATTAAAGTTAAAAAGGTAAAAATGTTTAAAAAGATAAAATAACATAGATAAAATATCATTCTGACCAAATTTTGGCCAATTTTTTTTTTCTTAGTATATTATAATATTAACTTATGCATACATAATTTAAAATCACAACATTTAAAATTAACTTTTTACTTTTAAAATTCGTATCCAATCAATATTAAAATATCTTTTTTTAAAAGTATAATTGTATTTCTTTTTAGAATTTAGAAACCGATGACAATTTCTAATTATTAATATTACTTTCTTTTTAAAATTTATTTTTTCTTTACAAAAAATTATCATATACTAAGCAAACAAAAAAGGACCTATCCTATAAATCGTATTCTGCGTTTTATTCTTCTATCTACTATAACGTATTTTGATATTTATACATTTTTTTTTTCAGTTTTTTTGTTTTTTCGTGTATGAAATTGGTATTTGAAGTCCCGACTAAAATTTGAGTGGACACGATAGGGCCTTTGGAGAGTGACACCCAACATAATTTTTTTTATATTCAGATTTGAACTCGAGACGTGTTGGTGATATTTATTCAGGTTATTGCGAAATAAGTCTGGTAAATTGAGCAGTCAGTTATAACTTGCCATCAAAATCTTCAGTTTTCAAAAATGGGCGTCCTGCAGTGGCTCAAAGCCTCCAGAAGAGAAAAGTTTCTTCCTTTATTGCAAGGTTAGTTCCCTCTCAATGAAATATCAAGTGGGTAACTCAAGAAAATGAAGATCCTGAAACAAATTCGCAAGTTTTCAACCTTTCTTGATTCAACCAAAAACACCCACCAAGTGTTTGTGAAATTGATAACCCCTAAACACAGCAAATTGGACCCAATTCCGTTGCCTCACAGAACCATTCCTGAGCCCAAAGGTCAAGATCTTGATTTTGTTAATGTAGCTCATAGTCATCTTATACACTCTGATTGGACTAAGCTTGAGAATTTGTCTTCTGGTTTAACCCCATTTAGAGTTAAGCACATTTTGCTGAAAATTCAAAAAGATTATGTTTTATCTCTTGAATTCTTCAAATGGGTTGAGGTTAAAAACCCGAATTCGAATACCCTTGAGAATCATTCCATTGTTCTTCATGTTCTTACTAAGAGTAAGAAGTTTAAATCTGCTGAATCAATTTTGATTAAGCTTCTTGAATCAGGTTCTGTTGATTTTCCTGGTAAATTGTTTGAAGCTATAGTTTTATCATATCGAATGTGTGATTCTTCGCCGCGTGTTTTTGACTCATTGTTCAAGTGTCATGCTCATTTGAAGAAGTTTAGGAATGCTAGTGATACATTTTGCAGTATGAAGCAGTATGGGTTTGTTCCCACTGTTGAGTCTTGCAATGCATTCATGAGCGCGTTGCTTAGTTTTGATAGGGTAGATGTTGCATTGGCTTTTTATAAGGAGATGCGTCGGTCAAGGATTTCTCCTAATGTTTATACCTTTAATATGGTCATGAGTGCTTTATGCAAATCGGGAAAACTAGAAAAGGCTGTTGAGGTCTTAAGGGAGATGGAGAACATAAGTTTGAAACCGACAGCTGTGTCTTATAACACTTTGATTGCTGGACATTGTAACCGGGACATCTTGAGTGTTGCACTGAAACTTAAGACCACGATGGAGATGAATGGGGTACAACCAGTTAATGTTACATACAACACTCTTATTCATGGTTTATGCAAGGTAGGGAAATTACATGAAGCAAATAAACTTTTCAGCGAGATGAAGAGAACCGGTGTGGCTCCTAATGTAGTCACTTATAATACGCTGATAAATGCGTATAGCCAGGTTGGTAATTCTGAAATGGGAAGTAGGCTTTTCGAGGAGATGGCAAACAATGGATTGAAGGCTGATATCTTGACTTACAATGCATTGATTATGGGACTGTGCAAGGAGGGGAAGACAAAGAAAGCTGCATTTTTGGTCAAAGAACTTGATAAAGCAAACTTAGTTCCTAATTCCTCTACTTTCTCTTATCTGATCAGTGGACAGTGTACCAGAAGGAATCCTGATCGTGCGTTTCAACTCTATAAAAGCATGGTTAGAGGTGGTTTTCACCCTAATAAGCCCACTTGGACTCTATTGATATCCACCTTCATCAAGAATGAGGATTATGATGGAGCAATGGAAGTCTTGAAAGAGATGCTAGAAAGATCTATTACCCCTGACTTGGGTATGTTAACTGAAATATGCAGCATGTTTCTCAGATGCGGCAGAGAAGGAGCGATCATAAAACTCTTAGAAGAACTAGAAGCTAAACGCCTCATGCCTGAAGGTTTTGATAAAACAACAGTGATTAGTTCTACAGACGGAAGATAGAATGTATTTTTTTTTAACAAGAAATAGAATCTAGATCTCATGCCTGAAGGTTCCCAGCAGTCAGGTTTGGTCCTCCGGACAGCAACCCGGCTGGTATATACCCCACATAGGAAACTGGGCTGTGAGGTGAGTAACTATATTCAACAATCATTTGGCAACATCGTTCCTAAGCCCTTCCAAGTAAAAGGGGATGTTTTCAGTCCTAAGCAACTTTGTCAGTACTCCTTTTCATTCGACAGACTGAAGATAGAATGTAAGTTGTACTCACTTGTACACAACTTTGTTCCAATTATGCCACAACAACTGTAATTTTCGCTTTTCTAAAAATCAATTGCTCTGGTACCAGTGAGCTCTTTCTTCATGACCAAAATAGTTTGCCTCATCGACAATTGAAACTTGTTTTGCAAAGCTTAGTCTCAACTGTTAAATGTACTTCTAAAATGTTACCTGGACAATGAACATATGATAGTGTGAATGAGTATACAATTTTTTTTTGTATCATCTGTATCGAATAATTTATTTTCTTAATGAACAACAACAATTGCTCCTCAATCTAAGCTAGCTAGGATCAGCTAGACATGTATTTCTTGATGAAGTTAAACAAAAATTCTTTTTTGCCACATTGTTCTTCTATAGGTTGCAACTGATATGGTATTTGCTAGAGAAGGTCGTTTAGCTGATTGTCAGATGACAAAAGTGTTATATGATTCAATCTTATTCAATTCTACTTTTGTATTGTTTCTGATAGTCTTATTTGGCTGTTGTTCCAATAAATTCTGAACTAAACCAGTTGGCTTAGGAAATTACAATGTCTTCTAAGTTGTTTTCCTTATCCAAAGTTTCTATGCATGTGTTTTCTATAAAAACCTTAGTATACCCCTTCCTAATTCAGGGTGCTTCCTTCTGTCATATGAGTGAGTGGAAAGAATGAAGCAAGCTCTAAAAGTTAAACTGATGAATTTATTAAAGATCTTGAATATTCTGCTGCCAACAGTAGAGGCATAGCTACTCAAGCTGTTGAAGTGTACGAGAGTGTTTAAGTGTCTTTTGATGCTCAAGATAAAGAATGGGTATTATTTTTATTTTTTTTGATAAGGTAAAGGTTTTTGACCAAGTACCAAGAAGGTACCAAAACCAAAAGTTACAAAAGACTTCTGGGAATATCCATACAATCAATTACAACATCTTCCTAGCAACTCCAAAAACACCATATATTGATCTATATTATCAATGAAACTACTTTTACCCCAACAAAACAAATTACACTTGTTTTTAACTCTAGAAATATGGTCTTTTTGCCCATCAAAACAAGCTTCTATTTCTTTCTAGCTAGATAGTCCAGAAAATGCGCAAAGGTATAGTTCTCCAATTTGCTTCAAAGTTTATGTGTTCTCTGGTGCTGCCAACTCTCCAATAATTCCTTCACACTCTGAGGCATGATCCAAGCAAATACTGAAGAAAAATTCCCAACATTGTCTAGCCATTCTGCAATGCATAAGAAGGTGATTCACAGTCTCCAACTCTTCTCCACATAAGTAAACATCTATTACTTAGTGCAAAACCCTTTTTCTGAAGATTATCCTAAGTAAGGCAAGCTCCCCATGCTGCAATCCAACCAAAACAAGCTACCTTTATAGGAGCTTTAGTGTGCCAAAGTAAAAACTTTAAAACAGGGTGGAGGGGAACGAACATTTGTTTTCTTCATCTATCCAAAAGACACTTATATTATGGCCTTTGGAGTAAGAAATACTAGATACTTTGGAGAGAAAGCACCCAGACTAAACTTGAGTAGAGAGTATGCATACCTCTAGGAGTCAAACTTCTAGTGCTGTCTTGATGTTCCCAAAGACAAAGTGGTAGGTTTCGCAACTCATTTTATCTCCTGGCTTATGTCAGGGAAATGTTTATTATGCCCAAAATCTTTAATATTATTTCTTGTTTCCTCCTCCATTAGATAGCAGTTTCCTTTTCGCCCCTTGAAAAGCCTTGTATTATAGGAATTATAGCACTGCAAATATGGTTTCAGTATTTTCCAGTCCCAGACCTGTGCTTCTGCCAGCTTTTACCCAGTGAACTCTGAGCTCGACTCTCTTAGTCCATACAAAAATGAGGAAAGTTTCCTCTACCCATTATTCAGCACTGCTCTAGTATTTGGGGCCTCCTATTTCCTGAATATCACCAATAGCCTTATTTCTATGGGTATTTCTATCATTTTCACATCTTCCTCGTGCGTCTCTGGTGGGAATAGTCTCTAAATGTTTCTTTTGAGATAAAAGTCTCTAAATTTTTCTTGTCCTCAATATCTAGTATTCCTGTTCCTCAAAATCTGTTTATTTCTTCCCCCTCTTTCTTTAATTTTGTGATATGTAGTACCTGGGGCTGGATGTATATCTGTGCTGCAATAGCTATTTGCACATTTATAAATAAAGCAAATTGGATTACGAGAACTTTCATCAAGTTCAGGAGAATTTAGATCAAGTTTTTCCGTCTGAACTCATTGTTACCTTTCTCAAAATATAAAGACTTCTAAACTTGACTTCTTTTTCCTTCACCCTGCTGTTAATGAATCTATAAGTTGTTTTATTATGTTCTGTTTTGGTTGTCACTTTGGCATCCCATGTTGCAGTTTAAGATTTTGTAGTAGGTGGCTTTCAGATAAATCTTGAGCAGAAATTTCGCCAGTAGCAGAGGTGTTATTTTACCTGTTCTTTGATCAATAGTTCGTCAGCTGAATGTAGAAATTATTTCATGTCCTGGTCCCTAGTTTTTGGCAATGAAAAGTAAGTTGTTTTTCTTGAAATGGTAAATATTATTGATGCCAAAACTCAAAACCAGTACTAAGTGCTGTGATTACATCCAAAAAGAGCAAAAGAAAGGTGAACCCTCGCTACCTAGACAAAAGTATTTATGAACTATAACAGGGCTTCAGCATCCTCAACTATATCCTTTTTTCTCCAGCAAGAGACTGTAAATATAAAATCAGATTTGAGTTTCCAGATTGAGCTCTTTCGTCCATCAAAATATCTTCTATTCCTGTCCTTCCAGATACTCCACCATATGCTAGCAGGTATAGTGTTCCATGCCTTCTTTAAGTGTTTTGAGGAGTCCATATCTACTTCAGAATCTGCTGTCGACCAATTCAGACCCCGGTAGTTAAGAAATATATGTCAAACTTGTGAAGTATAAGAGCAATGTAAGAACAGATGACTGTTGCTTTCTTGATTTTCCTCACACAAGAACATCTGTTTACTAACTGTATACCTCTTTTTTTTGTAGGTTCTCTAGAGTTAGACAAGCTTCCTTGATGAGAAGCCATTTAAAACTCATTACTTTGATAGGAGCTCTGGAATTCCATATCTGTTTCTAAGGACCAACATTAATCTGATTCCCAGCATTCGATTAAACCTTATGGAGTAGCATTCTCTTTATTGAGAGGAAGGTATTTTTGCCATGTTGGACTACCTGGGTGGACTGCCATGGTAGCTCTAATAGCAAAGATAATGTTTTAAGGATATTTGTGGTCCAAAACATAGACGACAAGGGTGGGTTTTGATCCCAAACATAATTAAAGGGTATATATGAGCTATTTCGAATAGTTCGAGAGTGATTTTGACCCTTTTCTGTTAACTTTTTACTGCTTTTGTTAATGTAGAGTTCAAGAAAGCAAAAAATAAAATAAAAATCTTGTAGAAGGTTTTTGTTTTTGTTTTTGTTTTTATTTTGAGGTTAGCGTGGTTAGTAAGACGGTAATCTTTTTTGAGCAACTTTCACATATAGTTATAGTTTGCATAATTGCGCTGCATAGCAAACATAAATATGTATATGTCGCTATACATATACAAAAGAAAGCAATTGTATAATTTGTTTTGGTATACATATACAAAAGAAAGCAATTGTATAATTTGTTTCGGTATACATATACAAATGATCAATTATATAATCTGTGTTTTGTATAAAGCGAGAAAGAGAGAAAGACCAAAAAAGAAAATTGGGCAGGGAAATATTGTATTTATATAATCATAAGTGTAGGATAAAAATATATGCATTTGTATTTGTATATATAATTTTCTCTCGCTTTATACAAACACAAACGCAATGTATACATTTGTGTTTGTATAAAGTGAGAGAGGCAAGTGAGAGTGGTGAGCGAGATATGGGAGAGGGTAGAGAGGGGAACGAAAATATATGTATATATACAATTTTCTCTCGCTTTATACAAATACAAACGCATTTTATGCATTTGTGTTTGTATAAAAGCGAGAGAAGCGAGGGAGACTGCCCAGCAAGAATGAGAGTAGCGAGCGAGATTCACCAGGAGAGAGGCAAAATAACAATAGTTTGTTATGGGGTACAATTAAATTAAACTATGGTTATAACATTTAATTTGAATTAATAGTTTGCTATTATATACAATTTTCCCATCTTTTAATGATGGTTGAGAATTTTGGGTCGAGTTTTTTAATTTCATGGGTCGAATTTTAATATGGATAACTTATGGAGTTAGTTCCAAATATATACAATAAAATAATTAGTTTACAATAAATATAGTTATGTTTTATTCACATAAAAAATAATCAAAAATCGTAAGACGTATATTCTGATTGCACAGTATTGCTTGTCAAAAGTTATAGAAAATTTATTGATTATACAACATAGCTTATCATAAACAACTCGCACACACTCCCTGTCCAAAAAAAATCAATACACCAAGCACTACACTTTATTAACCAATCGCCTGATCATTGGTTACTGAGAGGTTAGAAGTATATCTTGGCTTGCTAGAAAGAGAATGTGCATTCATTTGATCTTGATCCTTGTGGATCGAAAGGTAGACTAGACTGGACCTGCACGGCCCTCCTAATAATATCCATAAATGACTTGTTTTTGGTAATAAATGAACATTACCATATGTAAATTCGGGTGCATGATAGACATCGGTACTCTAGTGCATTTCTCCGTCTGAATCAGAATAAATATGTTTTCGAACCTTCTCTTTAAAATTCAAAGTGGATATTCCTACGTGAATCTCAGCAATTACTTGTTCTAATTCTACATATTGATCATTTTGAATTAAAAGCAAACTTTTGGGTGTCGCATAGTTACATACAAGTCTATAGAACATAGAAAGGCAGGATGCCCATGACGTGTACGTGTCGGATGAACCAAGTCCTCATTGAATTTTATTTTTCCATTAGATGGGGCTCGCACATGTTCTGCAGTACCCCCCGTGAATACTCATCTGGTATGAAAAGTTCGTAATGTTAATTGAGTACCCGGTTCTCCAATCGATTGACCTGCAATAATACCTACAGCTTCCCCCAATTCAATCAGGTCGCCATGAGTAGGACTACGGCCATAACATAATCGACAAATCCAAGATGTACTCCTGCAAGTAAAGGGAGTTCGAATAGAGATTGGTTGTGCCCAAAAGGTTATGAATCGATTTACAAGTCCAATTCCAATGGCTTGGTTTCTAGTGGTAATACATCGTGAACCGATGTATATATCATCTGCTAATACACGACCAATTAATGTTTAACTAAAAATCCTTTCCGGCATTATCCCATTTCGAGGACTCACAGAAATACCCCGGGCGGTGCCATAATTCGTTCGACGTACAACAATGTGTTGAACTAGTTCAACAAGTCTGCGAGTGAGATATCTATCGTCTGATGTTCGTACAACAGTATCCACAAATCCTTTACGGGCTCCGTAGCAAGAAATGATGTATTCTGTTAAAGAGAATCCTTCACGTAAATTGCTTTGAATAGGTAAATCAATCATTTGTCCTTGAGGATCCGACATTAATCCTATCATACCTACTAATTGATGTACCTGAGATGCATTTCCTTAAGCTCCCGAGAAAGACATTATATGAACTGGATTAAAATGGTCAGTCATCCTAAAATTCGGATTCATTTCTTGCGCAAATATTCACTTGTAGCATACCATATTTCAATGGATTGACGTAATTTTTCTACCGCGTGTACATTCCCATAATGATGGTGTTTTTCCAAAATCAAACTTTGTTGTTCAGCATCTTGAACTAGCCATCCCTTAGAAGGTATTGTTAAAAGATCATCAATTCCTAATGAAATGGATGCAGCAGTAGCTTGTTGGAACCCAAGAGTTTTTACTTGATCCAGGATATGTGATGTATATGCCATTTCGAAGTGCTCTATTAATCTACTAATAAGTCGTTTCATGGTAGTTTCGTCTATCGCTTTATTGTGAAAGACCAGATTGGCAAGTTCTGCCATAAGTACCACCATATTCCGATGAGTAGGATTGGACAATGGGTTTGAGTCAGTGATTGTAAAACTTCCTTTTATCGATCTTGATTCGCGTATAAATTCCAGAACTATGGACCTAGCTGAATCGAAGAGCCCCGAAGTCCCACGGT
Organism: Solanum bulbocastanum; assembly: GCA_037074985.1. NCBI lineage: Eukaryota > Viridiplantae > Streptophyta > Magnoliopsida > Solanales > Solanaceae > Solanum > Solanum bulbocastanum. Next base: position 39,333,243 of record CM073603.1, on the reverse strand, counting down.
ATCATAGAATTAGGTAGCATATGAATTGGCCCGAGAAAACCCCTGTATAGCTTCTTTGATTTCTCGATAAAGAGTAATATGACCAACAGTGGTTTGAATGTTTATAAAAAGGATTTTTTTTAGACTTCTTACTATTATATAGTGTCCATAAATCTCATAAAAAGTACCTAAAGATTCATAGTGAACTTCGATGGGAGTTTCTCTTGAATCAATAACGCGTAGATCTAGTCGCCACCGGAGCCACAAAGGACTATCTAAATTGATTTGTTTCTGCCGATAAGCCCGAATTGCATCATAGAAATTCAAAAAAAATGGTTCTTTCGTATACTTATAGTAACTATTGTCACTTCTTTTTTGATTTTGATAGTTTTCGCAATTACATGGATTATATCTATTTACACAAATACCTCGATGATTTCCGCTCGTTAATACATAGAGTCCAATAAGCATATCTTGCGTTGGTATGGAAATGGGATCCCCAATAGCCGGAGACAAAAGATTCATATGAGAAAATATAAGTAAACGGGCCTCAACTTGAGCCTCCAAGGATAAAGGTACATGAACAACCATTTGATCTTCATCAAAATCAGCATTGAATCCCTTGCAAACTAATAGATGTAAACAAATAGCGCGCCCCTCCACTAAAATGGGTTGGAATGCCTGTATGACTAATCTATGCAGCGTAAGTGCTCTATTCAGCAATATAGGGTGTCCCTGCATAACTTCTTGAAGGATTTCCCATGCAATCAGCTCTTTTTCTCTAATTTTACTCTTAGTAACTCCTATGTTCGAAGCAAGATGTTGTCTAATTAGACCACGAATTACAAATGTATGGAAAAGTTCTATTGCTATTTCACAAGGCAATCCACATCGATGTAATTAAAGTGAAGGACTCACGACAATGACAGAACGTCCTGAATAATCGACTCGTTTACCAAGTAGAGTCTCACGAAATCTTCCCTCTTTGCCTTCAATTACATCAGAAAATGACTTGTAAACTTTATTATGACCGTCCCTCATTGGTTGTCCCCGAATTCCATTATCAAGAAGTGTATCCACGACTTTTTGTACTAATTTCTCCTGACACATTACTAATTCTTCTGGCGTAGATCTACTTCTTGTTAATAGATTGGTATGGGTATTGTTCCGATAGATAACTCTTCTATAGAGTTCATTAATATCTGAGCTCATTAGTTTACCCCCATCTATCTGAATGATCGGTCTTAACTCATGAGGAAGAACTGGTAATAGACACAAAACCATTCATTCTGGCTCTATATTTGTTCGAATAAAATGCTTAGCCAATTCCACGCGTCTAACCAAAAAGTCATTTCTTCTTCCAACTTTTCGATCTTCCCATTCATTCCCTGTGTGCCCTGCTTCCCCTAATTCTTCCCATTCTACCAACAAATTCTCTATAATATGAGTTAATGCCTATGTTTATACTTATAGGCATTGCTCTGAATTTGGAATCAAATAATGTTGGTGTTGTATTAATGGGCGATGGTTTGTTCATACAAGAAGGAAGTTCTGTAAAAGCAACAGGAAGAATTTTTCAGATACCTGTGAGTGAGGCTTATTTGGGTCATGTTGTAAATGCCCTGGCTAAACCTATGGATGGTAGAGGTGAAATTTCAGCTTCTAAATTTCGATTAATTGAATCTGCCGCCCTCGATATTATTTCACGTTATTTCGTATATAAGCCTTTTCAAATCGGACTTATTGCTATTGATTCGATGATCCCTATAGGACGTGGTTAACGAGAATTAATTATTGGGGACAGACAGACCGATAAAACAACAGTAGCCACATATACGATTCTCAATCAACAAGGTCAAAATATAATATGTGTTTATGTAGCTATTGGGCAAAAAACGTCTTCTGTGGCCCAGGTAGTAACTACTTTACAGGAAAGGGGGGCGATGAAAGACACTATTGTGGTAGCCGAAACGGCGAATTCCCCTGCTACATTACAATACCTTGCTCCTTATACAGGAGCAACTCTGGCTAAATATTTTATGTATTGTGAATGACACACTTAGCTTATCGCCAAATGTCTCTTCTATTACGAAGACCTCCCAGTCGTAAAGCTTATCCAGGAGATGTTTTTTATTTGCATTCACACCTTTTGGAAGGAGCTACTAAATTAAGTTGTAGTTTAGGTGAAGGAAGTATGACCGCCTTACCAATAGTTGAAACTTAAGCCGGAGATGTTTCGACTTATATTTCTACTAATGTAATTTCCATTACTGATGGACAAATCTTCTTATTTGCCTACCTATTCAATTCTAGAATCAGACTTGCTATTAATATGGGTATCTCCGTTTCCAAAGTGGGGTCCACAGCTCAAATAAAAGCCATGAAACAAGTAGCTAGTAAATTAAAATTAGAATTAGCGCAATTCGCAGAATTAGAAGCCTTTGCATAATTTGCTTCTGATCTCGATAAAGCTACTCATAATTAATTGGCAAAAGGTCAACGATTACGTGAATTGCTTAAACAATCCCAATCAGCTCCTCTCACGGTAGAAGAGCAGATAATGACTATTTATACCAGAACAAATGGCTATCTTGATTCATTAGAAGTTGGACAGGTAAGGAAATTTCTTGTGGAGCTACATACTTACTTAAAAACGACTAAACCTCAGTT